>CM061133.1:213800561-214400561 GCA_030789695.1 Scilla litardierei
CTCCCTCTTCAGTAACATCGACTCATCAAACGTTACGTCTCTGCTTGTAATCACCTTCTTCTGTGTCGGACACCATAGTCTGTATCCATTGACACCATTGTTAAGGCCCAAGAAGATGGCTTTCTTGGCTCTAGCATCGAGCTTGTCCTCCTTGACTGCATAGTAGCTCGGACAGTCCCAAATTCGTAGAGACCTATAGTCGAAAATTGGCTTTTTCGACCAGACCTTCAAAGGAGATCTTCCCTCCAATGCAGCAGATGGTAGCCGATTGACCAAGTAGGTCTCGTACGCTAGAGCTTTCGCCCAAAACTCCTTTGATAGGTTGGCTGTTATTAACATGCATTGGACTTTCTCCAGCAAAGTCCGATTCATCCTTTCAGCTATCCCATTCTGCTGCGACGTACTACTTACGGTGAAGTGTCTCTGAATTCATTCCATCTGCAGAACTTCTCGAAAGAGATCCGACCTATACTCTCTACTGTTGTCGCTTCAGAGACGCTTGACTCATCGACCAGTTTGAGTCTCGACCAGCTTCTTCCACTAAATGAAAATGCTAAGAACTTGGTTCTTTGACTTCAGAGGAAACACCCACACCATGCGTGAGAAATCGTCGATGAACGACACAAAGTAGTATTTCTCTCCCTATGAAGCCGACCTACTCGGCCCCTATACGTCGGTGTGTACATAGTCGAGTGCTCCATTCGTATTATGGATGGCTGTCCTAAATGAAGCACATGTATATTTACCGAACACACACTGCTCGCAGAACTCGATCTTCCCGCTCTTGGCAGCCTACAGACGATCTCACTCGATCAGCTTCTACAAAGCTTTCTCGCCCACATGGCCTAGACGCATGTGCCATAATAATGAGTCGTCGCAGTCAGCCTCACGAGTCAGAGCTGTTGTGCCAGTTACGACCGAATCATCCAAATAGTAGAGGTTGCTTTTCCGCTTCTCCTTCATCACGATCATTGCTCCTAGGGTCACCCTCAGAGCACCATTCTCCATTGTCACTTGGAAAACCTTGGCTTTGAGTGAACCAAGCGATATGAGGTTACTCCTTTGGTCAAGAACAAAGCGCACATCCTCGATGTCTCGTGTAACACCATCGCACATCCTCATCCAAACTGACCTGATGACTGACATGCTGCAAGCTCGGTCATCGTCCAACAAGACCGTACTTCTACCATCTTCACGAAAAGAAGTAAAGTACTCTCGATGTGGCATCATATGGAACGAGCACCGAGAGTCGAGTACCCAACCATCTGACGTCACGCCCTCTGAAGCACCGAACAGAATCCATTCCTCGACATCAATGCCCTTGACGACGTTGGCAATTGCATCATGGTTCTTCTTCGCCTTCGGACAATCCCTGACCCAATGTCCTCTTTCTCTGCAAAAAGCACATTGGTCATTTCCGATCTCTTTGCGAAGTAAGGTTTTACTCTTGTCTCTGGACTTGGATCGAAAATACCCCTTTCGAGCTCCACCCTTCTTTGCAGTACGATCTCTCACCACCGTAAGATAGTCGCTAGCTCGTCTTGCCATGTTCCCATCGTTCTTCCTGAACTCGTTGCTCGTAAGAGCATTGGACACTTCTTCAAAATTGATTGATTCTTTACCATAAATAATAACTGACCCCAAGTACTCATACTCGAGAGTTGAGAAGAATCATCGCTTTGTCTTCATCATCGACCTTCACGTCTGACTGGACCAAAATGTTGCAGTTAAATTACTAAGTATAGGAAGTCGGTCAAGTAGTAAACCTGGTGAGTCCATGGTCGTATTCTGCAGGGACAAACTAATCTACAAGTTTTACAATCTAAAACTTGTTTGAAAATGATTTAGTGAAGTAAGAACCACCCTTTAAAGGTGAATAATTCGCAATCCCACATCCATGCTAAGGTATGTGGATCAGATGATTTAGCTTTTAAAAACGACGATTTTTAGTTTAAAACATAATCGTAAAAGTGAGTGATTTCATGAATAACGAAACATGATTAGATGAACCTCGCGGTTCATCACCCTCCTTGGGCTCCTCTATAGATTGATGCACGTAGACGATGACTCGCGGTATGTCATCCTAAGCAGATTCCTCTACGGATTGCGCATTTTTCAACAAATGAAGAAATCAACGTTTTTTAACGATTTCGATAATTGCGAAACTTATGGAGATATGAAAACATATATCCTAGCAATACTAACTTCCACACAACACACCACATGATGCTTAGCCAACCATGGTAATAAAAACAACAAATATTATTAATACAAACATCATTTGTTTACAAATCTTAATACAAAACTAATTAAAAACATAGAAAAATGGAGAGTTTTCACCCAAAACGAAGCCAAAACGATGCCAAAACTTCTTCTACAGCTGCTCCAACTACTCTGGAATTTGGGGGAGAAACCCTCAACTTGTTTCACTCAATTTGGAGCTTGGATGCTCAAGTTATGAGCCAAAACCCTCTTTAAATAGGCATTTTAGCCTTATTGGGCTTGCGGGTTTGCTGGTTGCAAACCCGCAACCCAGTCAGCTAGTCAAAGGAGGATTGGCGGGCGCCGCATGGAAAACGCGGACGGGTGCCAGCGTTTCAAAGCGGGCGGCTCGCCTGTTCACACAGGCGGGTCCCCCCCAATTATGTGTAATGCTATTTGTTTTTATTTTTTTCTTTTAAAATAGCTTTACTGGGCCTTTTAATTCCTAAAATTGCTATTATCTCCAAAAAATATGGAAAAATAGCCGTTGGATTCGGAAAATTGCAAGCTTTATCTGAAAAATAAAATGGAGACAAAATTAGACCATAAAATGGTATTTTAGGTATAAACAAGCGATATGCTCTAAAATTAAATGGGTTTTCAATAATACACTTATTGGAGATCAAATAGATATCAAATGTACGCCAAATACAATTAAATGAGGAGGTAATAAATGCAATATTCTTTCAGAATCACACCCCAACTAGCTTTTTGCTAGTCTCTTAGTAAAATAAGCGAATATTCCAAAAATATACCATACTCCCCAAAAAAACGAATTAAGAATAAAATTACCCAACAAAGTTCAATAACTATCATGGTTTTCATGGACTAATGCAAAAAATCTACAATTTTATCTCAATCCACACACATTCAGTATCGCACAAATGCAATTGTTTAATCAAAAGGTAATCACGTGTCCTAGGATGTAAATTTTCTAGGATTAGGCCATCACAACATCCAAATCATAAGTTCATGATCTTGAATCTACTCAAAATATCTCATCTCTTTTTTTCTTTTCTTTTTTTTCTTTTTAAAACATTTTAGAGCAATCCATGTAACGAGCGTTAGGTCAATGACTCCAAAACTAGACGGTCTTAGGGCATTAGGTTTTGAAAAACCCCTCAGACTTAATAACTAGGAATGTCTAAAGATTATTATGCACTCCCCCATACTTCATTTTTCGACGCGAATCCCCATGCTTCTCGAGGCACGAGGACCCGACTACTAAAAGAAGCTGAAAGAACGGTGCATTTTATTCACTTTTTTTTTTGCTTTTCTTCTTTTTATTTTTTTTGACATGAGACATGTTTGAGTAAAATTCTCCATCATCTACTAATCAGCAAGCTTTTGTATGTGGTTGGCCTTTATCCTGAGAATTTATAACATTCTTCACGTAATTACCAATTCATAAACGCATACGTGGCATGAAATTGCGTAAACCAAACAATAGTTTCATGAGATTACGATTGCGGATATATGCACTAATTTACATGAAAGTCATGATAATCAAGGATCTAGTAGGGGAAGGATGGAACTGTTGATTCTTACCTTCCTGCCATCAAGGATCAATCTCAGTTTAACGTCACATATGCAAGATCTTGTAAGGTAGGTCTATTTACTTGCTTTTTGTTTTTTCTCCTTTTATAATCCTAGTTCAAAGAATTTCATGTTACTTCTCTTAAAATATGAATTTTAGGTGACTGATTGAAACATTTTTCCCGTGCCCCTGTATATTCATAAGAAAGCCATCTAGAGCCTATCTGCTCTCTCCTTCCTCGCGGCAAAATGTGGGGTATTTATAGGTGTTTGGATTCGGTGTCCCTTGACAGGCTGGCGCTACGAGTTGTCTTGTCATGCCCACTTTTGTTAGACCCGCCATTGTCAGGCCCACTTTTGTCAGATTCGCCGTTGTCAGGCTGCCTTTGTCAGATGGCGTGTTGTCAGTGATAGCGGGCCTCCCGAGCATGTCCTTTAGCCGATAGGTCACTTTAGGGGTGTACTTCCGGGTGACCACGAGGTTTGACCCGGAGTCTCCGCTTGGGGGGAGCGAGCGCGCGGCTTGGCCCGTGGCCTTCTCCAGTTTGGGTGGCGAAGCTCTGCAAGCTTGACCCGGAGGCTTCACTGGAGGGGGGAGCGAGCGCGTAGCTCGGCCTGTGCCCTTCTCCGATTTGGGTGGCAAAGCTCCGCAAGCTTTCCCCGGAGCCTTCACTTGAGGGGGGAGCGAGCGTGTAGCTCGGTAATTCTTGAAGAATATTGCGTTTATTTGCCCCTCATCTGATTGTATTTTGCGTATATTTAATGTCTATTTGGTCTCTAATACGTGTATTCTTGAAATATCATTTAATTTTAGTGCATAACGCTTGTTTATACGGAAAATACCATTTTTGGGCCTAATTTTGTCTCTATTTTATTTTTCAGGAGAAGTTTGCAATTTTCCGAATCCAACGGCTATTTTTCCATATTTTTCGGAGATCGGAGCAATTTTTAGGGATTTAAAAGGCCCAATAAAGCTATTGGAAAAGAAGAAAAAGAAAAAAAATATAAAAAACAATATATATGGGGGCCCCACAGGCGGGCCCACCCGCCTGTACAGGCGGGTGCAGGCCCGCCTGTTAACAGGCGGGTCAAAACCCGCCTGTTAACAGGCGGGCCCGCCAGGCCCGCCTGTGGAACAGGCGGGTCAAAGCCCGCCTGTTCCGCAGGCGGGCCGGGCGGCCCGCCTGTTTCACAGGCGGGTCAAACCCGCCTGTCCACACAGGCGGGCGTCCGCCCGCGTTTACCACGCGGGCGGCGCCCGCCAAGGCCCATCAGACCCGCAGCCTTCTTTTGACTGCTGACTGGGTTGCGGGTCTGCAGCCAGCAGACCCGCAAGCCCAATAAGCCAAAAAATCCTATATATATGTGTATTTGGCTCATAACTTGATGATCCATGCTCCAAATTGAGTGAAACAAGTTTTGGGGGCTTCTCCCCCAAATTCCAGAGGAGTTGGAGCAGCTTTGGGAGAAGTTTGGAGACGTTTGGGCATCGTTTTGGGTGATTTCCTTCCACTTTTCTATGTTTTAATTAGTTTTGTATTGAAGTTTGTATTAAACGATGTTTGTATTAATGAAAATCGTTGTTTTTATTACCATGGCTAGCTAAATATCATGTGATTGTGTTGTGTGGAAGCTAGTATTGATGGGTTTCATGTTTTCATTTCTTCATAGCACTCGTTTTAATCGAAAATGTTGAATACGTCGTTTTCCGCTTTCTTAATTAATTACGCGCTATCCGTGAGGAATCCGCTTAGGATGACATGCCGCGAGGCATCGTCTATGTGCACAAACCCGTAGAGGGGCCCAAGGAGGGTGATGAACCGCGAGATTCATCTATTTATACGTCATTGTCTTGAAAAACGACCGATTCAATGTTTATTGTAATTTGCTAAAAAATCACCGTTTTCAAAGTTAAATCATCTGATCCCCATACCTTGGCATGGATGAGGGATTGAGTTACCATTGAAGAATGATTACCATGAGACCCTACAACACTAACTAAAACACAACACACTCACATTTTTACCGTATTATTTTTTACATACCCGTTTTACCTTAAACAAAAACCCAACTAAAAATTCACCTTCAAAGGGTGGTTCATACTTTGCTAAATCACTTCCAAAGCAAGTTTCAGATTGTAAAACTTGTAGACTAGTTTTTCCCTGTGGAATACGACCCTGGACTCACCAGGTTTACTACTTGACCGACTTCCTATACTTGGGAATTTAAACTGCAACATTTTAGTCCAGTCAAGTTTTTGGCGCCGTTGCCGGGGACAACGGTCTATAATTTGTACAATTTCTAATTAGCTTGGAACTTTTGGTAGAATTGTCCACTTTTTGTGTATATATTCTTTGTATATCCGTATTTTTAGTTTTTTTCCCCTTTAGTTATTATTTTTTGTTACGTTTTCTTTTATTTTACTGGTTAGAGTGTTCCATCTTCTTAGTGTGTGATTTAAACTTTCTTTACTTTTCACTTTTAAGTCATTTTGTTTTCTTAATATTTTTATTTTTTGCTTTTACTTTTTTTTACTTTCATTTTTTACTTTTACTTTTCTTAGTGTGTGATTTAAAATTTCTTTATATTTAAGTTATTTTGTTTTTATTTTATTATTATTATTTTTTCACTTTTACTTTTTTTTACTTTTTTTTTACTTTTACTTTTCTTTCTAAAATCAAAAAAAATTCTCTTTTTATTTTTTTTACATTTACATTTACCTTTCACTTTTTACTTTTACTTTTTACTTTTCTTTCTATAATAAAAAAAGAAATTTTTTTTAAAAAGAGATGGATTTTGATATTGACTGTGATGCTATCATTTCAGACTTTCTTTCGGGGTTGATTCAAATCCTACCAGTTTTTCATGGTACGGAGGAGGAGAACCCACATTTACATTTACAGAAGTTTGAAACGATATGCCGCGCTTTATTTGGTGGGAATGCTTGCATTGATAAATTATTTCTTAGATACTTCCCATATTCTTTGAGAGAGATTGCTAAGCATTGGTTTGAAACATTTACTTTTGACTCGAATTCTACTTGGTTGTCTTTTCAGGCTGAATTTCTTCAAGTTTTTTTCACTCTCTTCTTTGCGCAGGTACAGGAGCGACATGCCACGAAGCACCACATAGCGAGTTTCGCTCAAACTGACGAGGAGACCTACTATCAAGCTTGGCAGAGGTTCAATGATTTGATGCTTGTATGTCCACACCACAGCTTCCACGATGATCATCTCCTACAGATCTTCTACACGGGATTACTGCCTTCTGCGCGGGATTTCGTGCAGACAAGCTGCAATGGGGAATTCTTTGCTTATTCGACCGAGGAAGCATGCTGGTACTTGAATGATCTTGCCGAGTATGAGTTTGCACTCATACAGGTCGACAGTCAGCCTGAGGTCTCCATCCATTGTGACCCTATGGACGAACTTGACGAGCCTATTGATGGGGGACATTGGAGCCAAAAGAAAGAGGATGAACAACCACCACTTGAGGAGCAAGAGGAGATGGATGATGCGGTGCGTATTGACCATGAAGAAATTTACTTTGATGATGACGAGGATGATATAGGCGAGGGAGCGAGCTTCCAGATCGAGATGGAGCCCGAGCCATACATTCTTCCTACTTCCATGCAGCAGTTTCTACTTCCTTCACCACAGGACGAGATTGATAGCGATTACGCGATGATCTACATTGAGCCAGCGCTATCTTACCCTCCAGATCCACTTCCGCAGACACTTCATCCTCACGAGGCAGAGTATCAGATCGAGCTTAGCGACACACATCAGGGGAGTTCCCACAGTTCCATGCCCTATATTATTGAATCACGAATTTCAATTCCATATACTTTAGATTCAAAATGTCGTCAATTGAATTTAAATTCTTTAGTTAATTTTGATGACCCATTTTGGAACACTTTTGTTACAGGGCATGAGAACAACGCTTGGATTGATGCAGCTCGTCTGGGAGTTGCATTGCTGGAATCCAAGAAGGGAAGTGGAGGCCTAGCTTCGCAGCAGCTGGTTGAGGAGCGCAATGATCTGATCGTGCAGATGCCACCTCTGCTAGAGATTTTGGATCCTCCTTTTGTGATGAAGTCGGTACTTTCACCATATGCGACGCCTAGCACTTATTGGATGGCAACTATTGCACACATGCCTTTGGCGTCGCCCTCTCGAGCGCTGACGGAGGATATACACAAGGAACTTCTGGAACAAATTCCTCCACCGATTTGTATCAGTGATCCTCCATTTGGGAGGCTACGGTGATCTCTTCCCTTTTTACCCTTATACATTGTTATATATTTGAAAGGGAAGCTTTTTGTTTATGCATTCATATATTCTGATCTCCAAATTGTATTCTACCACGCTTTAAAACATTGAGG
Source organism: Scilla litardierei (assembly GCA_030789695.1). NCBI lineage: Eukaryota > Viridiplantae > Streptophyta > Magnoliopsida > Asparagales > Asparagaceae > Scilla > Scilla litardierei. The sequence continues at coordinate 213,808,744 of CM061133.1, forward strand.
ACAATGTTCATTTTAAGTTGGGGGGAGGAAGTAGTAAACAATATATGTTTTGCATAAACAACCTATATAGTTTGCATAAAGAAATGTTGTTAAAAAAAAATTTCATATGCTTGTATAATAAAAAAGAGTGTTGTGTTTTTACCCAAACCATCTTTATTTGTCCCTTTGAAGTGAAAATTCCAACATGTCTAAATTGAACACCCTTATTCATTATTGTAAAATAAATTAAGAATGTTTTACCCCTGCGTAGAATTTTAAATTATCATGACTTTCATGTAAATTAGTGCATGTATCCGCAATTGTAATATCATGAAACTATTGTTTGGTTTAGGCAATTTCATATCACGTATGCGTTTATGAATTGGTAATTATGTGAAGATGGTTATAAATTCTCAGGATAAAGGCCAATCACATACACAAGCTTGCTGATTAGTATATGATGGAGAATTTTACTCAAACTTGTCTCATGTCAAAAAAAAGACAAAGAAAAGCCAAAAAAAATGAATAAAATGCACCGTTCTTCCAGCTTCTTTTAGTAGCCGGGTCCTCGTGCCTCAGGAAGCATGGGGCTTCGCGCCGAAAAATGAAGTATGGGGGAGTGCATAATAATCTTTAGACATTCCGAGTTATTAAGTCTAAGGAGTTTTCAAACCTAATGCCCTATGACCGTCTGGTTTGGGAGTCATTGACCTAACGCTCGTTACATGGAGTGCTCTAAAAAGTTTATAAAAAAAGAAAAAAAAAGAGAAAAAAAATGTACAAAAAGAGATGAGATATTTTTTTTGAGTAGATTCAAGATCATGATTTGGATGTTGTGATGGCCTAATCCTAGGAAATTTACATCCTAGGACACGTGATTACCTTTTGATTAAACAAATGCAATTTGTTCGATACCGAATATCTGTGGATTGAGATAAAATTGTAGATTATTGCATTAGTCCATGAGAACCCATGATAGTTATTAAACTTTGTTGGGTAATAGTATTCTTAATTCATTTTTTTGGGTGTATAACATATTTTTGGAATATTCGCTTATTTTGCTAAGAGACTAGCAAAAAGCTAGTTGGGGGGTGTGATTCTTGAAGAATATTGCGTTTATTTGCCCCTCATCTGATTGTATTTTGCGTATATTTAATGTCTATTTTGTCTCTAATACATGTATTCTTGAAATATCATTTAATTTTAGTGCATAACGCTTGTTTATACGCAAAATACCATTTTTGGTCCTAATTTTGTCTCTATTTTATTTTTCAGGAGAAGTTTGCAATTTTCCGAATCCAACGGCTATTTTTCCATATTTTTCGGAGATCGGAGCAATTTTTAGGGATTTAAAAGGCCCAATAAAGCTATTGGAAAAGAAGAAAAAGAAAAAAATATAAAAAAACAATATATATGGGGGGCCCCACAGGCGGGCCCACCCGCCTGTTACAGGCGGGGCCCACCCGCCTGTACAGGCGGGTGCAGGCCCGCCTGTTAACAGGCGGGTCAAAACCCGCCTGTTAACAGGCGGGCCCGCCAGGCCCGCCTGTGGAACAGGCGGGTCAAAGCCCGCCTGTTCCGCAGGCGGGCCGGGCGGCCCGCCTGTTTCACAGGCGGGTCAAACCCGCCTGTTGAACAGGCGGGTCAAACCCGCCTGTCCACACAGGCGGGCGCCCGCCCGCGTTTACCACGCGGGCGGCGCCCGCCAAGGCCCATCAGACCCGCAGCCTTCTTTTGACTGCTGACTGGGTTGCGGGTCTGCAGCCAGCAGACCCGCAAGCCCAATAAGCCAAAAAATCCTATATATATGTGTATTTGGCTCATAACTTGATGATCCATGCTCCAAATTGAGTGAAACAAGTTTTGGGGGCTTCTCCCCCAAATTCCAGAGGAGTTGGAGCAGCTTTGGGAGAAGTTTGGAGACGTTTGGGCATCGTTTTGGCATCGTTTTGGGTGATTTCCTTCCACTTTTCTATGTTTTAATTAGTTTTGTATTGAAGTTTGTATTAAACGATGTTTGTATTAATGAAAATCGTTGTTTTTATTACCATGGCTAGCTAAATATCATGTGATTGTGTTGTGTGGAAGCTAGTATTGATGGGTTTCATGTTTTCATTTCTTCATAGCACTCGTTTTAATCGAAAATGTTGAATACGTCGTTTTCCGCTTTCTTAATTAATTACGCGCTATCCGTGAGGAATCCGCTTAGGATGACATGCCGCGAGGCATCGTCTATGTGCACAAACCCGTAGAGGGGCCCAAGGAGGGTGATGAACCGCGAGTTTCATCTATTTATACGTCATTGTCTTGAAAAACGACCGATTCAATGTTTATTGTAATTTGCTAAAAAATCACCGTTTTCAAAGTTAAATCATCTGATCCCCATACCTTGGCATGGATGAGGGATTGAGTTACCATTGAAGAATGATTACCATGAGACCCTACAACACTAACTAAAACACAACACACTCACATTTTTACATACCCGTTTTACCTTAAACAAAAACCCAACTAAAAATTCACCTTCAAAGGGTGGTTCATACTTTGCTAAATCACTTCCAAAGCAAGTTTCAGATTGTAAAACTTGTAGACTAGTTTGTCCCTGTGGAATACGACCCTGGACTCACCAGGTTTACTACTTGACCGACTTCCTATACTTGGGAATTTAAACTGCAACATTCTAGTCCAGTCACTCGGCCCGTGCCCTTCTCCGGTTTGGGTGGCAAAGCTTCGTAAGCTTGCCCTGGAGCCTTCACTTGAGGGGAAGTGAGCGTGTAGCTCGGCCTGTGCCCTTCTCCGATTTGGGTGGCCGCAAGCTTGCCCCAGAGTCTTTGAGAGGGAGGGTATTGGGCCATCGCCTACCCTGCATCCTCTGTAATCGGACGGGTATTGGGCCATCGCCTACCATGTACTGCCAGTCCGGTTTGGGTGGCGAGGACGGATCCTACCCCGAAGTCTTCACTAGAGGGGGAAGCGAGCGCGTAGCTCAGCCCGTGCCCTTCTCTGGTTTGGGTGGCGAAGCTTCGTAAGCTTGCCCCAGAGGCTTCACTTGAGGGGGGGGGGGAGCGAGCACGTAGCTCGGCCCGTGCCCTTCTGGGTGGCGAAGCTTTGCAAGCTTTTCCTAGAGTCTTTGAGAGGGCGGATATTGGGCTGTCGCCTATCTCGCATCCTCTGTAATTGGACGGGTATTGGACCATCGCCTACCTCGTAGCTGCCACTCCGGTTTGGGTGGCAAGGATAGATCCTGCACAGGAGTCTTCACTGGAGGGGGAGAGCGAGCACGTAGCATGATCGCGCCCGGGCGTACACCCTAAAGAGCGACCGTGTAGTTTTACCGCAAGCGTACGGTGTAGCGGCGAGCGGGTATCGAACACAGGGAGGACGTATGATAGTGCCTTCTCCGAACAACCTGGCTATAGGGACAGAAAAGTAGGAAATTACCTTTCGGCGATGTTGTCACAATCGTCAAACAATGTAAAGAGATATAAAATCAAATAAAGACGCCTAGGGAATATGGAATCCCCGCTACTCACCGTATCTCGTCATTGTGATTCATCGGTTTCACAATTGCTAGGGTAGAATGTCGGGTGAACTAGTTGCAACTGAATGTAAAACCTGGCTCATGCTCTCGCGCTGTTGCCGGTCTATAGCAAACCTAGGCTCGGGTCCAATCTCTTGCAAACCCTAGCCTAGGCAAGCTTGCATTAGGATCAACGTCATCGTTCAATCGCATTCCGAGCCCACTCTCGTGCAAACTCGGGCTACGACCTAGGTTGGGATAGTTCCTACCCGTCCAATCTCTTGCAAACGGGTATCGGTATAAAATTGCAACCGAGAATCCTAGTATCGGTCCAATCTCTTGCAAACCGATACTACGGAAACTCAATTTCAACCCAATTCGGATTTCTAGGGTTTCCTATCGAATTGGGATCCAATCTCTTGCAAATCCCAATCGATATGAACACCTAGCTATCCGTATTATATCAATCCCAAACTAACCCCAATCAATTCTGGCAATAGTTCTACCAGATCGTCACAAATCGAAAATTGAGCTCGTAGGGTTCATCCCCACGCCCTAAGACGTTAAGACTACTCACAAATCATATTGCTAATGGAAGAATAATCAATAGAAACAGCAATGGAATTTATAGCAATATTCAAAATAGCAATAAAAATAGGATTTTTAATAGAGAGGGAGACAAACCAATGTAGTTTTCCAAGAATCCAACAAAATAACACTTTTCTCTCCTCTCCAATCACAAGAATTAAACTCTAAAAATCTAATCTAAAAAGGCTGCCAAAAGCAATAGAAAAGCTCTCTAAACTAGGTTAGAATCTGGGGTTAAATACCCCCAAAACTGCCCAAAAAACCGTGACCAAAATGCCCCTGCGCCTCTTCAAAATCGTGTTTTCCGCTACAGGTGCGCGGCTTACTCGGCCGAGTGACAAAAGTCGCTCGGCCGAGTGATAGACCCTGATGATTTCCAGTAAGTCTGGGGTCTTGGGGGTCATCACTTGGGGTGTCACTCGGCCGAGTGAGTTGTCGTCACTCGGGCGATGACCTATCTTCACTCGGACGGTCGGCAATTGCCACTCGGTTGAGTCGGGCTTCTGATGCTCAGACTGACGAAAAACAGTAACTTCGATGTTTTTGATGGGCGTCGTCTGGGTGCCACTCGGGCGGATGGTATACTCCACTCGGGCGAGTGGGATTCTGATGCTCGGCCGAGTGCATGCCGATATATCTCTTGGAGCGTGTCCAGTCTGGTCGGCTGAGCGGGGTCTCGCTGGTCGGCCGAGTGACTCCTTCACTCGGCCGAGTGAGACAATGAAGATGCCCAACTTGCGTATTTTTGCCTCCTCGTCGCTCCTACGACGTTCTTTCTTCTTCCGCTCCTCTCCAATCTCAAAATACCCCTCAGGGAAGTCGTCGGTGACACTCCGGAGTAGGTGTATCTTGGAATCACTCCAAATCGCTCCAAATCTCCTGAAATACGACAAAAACAACAAATCGTGAAGAGTATCGCAATCTTGTCGATAAATCGTGAAAAACATGATTTGAGCGATCAAAATGGCATGCAAACATGCGGGAAAAATGTGTAAAATATGGAGTGATCAAAATCCCCCAAGCTTACCTCTTACTCGTCCTCGAGGAAGATAAGTAAAAGGCGAGCCCGGTGGATTTAGAAAATGAAAACGATGGAAAAACGGAAAAAGAAAAAGAAAGAAGAAAGCGAAGCGGGGAGCTGCTAGATCATTTTTCTCAGGACGTGGGTTTTGCTTACTCATATAGCATGCATCGAATGTAAAACACATGTCAAATATTTTTATTTCGATATCATAGTATAATGGTGCAAATAGAGATAGAAAACCCAAGAATATCGATGTAGCATGAAAAATGGAATAATTTTAAGATTGACATCGTCTGAATCATTTAAAGCGGTATAAAATATCGCAGATCACACACTTTTCAATTGAATGCTTTCTATGAGGAGTATAGAGGATATCACACAATAGAGTAGGAAGAATAGAAAAGCGTGGATTTCATGAAGTGAATGCTAGGCGTAGATTTCTGGATTTCGTGAAGCTAAAACAATCTCACCGAGTATAGAATATTACTTAGCCTAGGTTGTCATGCACCGTCAGGTAGTCACTCTCTCACACATCATTGGATTCTCCCCCCAAGCTTATCTATAAGCGTGGTGGCATATACAAAACTATACTTACACTCCCCATCTCTATTGATGCTCCAAAAGTAAAAGAAAATAAAACAAAAAGGGGGAAGAAAGAGAGATGGGATCGTTTTGAGCTTCCTTTCTCTTTTCTTTTCTTATTCTCAAATCTTTTTCTTTTTCTTTTTCTTTTTTTAATAGCATATATACTCAATGATCCCAAATCAAAGAGAAGGATATACAAGTATTATATTTTTTTAGATTTGGGAAATTTGGAGCTAGGAATTTAGTAACGGGGGAAATGCCAAATACTAGAATCGCTAAGGGGAGATTCACCAATGATTTTAAAATAGAGAATTAATGTTCGAGATATGTGGAGAAAGAAATAAATATGTCTCTCAGTTCACTCTATAAGACGTGCATGACAACTTCAGCAGGGTAATCTAATCTACTCGGTTTCGATCTCAAAAAAGCAAACTAATCCAGATTTATCATAGCTAACATCATTCAATCATTCTGAAGTGAAGTGTACAAGTCATGCAAATAGAAGTGATATAGGAAAAGAAAACGGTACTCCAGATATAAGCATTTAATGCGTGAATCTTGGTGTGTTTTCTACGATAGCATACATATGAATATTCAGACTCAGCTAATAATAGAATTTCATCCATTTTCATACGGAAAAAGTGTGGGTTACTATCTCTAAATGCAAGGCAGATCATAGCATATGATATCAGAAATAAAAGCTAAGACATGACAAATATAGCATGCATATAGAGAAAGCTAACTCCACGTCATTATCATCACAGAAAAGTCATCTCTAGCATGAGATGAAAGAAATAAAGATAAAAAGGGAAAATAAAACTATTTACAATGCGGCACACGAAGAAAATAAGAAAAACGTGATGCATGGTAAAAAAAGAAAAAGTGATGAAAAAGTGAGTGATAAAGTGGAAAAAAACGTGGGGAAACTAAAAATAAAGGGTGACAAAAGCAAAAAGCGTGAGAACTCACTCCCCCAAGCTAAAGTGCACAGTGTCCTCAATGTGCGAAGTGTGGCACACCGAGAGACGTGTAATGGGAGGGGGGTGGGGATGCATGCATGATAAAAAGAAAAAAAGAACAAAATGAAAAATATGATGTGAATGTGATGCATGCAAGGACAAGAGTGATCCAGATATGTGGGTGTCACCAAAAATACTCTCCCTCACTCCTGGAAAAAGGATATAGAATGATATGATCAAAATGTGGACAAAAGTAGTGATGGGAGGGGGGTGGTCAAAAATATCATCAGGACCAAGCAGAGAATGGGCAGCATAACGAAAAAAAATCGGAGGCATCAAGGGTGTGCGGAAGATGGTGGTGCTGTGCCATCTCCGTCCTGAGGCGGAGGTGGGGGGGGGGGGGTGGTGTACGTGGAACGGTTTGCTGGGTGTAACGGCCGCTTTCCGACCGTTTGTATTTTCTACGTACACGTACTTTTTCGTGCACGTATTTTATTTGGTTTTTCTGAGTTCCGGCATGAGCGATGCGATATGCCGTTGTGATCGTTTGAGAGTGTAGAATTTTATAGTAATTTTTGGGAACGTCATTTCACGGCTCGTTTTCTCGTAAAACGATTTTGAAAGATAATGGCGTTTTAGTCATTTGACTCAAAACGCCGTTTCCAATTTTACGTAAATTTTTGGTAGGTGTTATGCACGATCGGACACCGTATCCCCGTACTTCTCGTCTCCACGATCGTCCCGGTATTTTCGGAATATTTTTCTGATGCCCGTAGTGGAAGATATCCCCTAATCAATTTCAACCGTTGATTAGCCTCTAATCAACATTCAAATTCAAATTGCTAATCAAATCTTGATAGGATTTGAACGTATCATGAGAATATATTCTGCCACTACCCTCACCCAACATTTCCCCACTTTGTACACTCCCTCACTCTCTCTCTCTCCTAGTCACCCTCTTACTTATACACACTTTAAAAAGTGTATAGCAATTCATCCCTTCAAATCACAACAAACCAGGCTGAAATTTAGAACCCATGCAACCTGCCTTTTAGCCGCGACCTGCTCCTCCTCCGGCCACCCACGGCCGCCCCTAGCCCCCCAGGTCAGCCACCACCCTCTCCTCCTCCTTCTCCTCCATCTCCACCTCTCCAAGAGCCCCAAAACCCCATTGAAATCAGCCATGGCCGAAAATTGCTAAAGCTGTGCACTCGCCGGAATTAGCCCACGCTGCCGCCGCTCCGGCGACCCCCTCTGACGAACTCCACCACTGTCGGACTCCTATCGAACCCCCCGATCATCTCCAACTCCTCTTACACTCTTCCCTCATCTCTATCCCCCTCAAAACGTGTTCAAACACAACCCAAACGACAGTTTTACAGATCTGCGCCATCGCCGGAAAAACTCACGCCCACCGGCCATCCGGCCACCTACGATGACCACCCTACCGCCGTTGGATTCCTATCGAAATCACCTACCAACTGAAATTTTCCTCACGCTTATATCCCACCTGTAGCTCCCGGAATCCTCGTCGGAACACGTCGCATCCGCTGTTTTTCACAGATCTGGAAGCTGAACTTCGCCGCCCGCGCACGGCCACCTCCGACCACCCCCGGCGACAAATCCACTGCCGTTGGCTTCGTCTTGAAGTCCTTTATCCACTGCAGTTTCCCGTTTCCGCTGTTCGTCTCTGGAATTTCACTGAGACGTGCAACAACGGACATGGCACGAATCTGTCCTCCCCGGCTTCTCACGGCCGCCCACCGCCGTGCGCTCACGCCGTCGGCCATCCACCGGGCCGAGCATCTTCCTTTGGTCCCACTTCATCTACCAACAGCCCCCTTGGACTCTCAGAGTTCACGTGCGTTGCCGCACGCACGTACTTTTAGCCGACGTCGCCGTTATCATGAAGAACCGTTGCGCTACTCGCAACGGGAGGAGGATCGCTGATTAGCTCGCTGATTTCACGCCACCACCCCGCTGTTCAGATGTACCTTGCTGCGCTACCCGCGGCCGAGGAGTTCCAGACGACGTCGAAGTTTCGCCGTTCAGACCCGACTTCCGCTTGTTGGACGACATTACAAGGTTAGTTTCCCTAACGAGTAGTAAAACCCACACCGTAGTAAAACTGAACCCTAAACTAAAACTGGACAACTACAATTAAATTTACTTTTTCGCATCAGTAAAATGTTGTCACTGTAGAAAATCGACCATCGGACAATTTTCTGTGCATATAGGGTAGTGGTCGATTTAGGCTGAACAAGAACACCAAAAGGTGACTTTTGACGAATAGGATAGTCCCGATAACCTAGAAACGAAACCTAATAGGATTTGATGAATTTGAGACCTGACACCGTCGCCGTGGCGATATTTCAGACGGACTTCCGCGGACGAGACGCTTGGACGAGACGCTTCGGGAGGACGACACACTCGCTATCGCAGGCAAGTGTACCCACTTGCGTTCTTGACCGTGCTTTGGTCTTAGATTGCTAGAACTGTTAGACTGTGAATGTATAGAACCGGACGTGAAATGATAGCGTCCGGGACGCCCCTGACGACTCAGACTTGACGACGAAGTCTGAGCCTGACAACAACTTTGATGCTGTAGGGCTATCCTGTGTGTGCGTGTGTGTGGACACCCTAGAATAACTCTCCCGTACACTGGTCATGTCTTGTCACTGTTATACACACTGGTCGTGTCTTGTCACTGTTATACACACTGGTCGTGTCTTGTCACTGTGTTACAAAAAGCCTTCGGGCGTTTCAGATGCTCTCCTTGCGGGAGTGATCTCCGTGTTACAAAAAGCCTGCGGGCGTTTCAGATGCTTCCCGAGCGGAAGTGATCTCTGTGATACAAAAAGCCTACGGGCGTTTCAGGTGCTTTCCTTGCGAAAGTGATCTCCGTGCTTCTTGTCCTGAGTTCTGGGGTTTGGGGTAGGGTTGAGCGTGCGCACGGTGAGAGGGTCTGATCCCCCTCGAACCGTAAGGCGTGAACCCTTCGTGTCGTGTCGTGTCGTGCCGTGTCGTGTCGTGTCCTACTTGTCTTGTCTGTCTTCGTCTTGTCCTGACACCTTTAGGTTAGTCCCGTAGTCGGTAGCACACGCTACGGCTACTGCCTGCTACGCTTTACTTTCCTGCTACGTACTTCTTTTGCTGCCTTGTTGTAACCTCAGCATGCTAATCAACCAGTAAAACGTTGTTTAATAGTTCAGTTCACTTGCAGTTTGGTCTAACCCTTTTTGTAGACCTGACCTGACGTACAGTTCCTTCTTTTGGTGCTGTACGTCAGGTGTTGAGCCAGAGTTCGTGGACAAGGCAGACTCACTGGAGTACGTGGAGCCGAGGACGTCGTCACCAGAGTACGTGCCTGACAAGGACCAGACCTTGAGGTCTTTTAGTCGCCACATTCAGAGGATACTACTTTCAGTTTTCTTTTAGATAGTTTATTGCCATGCTTAGGCCTCTTTTTAGACTTTGTACTTATTGGATATCATATCTCTAATTTAATGAATGCAACTTCTTTTCCATACTTTCTGTTGTTTCGAACTATAATAATGCAAGAACCTGAAAAACTTTTAAAATGTTACCTCTATAGACGCTTATTGGGTCCGAGCTCCTCAGCTCTGGCCTAAGCGGGCCTTAGTCACGCTTCGCCTCCGTTTGTTTTGGGAAGCGGGGCGTGACAGGTTTTAGTAGTGGCCCATGCAGGTCTTGCAAAAGTTCGGAATAATAAAAGTACCGCATTCATTTGATATCCACGTACAAGTCTGAATTAGTTTCCCAGTCTTAGATAGTAGGAAGAATTAGGTAGACGTCTCAGGTTGATAGTCGGACGCCTTGGTTAAGATTTAGTCGTTCTCGTCCTAGACTATCTTAGCATCCCCCTTTGATTCTGATCGTATTAGATATCTAGAGTCCTTCTTTTTAGTTAGTTGCTCGCCCAGCTCCATCGACTTCGGGCCCAGCAGAACTAACCTTGATTTCTCTTAGGAACTTTCCCATTAGATCCTGGTTACAGTCTAGCTCATTAGAAAATCTTAGTGCCAAGCTCTCCTGATCTTTAGACGACCCGATAATTAAAATCCCTGACTTCTAGCGCCTCCCTGATCATTACCCTTTCGTGTGATCGACCGAAGAACCCCATCGTAGCTTCGTAAATCAAATCCTAAGCGTATCCATCAAGCAATCATTTTCCTGTCTCCCAATTCACGTGATTGTTTCCTGACGATTATCGTCGACCCTTCGAATCCCTTCCTTGATCAATTCTGCTTCCTCTAAAAGTATTTTCGAAATTTATTATTAAGTTTTCGCTCAGCTTGATTTCTTTAAAAAAAACCCATATATTATATATTTGAAAAAAAAAAAAAAATTTTTTTGGTTGAGTTAAAATTCTTTCACTGACTTTAAAACCTCCTTGGTTGTAAAATTATTTTACTATCCCGTGCCTATTTTCAAATCGGTATCTTTTGTATTTCAATTTTAAACTTTATTATCAAATTCTATAATTCAATATATATATATATTACTTTTCTAAACTACAAAAATTATTTCTAACCACTTACGTACGTACTTTTAAAATATTTTCTAAACCAAAGAGAACTTTAAATGTCTTCTTGTACATGTATAAACATCTCTATGTTCATCGTGCTCATACTTCAAGAACCGTTGTTTAAATTTATTTTCATTTGCGAAACAAACGCTACATTATCCTACTTTTATTCCTTCATCTAACTTTTTCCAAATCGTAATAATTTTACTATCTGCTCCTTTTCCCCACTTATTTTTATAAAAGTATAAAGTATACGATATCATATTTTACCTGCAATTCTCCTGTCATCAATCTAATTATTTTGAAGAATATTCTGTCTCATCCAACCAACTATCTCCTTACACCTGTCTTATTTGAACTCGTTCTTTCCGATCTTATTTCGTTCCGCTTTTGACTTAGTTTTCTTTCCCTTCTATTATTTAGACATTAGACCTAGTTATCCAGGCTATCTTCAGTTTAGGAGTAGGCCCTTTGGTAGGTGATGTCGTTGCAGTGCCCGAGTATAGGTAGAGTGTGTAGACTTGTATGAGTGTGTCATCTTTAGGATCCTGGTGTTTGTTTCATGTGTCTTGAATGTGTACTCGGCGTTAACCATGGTATGCTGGAAGTTGTCTGAATGACGGTATTCATACCTATATGAATGGCGTCATCGCAGACAGATTCTTAGACTTAGTTTTAGTTTTAATGAATGGTTTATCTTGGTTGTATATGACTGTATCAAAAACTTTGTTTTCTTTAAACCAAATCTTTAAAGTTTTAAAACTAGCTCACAAGATCATAAATCACTTAACCTCCCTCATCCATTACCGCAACACCACACGTTTTTCCAAATGTTTTAAAATATTTCTTTGGCCTTAAGTCCCTCTTTCTCTTCTCTTCTTCTCCCTTAAAGAAAGTTTTCGTGTTTATGGTTGTTATATTAGTTAGGACTAGCTATTATCGTTATAGGATTTTTGGTTGCAGGTAGGCTTGGAGTGAGATGAGTTTTATTATGTCAATGATTAATTGATTTTGGGAACTCAAGGATGATGGATTAGAATATCTTTTGGATGAAAAGAATGGACGGTCCAAAGACTTGTTTATAAAACCGAAGTGTGGTGGACTCAATGGAGAATTCTGTTTGAATGAGATTAAATGCGAGGAGATGATGACTTATCAGACTTGAGGCTTAGACGGGTGGTAGATAGGAGTAACTGCCGAGAATAGTATGAGTTAGGGTGATCATGAGATTGAGTAGAACTTATATTTGCATTGAGACTGATTGATGAATTGACGTGAGAAGACTTTGAGAATAACACGACGTGTGGAGATAAATGGATGATTAGGCAGTCGGACTTAATTTTGGTTGGGATTAGTTATAGTGAGTAGGATGAGGGGTAATTCTGACAGATCAAATTATTTGGTGGATGAATTTATGGGGAGATATGACGAGAATGTATTGAAGAAACGACGATTGCTGATTCGTGAAGGTATTATAAGACAGACAAAGTTTTGCCTTGGATTGGTAGTTGACTAGAATCTCATTTTCCTTGGAGATTGATTAATGTTAGGAAAAGATTTAGAAATTTAAAAGATATTAATGAGCGATGATGATGTTTAGTGGAGTGGTACGATATCAGAAGATGATTATTATTTTTATGAGAACTTGGAGTTGGAAATTCCAACAGCAATGATGAGTCTATGGTTAAGTCTTAGGATGTGAGATTAGTCGTGGCATTATTCAGTGAAAAGAAGGGTTATGAAGGATTAATTAAAGAACATTGGTTGAAGTTATAAGATTAGCGATCTATAGGCGTAGTCATAAGAGTTTTGGGGTATAAGGTTATATAGATGTTATTATTGATAGTATGAGTGATTCCGAGGACGGAATCATTTCTAAGGTGGGTAGAATGTAACGGCCACTTTCCGACCGTTTGTATTTTCTACGTACACGTACTTTTTCGTGCACGTATTTTATTTGGTTTTTCTGAGTTCCGGCATGAGCGATGCGATATGCCGTTGTGATCGTTTGAGAGTGTAGAATTTTATAGTAATTTTTGGGAACGTCTTTTCACGGCTCGTTTTCTCGTAAAACGATTTTGAAAGATAAGGGCGTTTTAGTCATTTGACTCAAAACGCCGTTTCCAATTTTACGTAAATTTTTGGTAGGTGTTATGCACGATCGGACACCGTATCCCCGTACTTCTCGTCTCCACGATCGTCCCGGTATTTTCGGAATATTTTTCTGATGCCCGTAGTGGAAGATATCCCCTAATCAATTTCAACCGTTGATTAGCCTCTAATCAACATTCAAATTCAAATTGCTAATCAAATCTTGATAGGATTTGAACGTATCATGAGAATATATTCTGCCACTACCCTCACCCAACATTTCCCCACTTTGTACACTCCCTCACTCTCTCTCTCTCCTAGTCACCCTCTTACTTATACCCACTTTAAAAAGTGTATATCAATTCATCCCTTCAAATCACAACAAACCAGGCTGAAATTTAGAACCCATGCAACCTGCCTTTTAGCCGCGACCTGCTCCTCCTCCGGCCACCCACGGCCGCCCCTAGCCCCCCTAGGTCAGCCACCACCCTCTCCCTGGAGTACGTGGAGCCGAGGACGTCGTCACCAGAGTACGTGCCTGACAAGGACCAGACCTTGAGGTCTTTTAGTCGCCACATTCAGAGGTTACTACTTTCAGTTTTCTTTTAGATAGTTTATTGCCACGCTTAGGCCTCTTTTTAGACTTTGTACTTATTGGATATCATATCTCTAATTTAATGAATGCAACTTCTTTTCCGTACTTTCTGTTGTTTCGAACTATAATAATGCAAGAACCTGAAAAACTTTTAAAATGTTACCTCTACAGACGCTTATTGGGTCCGAGCTCCTCAGCTCTGGCCTAAGCGGGCCTTAGTCACGCTTCGCCTCCGTTTGTTTTGGGAAGCGGGGCGTGACACTGGGCGGGTGGTGGTCGTGGCAGTCGCTCAAGAATCTGGGTCAAGCAATAGTGAATGCTATGAAGTAGCTCGAGGCGGTGCTGCATGGCGGTGACTGTGGAAGACAAAGCCCTAAAATCCCCCCGGAGTCCACTCAACCCCCCCTCAAGAGCGCGAACGCTCTGAACTAAGGCGTCAGGGGGTGGTGGAGTGGAGGGACAGACAGGTCTAGGCTGAGCTGGTCGGGGCTGTCTAATACGGGCGGTGTAGGTGATCGGGACAGCAGGCATGGGTGGTACGGGTGCTGTGCTCACTAGTGGATGCCCAGCCTCAGGGCGAGGCTGGGACGCAGGCTGGTGTGAGGTGGAAGCAGCAACAGAGGGAGTGGAAGGCAAAATCGGCGATGAGGCGACAAGAGAGGTCGGTGACACAGAAGTGGGGACAGACGTCACGACGCTCTCAGATAGAACGGCTACGGTGGAGACAGAAGTGTCAATCACTGGGTAGGCAGTGTGGGGTCCAAAAGGTGAAATCCCAGCGGAGATCATACTGGCCATGGTCTCCACGACAACAGCGAAAGAAGGCTCTCCGCTCTCAACAAAAGTAGGTGGGCGCTCGGGTAGCAGAGAAGTGAGTGGCTCAACCGACAAGGGCACAACAGTGGTGGTGGTAGTGGTAGACGTGGTGGGCGTGGGCTCAGCAAGTGTGCTCCTGACACTGGCAGAAGTGGGGATAGAAGTGTCGGGAGCGGCAGAAAGTGCAGGGGCAGGCTGAGGGAACACATGGTCAGCTGGCGGTGTAGGGTGTGCAGGTGGTGCAGGCTCAGCTCCATTGGCCTCTAGCACATAGGCGGCGGGGATCAGGAGATCCATCGCCGGGAGCCAGTCGTCGTGTGCTGGTCCTAAGTGTGTCCGAGCGGGGCTCGAAAGGATCATGTAGTCAGCACCGTACAGACCGTGCAGCCATACCCAGTGCCGCTGACCGTGCGGACGAAGCATCTTCATCCGGGCCATGACGTCTATCGATAATGCATTGGGGCCCGGGGCTCGTCGCAGGTCAGCCGGAAGGTCCTCGCCGGTCATCAGGGCTAGCAGAGTGATCAGACCGTCGCAACATATCGGGGAGCGAGCGCTCACCGATACGATGATGCGGTCCAAAAACCAGCTAGCGACATCGATCTCAACGGCGGGGACCAACGAGACTCCATCCCTATCAAGAACCCTGGGGCGAGTCATCGCGTAGAGCATATAGAGCTCAGGCGTCGACATCGTCCCAGGCTCGTACCTCACCAGAAAGGTGATCGCCATAAGGCGCTGTGCTATGCGGAGGCATGGGTGGACTATGGCCGAGGCCTTGGCCCTACTAGGGTCAAAGGCCGGTGGTAAACCTGTGATCCGGGCCCAGAAGGCATGTGAATCGAAGGATGGGGGAGGGATGTGTGTGGGGGCGTAGGCTCGGTCAGGTGTGGGGACAACGGTCCACTGAAAGAATGCCCTAAGCATATCGAGAGTGATCTGACACTCTCGATCCATGAGTCGGAAGGAGCATCCCTCAGCGGTCCGGGCGATCGAGCTGAGGACCTCGAGTGTCGGACGGACGTAGGTGTCCGTCGACACAGAAAGAAAGTCTCGCCAACCCACGTTGTCATACAACATGAGTAATCCCTCGAGTACCCCCAGGCGGTCTAGGTCAGCAAGGTGTGCGAACCTGGAGGGCACTATCGAGCGCTGGGCGATACGCTCAAAAGCGACGCGATGTGCGTCGTCTCGGAACGTAATACCCAGCGGCCCGACAAGTGGAGCCGGTGGTGGCAGTGGGTCGACTGGGAGTGGCTGTGCGGGGTGAACGGGGTCTGCAGGCTGTGGCTGTGCGGGGCGAGGTGGTGTAGGCGGAGGAGAGTCCTCCATCTCGTGGGAGGTGCCGGGCTCATCCGGCCGCTTCCGCTTGGCGGAAGCTCTCCTAGGCCGTGGCCGTGCCCGGGGCAGCATAGGTGCCCCGAGTGCTCACCAAAAACAGAAAAAATGCGGCGTGCGAAAATAAGTGGAACGAATATACCAGAACACGCTGCAAGAGCAAAATAGTGGATGCGTGCGAAGACGCCGCCTCCACAAAGCCAAAAACGCTCTCCGGAAGCTCCCCTAAGTTCCCCTAAGCTCCCCAATATAGCCTGCACATCAAACGAAGATATCAGCGCGTAACATTCAAAATGTATGGGGGGTTAGGGGTATAATGGATAAATATTGAAGTTAATTTGACTTAGGGGTTCGAATAGCACATGGATCGTCGAAAAATACATGAAAAAGGAGAAAATAGGGCGAAATTGGGCATACCGGAGCTCGGCCGGCGGCTAGGGAGTCGCCGGCGACTCGGGCGGAGGGGCGTCGGCATCGGCCGGCGGTGGTCGGCCGAGCGCAGCGACGACGACGTCGGATCGGGCGAGTGCTGTCACAGCGTTCGGGAGAGAAAGGGGCGCGGGCTCGGGCGATGAGAAATTGTGACGCTTCGAATTCCGCGCTGAGCCCGCGTCTCTTATAAAGGAAATGTTACGACTCAGCCGAGTGACTATGTCGCTCGGCCAAGTGAAAGTAACGGAAATATTTTTGAAAATTCCTCCCTGCTTACGACTCGGTCGAGTGGCTTTGCCACCCTCGGCTGAGTGGAAAAAGTCCATTCGGCCGAGTGGCACAAGCTACTCGGCAATACTCGCCCTAGGAGCGTATCAGTTTCACTCGGCCGAGTGAAGATATATACTCGGCCGAGTGGCAATTATACTGAAATCAAGAAAAGAAACAGAGAGTTGGGTACATCAGACTTCCCTTGTTTGTGCGCCGCTCGGGCGGACGAACTTATGTACTCGGCCGAGTGGATATTCTACTCGGCCGAGTGACCCCTGTTTTCTGCTGTTTGGCTCCGTTTGGGCTCTAATCTCTGTTTTTCTTCCTCCAGTTAATTTCTTCCTCCTCCTAAGCATCGAGCGCATTCCCGGAGCGCTCTTTGTCGCCTTGTTCATCCCCCTAATGATAGATATCCCTTTCTCCTCTCCTGTCAAAGAAAAATAGGACCCGTTATCACGAATTTTTAAGGCAAACAAATCAAAACACTAATAATTTCTAAAACAAAAATAAAGAACAAAGTAAAAATAAAGCGATAACCGTCGGGTTGCCTCCCGACAAGCGCTCGTTTAAGGTCTTGAGCTCGACCCCCTTGGATTTTCAATTTAATGCGGGATATTGGGTGCATATGAGATGCACCCGTCGAATTTATCGGGAAGAACGCTCGGATTTGGATGTTGTGGCGGCGTGTTCTTCCTCAGTGCTCCTTCGTCTCGGGTAGTGTTGGGGGGTGGCTCCCCCAAGCTAGTGCTTGCTCTGGGCCTCGGCTTCACCGGTGACACCGATTTTCGTATCGGTGGAGCTTTCTTCGGAGTCCTCATCTTTGAGAGCTTGCAGAGCTCTCGTATTCTCGCGACATCAGCGTCGCCTTCATCAATTTCCATGGAGAGATCGGGGGAATGCTTCGTCTTTTCTTCTTGGCCCAAATCTGGGCCTTCTTCGAAGTCATCCTCGAATATTGCGCCGATGGAATGGGGGATCGCCTCCTCAATGACCTCGTCAAGGAGGTCCATATAGTCGAGCTCCTCATGATAAGGCATATGTTTCATTGCCTTGGGTATATGAAGCTCCACCTCGATGTTGCCGACGTTCAATGTTAGAGTCCCTTCACGTACGTCGACAATGACACCGGCGGTGGCGAGGAATGGGCGTCCAAGTATTAGCGACGTATTTCCCTCCTCCTTGACGTCCATGACCACAAAGTCGCATGGCAAACATATGCCTCCCGGGACTTGTAACGGGATGTCCTCTGCGATCCCTACCGGCCTTGTGATCCAACCATCTGCTAGTTGTATCCTCATGTCAGTAGGCTTCAAATCTGTGCCGGTGTTCAGTCTTCGGAACATAGAGAGAGGCATGAGGCTAACACTAGCCCCTAAGTCCACTAACGCCTTTTGTAGAGGGACGCCGCCTAAGGTGCAAGGAATTCGGAAACTCCCCAGATCTTTGAATTTGACGGGCTCCTTCTCTTTCCTTGTGAACCAAGTCCCCTCCTCAGCGAGCATGATTTTCTCCTTCCTCTTTCTTCCCGTAATCAAATCCTTTAAGAACTTGGCGTATGTCGGGATCTCCACGATAGCGTCAAGGAAGGGGATATTGAGGCTTACCCCTCTCAAATACTCGAGAAACTTGGCTATCCATTTCTCCATCTTTGCTCTAGCTAGCCTCTGAGGGAATGGGATCGGCGGCATAAAACGACGCTCCTCAATCTGCTGCTCGGCTCTGGACTTTACTTCCCCTTGCGGCTCTTTCTCTCTCTCAACTTCAATGACCGGCTCGCTTGGCTCTACAATCTCCCCTACGGGCTCCTCGGTAGGAATCATGATGGGAGTGGTATCCTTCCCGCCTCTCGTAGTAACCGCAACCACGGCATTGATATGGCCGGTGTTGCCCCGTGGATTTTGCTCGGGTTGAGCCGGCAACTGTTGACTGTTTCAATTGAGCAACGCGAGTTGCTCCGCAATTTGTCCAACGACAGTTGTAAGAGAGTCTTGGCCCGCCTTTAAGGAAGCATTGATCTTCTTCTGCTCGACCATAAACTCCTCCACCTTAGCTTCAAATTCAGATCGTTGTTGAGCTTGTGAAGGGTTTGGATTTCTCCACCCTTGATTGTATCCGGACGGCCTATAGGGTCCCACTTGTTGCCTTGGTGGGAAATTTTGTTGCGGTGGCCCCTTTGGTGGATAATGTTGTTGTTGTTGTTGTTGTTGTGGTCGAGCTTGATGAGGTAGTTGTTGCGGGGGGTTCAATGCTCCATCATTGTTGGCATAGGAGAAACCGGGATGGTTTCTAGTGGCCGGATTGGCCCAATATCCTTGGTTCCCCGTGACGTATTGAACTTGCTCCAAAGATCCCTCTCCTTGTTCTCCTCCCAAATACATAGCTTGGGATTGGTCTTGCCAATCGCACATTTGACTTGGTGTGGATGTGGAAGGGGCTCCTTGGGGCTCCGTAATATATTTCTCCAGTCTCTCCGCCACCTTGTGGAGAGAATCAAACTTGTTGGCAAGCTCCGTCACGGCCTTGGCCTCATAGATGCTAGATGGCTTCAAGGAGGACGAAGAGTGTCCTCGCTCGTCGCCCCACTGTTGATTGTTCGAGGCCATCTCCTCAAGTAAGGCCGTAGCTTCGTCGGGAGTCTTCGATAGGATGGCCCCATTTGCCGTGGCATCAATAATCTGCTTGGTCCCCGGTTGGAGACCATTGTAGAAGCTATGGACGAGCTCCCAATCTTCAATGCTATGGTGGGGGCACTGATGCTGCAGGTCTTTGAAGAGCTCCCATGCCTCGTAGAGTGTCTCTTGAGTTCCTTGCTTCAAGGACATGAGAGCACTCCTAATCTTTACCGTCTTGGAGGGTGGATAGAACTTGTCGATAAACACACTCGCCAACTCATCCTATGTGGTGAAGACTCCTTCAGCTTGTGTCCTCAACCAATAAAGAGCTTTATCCTTTAGTGTAAAGGGGAAGAGGCGCAGTCTGATGGCGTCTAGGGTGACGCCAGGTATCTGGAAGGTGGCACACTTTGATAGGAAGAGCTGGATGTGGTAGTGGGGATTTTCATGGGGATTCCCATGAAAAGGATCCTGCTGCATAAGGACCACTAATCCGGTCTTCAACTCAAAATTCTTGTCGGCCGCCAACTCCGGCATGGCTATGGACGAGGTCGTGGAGGAAGTCTTAGGCCGGATCCTATCTCGAATGGAAATAATCCTCGCCATTCTTGCCGCTAACTCTTCAGGTGTCTCCCAAACGTTCATAAACCTCCCTTCCGTATCGGGTCTCCTCTCCGCTCTGATTCTCCGCAATGTACGCTCGATCTCAGGATCAAACAATATATCTACGGGGTCCGCTGTGGATCTCGTGTACATGCACGGGAAAACAAAGTTTCAAAGAAGTGATTAGCACAATGGAAGGGTTAGATAAAAAATGAAGAAATAAAACAAAAAGAAAGAAATAGCTAGGGTGGTAGGATCAAACACAATCGCCTCCCCGACAACGGCGCCAAAAACTTGATCGCGACCGGGCGTACACCCTAAAGAGCGACCGTGTAGTTTTACCGCAAGCGTACGGTGTAGCGGCGAGCGGGTATCGAACACAGGGAGGACGTATGATAGTGCCTTCTCCGAACAACCTGGCTATAGGGACAGAAAAGTAGGAAATTACCTTTCGGCGATGTTGTCATAATCGTCAAACAATGTAAAGAGATATAAAATCAAATAAAGATGCCTAGGGAATAGGGAATCCCCGCTACTCACCGTATCTCGTCATTGTGATTCATCGGTTTCACAATTGCTAGGGTAGAATGTCGGGTGAACTAGTTGCAACTGAATGTAAAACCTGGCTCACGCTCTCGCGCTGTTGCCGGTCTATAGCAAACCTAGGCTCGGGTCCAATCTCTTGCAAACCCTAGCCTAGGCAAGCTACCATTAGGATCAACGTCATCGTTCAATCGCATCCCGAGCCCACTCTCGTGCAAACTCGGGCTACGACCTAGGTTGGGATAGTTCCTACCCGTCCAATCTCTTGCAAACGGGTATCGGTATAAAATTGCAACCGAGAATCCTAGTATCGGTCCAATCTCTTGCAAACCGATACTACGGAAACTCAATTTCAACCCAATTCGGATTTCTAGGGTTTCCTATCGAATTGGGATCCAATCTCTTGCAAATCCCAATCGATATGAACACCTAGCTATCCGTAATATATCAATCCCAAACTAACCCCAATCAATTCTAGCAATAGTTCTACCAGATCGTCACAAATCGAAAATTGGGCTCGTAGGGTTCATCCCCACGCCCTAAGACGTTAAGACTACTCACAAATCATATTGCTAATGGAAGAATAATCAATAGAAACGGCAATGGAATTCATATCAATATTCAAAATAGCAATAAAAATAGGATTTATAATAGAGAGGGAGACAAACCAATGTAGTTTTCCAAGAATCCAACAAAATAACACTTTTCTCTCCTCTCCAATCACAAGAATTAAACTCTAAAAATCTAATCTAAAAAGGCTTCCAAAAGCAAGAGAAAAGCTCTCTAAACTAGGTTAGACTCTGGGGTTAAATACCCCCCAAAACTGCCCAAAAAACCGTGACCAAAATGCCTCTGCGCCTCTTCAAAATCGTGTTTTTCGCTACAGGCGCACGGCTTACTCGGCCGAGTGACAAAAGTCGCTCGGCCGAGTGATAGACCCTGATGATTTCCAGTAAGTCTGGCGTCTTGGGGGTCGTCACTTGGGGCGTCACTCGGCCGAGTGAGTTGTCGTCACTCGGCCAATGGGCTATCTTCAGTCGGGCGGTCGGCAATTGCCACTAGGCCGAGTCTGGCTTCTGATGCTCAGACTGACGAAAAACAATAACTTCGATGTTTTTGATGGGCGTCGTCTGGGTGCCACTCGGGCGGACGGTATACTCCACTCGGGCGAGTGGGATTCTGATGCTCGGTCGAGTGCACGCCGATATATCTCTTAGAGCGTGTCCGGTCTGGTCGGCCGAGCGGGGTCTCGCTGGTCGGCCGAGTGACTCCTTCACTCGGCCGAGTGAGACACTGAAGATGCCCAACTTGCGTATTTTTGCCTCCTCATCACTCCTACGACGTTCTTTCTTCTTCCGCTCCTCTCCAATCTCAAAATACCCCTCAGGGAAGTCGTCGGTGACACTCCGGAGTAGGTGTATCTCGAAATCACTCTAAATCGCTCCAAATCTCCTGAAATACGACAAAAACAACAAATCGTGAAGAGAATCGCAATCTTGTCGATAAATCGTGAAAAACGTGATTTGAGCGATCAAAATGGCATGCAAACATGCGGGAAAAATGTGTAAAATATGGAGTGATGATAGCTCAGCCCGTGTCCTTCTCCGATTTGGATGGCGAAGCTCCGTAAGCTTTCCCTGAAGGCTTCACTGGAGGGGGGAGCGAGCGCATAGTTCGGCCCGTGCCCTTCTCCAGTTTGGATGGTGAAGCTCTGCAAGCTTGCCCCTGAGTCTTTGAGAGGGCGGGTATTGGGCCGTCGCCTATCCCACATCCTCTGTTATCGGACGGGTATTGGGCCATCGCCTACCCCATAGCTGACACTCCGGTTTGGGTGACGAGGATGGATCCTGCCCCGGAGTCTTCACTGGAGGGGGGAGGGGGGAGCGAGCGCGTAGCTCGGCCCGTACCCTTCTCCAGTTTGGGTGGCAAAGATCCGTAAGCTTGCCCCAGAGTCTTCACTGGAGGGGGGAGCGAGCGCGTAGCTCGGCCCGTGCCCTTCTCTGGTTTGGGTGGCAATGCTCTGTAAGCTTGCCTCGGAGTCTTCACTTGGGAGAGCGAGCGCATAGCTCGGCCCGTGCCCTTCTCCGATTTGGGTGGCAAAGCTCTGTAAGCTACCCCGGAGTCTGTAATCGGACGGGTATTGGGCCGTCTCCTACCCTGCATCCTCTGTAATCAGACAGGTATTGGGCCATTGCCTACCCCGTAGTTGCCACTCCGATTTGGGTGGCAAGGACGGATCCTACCCCAGAGGCTTCACTGAAGGGGGGAGCGAGCACGTAGCTCGGCCCATGCCCTTCTCCAGTTTGGGTGGCAAAGCTCCGTAAGCTTGCCCCGGAGGCTTCATTGGAGGGGGAGAGCGAGTGCGTAGCTCGGCCAGTGTCCTTCTTTAGTTTGGGTGGCGAAGCTCCGCAAGCTTGCCCTGGAGTCTTTGAGAGGGCGGGTATTGGGCCGTCGCTTACCCCGCATCCTCTGTAATTGGATGAGTATTGGGCCGTTGCCTACCCTGTAGCTGCCACTCCGGTTTGGGTGGCAAGGTTGGATCCTGCCTCGGAGTCTTTACTGGAGGGGGGAGCGAGCGCGTAGCTCGGCCCGTGCCCTTCTCCGGTTTGGGTGGCGAAGCTCCGTAAGTTTGCTCCGGAGTCTTCACTGGAGGGGGGAGCAAGCGCGTAGCTCGGCCCGTGTCCTTCTCCGGTTTGGGTGGCAAAGCTCTGTAAGCTTGCCTCGGAGTCTTCACTGGGGGGAGCGAGTGCGTAGCTCGGCCTGTGCCCTTCTCCGGTTTGGGTGGCGAAGCTCCGTAAGATTGCCCCGGAGTCTTTGAGAGGGCAGGTATTGGGCCGTCGCCAACCCCGCATCCTCTGTAATTGAACGGGTAGTGGGCCGTCGCCTACCCCGTAGTTGCCACTCCAGTTTGGATGGCGAGGACGGATCCTGCCTCGGAGTTTTCACTGGAGGGGGGATCGAGTGCGTAGCTCGGCCCGTGCCCTTCTTCGGTTTGGGTGGAAAAGTTCAGTAAGCTTGCCCTGGAGTCTTCATTGGAGGGGGGAGCAAGCACGTAGCTCGGCCCGTGCCCTTCTTCGGTTTGGGTGGCGAAGCTCCGCAAGCTTGCCCTGGAGCCTTCACTTGAGAGGGGGGGGGTGCGAGCGTGTAGCTCGGCCCGTGCCTTTCTCCGGTTTGGATGGCGAAGATCCGTAAGCTTGCCCTGGAGCCTTCACTTGAGGGAGGGAGCAAGCGCGTAGCTCGACCCGTGCCCTTCTCCGGTTTGGGTGGTGAAGCTCCGTAAGCTTGCCCCGGAGTCTTCGTTTGTTTGAAGGGGACTGAATTTTCAAGTGGAGACAACAGAATTTGAAAATATGTACGAAAGGAAGATAATTTTATTAAAACTCACAAAGTTATTGATAGTATTTCAACAGGTGTTCTGTATTCCAGGGGTGTGCTAGCTTGTCATCGTCCATGGTTGCTAGGATGTACGTGGCTAGCCTGACAATGTCGACGATTTCATAAGGCCCCTCCCATTTTTCTACGAGCTTCCCTCGGCGGACGATCTCCGGTGCGTCCCTGAGGACTAGGTCGCCAATTCTGAAGCTCCATTTCCTTACCCGAGAGTTGTAGTGCCGAGCCATCCTCTGACTGTGATTGACGAGGTTGGTCAGTGCGTGGTCCCGCACCTCGTCTATGAGCTCGAGGTAGAGGCCCTCTATGTTGATGTCTTCATCGAAGTATTGAAGCCGGAGGATCTACTCTCCCACATCCACAGGGACGTCCGCCTCTGCCCCAAATGCCAGCATAAACGGGCTCTCTCTGGTAGAAGCTTTGTAGGTCGTGCGGTATGACCAGAGAATGCCTGGCAGTTCGTCCACCTAAGATCCGAAAGTGTCTTCGACCTTTTTCTTCAGGGGGCCAATATGCACTTATTTGCTACCTCCGCCATCCAGTTGCATTGTAGATGTGCCACGAAAGCGAAGTGGAGCTTGATCCCCCACTCTGAACAGAAACCCTGGAAGCCATCACAATCGAACTGTCTTCCATTATTAGTCGCAATAGAGCGAGGTACCCCGAAGCGGCAGATGACGGACTTCTAGATGAAGTTCTTCATGTCCGTCCATGTGATATGAGCCAATGGCTCAGCCTCGATCCATTTGGTGAAATAGTCGACGGCGATGACGATGTACTTCCTCCCTCCGAACGCCTTCGGGAAAGACCCGAGGATGTCGAGCCCCCACTTGGCGAACGAGATCGGACTGAGAATGGGGACTAGGTCGGCCGGTGGTGCCGCAGTGTGTCTGCAAAATTTCTGGCATTCAGCGTACTTTTTGACATACTGGGACACGTCATGGACCATGGTCGGCCAGTAGTATATCTGACGCACTGTTTTGTGGGCGATAGTGCATCCACAGTAGTGGTTTCTATAGAGGCCTTCGTGTACCTCGCGGACGACTTGTTTGGCCTGGTCTGGCCCCTAGGCATTTCAGGTAAGGCAGGATGTCGAAACTTGTGCAGCACTTGTGGTAGAGCACCCCGTCGAAGATCACGAACGACAAGGCGCACCTCTTAATCTTCTTAGCTTCAAGTCACTCCTTGGGCAGGGATCCCGTCTCCAAGTATTTCATTATTGGGCTCATCCACGTCGTCGCTTGACTGACACACATTAGCTCGTCTTCTTCAATGGTAGGTGTCAGCAGGTTCTCGACGTAAATGGCTTTCTTGATTTCGGCCGAGGAGGAGGAGGCCAGCTTTGACAGGGCGTCGGCCCGGAGCTTGTTGGAGCGAGGTAGATGCTGGACCTATGCCTTTTTGAACTTCTGGAGCTCGGCCTGGGTGTGCTTAAGGTAAAGCTTCATCAGCTCCTTCCGGGCCTTAAAGCCCCTTAGATCTGTTGAACGACCAACCACGAGTCGCTTAATAGCAGCACGTTCGTCGCTCCCAACGCTCGGCATAGCTTCAATCCGTTGACCGCGGCTTCGTATTCTGCAGCATTGTTGGTCGTCGGGAAGCTAAATCACAGCGCGTACTCCAATAGGCATCCGTCGAGGATTTGGATGATAATGCCTGACCCGGTTTCGGATCCCGTGGCCGACCCATCGACGTGGACGACCCATAGTTCACCCACTTCTCCCTGGATGGACGTTAAGGGTCTAAC
Source organism: Scilla litardierei (assembly GCA_030789695.1). Classification (NCBI taxonomy): domain Eukaryota; kingdom Viridiplantae; phylum Streptophyta; class Magnoliopsida; order Asparagales; family Asparagaceae; genus Scilla; species Scilla litardierei. The sequence goes on from CM061133.1 coordinate 213,834,385, forward strand.
TGCCTTCAACGCTCTCTGCCCCGCCACTACCGCTTGAGCGCTCGTCGGTTCTTCGGGAAGACATTCGATGGTGCACTCCACTACAAAATCCGCTAGCGCCTGGTCCTTGATCATCGTTCGGGCTTTGTACACTATGTCGAACTCGATTAGCTCGATGCTCCAATTCAGCATTTTACCCGAGCGTTCTAACCTCTTCAGGTTCTTTTTGAGCGGCAGATTGGTGTGGACGACGATGGTGTGAGCTTGAAAGTATGGCCGGAGCTTCCTTACCATTGTGACGAGGCAATAAGCCACCTTCTCTATGGGTCTATAGCGGGTCTCCGAATCTCGGAGCACCTTGCTCGCATAGTAGACTAGCTGATGCACGCCTTTTTCTTCCTTGACCAAGGCTAAGCTAATGGCCTCGTCACTGGTGGACAGGTAGAGTCCCAGCTGTTCTCCTTCCTCGGGTTTTGCGAGCAGTGTCGGTCTTTGCAAGTAAGCTCGCAGCTCTGCAAATGCTTGGGCACAGGTGTCGTCCCACTGGATCACTTTCCTATCGACTTTCTTTGCTGCGAGGGCCCCCGCAGGACCCTGAAGAATGGGAGCGACCTTTCCGAGATTTTGACAGGAACCTCCCCAGCGCAGCAACCCTGTCGTTCAGCCGCTGCAAGTCTCGGATAGTCCTAGGCTCTGCCATGTTGATGAGGGCCGAAACTTTGTCGGGATTCGCCTCAATTCTTCGCTTTGTTATCATGAAGCCGAGGAACTTTCCAGATTGCACGCCGAAGATGCACTTCGCCGGGTTCAGCCTTAGATCGTATCGGCGCACCTTCTGAATGGTCTCATGCAGATCATCGAGGTGGTCCTGGGCCTCCGTGCTCTTGACCAACATATCGTCGATGTAGACTTCCAGATTCTGCCCGACTTGGGAACTGAAGATACTGTCTACCATTCGCTGATAGGTTGCCCGACATTCTTCAGTCCGAACGGCATCTTCATGTAGCAGAAGGTGCCCTTGTTGGTTATGAAGGAGATCTTCTCCTCGTCCTCCTTTGCCATTGGGATCTGGTTGTAGCCCAAGAACGCATCCATAAAGCTCAGCAGCTCGTAGCCCGAAACCTGGTCGACTAGGTGGTCGATCCTTGGCAGGAGAAAGCTGTCCTTTGGGCACACCTTATTGAGGTTGGTGAAGTCGACACACATGCACCACTTCCCACTGGCCTTCTTCACCAAGACGATGTTGGTGAGCCACTCCGGATAGCTCACCGGCCTGATGAACTAGGCCTGGAGAAGTCGCTCTACATCTTCACCGGCCGCCCTCATCTTCTCTCCTCTGATGCTCCTCTTCTTCTGTCGGACCGGTCAAGATTCCGGGTCCGCGTTCAGCTTGTGGGCGATTATTGTCGGGTCGACTCCGGGCATGTTCGAGGAGGACCACACGAAGATGTCAACGTTCTCTCTGAGGAGGTTGATGAGGTCCGCCCTTAGAGTGGCCGGAAGCCTTGTGCCAATGAAGATAGTCCGTCCCTCCTCGACGGTCACATGCACTTCTTCTATCTACTCTAAAGGGGTCGGTCGTTGGTAGCCATAATCCTCTCGTTCGTCAAGGAGGTCGACCGACAAGGCCTGCTCCGGAGCCTTATGCTTGGTTGATCCCACGTAGCAACGCCGGGATAGCTTTTGGCTCCTGCGCACTTGCCCTACCCCTCGCAGAGTCTGAAATTTAACCATCTGATGCATCAGGCTGGGGAGTGCTTCAATGGAGGTCTTGTACAGTCGTCCTATAATCCCATTGTACGCCGACGCGATGTCGACGACAATAAACTGCATCAGGCAGGTGACGACCCTTGGCTCCTCCCCCAGGACACGGGTAGAGTGATTACCTCAGTGATAGGAACAGATTGGCCAGTGAAGCTGACGATCGGGCCCATGCAAGGCCTTAGGTCCGCCGGTTTCAGCCCCATATTCTCGACTGTTGACATGAACATGATATCACTGAAACTTCCAGTGTCGATCAGGAGGCTGCTAATGATGGCCGTCCCGACTTGGGCCTCGATGACGATGGCGTCGTCATGCAGTAGCTCGACCCCCTCCAGATCGTCGTCAGTGAAAGTAATGGGCGGCCGAGCTATCCTTCTCCACTTTGTTTCGGTACCCAGGTTCATCGCCATCACCTGTCGAGCGTATGCCTTCTTGCCCAATGATGACGCGCCCCCGAGGACGGCCCGTCGCATATCACGTCTATGAGCATGGTCGTCCTTGGCAGGCGAGGCCCTTCTTGTTCGTCGTTCGAGGGTGGGTCTGGCCTCCGCGCTCGCCGCGGAGCTCTCTCATCTGGAGGCGGCCTCATGTCCTCGACGAAGCCTCAGAGGTGTCCTGCCTGGATCAACCGTTCGATCTCCCTCTTCAATGTGAAGCAGTTTTCGGCATCATGAACATGATCGCGGTGATATCAACAATACTTCTGGATATCTCTCTTCACCGGGTCTGACCTCAACTCTCGAGGCGGGTCTGGAAGCAACCTGGCCCTCGTCGCCGTGGCTAACACCTCTATCATCGGGGCGTTGAGCTGAGTACATTGAGCCTGCAGGGGTCCCTCTATCCTCTGGATCGCCCAGGGGGCTCTCTGGCAGTAGCGAACTCCCGCACCGGGCTGGGACGATCTTGCAGGCGACGCCCCTCTGGGTCGCATCTTGGTTGGATCAGCTGGTCACAGCCCTTGGATCTGTCCTCTTGCCTTGGCCTGGGATTGGGCCGAGGCTCACTGCGGGATGTCCCCACCCCGACGACGTCCTTCCTCGTCCATAGGGCCTCCTCGCTCAGGATGTACCTCTCAGCCTGAACGATAAGTGTGTCAAAATCGGCAGGCAGGTATCAGAGGAGGGACTTGTCAAGGCTTCGGTTAGTTAGTCCCGCCTTGAAGGCCGACATGACCAGCTTGTCTCCGCAGGCTACCATGCCTAGCTTCTCATCCTGGAAGCGGTGCAGGTATTTTCCGATCGTCACTCCTTCCTTATGGACGATCGTGAATAGGTAGTCCGTGGGCTTCTTCCTTGTTCGCCCTGCCCGGGACTGTTGGCAGAATTTGTGGGATAATTCACCGAAGTTCTCGATGGACTGGGCAGGCAGACCGTGGTACCACTACAGGGCCGAGTCCCGCAAACTCTGCTGGAACCCCCGACAGAGGAGCACGTCGTCTGCGTACAACATCTCCATCGCGCCCCCGATACTGCTGCACATGCATGAGGGGGTTGCCCTTTCCGTTGTACACCGATAGCTCAGGGAACTTGAACCTCAAGGGTCTCTAGGTTGAATTTATCCATCTCGCCAATGGCGTGGCGTCCTCGGGTTAAGCGGGGCGCTCGGGGGTGGGCTCCCTCCGTCTCTCTGGGGTTCGGCTTCGATCCCTACCTTGTCGACGATGGTCACCATGCTCCGGGGAGGGCGGCGGCCGTCGGGGAGGGCTCCTCCAATGTGGCGGGGATCCAGCTGATGGTGGGCTACACGCGTTCCTGCGTCGTTGGCCCGAGGTCGACACCTCCGGTATCTCCCGGTTCTCCCACCGGAGCCTTTCACGCTCAGCGATGATGAAGCGGAGCTATCGACGAGCGGCTTACTTATCGAGGTGGGCTTGATGAGTAGCCTCCGCTGTGTCGTCTTGGCGTCTTTTGTTCGCAGCCGCTTCCTTGTCACGCTTTTACTGCAGAGCAGCCTCCATTTCTTCATCCAGAAGTCTCTGCTGGTTGGCTATCTCCTCAGCGAGCCCTCTTTGCCCCACCCCTTCTTCAAACTGAGGGCAAAGATTTCGCCTCAAGTTTGGGGGCTCGGAGGGGCCGGGGGCGCCTTGACTCCTGCCACGTTGAAGCCTTCCATTATCTTGGTAAAGGCATCGAAGCTTTGCTGTACTGCTCGGGCCGAGGCCTGGATGGTCTCCGCCATCCCCTCTAGGGGAGGTTGGTCGAAGGGGTCCTTGGGTGAGATTTAGATTCTTAATCCATGGGGGTTTTGCCATGGTTGGGATTTCGGTTGATGGGTGTAGAGTTAGACATGGGTGTGATCCTTCGTTCTCATAGACGGTGCCAATTGTTGCAGGGTAAGATCCACGTATAATGAATTTGTTTGTTGGGGGAACTAAGGCATAGCCATAACTTAGAGATGTACCAAACACTCAAACCAGCTTACAACATTATTATAGTCCAGCTTAAAGAACAACAACAACTAGCACTTTCTCACCAGAATACATAAAAAAAGTACGGAAAGGAAAAGCGGAAAAGGAAATACATAGTACAACACACCCACACACAATCAGCTAAAACTATGTAGCTTCAGGGAGGAACTCTGGCTTTCAGGAGCCTCTACGTCAAGCTGTTCGTCGTCTGCGGTGCCACGAAACATGGAACCGAAGGTAAGTCACAACAATTCTAGCGATAGAAAAAGAGGAGTGCACAGATATGGAGCAGGCTATAGTAATCAAGTGCGGGAAGTAAAGTAAAATCGAACATGCATGCAAGAGCGATAAGTAAAGTGCATCTAGTCAAGCATGCAAGGGTGACAAGTAAAGTAAAATTGACCGAGCAAGTACAACTAGTGACGTACAGGAATAACCATGACGATAGCAATGACAATAGCAATAATAAGAGTAATTGTGCCTAGCCTAGTTCGTGACTTATAATGCGTAGTACGGTAAGCAACCAAGAGCCCACCTGATATCCCGGGTTACAACAAAACGATACTGTTCAACAAAATGATTCTGTTCAATACTGTTCAATTTTCTTTGCGACACCGAACAACTAATAGGGTAGCTAACCCGAACGGTGACAACAACAGCAGATCGGACTGGTCGCTCCCGCACTTCCACTATTATAAGTTACCCCAAAACCCAGTGCAGTGCTAACTACTTTTTGTAAGGACACTGTCTATGGGGAAAACACTAGAAGGGGGGTTGAATAGTGTTTATGTAAATCTAAAAGGAATTTACGCCAAATAAAATGCAATCCAACAAATAGTACGGAATAGAAAAACGACCCAAAGAGAAACACACGCAAACGCAGATATGTTTCAAGGGTTCGGATTACCCAAGTCAACTCTCGACTTGTTCCCGATAATCCTACTTCCATACCACCCGGATACCATCGGATACTCAAGTTAGAACCCTAACTTGAGGTTTCCTTATAGCCCACTTGTAGCAACCCTACAAGTGCAATCGAATACAATCGATGTCATTGACTCCCACAACTTGGGAGAAAGCAAAACCACTCTCACAACCGAGAGCACAAATCAAATAACGAAAGTTATGAAATATGAAAGCAACACTTACAATCACCTATGCCTTGAAGTAGAACTTGAAGGAGAAGTGTGATGTGTGTTGAAGAACTCTCTTGGAAGAGAGGTGAAAGCCCTTTCTCTTGACTGCACCAAACGCCTAGAAGATCAAACTTTGGTTCTAGGTTGGAGAGCAAGAGAACAAGATTTGGAAATACTTAGGGCTTTGGATTTGAGAGCTTTGATCTTTGGAAATGAAAGCTTGAAGGATTTTGAAATGAATGAGTAACCTTCCAATGGAATAGTAGAAGCTCTATTTATAGCTTTCTCAAATCCACAAAACAGTTTAGGCAAAAACCGAATCGAAATCCGTGAGAAAAATCTCAACGGATATAATCTGAACTTGCGACAGTCGACTGTTGAACAATCCACAGTCGACTGTTGCACAGTCAGCAAGGGTAGGTGAGAATTCATAACGGTAACTTACTACGTGGACAGTCGACTGATGAAGCCAAGACAGTCGTCTGTTAAACCAACAGGCGGCTGTACATTCTTCGACAGACGACTGGCTGAGAGAAGAGTAAGTTAGATAAAATACTGGAAACCTCACAAGATACAGGACAGACGACTGATGCAAGGAACACAGTCGACTGTTAATCAGAACAGGCGACTGTATATCCTTAAACAGACGACTGTCAAAGGCAGGAGAAATTTCCAGAGAGCTGAGTCAAAGAATAGACTTACAGACAGGCGATTGTTGCAGCATAGACAGTCGACTGATCTAATAGACAGTCAACTGTATATACAGCATAAGTCGACTGGCCATAGAACTCAGATCAAACAGAGTTTGGGCAAGGAGAGACATGCGACTGATGAACAATTCACAGTCGACTGTCACTAGGACATGCGCCTGTTAAACGTTCAACAGTAGCCTGTGCGAGATAATCAGAGAAGGCCCAAAAACTACGTTGTAATAGTCTGTGCATAACAGGCGACTGTAGAACAAAACACAGTCAACTGGGAGACATGCGACTGTAAACTGTTAAGCAGTCGGCTGTTATAAACAATCCTAGCACAAACACAAGAGGATTGAATTGGGATCAAAGGACAAAAGTCTAAAGATGTCCTATGAGAGAATGTAGATGTGTGTGAGTGCTCCATCAAAGTTCTACTTCTAAGCTACATACCAGAAGAGATAAAAGAAAAATTACATTGACGAATAATCTCTTCTTTCCATCGTATGAGCTTGAAGTCTTTACGGAGCTTCAATCATCAATCTACGATCATCCCATTCATATCATTTGCCTTCAATGACGTTTGTGAGTTATCCATTGCTAGTTGATCTTCATAATAGCTTAGGCAATGGACTAACTGCAAAATAGGGCATTAGTCACAAGTATTTATATTTGCTCATCATTAACACCAAGAAGGGAGAAGTCCAATACTTAACACTTTTAAGCATTCAATTTCAATAGTATGTTCCAACAGTATGATGTCAATGCGGTATATCACTCAGTCATGATGTTGCAATACGGTATGTCAATTTTGTTGTTCCAAAAGTAAAGACATTCAAAAGCGTTAACGACACTCCAAAGAACTTCACTTCTTGAAAAGTCAAGGCAGAAACATCAACAGAGAATGTCTATCCTGAGAAAAGATTTGAAGTCCAACAACTAAGACACCGAACCATGCTTCGAGCATGCGGTATTCCATTTAGTACACTATTTTCCATTACGTACATTATCTAAATTTCTAAGGATAGAATTTATTGTGACTTAGACTATCGGGATCGTCGTAGCAAGACGAGGATGGAGTTAGAGCGCGAGGATTGGTACCTGCAAATACAAGAAGTTATCAGTTAATGGCTACACTAATTATTATCTAATTAATTGGTCGTTTTGATTTTTAAATCTGGTTGAAACGGTGTCGAAAAGCGTTCTAAATTTTTATATAGGCTGAAAATGATGAATATGATTTTATTGCAAGAGGAAAATATTTTCAGAAGCTCCTGCTATTTTTATAATTTTCAGAAACTCAAAAATAGCTTTAAAATCCCAAATTATCTAAGTGACGTATATCTTCCGCAATTTATTTCGGGAGCAATACAAGTCGGAAATACTTGAATGAGCAGTCAAAACAACCGTCTCGAAGATTACTAGTTGACATAATTTTATCACGTATCAGAGCATACGAAAACAGAGAGCTACGGAATTTAAAATGAATTATACGTATTTAATTTTTAGGTTTAAAAATTGATTCTGGAAAAATAAGCGTCTGATCGAGATGAGACCAGTGCCATTAGATCCAGAATATTATTTCCGATTTTCTGGAGCTAGTCTCACATTTTTTTGAGGACTATATTTTTAATTATGAATTTATATTTTTAATTATGAATTTAAAACCATTAAACCCTATTTAATAATAAATTAAATACTGAAATACGAATATACTTTCGTATTTACAAAAGTGCCATCACGAATCTGACACACCCACCATTTTTCGAACGCTGGGGGTGTTTCGCTGGGTTCTCCGATGTCGGGAGGCGGAGGCGGACGACGAGCGGATGACGGCGGATAGGCGGCGACGGCGGCCTCCAGTGGGTGTGAGCAGCGACGGGGAGGCGGAGTTGGCATCGGAGTGGGGAGCTCGTCGGTGCGGGGAACGTGGCGGGGCGCTCGGCGGGCGGAGCGACGGTCGTGGCGTGCGGCGGGAGGCGGGCCTGTGCAAGCGGCGCTGACAGCGAGTCGTTGGACGGTGAAACGACAGTGACGGTCGTCGACCGCCTGAGAGCGTGAGAGAGTGGGGAAGTGAGAGAGACTACGAGAGGTAGAGAAAGCGGGAGAGTGTTTGAGAGAGGGTTAGTGTTTTTGAACGAGAAGAGGGTGCGGGCTGTGTTGGGTTTCGTTCGAAAAAGAAAAGGGAGGGGGGTGTTTACGCCCTGGGTTTTGGAATGAGAGGGAGAGACTGTGGGTTAATGTGAAGAGCCTGAGTTAGTTTATATAGGTTAGAAAACCATACAGTAGACAATAATAATAATGTTATGAATCAACTACTGAGGGGAGAGCCCTCAAGTCTATATTTATAGCCAAAGGGGAGAATACAAGTGGGTATGGGCCCAACCACTTGGGTTGGCCCAATAACTCATCAACCCAGTAAATACCCATTCACAACACTCCCCCTTATCCAGCCATGGTTGTGGACCCCGCTCATGAATACTTCAGGATTCTGAGCCTGTATGGGTCTCACATGGGGTGGATACTTCAGGATCCTGAGTTGGTGAGATTTGCCTCGTTAAAACCTTTGGCTATGGAAAACCCAGTGGGAAAAACCATAGTTAAGGAAAAAGAGTGCAAACACTATTTAACTCCCCCTGATTTGTACAAGTGACTCTGCTCATGAATACTTCTGGATTCTGAGCGTCACCGAGGGGTGGATACTTCAGGATCCAGAGTTGATGTGATTTGCCTCGTTAAAACCTTTGGCTATGGAAAACCCAGTGGGAAAAACCATAGCTAAGGGAAAAGAGTACAAATTCTGTCAACTCCCCCTGATCTGTAAAAGCTCTTAGGCTTTCAGATCTCTTAGGCTTATCTCATCACTCCTATTTACAATATTCCGAAAATGTACACAGATTACAAATTTTGTCACCATCAAGCAGCTGCTGAATCCAGAAACTCTGGAGAGGTGTGCTAAGTTTCGTCGCCTCTGATGTGGTCTTCAGACTATATGGTCAGCTCCACGGAACCAGCCTCTATCCCAATCGTCACTGGGATGTGATGTACCACCAGGCGCCCTTAAATACACCATTGGTGTGATTATGGAATGGTGAGGATCTCGGAATTATAGGATGATGTTTCCTTCATAAGTTGCTTTGCATATTTGCAGTAGATGGTCATCCCACTGTTGGTACCTGTTCTGTGATTTCACAGTATAGGGACCGGACCTGTAACCTGTATTTGCACAAATATTGGAGGATGCTTCTATAATTTGTAAGTCCAAATCTTTCGACCCTTGGAGGAAGCGCAGAAGGCTTGACTCCGGTCTAATGGCCCTAGTGAGGTGCCAACTATCTCTGGCTAATGAGTTAACTGTAACTGCTATATCGGGACGCGTGCCGTTTAGCCAGGAGTGCATGATTGCACTTAGATAAGGGACTTTAGGACCAGTTATATCCTCCCCCTCTTCCAGCGATCGGAAGGGTTATTTTTTGTACATCCATTGAGTATACCACCGTAGGTGTACTTTGGATGACAATGGTCCTTTTAATTTCTCCAACGCACTTCTGGGCGTTTGTAACAGGATTCTATGAGCCATGACTTTATATTTGTCTAGGTCTATTTATTTCATGTTTTAAAAGTCAGGCTTGTACATTTATTTCGGTTTTCTCTTCAGGAGATCCGATGAGATGTTAGTTGTCTACAAGTAAGATCTCTAATCCTGTTCTTTGCACAGATGCAAAGACAACCTTCAGAAGGAATCATTGACTTGTCAAGTGATTCTCTTGGTTGTACATTTATTTATACTTATTGTTTTTCTTGAATAGACGTCCCGAAGTCTATTCAGGCATTTTAAGGAGATGTGGAAATTATCTTTACAAGATATCCACGAAGGTATGCCGTCACAACATCCAATAACAGCATATCCAAAATTTTCCTTCGCCAAATCGTAAGGTATTCGCTTTTGATAACTTAGGGAGACTGATGCATCATTTATGAGACATGCTCATTTGAATTTGTTCGATCCCTAGTTTCAGCGAAATTTTCCTTGGGCTATAGGTTGTACCGTATAGCATACGATTTTGTATTTATTTTTCTTATGTTTGCAATACTTTGTTTTATCCACAGGTTTGACACCTTTTGGTGTCTGGACTTCAGGTCCGAACATTTCATGTTTCATAAGTGAGTCCAGCTCATCTTCTATTGCCACGTTCCACATTTTGGCCAATCTTTACGTTTGCCTTCTAGCAACGGAGTATGGAACGATAATTTACAAACATCATCGCCATTGCGATGTATATGGAAATATAATACGTGAATATATTGTCGACAATTTATGTTCTATCTGTCCAACACCTCCCCAGTACGTACAACATTTACTTAATTTCACTTTTTCCCGGCAATTCCTTTGCAGTGGATTCCGGGAAGGGTGATGGTGTGGACAGGAGCTCATTGTCCTGTGGTAGTATTGTCTTAAGGTCTCCAGGAGTTTCTTGTCCTAGGAGCCTGGTGGTCTGCCTCTTTTCTGTTGAGGATCAGCCACTTCTGCTGCTGGTGGATTGCATCCATTCTCGGGAATGTCAATCCTAGCTGGAGTTTTTGCAGCAGGGATGTGTGATCTGACAATCTTCTGGTTGTCAATAAATGATTCCGGTAATTGGTAGACAATTTTCTGTATGTGGAGGATCTTCGGGATCTCATCGACACATTATATTGTTACCGGATCATGGTGGGTCAAACTTTTTGTATCCCACGTTATAATTTTCTTCGTGCCAGATTTTCTAGTATCTGGGCCTATTTTTGGGAAACTTGTCTCATCGAAATCACAGTCTTCAAGATGTGCCTTAAATGCGTCCCCCGTTTGGGGTTCTAGGTATCTTATAACTGAGGGTGAGTCAAACCCTGCATGGATACCTAGGCGACGTTGAGTACCGTTTTGGTCCTTTTTGGTGGTGCAATGGGGATTTAAGACTGCGCGACCGAAGATTCTCAGGTGAGAAATGTTCGGTGGCATTCCATATGCAAATTGCATTGGAGACTCTGACCTCCAGAGGGTCTTATTTTCATTTACGATGCAGCATGCAGAGTTTGCATGTCCCCATGCATCCATAGGCAATCGGGATTTAATGGACGTTTAGTCCATTGGAGTCTACTTTTCAGTGACTCTGCCGACCCATTTTGGGTATGAACATGCGGCACTTGTATGTTCATTTTCAATTCCCGTTGATTGGCAGTACTCTTGAAAAGACTGGGAGGTATATTTCCCAACATTAACCATACTTATTTACAATATTTTATTGTCTGGGAAATGTGTCCGCAACATTTTTATTTTTGTGCCAATAGCTTTGGAAAAGCTAAGTTGCGGGTTTGTAGTAGAAACACGTACGATTATTCTGAGGATGCATTTATCAGTACAGTGAAGCACTGAAATAGCCCACTAGGGGTGGTGGATTTTATCCACATCTATCTCCTTGTATTCTTTTTGAGGAAGCGTGGAGATCCTTTTTCAACTTTTCGTGGAGATGGCCTTGTAATTAATCTTCCCTTATAGTAAGGGATGCGAGGGAATTTTCCCTTCTGAAGAATCTTCTGGTTCTTCAAGTCATACCCATAGGATAAGATGCTGTGCATCATCACAAATCCAGGGTGGCCAAGTCCATCATGCCAGAGTAAAAACTTGGCTGATGTAGGGCACTTCAGGTGCTCCGTTTAATTCTGCTTTCTCCGAATCTTCGCATGGTAGAGGCCTATAAGGCTCTCAAAACGTTCAAGTGTGGATTTTACTCCTTTTTCTTGAGACGTTGCATACGGTAATTTTTCATTTACATTTGCTGTTTCCAAGTGGGATCCGTTGAAACGGATGTCCTTGAAACTTAAAAAGTTTCTTTTTGGAATTCGGAGGGATTAGTGCATCCATTTTTGTGTCGTTTGGGGGCAACTGTGTTGCATTCCCGGGATCTTCAATATAGCCCTGATATTGGGCTCTGTATTGAAAGAGATCGTACGTGTTTATTGTCTACTAATTATTTATGAGAGCAGTTTCAAAAGATGAAACATAAAGGCACATGCATATTCAGATAGACATATTCATATATTGTCTACTAAAATTTTTCAATCAAAACAAATTGCGTAATACAAAAGCTCTCATAACGTGAGATGTTCTAAACACTTTTGCAAGATAAAAGTAAAGGCTAGTCAAGCATGTCATTATTTTCGAAGTCGTCAGCTGAAAAACTTAACTGGAGCATCAGATGTCATCAGGTTTGTTTCAGCTTTATTTTTCTTGTTCTCTTTATACAAATCCTGGAGATGATGCGGAGTTCGGCACATTCTGGACCAGTGGCCTTTCATGCCACAATTTTGGCACTGGTCTTCCCATTCCCTCTTGGGTGGGGGTATATCATTTCTATTTTTGTTATTTCTGTGCCTCGTGAACTTCCGCTTACTTTCATTATTTCGCTGCTGTTGTACATGGCCCTTGGCATTTTTCTGTTGACCCCCCCTTCTGTGGTCTTTCTTTTATTTTATTATCTCTCTTCTTTTTGAAGGAAGAGGAATAGTGAGCTTCTGGTGGGGGGCAGTGCCGGGGAGCGTATATTGTGAGTGGAGAGAAGAAGCTCTCTGTTTTACTCGGCCATGAGTAAACATGACTGCAGCTCAGAATACTTGGTGAACTTGCGTTCACGGTATTGTTGCATGAGTATCGCATATTTTTCATGGAAGGACGTATACGTCTTTTCCAGCATGCGATTTTCTGAGACTTTTTCACCACACAACTTCAGGCGTGCGGTGATTGCTAAAAAGTGCTGAGATGTACTCAGCAACGGACTTTAAGTCCTGTAGTCTCAGGTTCTCCCACTCGTATCGTGCCCTTGGGAGTATAACATCTTTCTGATGTTTATACCTGTCCTCAAGGGCAGTCCATAGCTCAAGTGGATCTTCGACCGTAAGGTATTCAGCCTTTAAGGTCTTGTCCACATGGCGGCGAATATAGATGATGGCTTGCGCCTTCTTTATATCGCTAACATTTTCTTTTTCAGTCACAGCAGCTATGAGGGTCTTTGCCCGCAGGTGAAACTTTACATCTAGCTGCCAGCTTAGATAGTTTCTACCTGATGCTTCCAGTACTTCGAAATTAACGCTTGCAATATTAGCCATTTATCTAGCAGAGCACAAACATGCATGAATTAATAATTAATTCAGAGAAAACATTTTCATGCGGAGGCAATATTTAACGAAAAACTAAATGTGTGGATCGGCCAGTCCCACAAGAAAGAGTCCAAAAAAAAAGTCCACAGTCCAAATTATACAAATTTGCAGCTTAAAGAAAATGAAAATACAACTTTGGATATCTCCATCTTCGAGCGTGGCCTCCGTCTTCATGGAAGTTGGTCTTCTTTCTTTGACATTTACATAAATTCCTCACTACAATTTCTCTCAAAAATAAAAGAAAAGTGCGGGAAATAAACTGTGGGACTAAACGGCCGATCCAAAAACCACATTTAGCAATTCATGCAGAAATATTGTGCTCATCAACATTTTCATCAGACATTTTCATCACAGGCATCACAGGCATTTAATATTCGCATAGATGGATAGAAAATTTAAACACTTAATAATTATTGGACCACTGGGCAACGTCATACACCGTTAGGTTACTAACGGCAGAGCGGTCGCAGGATCTTCCTAATTATTAAGTTTTAAATACAATGCACAACCACACATATAATATCCAACAGAATATACCAGAGATGCAAAGCATGTAAATATGATTTTTGCAGAAAAAATCATCACAATGCAAAGGTTGTAAATTGAATGGGTTTAATCAATTAAATTGATTAAGAGCCCAAAATAAACATTTTCTTTGTCAGAGGGAAAAGTTTCCCTCATCATCCCAAAAGCCCCCCCCAAGAATCCCCAAAAAGTCCTCGCCTGCCCGATATTAGTCCCGTAATTTACCGTGATTTTTCACGAATATTTTGCCCTTAAATCCCCCTTTTAAATTAATTTTTAGGCTAGCAAGTTGCCTTTTAAGGCTTGTTAATAGCCTTTGCCTCCCCCAATTTTTTTTTCTCAGATAAAACAGACTACGGGTCTGAAGCCCGCAGTCGGCCTAAGGGCTTCAGGCCCATAGGCTTTTTTTTTGAAATCTGTGGGCCTGAAGCCCACAACAGGTCTGTGGGCTTCAGGCCCACAGACTCTGTTTTTTTTGGAGAAAAAATTGGCCTGTGGGCCTGAAGCCCACAGCCGGCCTGAACCCCACAGCCGGCCTGTGGGCTTCAGGCCCACAGGCTTTATCACCTTTTTTTTTCTTTTTTCTTTTTTTAAGTTAGGGTTTCTGTGGTGGGGGGCCCGGCGCCGCCGGCGCCCCCTGCAGGGGGGGGCGGCCGACGGCGCCGCCGCCCCCTGCAGGGGGTGCGGCGGGGGCCGCCCCCCCGCAGGGGGGCGCGGCCGCGGAGGCCGCCCCCCCTGCAGGGGGGGCGCGGCCTCGGGGGCCGCCGCCCCCTGCAGGAGGGGCGGCGGGGGCCGCCCCCCTGCAGGGGGAGGCGGCCTCGGGGGCCGTCGCCCCCTGCAGGGGCGGCGGCGGGGGCCGCCCCCCCTGCAGGGGGAGGCGGCCACGGGGGGCGCCGCCCCCTGCAGGGGCGAGGCGGCCACGGGGGTCGCCGCCCCCTGCAGGGGCGGCGGCGGGGGCCGCCCCCCCTGCAGGGGGAGGCAGCCAGGGTGGTGGTGGGGGGGGGGCGGATTCCGGCGAGGGGGGGGGGGGTTCCCCTAAAAATTAGGGTTCAAAATTAGGGTTTTTGCCCTAAAAATTGGGTTTTTGCCCTAAAAATTGGGGTTTAACCCTAAAAATTGGGTTTTACCCTAAAAATTGGGTTTTTGAGATGAAAAGTCCGTCGTTTTCAAGGCGACGTTGAATCCCCATGACGATCTTGTGAGATCTAGGGGAGGGGTAATCATACGTATGATTAAAAATATCGTTTTTAGTGTTTTTACCTCTATATCCGTCCTCCGGATATAGCGACGGTTGCTCGAAGCCCTACGCGGATGACGACCCTTGATGGAGGAAGCCTTGCACCGCGCTCGTGGATCTCCCGTCTCACCTTCGCCTTCGCCTTCGCAACGAACGGAAAAATTTGTGGAAAATTTTTAGAGACTCGTGCTGATAACGTGTTATAAATCAACTACTGAGGGGAGAGCCCTCAAGTCTATATTTATAGCCAAAGGGGAGAATACAAGTGGGTATGGGCCCAACCACTTGGGTTGGCCCAATAACTCATCAACCCAGTAAATACCCATTCACAACAAATAATGATAATAATGATAATAGTTAATAGGGTAATGGATATGGGGGTTGAATCTCACCTATCTCATACGGTGAGTTATAGGGGTGGGGTTAGATGATTGATTAGAGGTAGAAACTAGGTTTTAATTAGGGGTAAAGTAACTTAGTTAAAAGTGATTATTAATTGTAAAAAGTCATTAGTGAAAACCGGAGGAATACAAGCCCGTTTTCACATACGACTCCAAAAAATTACGAAATCATACCTACGGGATCGTATCGTCGCAAGGATCGCGAATACAAGATCCGTTTTGGAATTTGGGCTACGTAAATACTAGTTTTAGGCCAAAACGTTTAAAAAGAGGGTTTACAGGTTCTAGGCTGAAATGATATCAGAAAATTACGAAATTAATGTGGAGAGCCCTAAATGATCATATGATGCTACTATAGAGGTTTGAAAATGTTTTGAAAACGTTTGTATAGAAAATAAATTCATTAAGCCAAAATAGTAATAATTGAAAATGAATTTTTATCGGAAATTTTTTGAGTATTTGAGGAAATCTGAAATTTCAGAAATACATTATAATAAGTCTAGTACTTAAAATATTTTCATAAGAATTTTTGAAATCTGTTTTGTTATAACACTCTTGACTAACAGTTATAAAGAAATTTGAAAATGCGTAAAAATACGTAACGTGATGTGTTGAAAAACACAGGTCGTTACATCCTACCCTCCTTAAAATAATTCCGTCCTCGGAATTTAGAAGATCGATAATCGCCTAAGCAATTTAAACGATCGAAAGGAAGGCTCGATGAACGACCATGACTTAGGAAAATAAGTTGTTAATAGCATAAAATATAATGTGATATCACAGCATCAAGAAAAATAAGAGATGATGTCATGTATAAATACATACTATTGACATCACCATAGCTTCCGTAACTAGTTTCGAAACCTAGTATCATCACCATAATTACTTCAGATTTATCAAGTAGCCAAAATCTGAGATAATGGCATTACATGAAAATGAGAGTTATTATGATGATGACATCTGTTCGAACTTGGAACCTGAGGTGATAAGTCAGTAGCAAGCTATATAAACCACATAAAAATAAAGTTTAAAATTTTCAACTCGTGGCAATGATGGCTACTGGGTCTTAACCAAGTAAATCATCGATATAGCATAAATAAACGTAAGGGCTAATCCATCTGAATTTGCGCTGTTATAACTTAACCAGCCGAACACAAAAGACCTCATCTGTCATGATATCCAATTACAAGCCAATATCCAGATCGACACAGAAAAACAGATATAAGGCCAACTTTCAAGGGTCAAGATCATCGCTACCACTTCTTCCAGCAATCTCCATAAAATCCAACAAGAAGCCAACATCAAAGATGTCTCCCAAATCCGAGCACAAGACCGACATCCAACTTCAACACCTAAGGCCAAAAACAAGCCGATACTCATCCCCAATGATACTCCTTGCCAACACCATTGGTCGACATCTACGGTTATCACCATCAGTCCTAAACAATACAACGACCAAAAGCTCACGGTCCAACAGACACGAAGGAGTGGACCCAAGTAAGAAACGAAGCGGGGCACCTTAAGGTGTAAGAACCAGGACAAGGATCTTGAAAGAACGCCAAGAACGGTGACTTCCCTAGATCTCAACCACACGGCAACAACGAGGGTGGAGGCAAGGGTTGTCGCTAAGCCCAACAATCCCCAAGGTCGTCGGTGGGCCATCGACGCCGACGGCTGTTGATCCATGGCGGCGACGGCTGCGACTGCTCGACGTGGCAGGGGCCTCCGTGATGGGGTGGAGCTTCGGATGAGCCCGGAGGAGCTCAAGTCGAGATGGGTTGGTCTCGCCGAGAGGGAGGCATGGTGGAGGAGAGGATGATGTCGGGGCGAAGGGGAAGCCGTGAGATGACTTGGTGAGGAAGGAGAGGAGGGGTTTTAAAAAGAGGTGGCGAGGTTTGGAAAGGGGCACCGAAAGTAGATGTTAGTGTAGGTTAGGGTAGGCTAGGTTAGGCAGAAACGGGGCTCGAGGAGGGGATGCTGACAAAAGGCAATAATGAGGGGGAGGTGGTAGGCGGGAAAAGGATTCAAACCCATGAAAAAATCGGGTACAAGATGAAAGTAGGGTTAGAAAAGAAATACGAGCACAAGAAGGATGCAAAAACGCAACAGCCTACATGTGCACGTCACGTTTGACTCGTCTCAAAATCTCCAGCACCATCCTCGAATACTTCTGAGCGTCCTTCGATCTGCTTCTGCTGAGGAATTCGAACTTCTGATGATCGAAAATTCAAACGCTACCCTCCTTAAAATAGACGTAGCTAGAGTTCAAGCGAACTAGAAATAGAAAGATTCTAAGAAGGTCAATCGAAAGGTCATCAAGCTAAAGGAAGGTGATAGTGATGAAGATCGATGGCATTACATAATCATCATTCACGTCATTGCAGTCCAGCGGACACGGCCAGGGAAGCGACTAAGCCATATCACTTACACCCAGTCTAGCTAGGTTGATCCAACAAACTTAGCCAAGCACATTGACCGGATCATGGTCCATTGAAGGAAGCGTATCATTTATATGCGTGCCATCAATACAAAAATATTTTTATTAACAACTAATTAATCCTATCAACTAGTTGAATCCTAAAAATTCAAAATTTAGGTTTTGTTATGACTTTTTACTAAGGTCAGCTCCATTGGGGCTCTCCGAGGTGATCTCGTCCATCTTTCGAGTGTCAAACCTGCATTCATAGAAAAATGTCAGCTTAGTCGAGTATCGTATACCATACATCCTGGTTTCACTATACTGTTCACGAGGTATTTTGCACGGACCTGCATGGGCCGCCAAACTTGTAACAACCGGCTCTCGGGGACCCGTTACTTATTTGGTTTATTCGCAGGTCTTGCAGTTTACCAGTGAAATCAGCATAGACACAACTCAGAGATGTACCAAACACTCAAACGAGCTTACAACATTATTACAGTCCAGATTAAAGTACAACAACAACCAGCACTCTCTCACCAGAATACATAAAGGAAGTACGGAAAGGAAAAGCGGAAAAGAAAATACATAGTACAACACACACACACACACACACACACACACACACACACACACACACACAATCAGCTAAAACTCTGTAGCCTCAGGGACGAACTCTGGCTTTTAGGAGCCTCTACGTCAAGATGTGCATCGTCTGCGGTGCCACGAAACATGGAACCGACGGTAAGTCACAACAATTCTAGCGATAGAAAAAGAGGAGTGCACAGATATGGAGCAGGCTATAGTAAACAAGTGCGAGAAGTAAAGTAAAAGCGAACATGCATGCAAGAACGATAAGTAAAGTGCAGCATGCAAGGGTGAAAAGTAAAGTAAAGGTGACCGAGCAAGTACAACTAGTAACGTACAGGAATAACCATGACGATAGCAATGACAATAGCAATAATAAGAGTAATTGTGCCTAGCCTAGTTCGTGACTTATAAAGCGTAGTACGGTAAGCAACCAAGAGCCCACCTAATATCCCGGGTTACAACAAAACGATACTATTCAACAAAATGATTCTATTCAATACTGTTCAATTTTCTTTGTGACACCGAACAGCTAATAGGGTAGCTAACCCGAATGGTGACAACAACAGCAGATCGGACTGGTCGCTCCCGCACTTCCACTGTTATAAGTTACCCCAAAACCCAGTGCAGTGCTAACTACTTTTAAGCATTCAATTTCAATAGTATGTTTCAGCAGTATGATGTCAATGCGGTATATCACTCAGTCATGATGTTGCAATACGGTATGTCAATTTTGTTGTTCCAAAAGTAAAGACATTCAAAAGCGTTAACGACACTCCAAAGAACTTCACTTGTTGAAAAGTCAAGGTAGAAACCTCAACTAAGAATGTTTATCCTGAGCAAAGATTTGAAGTCCAACAACTAAGACACCAAACCATGCTTCGAGCATGCTGTATTCCATTTAGTACACTATTTTCCATTACGTACACTATCTAAATTTCTAAGGATAGAATTTACTATGACTTACACAATCGGGATCGTCGTAGCAAGACGAGGATGGAGTTAGAGCGCGAGGATTGGTACCTGCAAATACAAGAAGTTATCAGTTAATGGCTACACTAATTATTATCTAATTAATTGGTCGTTTTGATTTTTAAAACTGGCTGAAACGGTGTCGAAAAGCGTTCTAAATTTTTATATAGGCTGAAAATGATGAATATGATTTTACTGCAAGAGGAAATATTTTCAGAAGCTCCTCCTATTTTTATAATTTTCAGAAACTCAAAAATAGCTTTAAAACCCCAAATTATCTAAGTGACATATATATTCCGTAATTTATTCCGAAAGCAATACAAGTCGGAAATACTTGAATGAGCAGTCAAAATGACCGTCTCGAATATTACTAGTTCACATAATTTTATCACATATCAGAGTACGCAAGAACATAGAGCTACAGAATTTAAAATGAATTATACGTATTTAATTTTTAGGTTTAAAAATTGATTCTGGAAAAAGTAAGCATCGGATCGAGATTAGACCAGTGCCATTGGATCCAGAATATTGTTTCCGATTTTCTGAAGCTAGTCACACATTTTTTTGAGGCCTATATTTTTAATTATGAATTTAAAACCATTAAACCCTATTTAATAATTAATTAAATACTAAAATACGAATATACTTTCGTATTTACGAAAGTGCCATCGCGAATATCACGCACCCACCATTTTCCGAACGCTGGGGGGTGTTTCGCTGGGTTCTCTGATGTCGGGAGGCGGAGGCGGACGACGAGCGGACGACGGTGGAGAGGCGGCGACGGTGGCCTCCAGCGGGCGTAAGCGACGGCGGGGAGGCGGAGTTGGCATCGGAGCGGGGAGCTCGTCGGTGCGGGGAACGTGGTGGGGTGCTCGGCGGGCGGAGTGACGGCCGTGGCGTGCGGTGGGAGGCGGGCTTGTGCGAGCGACGCTGACGGTGAGTCGTTGGACGGTGAGGCGACAGTGATGGCGATCGACCGCCTGAGAGCATGAGAGAGAGGGGAAGTGAGAGAGACTGCGAGAGATAGAGAGAGCGGGAGAGTGTTTGAGAGAGGGTTAGTGTTTTTGAACGAGAAGAGGGTGCGGGCTGTGTTGGGTTTCGTTCGAAAAAGAAAAGGGATGGGGAGTGTTTACGCCCTGGGTTTTGGAATGAGAGGGAGAGACTGTGGGTTAATGTGAAGAGCCTGAGTTATTTTATATAGGTTAGAAAACCATACAGTAGACAATAATAATAATGATAATAATGGTAATAGTTAATAGGGTAATGGATATGGGGGTTGAATCTCACCTATCTCATACGGTGAGTTATAGGGGTGGGGTTAGATTATTGATTAGAGGTAGATCTAGGTTTTAATTAGGGGTAAAGTAACTTAGTTAAAAGTGATTATTAATTGTAAAAGTCATTAGTGAAGTAATTAGTGAAAACCAGAGGAATACAAGCCTGTTTTCGCATACGACTCCGAAAAATTACGAAATCATACCCACGGGATCGTATCGTCTCAAGGATCGCGAATACAAGCTCCATTTTGGGATTTGGGCTACGTAGATACTAGTTTTAGGCCAAAATGTTTAGAAAGCGGGTTTGCAAGTTCTAGGCTGAAATGATATCAGAAAATTACGAAATTAATGTGGGGAGCCCTAATTATAGGATGCTACTGTAGAAGTTTGAAAACGTTTTGAAAACGTTTGTATAGAAAATAAATTCATTAAGCCAAAATAGTAGTAATTGAAAATGAGTTTTTATCGGAAATGTTTTGAGTATTTGAGGAAATCTGAAATTTCGGAAATACATTGTAAGAAGTCTAGTGCTTAAAATATTTTTATAAGAAATATTGAAATCAGTTTTTTAATAAAACTCTTGACTACAGTTATAAAGAAATTTGAAAATGCGTAAAAATACGTAACTTGATGTGTTGAAAAACACAGGTCGTTACATTGTCAGAAGGCGCAACGACCCGCGGTGCTTTATCAGTGTGTCAGGACCGAAAGCACCAAACGGTCAGACGGCGCAGCGGCCAGGGGATGCTTTGTCAGGTTGTCGAGCGGCGGGTGTGTCAGAGGTGTCCTTGTACTAGGTTGTTTGTCGTGTCTGATGTGCCAACGGGTCACCGGGGTGCGTCCGTGTGGCGGGCCCGCAATCGTCTCCTTAGGTCAAACCGGGTGGTTGTCTAGCAACCCAGCCATACTCCCATCGAGCTCAGGAGGAATGGGCGCCCCGCAAACGGAGATCGAGGCGACCCGGCGCTCTATCCGGTAGTCGTGGCAGACTTCGGGTTTGACGGGCTCAGGAGGGGAAATTGGCGTCGTACTGACGATGTCAGGACGTTGAATTATCTATCCTTCATCAGCCAAGGAGTGGCTTTGGCGAAGGCGGGGCGAGCAGCTGCTCGTTGGTGAGCGGGGTTATAAAGTCGGAGTATCACGATATTTAGGTCGTAACACTGACTGTCCAATAAACTGCAAATTTTTGTGCAAACTGTGGTATTTGGGCACTATCATTACAGAACTCAAGCGTTGAAAACCAAACATAAAGAGGAACCCAGTGCTATATCATTTAGTAGAACGTTACTTTATATACCATAAATGAAATAGAGCAAAAAAATTTAGCATTGTAAAAACGTAACCCATTAGTTGACAATAATTTATATTTGTTATGAATCAACTACTGGAGGAGGAACTCCCAGCCCTTTATTTATAGGCAAATAGGAGAGCAGAAAGATATGATACATAGATATGGGCGTATCTCTAAGATACCCGCAATCCTAACCGACTCTGGTATTTCCATTCACAACACTCCCCCTTATCCAGCCGTAGGTGTGGACTCTGCTCAAGAATACTTCGAGATTCTGAGCGTAATAGGAGTCTCACATGGGGTGGATACTTCAGGATTCTGAGTTGGTGAGGTTTGCCTCGTTAAAACCTTTAGCTATGGAAAACCCTGTGGGAGAAACCATAGGTAAGGAAAAAGAGTTCAAACGCTCTCTAACTCCCCCTGATTTGTACAAGTGACTCTACTCATGAATACTTCTGGATTCTGAGGGTCACAGAGGGGTGGATACTTCAGGATCCTGAGTTGGTGAGGTTTGCCTCGTTAAAACCTTTAGCTATGGAAAACCCTTTGGGAGAAACCATAGCTAAGGGAAAAGAGTACAAATTCCCTCAACTTCCCCTGATCTATAAAAGCTCTTAGGCTTTCAGATCTCTTAGGCTTATCTCATCACTCCTATTTACAACATTCCGAAAATATACACAGATTACAAATATTATCACCATTGAGCAGCTGCTGAATCCAGAAACTCTGGAGAGGTGTGCTAAGTTTCGTCGCCTCTAATGTGGTCTTCAGACTATGTGGTCAGCTCCACAATACTAGCCTCTATCCCATTCGTCATTGTGATGTGATGTACCACCAGGCGCCCTCAAATACACCATTGGTGTGATTCTGGAATGGTGAGAATCTCAGAATGATTGGATGATGTTGCCTTTATAAGTTGCTTTGCAGATCTGCAGTAGATGGCCATCCCACTGTGGGTACCCGTTCTGTGATTTCTCAGTATAGGGACTTGACCTGTAACATGCATTTGCATAAACATTGGAGGATGCTACTTCATATTGTAAGTCCAAATCTTTCGCCCTTGGAGGAAGCGCAGAAGGCTTAACTCCGGTCTAATGACCCTTTTAGGTGCCAACTATCTCTGGCTAATGAGTTTACAGCAACTTCTATATTGGGACGTGTGCAGTTAGCCAGGAGTGCCTGATTGCACTTGGATAAGGGACTTTAGGACCAATTATATCCTCATCCTCTTCCAGCGATCGGAATGGTTCTTTTTGTACATCCATTAAGTATACTCCCATAGGTGTACTTTCGATGACAATGGTCCTTTTAATTTCTCCAACGCACTTCTGGGCGTATGTAACAGGATTCTATGAGCCATGAATTTATATTTGCCTAGGACTTTCGTTTCATGTTTAATAGTCAGGCTTGAACAGATGTTTCGGTTTTCTCTTCAGGAGATCCGATGAGATTTTAGTTGTTTACAACTATGATCTTTAATCCCGTTCTTTGCTTAGATGCAAAGACAACCCTCTATAGGAATCATTGATTTGTCAAGTGATTCTCTTGGTTGTACATTATTTATTATACTTATTGTTTTTCTTCAATGGAATAGACGTCCCGAAGTCTATTCGAGCATTTAAGGAAATGTGGAATTTATCTTTACCAAGATATCCACAAAGGTATGCCGTCACAACATCTAATAACATCATATCCAAAATTTCCTTTGCCAAATCGTAATGTATTCGCTTTTGATAACTTAGGGAGACTGATGCATCATTTATGAGTCATGCTCATTTTAATGTGTTCGATCCCTAGTTTCAGCGAAATTTTCCCTTGGGCTATAGACTATACCTTATAGCATACGATTTTATATTTATTTTTCTTATGTGTGCAATACCTTACCCACTAAGGGGGATGGATTTGTCCACATCAATCTCCTTATTTTTCTTTCGAGGAAGCGTGGAGATTCTTTTGTCAGATTTTAATAGAGATGGCCTTGTAATTTGTTTTTCCCTTTTAAGGGATGCGAGGGAATTCTCCCTTCTGAAGAATCTTCTGGTTCTTCATGTAATACCCATAGGATAAGATGCGGTGCATCATTACTGATCCAGGGTGGCCAAATATATCATGCCTAAGTAAAAACTTGGCTGATGTTGGGCACTTCAGGTGCTCCATGAAATCTGCTTCCTCTCTCCAAATCTTTGTATGGTAGGGGCCTGTAAGGCTATCAAAATGTTCAAGTATGGATTTTACTCCTTTTTCTTGAGACGTTACATACAGTAAATTGTTTTTCATTTACATTTTCTGTTTCCAAATGGAATCTGTTGAAACGGATGTCCTTGAAACTTAGGAAGTTTCTTTTAGAATTCGGAGAGTTTAGTGCATCTTTTATTTTTGTTTATGTGTCAACTGGGGATCAACAATGTTGCGATCCCTGGATCTTCAATATGGCCATTATGCTGGGCTTTGTATTGAAAGATCGTATGTGTTTATTGTCTACTAATCAGTCATGCGAGTAGTTCATCTATTAAGAGATGAATTATATATGCACATTTTCAGATAAAACATTTTCATTCAAAATCAAATTACATAAAATGAAAAGCTCTTATGACATGAAATGTTCTAAACAGTTTGCTAAGATAAAAATAGAAGGCTAATCAAGCAGGTCATCATGTTCGAAGTCGTCAGCTGTAAACTTGACTGGAGCATCATAGGTCATCAGGTTTGTTTCAGCTTTATTTTTCTTGTTCTCTTTATACAAAACCTGGAGATGCTGCAGAGTTCTGCACACTCTGGACCAGTGGCCTTTCATGCCATAGCTACGGCACTGGTCTTTCCATTCCCTCTTGGGTGGGGGTGCATCATCTCTATTTTTATCTTTTCTGCGCCAGGTGAACTTCCGCTTACTTTCATATCTTCGTTGCTGGACTTGGCCCCTAGCCTTTTTGCTCTGTCCCCCTTTATGTGATATTTCTTTTCGTTTGTTGTCCCTCTTCTTTCGAGAAGGAGAGGCATTATGAGCTTCTGGGAGGGGGGAGTGCTAGGGGCGCATGTTGTGAGTGGCGAGGAGAAGCTCTCTGTTTTGTTCAGCCATGAGTAAACATGACAGCAGATCAAAATACTTAGTGAACTTGCGTTCACGGTATTGCTGCATTACTATCGCATCTTTTTCATGGAAGGACATATACGTCTTTTCCAGCATGCGATCTTCTGAGACTTTTTCACCACACAACTTCAGGCGTGAGGTGATGCTAAAAAGTGCTGAGTTGTACTCAGCAATGGGCTTAAAGTCATGCAGTCTCAGGTTCTCCCACTCATATCGTGCCTTTCGGAGTATAACATCTTTCTGATGTTTATATCTATCCTCAAGAGCAGTCCATAACTCAAGTGGATCTTCGACCATAAGGTATTCAGCCTTTAGGGTCTTGTCCACATGACGGCGAATATAGATAATGGCTTGCGCCTTTTCTATATCGCTTACATTTTCATTATTAGTCACAGCAGAAATGAGGGACTTTGCCCGCAGGTGAAACTTCACATCGAGCTGCCAGCTCAGATAGTTTCGTCTTGATGCATCCAGCACTTCGAAATCGACACTTGCGATTTTAAACATTTTATCTAGCAGAGCACAAATATGCATGAATTAATAATTTAAATATAGACATTTTCATACGGAGGCAATTTTAATATGAAGGGCTAATTGCGTGGATCGGCCAGTCCCATATAAATAAGAGTCCAAAGTCACATTACAGTCCATATTACACAAATGAAAGCTTTAAAAAGAAATTACAACTTTGGAAACCCCCGTGGGTCCCATATAAGATCTTCAGCTTCAATTGTGGCCTCCGTTTCCATGGAAAAAGGTCTTTGATTTTGGACATTTACATAATTTACTCACTACAATTTCTCTCAAAAGTAAAAGAAAAGTGCAGGGAAATAAAATGTGGGACTTAAACAGCCGATCCAAAAACCGCAATTAGCCATCCATGCAGAAATTTTGTACTCATCAAACATTTTCACCAGACATTTTTCATCACAGGCATTAATATTCCAGAGATGGATAAACAATTTAATTACTTAATAATTATTGGACCACTGGGCAACGTCATACACCGTTAGGTTAGGTAACTAACGGTGGAGCAGTCGCGGGATCTTCCTAATTATTAAGCTTAAATATAATACACAACCACGCATAAATTATCCACAGAATAGGCCAGTGATGTAAAGCACGTATAGATGATTTTACAGAAAAAAATCATTTGATGCATGGGTTGTAAAAATTTCGGGTTTAATCAACCAATTGAAAAAGTGATCAAATGCAACATGTTTTATGTAAAAGGAAAAAGTTTTACTTTTTAATTCATCCCCAATAACCCCCAATAGTCCCCAATAATCCCTTATATGTCCACATATTGCCCAATAATATACCGTGATTTTTCACGAATTTTTAGGCCCACAAACGCCCTTTATAATTAATTTTTAGCCCAAAAAGTCTTTTAAGGCTTATTTTTAGCCTTCGCCCCCCTTTCTTCTTCTTCTTCTTCTTTTTTTTTTGAAGAAACACTGGACTGGCCCGCAGGTTGGCTGTGGGCTTCATGCCTGCAGTCAAATATTTTTTGTTGAATCTGGGCTTAAGGCCCAGTTGGGTTTTAGGGGCGACGGCTAGGATTAGTCGCCGCCGCCCCTTTGCTTCGCCGGTTGGCAGGGTGCAGGGGGGGTGCGGCAGCGGGGCGTTGCCGTCCCCGCTGCAGGGGGGAAGCGGCTGCCGCCGCCCCCGCTGCAGGGGGTGCGGCGGCCGGGCCGCCCCCCCGCAGGGGGGAGCGGCGGCCGGGTGTTGACACCCCCTATTCAGAGGGGATAACACCCGCAATCCTAGAAACGCCCCCTATTCGGCGGCGGCCGGGTGCTGAAAAAAATTTTGTGGAAGAATTTTCTAGAGGCTCGTGCTGATAACGTGTTATGAATCAACTACTAGGGGAGGAACCCACAGCCCTTTATTTATAGGCAGAATAGGAGAGTAGAAAGATAGGATACATAGATATAGGCGTATATCTAAGATACCCGCAATCCTAACCGACTCTGGTATTTCCATTCACAACAGTATTGGTTTAAAAATATCTATTTGTTTTCGTTAAATCAAAATTCAAGCATAACTATATGAAGTGGGTTAAGACAGAAGCAGGTTATATATGAAGTGTCTTAAGACCATATGGTATCAGTAACCATTAACAAACTGTCAAGGTGAATATGTTCAATTGAGACTATTAAAAAAAAATGAAGGGACGGATTACCAAGTGATGCCTTAGCTCGTACAGAAGTTTTGTATTGTATGATAGAAAATAGTAATGTGGAAGTATGATCTCCGAAAAGAAAGCTAAATTTCACAAGTATTTTACATTCACATACCAAAATAACCACAAATGCAACTTATGTAAGGTCCAAAGCACTTAACTTGAGCCATATACACTCATACAAATACTTCTAATTCATCTGACCAGTAGGTGGATTGCATTTGTTCTGTTTTCTGCACGCAACGCTCATACAGATACTTCTGATTCATCTGACCAGTAGGTGGATTGCATTTGTTAGTCTTATGCGCGCGTGCATAACACTCAAACAGATACTTCTGATACATCTGACCTTTAGGTGGATTGCATTTGTTCAGTTTTACGCACGCCCACGCACATAACACTCATATGCGATTTTTTCAGACTAGTGATTCATCTGACCAGTAGGTGGATGGCATTTGTTCATTTTACGTTGGAGCAAGAGCGTTTCAAGCTCCAAATGGAACATAAGAAGTATGTCT
The DNA here is from genome assembly GCA_030789695.1 of Scilla litardierei. Lineage (NCBI taxonomy): Eukaryota > Viridiplantae > Streptophyta > Magnoliopsida > Asparagales > Asparagaceae > Scilla > Scilla litardierei. Next base: position 213,862,055 of record CM061133.1, read on the forward strand.
GTTGTTTCTAGCAATTCAAAAGATAAAACTGTAGGGTTTAAAAGTATAGCTCTGCTGAACATTCAGACACAGAGAACAAAACACAAACACAGGCACACAAGCTAGGACAGTTTGATACCGTATTATATGGTATTATAAAAAAAAAACACCATGGACTCCATTTCTCAACCATCATCACATAATTCTTGACTTTTAAAGCCACGAATAATTTGCATCTGAAGGAAAACAGACTGATTTGTGATTATTTCTTGCAGTTTAGTTGGATATTCTCCTGAAAGTTACGATCTGCACCCATGCCACTTTGAATCTCGGACTGATAACTTAATCATTTAGTCTATTATCCACAGAGCAAATAACTTATTTGTGTACTAATTTTGTAATTCTCATGCTATATAATGAAATTATACACGGTCCTACCAACGAGCTTAACTCGTTTGTTTAACTATCCAAGCTTGCCCCGACACATCTAGACACCGGGGCAGGACAGTTACTTTCTACATGTATTTGCCCAGACTAATTTCCCTGCAACAACACACAAGATAAAAACAATTTTTCAGCTACGCTCTCACTCCCTCTCTTTTTTAATGTAGTCTGTTAATCTTCCTTGCTACAAGTTTCCAAGATGAAACCATTATGTATTCTATAATCATAAAGGGATGTGGTGACAATGATCATAAAGGAATGTGGTGACATAAATTCATTGGTATAAATATCAAAATTGAGTTTACGCCAGAACCACATGTTGACCAACCTAACTACCATCCAAAATCGACAGCCCAACAGCAAAATCCAGATGTGCATGACAAGATCCAATTATATCCATGTTAATCATTTGATCTGGACCGTAATGCTCAATCATTATAGTGACTTGTAAGAATTAAATTCCCTTGGAAACTTTCCTTCTAAACCTCAATCAAAGTCATAATAACCATTCCTTCCGAAGTTCCTACCTCAGAAACCTTTACATCTGATGGGTTCAATAGGAATTGGACAATTTTTGCAAAGAGTCCAACAAAAATTTAATTAGGAAAATCGACCTAAAAATTTTTAATTAGCAAAATCGACCTCTTTTGTTCCAAGCAGAAAAAGAGGTCGATTCTGGCCCGTGGGACGCGTGTGCCCCCACGGCCGCACTTTCAAAGTGCGGCGCTCGACCGCACTTTCAAAGTGTGGTGCTCGACCGCACTTTGAAAGTGCGGCCCTAGGCCGCACTTCTGTTGGTGCCCACCGATGTTTGCCACCCTCGATGATGCTAGCCAATGACGTCGATCATTTCTGAAGCTCATAGAGCCTTACGTATCGAGCTTTACCGACATGCAAGGATCATTTCTAATAGCAGAAGTTGTGGCTGCTTCATGCATCAATTTAAAAGCATGTATGATTTTGGGAACGGTACAGAAAACTGTAAGGACGATACATTACCATCAAACGCCACCCAAATAATGTTGTTGAATGTCGAACATTTTAGTATTAGTATACATCTATCATGAAAATGTAATAGGCCAGAATGAAAGTTCACAAACTAGATCCTAAGCAACAAAACCAACTTTCTGGTTGATTACCTAAACCAAATAAATGGAAGTTCACAAACTGCATCATTTTCAGTCAGATACAAAAAGCAAATAAGCTTGATTCGTCCATGCATGACAATAAATAACAAGAAAGAAAATGGCAGCGGCCTCAAATTAACTGAAATCCGAAGCTGAATAAGCGAGAAATCACAGAGCGAAAGCTGTTTCTGTTATTTGTATTGCGGGGGCCGCACCTGTAGAGTGCGGCCGAGCGCCGCACTTTCAAAGTGCGACCGAGCACCACATTTTGAAAGTGTGGCCGAGTGCCACACTTTGAAAGTGCGGCCCGTGAGGCACACGAGCCCCACGGGCCAGAATCGACCTCTTTTGCTGCTTGGGACAAAAGATATCGATTTTGCTAATTTAAAAAATTTTAGGTCGATTTTCCTAATTTATTTTTTTTGGCCTCTTTGCAAAAATTGTCCATAGGAATTCTGCATAAAGCTAAGAGTCAAAAAGGAGTGGTGATTAATGTCAATATAGGAAGTGTAGGCTCCATTATATCGAGATTATGTTTTCCTTATTGAAATTGGCAAAGTCAATTATTTCAACAAATTTTACATTACAGCATATATAAAATTGAAGACATAAGGTAAACAGAGGATTCAGATAAACTATGTTCTACACACATGGACATAATACATTTTTTTAAATAAAGGGTTCAGCAATCATATTCCATCAAATGGCACAGTCTACACAAATTTAAGTCAATAATTCCTAACGGCATGTTAGTTGAGAACTACGAAAATTTCAGAAGATTTACTCCGAGTGTGGGTTGTGCAGGGTGATGTCAATTAATTGCTTAAATACAATGAGTGAAACTCCCACAGATGGGTCCTACAAGGTCACGAAAAAAAGATTAAGAGAACAACATGTAAATTGTATCAAACACCACGTATCTCTTTTTAGCTGATAGATATGTGATCCAAAAGAAACAGGGAAAAAAATTGTCTAACTTAAGGAAAATGTTACAGGACTCACTAGGGATGGCAGTAATGACCAGGATATGGTATATAAAATCACAAATGTTCACACAGAAATCAAATGTAAAAGTTCATGCCTTCAAGAGTTTTTTTAAGTACATGTAAAAGTCATATGATGCGAAATCATGTTAGGTGAACACAAAAACTGATCATAGAAGACTGAAAAGATCATAAATAATTTATTACAGAAATCCTTTGTAGATACTTCAAATCTTTCTTTTAACTAATCAGTTAATAGTTAATATGCTATATCTAATTCCATGTAGATTCTATCTTCCCCTAAAATTTGATATTTTCCATATTCACAAAGTTGCCTTCCATCCCTCCTGCAACATCAATATCCAACTCATAACTCATATGTTAATGTTAGTGTGGATCACTACTGACATTGTCAAAAGTAAACAGAGCTAAGAAATATCAGAGATATATGGCCACATCAACTAGTCAGCAATCTTCAAATGAAAACCTTTGTTGCCACAGTTAATCCCCTCCTTGCAAATAATTTTTCTGCACAATAATCTTTTTTGTATGTATAAACTGATAAGGATGTGATTGATTATGATAAGTTCACAACAGCACAACACCTTGGCTTTTAAGGCAATTTTAACATTACAATTATATTTAGCCATCTTGCAGCAGCGACAAGTTAAATTATCACCATCTTATGGAAGTTAAATTCTAAACCGCTTGCCAACAGAACTCTCACATGAAAGCAAGCTCTAGAATTCCATCATTGTAAGATTCATAATTCTCAGGGAATAGAAAAAGAAGTGCAATATAAAATCTCTCCATATTTCAAGCTCGTACATGAACATGACCCAATTCACTGAGGCGATGTACATAACAAATTTTCTGCCGGAAATAACTAAATATTAAAAATCCAACACACATTAGTTTTCCGTTTAGTTTCCTCGATTGATGCAGCTCTCAAACTTTCACTTCAATTTAGCACTATATTACCGAAGCAACAACAATGATGGAAAATTTATTTCAAAGTTACATTAAGCCTATTTCTTCTGTTAGGTGACAACCTTCATACAATTGATAAGCAAATGGGAGTTACTATGCACACAGACCTAATTGCTTCTCACACAGACCACTTATTTGCAAGTTTGCCATTAAAAATTTACGGGGTTGCCATGGAAACTTTTTATTCTTTTACCCTCCAGCTCTTCATCCTCCATCATTTTCATCCTCTTCTCATAGCCACCGGCGCCCACCGCCGCCCGCCCGCCCCTCCCCCTCATCACCTACTCCCTCATGTTCGAAAAAACTTTCTTTCATCAAAACTCCACTCTCATTTTACTGAGTATCTTATCTCAAACACAATGAATCTAAACATATAGCATTCAATTTCAAGATGGAAGCTAAACGCAAGCCGACATCGATTCAGATCCAATTGAAACAAACAGAGCTTACAAACAAAAAGATCCGAAGATCCGGGGGTGCGGCGGTGAGGGCCGCAGTGTGGAGGAGGAGGAGGAGGAGGATGATGATGATGATAAGAAGGGTTTTTTTGGAAATGGGGTAAATGCAGGTATTTGTGTTCAGCATAAATAGCAATTTTCAAACTTTTTAGGTTCGTGTAAGTAGCAATTAGGTCTGTGGGCATAGTAACTCCCTAAGAAAATAGAATCTCGTGTGTCGTTTTCAGCTAAACTTGTTATATACTTGTTTGCGCTTCACACTTGATTTGAAAGTAATCGAGAAACCAAAGACAGTAGATAGTGTTGGGTAAATTGCAGAATTAGAAAGGATGGTGCTATAAAAAACAGAGAAGGAAAAGGACTTATCATTTAGCCGAGGCGTGCTAGGCACTGTCCTTAAGAGTAGATTTCCGCCCCTCAGAGTATGAACTCGGTGCAAGTCAGGTCCAGCGGCTACTCTCCAGGATATAACGGCAACGGCCTTGTAAGTGTGCACTCACAATACAAGGCTCCAGCGAGCAGCAACAATTCTTCGATCTCGTAGGAAGAGGAAGAGGAAGAGGAACAATAAGGACATCAATAGAAGCAATGAACTTTTGGAGGAAGAATGAATTTTCGCAGCCACAGAACTATAGAAAGGCTGAGTTTATATAGAGCAAAAATTGAGACTGTTGGGATTCGCAATCAATGTGAAGTTTTAATTCAGCCATTAAACAAAATATGACCGTTGGAATTCATCATTAAGGAAAAAATGGTCGTTACGAAATTAAAACGGTGATTAATAGAAAATATGGCTGTTGAGACATTAAACAGCGATATTAATGGGAATATGGCTGTTGGGGAAAATTAAAAGCCGTAATGGGCCTGACAAATTCTTTAAAACAAAGGGGCAAAAAATCGCGAGGCAAAACTCGGGCACCCGCACGCGCACCCGTGAATACGCAGGTGCGACGCCAGCGTACACACGCTAAGGTTTTCTGGATCCTGCGCCCATAATTTTCATTCGTTTCAACCCGGTTTGGGCTCGGCCCCTTGCTTGGGCTCATGCGCACGCGAGCTACCCCCAAGTCCTAGCCCATTAACAAGTCCAATAGCCCATTATCAAGAAGACTCAAATATACCCATCCAAGAGTTATCTCCCATCCAATGTGGGACTATCTTATCTTTGAAATTGAAGAAATATCCAACAATCCCCCACAATTTCAAAATTTCAAGAGGTAAGGAAATAAGAATCCAACATGAGGAAAAAGGAAAAAATGTGAGATCGAATACGACAATTCAATATATTAGCAATGGTGACTTTCGGTCTATGAACCATTACTTAAGGAATGAAAGTGTGTTCTACAAGAATTTGGTGAAACATATAGTTTCTATGAACCAATCTCCTTTATTGTAAAACATTTACTCACAACCCATATTGAATCATCAATGAATAGTTTCTTGCTCTTTCGGGTTGGCACGTTTCGGCCATGCGCCATACCTGGATTTTCATGAGTGCTCTAGCGAATGTACCCAAATTCGCATTGGAAGCGGCCCCACTTCCACACCTATATAGGTGGACCCATCAAGTGTGCTCGACGATTATGCACACCACCCAACAAGAGCTATGGTTTCCATTAAGAGCCATATGCTCATCCTCTCTCATCGTCGATAGCACTATCTACACCATATGATGTGACATGAACATAATGATAGTGCTCCTCACGATCAACAAGTAACTTGTTACCATATGAACCTACTTCATGAGATCATCAATCACATAGGTTGGGTTACCATCACTCTTGACCTATGTTTTAGGTATAAGTCCCATTCCCCTCGATGTATTTTCCACTAACTTCCTATTTAGTGGTTTTGTCAGAGGATCTGCAAAATTCATCTCTGACCTCACATAATCAAGGGATACTATCCCATGATCTAACAGTTGCCTTACAATATAGTGCCTTAGGCGTATTTGCCTACTCTTCCCATTAAAAACATTATTTCTGGCTTTTGCAATTGCAGCTTGACTATCTCACTGGATATACACTTACGGTACCGATTTTTCACAAATGAAAAGATCATCTAGAAGGTTCTTAAGCCATTCGGCTTCACTACATGCCTTCTCCAAGGCAATAAACTCGGACTCCATAGTAGACCGAGCAATACATGTTTGCTTGGATGATTTCCAAGATACCACACCTCCACCAAGTGTAAAACATAACCACTTGTGGATTTAAGCTCATCTGAATCAGAGATCCAATTTGCATCAATGAACCTTCTAAAACTGATGGATCGCAATTAGTCACCTTCCTAATTCTTTTCTTAGGTTCTGGTAAAAGAACTTTAGCTGGGCACCCCCACACATTAAGGTAAACAAGGTTTTTTATTTATTTATAAAACAAGCTCAAACTCTTGTTTTGACACAATGCTTACGAATGGGCAAGACACATGACAAGTTTAGCAACAATTTGTTCATGCAAATCAGATGATCCATATGCAAGAGTGGGTATACTATCCTGCCATCTAAATATTTAAAAAACAGCATAAAAAAGAAGTTTCAAAATACCACACAACTAATGGAGCACATATATTTTGCAGTGACAGTAATCAACTTGAAGCAGTCAGAGATCGTTTGACCATAATTAATGTACATACAAAAGGATGCAAAAGGAGGATATGACACCATTTCCTGTAACATTATCCTAACCAAAATAAATATTTCAACTTTGAAGCAGATGGCTGAATTTGCAACACGCACTTAAATTTTTCTAGAAGTTTAACATATATCTGAGACTATCAGATACAAGAAATGAGAAAAGTATATTTGGGTGCAAAAAAAATTAAGTCCAGAACAACAAGGAGCAGCCATCCCTTTTATTTTTAAGAAATCAGTTTAACTTGGACAATGCTAAATGCACCGCAGCAGTTGCAGTGCATGGTCATTTAAATTTAGCAGATCATTTACCAATTTTGCAAATGAATTTCTATGTACTTCAAGTACCTCATGGTAACAAACAGTTTTAGTTAACATGCATCCACATTAACCCATCCAAGAAAAATAGCCATCAAACATTGACCGTTTCATTGAAAACGCCGAAAATACATTGTACGAAGAAAATGGCAAAAGACCTACAGCTTTCAAATCACAATCCTCACTTACAAATAACAAAACAAAAAACATTTCAAAATTTGCCTCATCTCTATTTTCACATCCGAGAACATGCAAATACTAGTCATCAAAATTTTCGTAATATAAATGAAAATGAGGTTCTATTTTGAATTACACCCACAGCAACCACCCAATGACAAAATGCAAGAGAAACGGAATTTCAAAAAAATATTTTCTTGTTGGTGCTTCTACACATAAACAACCTGCAAATGAAATCAAAAGCTCGCCTTTTGACACAAAAAGATTTTTTAATTAAAAAATAAATAGATATGCATTTCATACTAGAATACTTAATAATGAGTAGATTGCATCTAATTGATAAAGCCCACAAAAGAGTTCATGAAACGAAGAATGCCTTCTCAGCTTTCAGTCTTCGAATACATCAATCAAATGAAAATTTACACATCCCCTTAAACTAAATCCAAGCAGACAAATAATCACACGAATCATCCACAAAAGGAAAATACCCATTTTCTTTTTATGATAGTTAAGTATATATGTAGACATCACATTATATGAGATCATTACTCCTCTGTAAATTTAGAGTACAACTCTATGTTAAAGGCTTCAAGAAAAAATTTAGACATCATCTAAAAATAGTCATTGTCAACCAATAACAAATTCTTGGCTGAGTAGGCTCAAGGAGCATGGGGAAGAGACAAGTTTCAAATATAGGATATCACCCGATATCAAAAATGCCAACAGTTTTCATGTTTAAGCTCATGCAACCAAGATAAGACGGAAGGGAAGTCAAACACGGTAGACTACACATACCTAAAGCATATGTAAACATAGAAAGTGCAATGGACCCATTTGAGACCCCAAAAGAAAAGTTGTCTTGATATAATCATGATCCTTAGATAAGCTTACTAGACACTTTTACCAAACTATGCAGAATTATGTTTCTACACTATAATGTACTTATCTGTTTGAATACATCAGGCTACCTCCCGATAATTAATCTTCAATAAAACATTTTCTATAAAATACAAATGGTGCCAACAATGTAAATTCAGTATATTAAGTAAACCGAAAGAAGGTTAGAGAGCTTCCATGTTTTAGAATGTAGCACATAACATACAATACAAGTGAAGGTCATCCATCCAAATCTTCATTTTAAGCAATTATAACTTTAGGATAGTTAATGAGATATCATTGAAGAATTTTAAAATAGATAATTCAACATAAATTCTTATATCCACTATGTACTGATCATGCATATGTATGATCACAAATAGGCTTGAACCCATTTATACAATATTCCTATTGAGCATGACATGACGACCAACAGAATGTAAACAATCCTTGAATAAATATAGCTTCCAAGTAACCGTATACAAGAACATAATTTTTATAACTTGAAATTTGTTTGTCTTGGGCTGTCCGTGAAATAAAGTTATGAAATTAGCTATAAAGTAGGCTCTATAACAAAAGAAATATCAATAGGAGAAAATAAATAAGTGCACTCTGCAGATAACTTTGTTGGTTCCGTAAATATGTGTTCATGAATTAAACGCTAATAAGGCACAAATCAGTTTGCATTGTTTAGTTCCATCTCCAAGCTCGCTGATGTTAACAGCCACATAAATCCGAATGTCATTAAAGCTTTATGCCAATATAAATTAAAGATTCAACCACAAGTTTTAGTTGAAACGTAAGCATGTTCATATTTTACAAGTATAAAACACAATAGCACGGGCACCAATTACAATTTATAATTAGCGACCAGAATTCACAAGTATAATACACGAATTAGACACTCAGCAAGCGAATCGTATGTCCGATATCAGACCGAACTCAATGCAAAGAAAGGCCCAATGTGAATGTACACCTTAAATCTTCACATAGTAAAGCATACATTTACAGACACTAAAAAGTAGCATATCTACGTGTAAAAAAACATGTAAGTATAACAAGAGATAGATCTGAATTCGTTTGGGAAGGAAATAGCCCCAATGAAAACCTGATATATAAAGAGGGCCAAAAAAAATTTTCCTCGATATTTTAAAGAACCTAATAAAGAAAAGTTCAATGGTTGATGTAGCAGGCAAAGCCTAATCAGTGACAATAGCAGCATCCAAAATCTACTCTTAAGATTGTTGGGTAAATTGCAGAATTAGAAAGGAGGGTGCTATAAAAAACAGAGAAGGAAAAGAACTTATCGTTTAGCCGAGGCGTGCTAGGCACTGTCCTTAAGAGTAGATTTCCGCACCTCAGAGTATGAACTCGGTGCAAATCAGGTCCAGCGGCTACCCTCCAGGATTCAACGACAACGACCTTGTAAGTGTGCACTCACAATACAAGGCTCCAGCGAGCAGTAACAATTCTTTGATCTCGCAGGAAGAGGAAGAGGAAGAGGAACAACAAGGATAGTGTAACGACTGCTTTTCATGTATCTGGATTTAATATAATATAATATATGTTTTGGTGGATTTTCTCCTCTTGTGTGGTTTTCGTCTCCGTAGCTTTCATTTTCGATCGATTCGTCGTATTTTCTCGTTTCTTCCTTAGGATCGTCGATTTCGAAGTGTGTCACTCGTGACGGACTTCATAACGGTCGTATCTTACTATTAGATCAAGCCTAGGAGTCTTAAGAATCGATCACGGGGCCCCGCGCTCCGTATCGGAACTTTTGGTGCTCATTAGCCGGTGTAAGAAGGGCCACCGACCGACTAGATGACGATCCAGTCGGTCGGAAATCCTTCTTGGACCGACTAGTTAGCTTTCTAAATTTCCCAGGAGTTACTTTTTATCGTTAGTCGGTCTAAGAACGTTGGTTGACCGACTAGGTTGCAAACTAGTCGGTCGGCAATGCTTCTTTAACCGACTAACTCATCATCTTAATTTTAGTTGAGTTACTGTTTACTCTTAGTCGGTCTAAGAACGTTCATCGATCGACTAGATGCTAAACTAGTCGGTCAGTATTTGTTCATGGACCGACTAACTCTAGAATCCTATTTTCGTTCAGGAGTTACTGTTTGCACTTAGTCGGTCTGCGTTGGTCGACCGACCGACTATTTCCCAAACTAGTCGGTCAGTGGTTGCTCTTTGACCGACTAACCAGTGTTGAAACCCTAATTTCTGGGTAGCCGCCAGCCCATCCTATTTAAACCCAACCCAATCGTTTTCATCTTCTCCAACACGACCCAAAACCCTAAAATCTTCCCCCTTGAGCCCCCATCTTCCTCCAAGCTTCAATCCTTCATTCCAAGCCCTAAATCCATCATCCAAACCATCCATCCACTCTTTCTACCTCTCATCTTCCCCAAAATCTCACCGAAACCATCAAAATCCCCAAATCCCCCAAAACCCTAGTTTCCCCAAACTTCTCCAATCTTTTCCAGATCTGATCCTAGGGTTCCCCGGAGTGTTTCTTCTGCCTCCTCTCGGTAAGAAATCGATCTACCGTTGTTTTCTTAACCTATTTATATTTTTATGAAACCCTAATATAATTTCATGTTGTTTGATGATTGTTCCCCCAAAACAGCGATTCCCCCGTAGATTGGCATCCGTGTGACGAAGTGGTCGTCATCCCCGGTGCTAGGCAAGTGAAACTTGCCACCTAGGGTTTAGGCCATGTTTTAGGCCATTTTCGTATAGTAGGCGTAAAAGAGGCTAGGCGACGAAATGATACTCGCCTAGGCGCAAATTGGGGAACTAGCTTGACAACGAAGCTAGTTCCAACACATATAGCATGTTGCACAATTTCCATGTCATGTTTACTTTCCATTAACGGTACGCAAATTAATTGTCATGTCATTGCATTCTTTAAGTGTTTCTGTGATTGCGTAGCTTTGCTACGAATGCTTGTGTTCCTGGCTCGTGTTCCAGAAGCGGGCCATGTGTTGGTTGATAGCCAATGCCCGAATTGCGTGTTTCCGGCTAGGTGCACCCCTACGCCAAATGTTTAATAATGCGAGCTCATGTGCGGGGCAACCCTGGCTCACTTGCTGGGCTCATGTTCAGGGACCCTGGCTCCATTACGTGTGGGTATTGGGGGTAAGAGTTAAGCGACCAATCAACTGGGAGTCTGCCCGATCAGCAATTGCAGTGGTAAGGCGTAAACTCTTGGGTTTGGGGTAGTTGTTAAGCGGCCAATCAGCGAATGTAAAACCATTCAGCTGTAAGGCGTAAACATCTACAAAACAACGTGAATAGTGAATTGATTAAGATTGATAGTAGCGTGGCTACTCGTGTCTTGTCTTGTCTTGTCTAGTCCCGATGACTGTTCTCTTGTACAAATTGTCTTGCCATGTTTCAATTGTGCACTCATGTTATAACTGCCATGTCATGCATACTAAACTGCTAGGTTGCTAGAGCCTTACTTTCAGTTTCCTTGCTCAAGTCTTTTAGACTTGCTGACATGTGCCCCTTTACTCTTTTGGGTGACACATGTTAGATCCTGAGCCCGAGTACCTTGTTGAGGACGAGGTGTTTGCTGACGCCGAGCCCGAGCTTGGGTTTGACGGGGATTACGTGGACACTGGGGACCAGTCCTAGTGTCTTCGTTGTGTTTTAATTTTGTTAGACAGTTGTTTTGTTATCGGTGCGTAGCACCTATACTTTGTTATGTCGTCGCTTTTGTTGGCCTTGTTCTGGGCCTTGGACTCTTTTCTTTTAGCCTGGTGGCTTTTCTGGATGTTGGACTTATGTTGATGTTGGACAATTTATGAGATGTGAATTTTATTTCAGTCTCTCCTTGTGTTATTATTGTTATTCCGTTGTGGTTACAGGGACCTGCTTATATTTTATTGACGCTTATCGGGTTTGAGGCTTCACAGCTCCACTCCCGTGCGGACCTTTTCACGTCTCGCCTCCATTTTAGGGAAGCGGGTCGTGACAGGTTTTAGTGGTGGCCCATGCAGGTTCTTCTGTAACCGCGATTTTTGGAATAGCGATAATAATATTAGAATGTCCAATAAATTAAGTTCGACGTCCGATGTCATAAGCTATGAGTCTAATCTGATTCGTTTTCTGTGTCACTAGATGGCAGGAAGACGTTTCACCCGTGGTGGGGGTAGTGGTGCGGTCCCTCATGATGAGGAGCCTGAGCGGGAACCCACCAGCGGTGAGATGATGCGGATGATGCTCCAGATGATGCAAGTGGAGCAGGGCGTGCTTCTGCAAGTCCAGAATGCTCCACTTGCTCGAGCTGCCCGGGCTCTTCCGGATGCCCCTCGCTCTGAGCCAGGAGCGAAGCAATTTCGGGAGCTGGGTCCCGCGTATTTTGATGGTTCTGAGGGTCCTCTGGCTGCCGATGAGTGGATTCGGAACATCGAGGACAATCTGAAGATGGCCAAGATCGCCCCGGCTGGATGGGTTGATTTGGCGAAGAGGCAACTCAAGGATAATGCTCGGAATTGGTGGGATGCGGAAGAGAAGATGTTGGTGGAGCCGATAGTTTGGGCTACCTTCAAGGCCAGATTTGAGGGTGAGTTCTTTCCGAAAGCTGCCAGGGAGGAGATGCTGCAGCATTTTATCGATCTGAAGCAGGGGAGCTCGTCGGTGGACATGTATCACCAAGAGTTCATGAGGCTGAGTCGGTTTGCACCAAAGATGGTGCAGGACGCTGAGGAGAAGGCTCAGAGGTTCCTGCAGGGGCTTGCTTCGGAGCTCCAGAGTTTTGTGACCTCTTCTGACCGGGAATCTTATCAGAAGGTTCTGGTAGCGGCTAAGAGGCAGGAGCTGCTCGTGAACCAGAGGAGGGGGTCTGTTGTTGGTGCTGGGAAGAGGCCTGTGGAACAGGCGAGAGCTGTGGTTAGACCTGGATTCAGGCCTAATCAGTCTGCTCAGTTTAAGAGGCCAGGAGGGCCTATTCTGAAGTCTTGCCATTTCTGCGGCAAGCCTGGCCACGTCAAGGATCAGTGTCGGAAGTTTTTGGGCCAGTGTCTGATTTGTGGAGATGCTTCCCATGCCGCGAAGGATTGTCGGCATGCGAATCAGCTGCGGAGGGCTCATGTTGCAGTACAGCCATTGCAGCAGCGAGCGTCTGTTCCTGCTGGTCGTGGGGCAGCTCTTGTTCCGCAGGGGCAGGCTTTTCGGCAGGCTGTTCCGCCGAGGAGGCAGGCTTTTCTGATGACCGCTGCGGAGAGCGAGGCTGTGGATGAGGTTATCGCAGGTAATCCTCAATCGAGCTGTTACTTTCCTAGCTGGTTTTGATTGTTAGATTGTGTTGTTTGCTTGAACATGGTTGTTTGCTAGACTAGGGTTTGATTGTTAATTGCTTGTTAGGTGTGGTTTTGGTTTGCACATTTCCTGCACGAGTCCTCTTTGACTCTGGTGCATCGATGTGCATTATTTCTCGGAGCTTCGTGGAGAGGCATTCCTTGTCGACGTCCCCTCTTCCCAAGAGTTGGAATATCGTTACAAGGAATGGTGTGGTCTCGGTGCATCGTGGTTGCAATTCTTGCTCGTTGGTGGTCTGTGGACATGAGCTTTTCGCTGATTTCATTGTCCACGACATCATTAACTATGATGCAGTTCTTGGGATGGACTGGCTTGCGAGCTTCTATGCTGCGATCGACTGTCGGAGGAAGAAGGTGGTGTTCGAGATTCCTGGACATCCAGTATTTGAGTTCAGTCGTGGTAGCAGTTCGCTTGGTCCTGTCAGATTTCGGGCCAGGCCGGTGGAGGCTGTGGCTATGCAGATGGAGCTGGAGTGGCCAGCTGTGGTGCGAGATTTTGGCGACGTCTTCCCCGAGGAGATGTCTGGTTTGCCGCCTGATCGGAATTTGGAATTTTCTATCGATCTTGTTCCGGGTGCGCAGCCGATTTCGAAGGCGCCGTATCGTATGGCACCTGCAGAGTTGGAAGAGTTGCGGAAGCAGTTGGATGAGCTTTTGCAGAAGGGTTATATTAATCCTAGTGTGTCTCCGTGGGGAGCACCGGTGTTGCTGGTGAAGAAGAAGGATGGTTCGCGTCACATGTGCGTGGATTATCGGGAGTTGAATGCGGTGACCATTAAGAATAAATACCCGTTGCCTCGCATCGATGATATTTTTGATCAGCTTGGAGGTTCGAGGGTGTTTTCAAAATTGGATTTGAGGAGTGGTTACCATCAGTTGAAGGTGAAGAAGGGGGATGTTCCGAAGACAGCGTTCAGGACGAAGTATGGACACTATGAGTTCGTGGTTATGCCTTTCGGCGTAACTAACGCGCCCGCAGTTTTCATGAATCTGATGAACCTGATTTTCTACGACTTTTTGGATAAGTTTATCGTTATCTTTATTGACGACATTCTGATCTATTCGAAGTCGGAGGAAGAGCATGCCTCGCACTTAAGGACGGTGTTGGAGATTTTGAGGAAGCATCGGTTGTATGCTAAGTTTTCGAAGTGCAAGTTTTGGCTGGATCGAGTTGCTTTTCTCGGGCATGTGGTGACTGGAGATGGTATTTCAGTGGATCCCGAGAAGATTAGGGCCATCAGGGAGTGGCCTGTTCCGTCGTCTGCGTCTGAGATTCGGAGTTTCCTTGGACTTGCTGGTTATTATCGGCGATTCATTAAAGAATTTTCTCGGATTGCTGAGCCGATGACCAGGTTGACGCGGAAGGATGTTGCTTTTGTTTGGTCGGGTGATTGTGAGGGTGCTTTTGGTATTCTGAAGGAGAGGTTGACGACTGCCCCTATTCTTGTCGTGCCTGATCGCAGCGGTGGATTTGAGATCTTTTGCGATGCTTCTGGCAAGGGTCTCGGTTGTGTGTTGCATCAGCATGGGCATGTTGTGGCGTATGCGTCTCGTCAGCTTAAGGTTCATGAGAAGAATTATCCGACGCATGATTTGGAGTTGGCTGCCGTCGTATTTGCTCTTAAGATTTGGAGGCACTTCTTGCTGAGTGAGAAAGTGAAGATTTTCACCGATCACAAAAGCTAGAAGTATATTTTCACTCAGAAGGAGCTCAACATGCGACAACGTCGTTGGTTGGAGCTTATGGCGGATTATGAGATTGATTTGCAGTTTCACCCTGGCAAGGTGAATGTGGTTCCGGATGCGCTGAGTAGGCTTCCAGCGGTGATGATTTTGACTTCGCAGTGGAGATTGCAGCAGGATTTTTGCGAGTCTGGCGTGGAGATTGTTCTTCCGGGAGAGACTTCGTCGTTGATGTACATGCAGGTACAGTCGACGATCGTGGATCGGATTAAGGCTGGCCAGGCTGAGGATCCGAAGCTGGTGAGGATTCGGGAGCAGGTGGAAGCCGGTCTGCGGACTGACTTTTTGATTCATGAGGATGGCTCGCTGAGGTTTGGAGCCAGGTTGTGTGTACCAGCTGGGGATATCAGAGAGGAATTGATGGTGGAGGCACACAGTTCGCCGTATTCTGTGCATCCTGGTGGCACCAAGATGTACCAGGATCTTTGTCTGAATTATTGGTGGCATGGTATGAAGAGGAGCGTGGCTCGGAGTGTAGCCAAGTGCTTGGTTTGCCAGCAAGTGAAGGCGGAGCATCAGCGTACGGCCGGGTTGCTACAACTGCTTCCGATTCCGGAGTGGAAATGGCAACACATCACTATGGATTTCGTGACTGGACTACCTCGGAGTCCGAAGCAGAATGACGCGATTTGGGTGATCGTAGATCGATTGACCAAATCTGCGCACTTTATTCCGTTCCGAGTGGGACAGTCCACTGATGCGCTAGCGAGGAGATATATGGAGGTAAATTCTTTTACTGTCCGTTTTTATTTCCTTTTCCTAGTTTGGATAGTGATGTAACGTGAATCGTGCAGGAGGTTGTGCGGCTTCATGGAGTCCCCGTGAGTATCGTGTCTGACAGAGACACGAGGTTCACATCTCAGTTCTGGCAGAGTTTGCAGAAGAGCTTGGGTACGCGTCTGAGTTTCAGCACGGCGTACCATCCGCAGACGGATGGCCAATCCGAGAGGACGATTCAGATTTTGGAAGACATGCTGAGGGCGTGCATGTTGGATTTCAAGGGTTCGTGGGAGGACCATCTACATTTGGTGGAGTTCTCTTACAACAACAGCTTCCAGGCGAGTATTGGCATGGCGCCTTTCGCCGCTCTTTATGGGAGGAAATGTCGATCGCCATTGAGTTGGGATGACGTTGGAGATCGGGAGTTGTTGGGACCTGAGATGATCGTGGAGGCCGTGGAGATCGTCAGGAATATTCGGGAGAGGTTGAGGATTGCTCAGGACTGTTTTAAGCATTGGGCGGATGCTAAGCGTCGTCCTTTGGAATTTCAGCCGGGCGACCATGTGTTCTTGAAGATTTCCCCGAATCGTGGTGTGATTCGTTTCGGGAAGCGTGGAAAGTTGAGCCCGCGATACATTGGACCGTTTGACGTTTTGGAGAGGGTTGGCGAGGTAGCTTATCGCTTGGCCTTGCCGCCATCTTTGGAAGGAGTTCACAATGTTTTCCATGTGTCGCAGCTTCGTCGATACATTAGCGATCCGTCTCATGCGGTAGATTTTTCAGAGATTACCGTTCGCCCCGATATGACGTATGACCAGCATCCAGTGCAGATTCTGGACAGGCGTCAGAAATCGCTTCGGAACAAAGTTGTCAATCTTGTGAGGGTGATGTGGCGACACGGCTCACCTGGAGAGTTGACTTGGGAGAATGAGGATGAGGTGCGAGAGCGTTTCCCACTTTTGTTTCCGGACTCGTGAGTATTTGGAAATTCCGAGGACGGAATTTTTCTTAAGTTGGGGAGGATGTAACGACTGCTTTTCATGTATCTGGATTTAATATAATATAATATATGTTTTGGTGGATTTTCTCCTCTTGTGTGGTTTTCGTCTCCGAAGCTTTCATTTTCGATCGATTCGTCGTATTTTCTCGTTTCTTCCTTAGGATCGTCGATTTCGAAGTGTGTCACTCATGACGGACTTCATAACGGTCGTATCTTACTATTAGATCAAGCCTAGGAGTCTTAGGAATCGATCACGGGGCCCCGCGCTCCGTATCAGAACTTTTGGTGCTTATTAGCCGGTGTAAGAAGGGCCACTGACCGACTAGATGACGATCCAGTCGGTCGGAAATCCTTCTTGGACCGACTAGTTAGCTTTCTAAATTTCCCAGGAGTTACTTTTTATCGTTAGTCAGTCTAAGAACGTTGGTTGACCGACTAGGTTGCAAACTAGTCGGTCGGCAATGCTTCTTTAACCGACTAACTCATCATCTTAATTTTAGTTGAGTTACTGTTTACTCTTAGTCGGTCTAAGAACGTTCATCGACCGACTAGATGCTAAACTAGTCGGTCAGTATTTGTTCATGGACCGACTAACTCTAGAATCCTATTTTCGTTCAGGAGTTACTGTTTGCACTTAGTCGGTCTGCGTTGGTCGACCGACCGACTAGTTGCCAAACTAGTCGGTCAGTGGTTGCTCTTTGACTGACTAACCAGTGTTGAAACCCTAATTTCTGGGCAGCCGCCAACCCATCCTATTTAAACCCAACCCAATCGTTTTCATCTTCTCCAACACGACCCAAAACCCTAAAATCTTCCCCCTTGAGCCCCCATCTTCCTCCAAGCTTCAATCCTTCATTCCAAGCCCTAAATCCATCATCCAAACCATCCATCCACTCTTTCTACCTCTCATCTTCCCCAAAATCTCACCAAAACCATCAAAATCCCCAAATCCCCCAAAACCCTAGTTTCCCCAAACTTCTCCAATCTTTTCCAGATCTGATCCTAGGGTTCCCCGGAGTGTTTCTTCCGCCTCCTCTCGGTAAGAAATCGATCTACCGTTGTTTTCTTAACCTATTTATATTTTTATGAAACCCTAATATAATTTCATGTTGTTTGATGATTGTTCCCCCAAAACAGCGATTCCCCCGTAGATTGGCATCCGTGTGACGAAGTGGTCGTCATCCCCGGTGCTAGGCAAGTGAAACTTGCCACCTAGGGTTTAGGCCATGTTTTAGGCCATTTTCGTATAGTAGGCGTAAAAGAGGCTAGGCGACGAAATGATACTCGCCTAGGCGCAAATTGGGGAACTAGCTTGACAACGAAGCTAGTTCCAACACATATAGCATGTTGCACAATTTCCATGTCATGTTTACTTTCCATTAACGGTACGCAAATTAATTGTCATGTCATTGCATTCTTTAAGTGTTTCTGTGATTGCGTAGCTTTGCTACGAATGCTTGTGTTCCTGGCTCGTGTTCCAGAAGCGGCCCATGTGTTGGTTGATAGCCAATGCCCGAATTGCGTGTTTCCGGCTAGGTGCACCCCTACGCCAAATGTTTAATAATGCGAGCTCATGTGCGGGGCAACCCTGGCTCACTTGCTGGGCTCATGTTCAGGGACCCTGGCTCCATTACGTGTGGGTATTGGGGGTAAGAGTTAAGCGACCAATCAACTGGGAGTCTGCCCGATCAGCAACTGCAGTGGTAAGGCGTAAACTCTTGGGTTTGGGGTAGTTGTTAAGCGGCCAATCAGCGAATGTAAAACCATTCAGCTGTAAGGCGTAAACATCTACAAAACAACGTGAATAGTGAATTGATTGAGATTGATAGTAGCGTGGCTACTCTTGTCTTGTCTTGTCTTGTCTAGTTCCGATGACTGTTCTCTTGTACAAATTGTCTTGCCATGTTTCAATTGTGCACTCATGTTATAACTGCCATGTCATGCATACTAAACTGCTAGGTTGCTAGAGCCTTACTTTCAGTTTCCTTGCTCAAGTCTTTTAGACTTGCTGACATGTGCCACTTTACTCTTTTGGGTGACACATGTTAGATCCTGAGCCCGAGTACCTTGTTGAGGACGAGGTGTTTGCTGACGCCGAGCCCGAGCTTGTGTTTGACGGGGAGTACGTGGACACTGGGGACCAGTCCTAGTGTCTTCGTTGTGTTTTACTTTTGTTAGACAGTTGTTTTGTTATCGGTGCGTAGCACCTATACTTTGTTATGTCGTCGCTTTTGTTGGCCTTGTTCTGGGCCTTGGACTCTTTTCTTTTAGCCTGGTGGCTTTTCTGGATGTTGGACTTATGTTGATTTTGGACAATTTATGAGATGTGAATTTTATTTCAGTCTCTCCTTGTGTTATTATTGTTATTCCGTTGTGGTTACAGGGACCTGCTTATATTTTATTGACGCTTATCGGGTTTGAGGCTTCACAGCTCCACTCCCGTGCGGACCTTTTCACGTCTCGCCTCCATTTTAGGGAAGCGGGTCGTGACAGATAGCAATAGAAGCAGTGAACTTTTGGAGGAAGAATGAATTTTCGCAGCCACAGAACTATAGAAAGGCTGAGTTTATATAGAGCAAAAATTGAGACTGTTGGGATTCGCAATCAATGTGAAGTTTTAATTCAGCCATTAAACAAAATATGACCGTTGGAATTCATCATCAAGGAAAAAATGGCCGTTGCGAAATTAAAATAGTGATTAATAGAAAATATGGCTGTTGAGACATTAAACAGCGATATTAATGGGAATATGGCTGTTGGAGAAAATTAAAAGCCGTAATGGACCTGACAAATTCTTTAAAACAAAGGGGCAAAAAATCGCGAGGCAAAACTCAGGCACCCGTGAACCCCCCTACGCAGGTGCGACGCCAGCGCACACACGCTAAGGTTTTCCGGATCCTATGCCCACAATTTCCATTCGGTTCAACCCGGTGCAAATCAGGTCCAGCGGCTACCCTCCAGGATTCAATGGCAATGGCCTTGTAAGTGTGCACTCACAATACAAGGCTCCAGCGAGCAGTAACAATTCTTCAATCTCGCAGGAAGAGGAAGAGGAAGAGGAAGAGGAACAACAAGGACAGCAATAGAAGCAGTGAACTTTTGGAGGAAGAATGAATTTTCGCAGCCACAGAACTATAGAAAGGCTGAGTTTATATAGAGCAAAAATTGAGACTGTTGGGATTCGCAATCAATGTGAAGTTTTAATTCAGCCATTAAACAAAATATGACCGTTGGAATTCATCATTAAGGAAAAAATGGCCGTTGCGAAATTAAAATAGTGATTAATAGAAAATATGGCTGTTGAGACATTAAACAGCGATATTAATGGGAATATGGCTGTTGGGGAAAATTAAAAGCCGTAATGGACCTGGCAAATTCTTTAAAACAAAGGGGCAAAAAATCGCGAGGCAAAACTCAGGCACCGGTGAACCCCCCTACGCAGGTGCGACGCCAGCACACACACGCTAAGGTTTTCCGAATCCTATGCCCACAATTTCCATTCGGTTCAACCCGGTTTGGGCTCGGCCCCTTGCTTGGGCTCATGCGTACGCGAGCTACCCAAGTCCTAGCCCATTAACAAGTCCAATAGCCCATTATCAAGAAGACTCAAATATACACATCCAAGAGTTATCTCCTATCCAATGTGGGACTATCTTATCTTTGAAATTGAAGAAATATCCAACAGATAGAAATGAACTACTATATAGAAATGAACCCTAAATATAGAGAAATTTTACACGTGCCTCCCAAATTTGATGGTGAGCCGTCGGTAATCTGTGGACTCACCAACTCCTGCGCTGCCGCCGGTGGAGTCTTGGGCTCCGGTCGTCGGTTAGTTTTGGCCATTGATACAGAACTCAGGAGATTTGAGAGGTTGAAGAAGAAAGAATCCAAGAAGAAGAAGAAGAAGATAGAACAGAAATTTGGGGAAGAAGAACTCAATTTGAGCTTGTATTAAAATTCTCGGTGATGAAATTCTTACGGCTCCTCTTGCTTTTATACAATTTCTGACACCCAAACAAATCTAACAGTCTTCTAACCAATCAACAAACATTCAACAGAATTGCAGTTAAAATCCCAACTGATATGTATCTGTTGCCGTTGCTCCTCCCCGGCAAAGCTGTGGCTCAAGGCAGAGCAGCTGCTGGATTGTTCTCCGGCCGGTGATCCTCACCTGGGCCGTCCACATAATCAAAGGGGCGGCGGCCGTCGACTCTGAGGAAGGAGAGGAGAGCAGTCTCGATGAACTTCTTCTCGTTGATGCTCATCCGCCAGATGTTGGCCAATCTCTGATCCATTCTCTCCGAGCTCAATGCGTTTTTAGGGTTTAGGGTTTTGATGGGTGTTGGGACCGCGGTCACGCTTTCTGTTTATGGGCTTGTCGGTCAATGGGTCGGATTCACTCGCGGATCCATAATAATTCACAGTATCTAATATCCCAAAATTAACGGATACGTATTCCGTTTTAATCTAGACTATCCAAATTCATTATTCTTGATTCAAATTTGATTTACAAGTGTTTCTGTATTTTTTTTATTTTTTCTCCGCTCTTTAGTGACCAAATCCTAAGTTCTCGATGTATTATTTGAATGTTTGGGACAGCCAATGTGCCGGGCCGGGCCGGGCCGATGGGCCGCATGTGCTTTAGAAGCCCCACCCTGGCGTCGAACCGGGCTTAGCCCGCGGCCTAGTTAACTACGCTCGGGAATGGTCGGGTCGGGTCGTTGACCGGACCGAACAGACTGGATGACTGGATAACAGGTATCTTTTGGTCGACTTGAATTTTCACCCAAGACAATAATCCATTGGATTGCACTCATAGTTCAATGGGTGAAAATCTGTTGGATTACTATCCATAATCTTTATAGGATGCGATCAAATATCATTATTTTTGCCTAAAAGTAGCGTTGTGACCATAAAAAACTGTTGTATTTAAAAGAAGAGGTCAATACCACCTAAAGGATTAGCCTAGGTTTTGGGGCTAAATTTATATAAAATATCAAAAAATTTAGTATTTGCTATGAATCATCATCTAGGGGAGGAACCTACAACTCTTTATTTATAACAAGAGGATGAGCGTACAGATATAAGATACAATAGATATGGTCTTATCTATAAGATAAGTCGTGATCCTAACCAACTCAGTAATATTCATTCACAACACTCCCCCTTATCCAGCCATATGTGTGAACTCTGCTCATGAATACTTCATGATTCTGAGTGTAGTAGGAGTCTCACAGGGGTGGATACTTCAGGATCCTGAGTTGATAATGTTTGTCTCGTTAAAACTTTTAGCTATGGAAAAACCTGTGGGAAAAACCATAATTAAGGAAAATGAGTACAAACACTCTCTAACTCCACCTGATCTGTACAAGCTCTCAGGCTTTCAGATCTCTTAGGCGTATCTCATCACTCTTATTTACAATATTCTGAAAATATACACAGATTACAAATATCATCACCATTAAGCAGCTGCTGAATCCAAAAACTCTGGAAGGGTGTGCTTAGTTTTGTCGCCTCTGATGTGGTCTCCTCTAAGTGAGGTAAGCTGGTCTTCAGATTATGTGGTCAGCTTCACAATATCAGCCTCTATCCCAGTCGTCACTGTGATGTGATGTACCACCAGGCGCCCTCAAATACACCATTGGTGTGTTTTAAGAATGGTGAGGATATCAGAATGATAGGATGATGTTGCCTTCATAATTTGCTTTGCAGATCTGCAGTAGATGGCCATCTCACTGTGGGTACCCAGTCTATGATTTCTCAGTATAGGGATCGGACCTGTAACCTGCATTTGCATAGACATGGAGGATAATACTTTATAATCTAAGCCCAAGTCTTTCGACCCTTGGAGGAAGCGCAGAAGATGCGTAACTCCGGTCTAATGGCCCTTTTAAGGTGCCTAACTATATCTGGCTAGTGAGTTTACTGCCACTGCTATATCGAGATGCGTGCAGTTAGCTAGGAGTGCCTGATTGCACTTAGATAAGGGACTTCATGACCAGTTATATCTCCCCTCTTCCAGCGAACGGAATGGGTCTTTTTGTACATCCATAGAGTATACTACCATAGGTGTACTTTGGATGACAATAGTTCTCGTAATTTCTTCAACGCACTCAGGGCGTATGAATTTTAATGTACCAGGATTCTATAAATCTGTGAGCCATGACTTAATTTATTTTTGCCTAGGTCTTTCATTTTATGTCACGCCTCGCTTCCTATTATATTTGGGAGCGAGGACGCGAGCAGGTCCGCATGTGCTTAAAGCAAAGAAGATGTACTTTTTTCTTTCTTCTTTGACTTAAGCACAATAAGCGTTAAATAGCAAAGCAGGTCCCTACACGCGAATTTCTCGAAAGCAGTATAAATAGTCATTACATTTTAAATTCTAGCGTCCAAATCAAAGTACACAAGCAATTAAGGCCTAGCATGGCCGTACAATCTGCTGAAAGCAAACACACCTGAAAATAACAAGTTAAGTAATAAAACTGAATAGAAATAGCCCGTTGTAGCCCTTCGCAGGGAGGATCTCAGCGTCCTCGTAGCTCTGATCAACGGGGTCCACCTCTAAGATAGGATCCTTAAAAGTAGGGTCCTCGAGGTACTCTGTATTTGAATCTAACATATATTTCATAAATACATTAAAATATATTTCAGCAATACGCTCGGTAAGATATTTAAAGTAATGAAACGAAGAACAACTAGAAAAAGACAAAAGAGCGTTAGTACAAAGTTATGAATAATAAGTGCAGAAAGGTAAAGTACGAGCATGCATGGATTTGCAGTTCAAAAGTAAAACAATTGTATATTGAGTATTTGATTATTTGTGCTCGTGATAAGTCCATGCCTGAGTAGGTAAATTTTCTCGATACACCCTATCATCGGGGGTTTACTGTGATGCTTCTTGCCATTCCTAACCTGGAAGATGGCCAAGATGCTTGCCTCCATTAGTGTGGTATGGAGGTAGTCGTAAGATGTTCAAGCCACATTTACGGACTCTACTACATGAACCAACCCCACCCAAAGTGTCTTTCTAGTCACCGACTAGGTTCCATTCCATCTGTATTCGACGGTTTCATCCCATCTGTATTCGATGATTCCACATATATGTTTCGAGGGTTGTGTCATACCATCTGTCCAATAAGTGTGTTTTGCTAACATGCGGATATTAAGGATAGTTCAATTAGATAGCAGGCATATAGTGAATTGTTCCAAACAACAATATTTACATAACGTGCACATTGATCAGAAAGCGAACGGTTATGTGTTCTAAACAAGCAACATTATTACGTGTCTACTTAAATCAGAAAACATCTAGTGTAATGAAAGTATGTAGTTTAGCTTGACACGCGCATCAAAAGAGAATTTAGCACTAAGGTCGCACAATTCATGTTGCATTTCATTTACGATAAGATACTTGCCTGGGAACGAAATTTGGGTGTCCAGACGGTTACATTGAGAGACATGATTATCTGCGTCACATAAATCCGCGTATGAGACTATTTATTTACGATATGGAAAACTCATTAACTAATGTTATGGAACCATTACTGGTAACTAGCTGAGTGGTACAATTTTTAACAGATTTGTTTGCACTAATTATTTATATAACTTAAAGTTAAACTACAAACTGTTATTATAGGTTTTCTAACCTAATATATATTAGGGTCACTTGCATTTATTAGCTAACATGCTGTTACCATCACATAAATTATTCCATGTAGTAACATTATATAATATATGCAGATAAAGTGTAGCACTTACTGATATTTAACATTATTAACTTACTTTAACAAATTTAATGACATAACTTACTGACTTTTAAAGAGGTTACAAGCTAAAAATGTACAAGCTGTTAAACTTACTAACTTAATAATCCACTTACATATAACTAACTTAACTTATAACTTATAAAATAATTTAACTTAACTTAAATTAATAACTTAAAAATTAACTTAATTAAAACTTTAACTTAACTTTAAAAATAATACCTTTATAAAAATATAAGTTAACCTATTAATAATAACTTATATAACTTTATATTACTAACTTATATATATATCTTATTATTATAACTTATTTAAAAACTTACCTTATAATATTACCTCCCTCTCTCTCTCTCTCTCTGTCTTCTCCTTCTTTCGTTCTGTTCTTCTCTTTTCTTTTCTTTTTTGCAGGGGCTTACGGGGCGGCAAGGGGGCGCAGGCGGCATGGGCGGGTCGGCGGCGGCAAGGCGGGTCGGCGGCGACAAGGGCGGGGCTGGCAGGGGGGTGTAAGAGGAGGGCAGAGAGAGGGGGAGGGAGGAAAACTGAGTTTAGGGGTTGATTTAATCTCAATTTGGGTTTCAATTTGGGATTTCAATTGAGATTTCAATTTGAATCTCCCCAATTTCTGATTTTGGTTTCTGATTTGGATTTGGATTTTGGTTTTGAAATTGGTTTGTTGATTTCAATTGTTGGGGAAATTTGGGTGATGAATTGAGAGTTGAAGGATGCTGATTTTGGGTTTCTTGAAGGAAGAAGGAGATGTGGAGAAAATTGCAGTGGGATGGGATTGCAGGGAGATGAGGATGTTGACGATGTTGTTGCTGTTGTTTAAGAACAGTGGAGGGGAGGGAGCAGCCTGTTGATGAGGAGAGCTGGAGGTGGGGGTGTAATTGAATTGGATGTTGGATCTCACCGATTTCTTTCGGTGGGATTCAATAAGGTAGGGTTAGGGTTAAAGTAATTTAGTTAAGTAGTAATTACATTTTAGTTAGAAGTAATTAGTTAAGGTTAATAAGACAATAGTTATGACACTGTAAAGAACTAAAGACATAGACGTGCTCGCGTCGACGTGTGGACGAAAATCACTCAGATGAAAATATCCGAACGACCAGAGTAAAAACAACAGGCACACAACAATCAAACACGACTAAAAATATAGGCCATTACATCCTACCCTCCTTAGAATAATTCTGTCCCAGGAATCCTTTAAAGTGCAGAGAAAAGGTAAGGGTCATGTCTTTGCATATCGTACTCTCGCTCCTAGGTGGATTCTCCTGGCGAGTTGTAACGCCACATCACTCTCACGAGCTCGACGACCCTGTTCCTGAGCGCCTTCTGACGTCGATCAAGAATCTGAACTGGCTGCTGCTCATGGGTAAGATCTGATCGCACTGTGATCTCCGAATGATCCACCATGTGTGTAGGATCACTGATATAACGACACAGCTGTGAGACATTGAAAACATTATGTACTCCCTCCAATGATGGCGGTAGAGCTAGACGATAAGCTACCTCTCCAACTCGCTCTAACACATCAAAAAGGTCCAATGAATCTTGGATTGAGCTTGCCTCGTCTCCCAAAATGTATCACTCCTTGGTTTGGGGATATCTTCAGGAAAACATGATCTCCTGGTTGAAACTCCAAGTGGCGACTCTTGGTATCAGCCCAACGCTTGTACCAGTCTTGTGCAATGTGTAACTTGTCTATGATGTTACGCACTACATCCACTGTTTCAACAATCATCTCTGGTCCCAATAATTCTCGATTAGTAATGTCATCCCAACTCAGCGGGGATCGACACTTCCTTCCATATAGTGTTGCGAATGGGGCCATGCCAATGCTGGCTTGATAACTATTGTTGTAGGAAAACTCTACCAGGTGTAGATGATCTTCCCACGAGCCCTTGAAATCCAGCATACAAGCTTGTAACATGTCCTCCAATATTTGGATGGTACGCTCTGATTGGCCATTCGTCTGTGGGTGGTACGCAGTGCCGAAACTAAGACTGGTACCCAAATTGGATTGCAGACTCTTCTAAAACTGAGATGTGAATCTAGTGTCCCGGTCAGAGACGATGCTCAAAGGAACTCCATACAATCGAACAATCTCCTGCACGATTATCGATCACATCACAACGTATACTAGAAGGAAGTTTTAAAGGTAGAGGATAGATCATTATCTACATATACTTCTTAGCAAGTATTTCCGTGGATTGTCCCACTCGGAAGGGTATGAAATGTGGTAATTTGGTTAATCGGTCAACGATCACCCAAATCGCATCATTCTGCATAGTACTCTGAGGTAGTCCAGTCATGAAATCCATAGTGATGTGCTGCCATTTACACTCCGGAATCGGCAGGGGTTGAAGCAGTCCAGCAATGCGATGATGTTCAGTATCAAAATGAAAAAAAAACAAAAAACAAAAAACTGATGGGGTTTTTCAAAAAAAAAAACTAAATATAAAGAAAAAAAGATGGCACGTGCCAACTAATATGTTTTAAACGGATATCATGTGATCTTCTAAAACATAATGCAAAATAATTGAGTGTGGTTTTAGGAGAAAAATGAGGAAAGTTTTACATAGTTAACTTTAACTTTCATAATAATTTAAGATGTTTAAGAAGAAAAAGCGAAAGAATTTAATAGTTTATATAAATTTAGTCTATAATCCTTTGGATTTATGTTCAAAAATGAAATCCAAATAAGCCAATATATGGATTACTCCCATTCATAAGAAAAATGACATATAAGATCATAACCCTTTAGATCGAAGCAATCTAAAGCAATCTCTTATGCTCTGTTTGGCAACATGATTCTGTTTCAAAAATTAAGATGTGATGGAATTTAAGTCTTAGATTGCTACTTCAAAAATTTACTCTTGTTTGGAAACCAGAATAGAGCTTCTGAGATTGAGGATTTAATGTCACCAAATCATATGAAACTAAGTTCAGAAAAACCATAATTAGATGTGATGTTACATACTGAAAACCTGAGATTTATTTCAACCTCACCTATAGTCTCATTATAACATAAAAGGCACCAAGTTTCAAAAACTTTATTTAAAAACTAGGCCTTAGAGGCTAGAGTGACACAACAACTTCTCAACTGGAAGAAAACATGAAAGCAGAGATGTCATCTAGCTCCAATCAAGCGAATGATATAATGGAGAAAACCCACGATAGATTTTTGCAGCATCCTGTGTGGAATAAAAACGAAGGTGCTTGGATGACATAG
Source organism: Scilla litardierei (assembly GCA_030789695.1). Classification (NCBI taxonomy): domain Eukaryota; kingdom Viridiplantae; phylum Streptophyta; class Magnoliopsida; order Asparagales; family Asparagaceae; genus Scilla; species Scilla litardierei. The sequence goes on from CM061133.1 coordinate 213,889,833, forward strand.
CTCATTCTATTATATACTTTATATTATTTGAGAATGTATTTCTTATCTTGTGGATTCTAATTTGAGCGTCGGATGAGTTAAATCCCGGGCACCCGTCATGATTTGACCCGCTAACATCCTTGCTGATAGTGATGTGCAGATTGCATGACATATAAGATTTTGGAGGCGAAGGGCAAGAAGAATACATAGGTCTAGAAACCAAACGGCTATGCTAAGTTCAAACACAACTCCATGAATTGAATGAATGTTGGTTATGGCCTCACCTGTTGGAGCACTAGTAAATACCCGTGCCTTAAGGGCACGGGCTCCATGCCTCCCTTTTCTCCCATATTTCACATTTCACCCCAACCCACTCTTATCAAGCACAACCCTCCAATCCTCTCTTTTCTCCCTTATGGTCACCTTTCACTCCAACCCAACCTTTTCTCCCATCTGTTGTCAATATTACGCTCCATTCATGCACCCAAGGTGCAAGACCTACAACAAGTAAAAAAATCATCCTAACCATATATAATGAATCGAAAAAATCATGGTCGTCATTATACCAATCCATTTGTCACAGTCATCGTAGGAAAATGTCCTCAATTGTATAAGTATAAAGAGTTTCTTTTAATGTTGTAACGACACACACACACACACACATGATTTATTAGGGATTTTTCCAAATTTTTCCTCTTCCAATTTCTTTTCTTTTCTCTTATTTTATTTGACCTAGCACCACCGGCCCAGTTCGGATGGCATATCTTCTTTGAGTTGGAGAACTCAGCCCAGGCTCACACAGCTGATCGCTTCTTCGGGCGTGGATGCTTGGCCGCTATCTCACCCGACCCGCTTCTTCGATAGACTCAACTAGATCTTTCCTTCATCCATCTGATCGGACGGCCTCCCTTGTTTCATGCTAACAGAAACCCTAGCCTTATCCTAACACTAGTTTTCATTGTTGAGCCGTCGACCTCGATTGTTACGTGAGATTTCTGACATGATTCCTTGCATTGAATGCCCACAATTTCCTCTAATGGTTCTCTTCAGTGTCCATATCTCTTCATTCTTCTCCTTCGAGCAATTCTTCATGCGAACATAAAACCTCTCTGAGATTATTCTTAAGTTCCAACTTCGATATCTATTTGGGCTTTCGGTTTTGATCTTATTTTAGCATTCGGTGTTCAATATATCCTATCTGCTTGAGCCTCTTCGTCATCTTCCTCAAGCAACCAATGACGATTGGAGGGCTTGAGCGAGGAGAATACGAGGATTGGCCATCGTTGGTGAATAGTAGACTTTATTTTCCTTTAAAATCTGTTAATTCATTTTCATGCATCGTTAGAACACAAGTTAGTTCGTAACTGCTTTTAGCTCAAAAGTTTAACTTTTAAACACTGAAGTCAATTCCAATGTCGAAACGAAATAACCTTACAAAATACAAATTGCTAGAATAACATAAAAAGCTATCTCTGTTTGCAATATCTTCATACTAGTTTGGCATCAACTTCAAGGAGGATGAGCTTGACAACCAAGAGCTCTCCTTCTAGCAAAAATGATAAAAAACCCAAAAAAATCAGAGCTCTCCTTCCACAAATATATCAACTTTCAGTAGTTGTTGTTGCTGCTATCCTAGTGTCCTCATGATGCTCCACCTCCGCATTCATCATTACTTCAAAATCTACAAATAATATGAAGTGACTATTAGTTTGTAACAACTCACTCTAAGTTGGTCAAGTTTAACAATTAAAGAAATGGAAGTAAAGAAAAAAGGAATTTTTATGCACACATTATTAATGACTTAGAAGAATACCAGCTTCCAAATTTTCTAAGTCTGCATACTGTTGTAATTCAGTCTCGACTCTCTATTGGATCTTTGAACACTGGTTTGCAAGTTGTTCTTAGCCAATCGCTTGTACATACAAGTGCTTCAACCATGTTTGGTGTCAAGCTTCACGAAATGGGTCAACAATCCTCGATCCAAGACTAAGTGCACTCTCTGAAGCCACTGTTGACACCGGGATTGCAAAAACATCTTTTGCGATCAACGAAAGTATTGGAAATCTCCCTGTATTCTCTTTCCACCATTTTAGCAAGTAAAGTTGTGGGTTTGAAATGGACTCTAATGCATCCATCAGATACCTATCAACTTCATTTTTTATTACGACAACATCTTTGTCTTTTGACTTCCTTAACATCATAAACGCTTTCATGTTGGCTGCATAACTATCCTCTTCCTCCATACTCGATTGAGTAGCAAACTGAGGCTGTGAAGCAGATAAAGGAGCTTGTTCCTCTTCTGAATAGTATGATGCATACTCATTATAGAGTTGGACTAAAGTTCTCTTCACATCTTGAATCATGATTTCTTGCAAGACCTTGTTTGATTGGAGCATTGGAAAGAAGTACTCCAAGTATAATAGCTTGTACCTATAAGAAGTGAAGAAGTAAGTCGATTACAAAAATATAGTAACTGATGGGAGATTAAAATTTAAACAGATTAGAAAAATATGCATATAGTATAAGTATACAAATTTGAAGAAGTACCTCGGATCCAAAACCACTGCGAGTTTAAGGACCTTGTTCAACTCATCAAGCTTTCCCTAACACTTGTCGAACTTCATCTTCATCGACTTTGTAATGTTCACAAGCAATGCATCATTATCTTGTAAAAAATACAAAACAGTAATTAAACATTATAAAATATGTAAACAATAATTCTTTTAGAATAATAAGTGAAAATTCAAACTTGTAAACAAAGTTACCTTTGGAACACTTCTCTAAAGATCCAATAATGGTACACATCCAAAATAATGGTTGATTTGTAGTAACAACTTGTGTACCACTTAACATTAAGGTTGCCTCATAGAAAATCTTAAGGAACTTAACCAATCTTGCAGCCTTATCCCAATCTTCCCTGTTTGGAGGTCCATCCTTCTTCTTACCGCCATTGTCTGAAAAATAAGCCTCAAACTGAGGATCCTCATCCTCCATCCTAGAAAATTCATTCCGGTATTTGACGGCTATTTCTAGCATCAAATAAGTTGAGTTCCAACGAGTGCACACATCTAGAGGAACTATCCCACTTTTGTGCTCAATTTTTTCATGAGTTGCACAGTTTCGGAACTTTTCCAACCTTGATGGGCTTGACCGTATATACCTCACACAATTTCTAATCCCCTCAATAGAAGAATCTAATTGTACCATTCCATCTTTCACAACTAAATTAAGGATGTGACAATAGCATCACAAATGCAATAACTCTCCATTTAACACCAACTGATTCCAATTCTTAAGCTTTCCTTTAATATAAGTTATAGTTGTCTCATTTGAAAATGCGTTATCCAAGACAACACAAAATACTTTCTCAATTCCCCACCCTATGAAACAAGTCTCAACTAGCTGCCCAATAGTCTTACCCTTATGATTTGGTATCACACAAAAATTAATAATCCTCTTTTGAAGGACCCAATTATCAGCAATGAAGTGGGCCGTGATAACCATATAGTTGATATTTTGGACTGATGTCCAAGTACCAGTAGTTAGGGTCACTCTTTGCCCAGAAGAACTTAAAATCTTTTTCATCCTACTCTTCTCCGACTCATATAATTCCAAAATATCTCTAGCTACAGTCCTACGAGATACGTTCTTAAATAGAGGCTGAACCTGTCTTATAAACTCTCTAAACCCTTCCCCTTCGACAAAATTGAAAGGCAACTCATCCATAATAACCATCCTAGCAAGAGCTAACCTTGCCACATCCTCATTGAAACCCTTTGCAACTAATTTACCTCCATTTTGAGGGGCATCCCACACCTAGCAAGAAATAGAATATTAAAAAAAATCAAGTTACATAGATTAACAAATATATTGATTAGAAAACTAGAACTAGGAATGAGACTTAGGATTCAAAGTAATTAGTAATTACCAGTAACTTCTGTTTTTTGCTAGGAACAAACAAAGGAGACTTCTTTCATTGATAAAACATGTGGTTTTTCATGTTGCTAGTACCACTAGCTTTCCCATGGCAAAGATATGAATGCGAACAATAATTGCACTTTGCCCTTCGCTTTTCTAATCTTGAACCATCATCATTCTTCATTTCGGAAAAATGTTCCCACACAACACTCTTATTCTTCCTTGTTGGGTCAGCTACTGGAGCATTTCCTTCATTTGTGTCCATAGATGGTGTCACCGATTGACTTGCCATTAATGATTAATCTGCAACTACATTAAAAAGAACAACAAAGTAAAAAACACTGTTAGATCATGAATTTCAGTGTGTGCATGTAGTCTTGTGCTCATTTCTAACTCATATAGTGAATCGTTAGCTGCTACAAGCCTACTCTACAAAGCTAAAAAAATCAACGAATCATAATATGATAATATCATATTGCTTCTAGTTGCTACAAGCCTACTATAAGGCTACAACAGAGCTCAAATTTTAAATTTATATGTATGATAGTATGTGTACCTGAGGATTGCTATTTGCTAGCCTTGAGTCCTTGACTGAGCATTCAAATCAAAATCAAACTGATTACTTTGCTTGCTGACAATCTTCAATTCTTCATGCGTAAAAGCTTTGTTGCTTAGCAAATGGTAATGGCCCAAGTTCATGTTGAGACGAGGAGAGCATGCTTTACTTGTACTGTTATACAGTACATGAATGTAAACTGAACAGACGTGAGAGAAGAGAGAGACGAGGAGGCACTGCATCTGCATGGGTCTAGGGAACTGGATGGGACCGATGTGGGGATGCAATTGAGTCTGTTAGTCTTCTTAACCAATAGCAATGATGGATTGATTCAATGGCTTTTAGGTACCGTAGAGTGAAAAACTATCAGATCAGATTGAGAATCGGATATTCGGATGAACTTAGACAATAACACAATCCGCTCAAAACCTAATTGGATCGGATCACATTCTGTCGGATGAAAACTAAAAGCCGAATCCGAATCAGTTTCAAACAGATCGATCGGATCTGCTTATTAATAACAAGTCAATTTCATCGGATCGGATATCTGATTTACTTTTTCGGATCGGGTGGATTCAATCGTTTAATCGGATCTTTGTCCACCCCTACTCGTGTGACTTTGAAATGGTCACGTGAAGCGACTGTTTGGTCTTCGGCTTCTCAGGATCATGCGGTTGCATCATCTTCATCCCGCGACCGCGTCGATTGCAGATTCTTTATTTCTTCTCCTCAGCGACGCGGCCGTCTGGATGATGTTTACGCGGCCGCATGGAATTGGTTCATGGGGCTTCTGGAGCTCGTTTGACACGGCCGTTTGATGTACCGTTGCGTGGCCATATGGAATTGGGTTGAGCCCATGCTGGATATTGTGGCGACGGGGCCGCGTCGCCATGACGCAGCCGTGTGTATCACTTTTCTTCTCTTCCTCCCCTATTTGCACATTTTGAGCTCCCGCCTCTACTCCTTTTGACCTTTTGCACCTTTTTCATGCTTTGTGGTCCCTAATTGACATGTATTTCCTGCAAAGCACAAATGGACCATAAAAGCAAAAGTGGAAACAAAAACGGTGAAAACGGTGAAAAACGTTGAAAGAAACGACACAAAATGTTATGAAAAGGGGTGAAAAGTATATACAAAAACACTCATCAAAATCCCCCAAGATAAACTCCTCCTTGTCATCAAGGAAGACAAGAGAGATCGTAGATTGGAGGCATGTACTCAAGCACACCGATGATGACATGAAACTTCGAGAATTTCTAAAAATCGAGATTATATACGTTGGCAAATCAAAAATTCGAATTCATAGAGCTAAAATGCTTCGATTTCTTTCAGCTGATGAGAATATAATCCTAGGACGTCGTCTTTAACCCAAATCATCAAGTAATATACTAGACAATGGCCACACTCAAATCCTAAGACATTTTCTCTAACCCGTCATTATGGTGAAGGGATATGAATCTAAGTTATGCCATGGTCGAGAAAGGAATAGGTTTGGGATAATGAGATATTGGTCGATCGAGAAAGTGGCGCTCACAACACATCAAACTTCCTTGATCCTTGAAATTGCTAAGTTTATTCATGCTTTCACACACACACACACACACACACACACACACACACACACACACACACACACACACACAAGTCATAACCCGTGCCTGTAGGGCATGATTCATTTACAATATCCACACCTCAAAATCTTAGATCTCCTTCAAATAGCCTCATTTTAGACAAAGGGTAATTTATGATATCCACCACTTTATCACCATTTTTAGAAAAAAGGTAATTTACTTTGCAAATAGACTCATTCAAAGGTATGATACTACTATTTTACTAGGGATGACAGTAATGACCTGACCCGACCCGCCCGACCCGACCCGCCACGGTTTTGACCCGACCCGCCCCGGCCCGCAGCCGGGTCGGGGCAAGCTTGGGATTTGTATGCAACCCGCCCCGGCCCGCCCCGATAAACTATAGAGGTTCTAAAAAAACCTTACTATTTTGATGTGAACCATGCTGTTTGCCCATATCACATAACTCATACTATGTTCCAATGTTCTTCCAATTAGGCCAATTTCCAATTCTAAATTACCAATAAATCACAATTCTCCCAAATCCCAAATAAAACTTTTATTTGGGATTCATATGGATGGCAGTAATGACCTGATTCGACCGGCCCGACCCGGCCCGACCCGGTTTTGCTAAGAAATTACCCGACCCGCCCCGGCCCGCAGATGGGGTGGGGCAAGCTTGGGTAGTTAAATACCCGCCCCGCCCTGTAATATTGCCATTCCTATATTTTACATGATATCATAATAGCAAAATGTACTAATTTATATAAGAGTATTATTTTCCAATGCAATCCAAAGGTTAAATAGAAATCCATCTGACCAACCCAAACTTGAATTAGCCACAATTGTTTTGGCCCCTCTAACATTTGATTGGACAGTAAAAAAGCACCTAGATTAAAAGAAAAATTCTCAAGCGACTTAGAGGGGAAAAGGGATTAAGAATCAGTGCAATATGACAATAATTCTATGAATAAATCGGATTTTATTTTATTATAGAGCCATATCCAAAAATATATACAATCTCAATTTTTTAAACATGTAAAATCTTGCACAGCCTTCCTCTCCTCCCCTTGCTCCGCACCGTCGCCACTTCCACCGGCACCACTCAATTGACTAGAAACCCTTTAATTCCAAAAGAAATTTCATTTTAGGGCCTGTTTCTTTTGTGAGAAAGTCACGTGTAAACCCCTTTTGGGTAACTATTCACGCGTCAATTCAGCACTATTCACTCACTTTCCGCTCTCGCTTTCCTCTGGCCTGTTTCTTTCGGCGACGAAGCGGCGATTTCGTCGACCCGCCTCTTCTCCGACGTGGCGGCCTTACTTTCTCGGTCTGAAATCCCCGGAAAATGCGGCGATTTCGCTGATTCTCCTCGTCCCCGGGCCCACATGGTCAGAAACGCCATCTCCTCACCTTCCTTCGCGCGGTTTTCAGTTGGGGGCGGAAAAAACCCTAGATTTCTGAACGCCTTTTCCAGCGGCGTTGCATGCGGCCATTGCTGAGCTTAAGCTTCATGGCTTTGATTTCCTGATAGGCGCTGAAGGAGGGGGTGTGCCTAGCTTGTTGGGTTCGTCGGTGAAGCTCAGAGCAAAACCCTACCTCGGTCGTCAGGATCTCTCTCTAGTTTTGGGAATTTATAACAGAGGTATAATCTTCATCCCTCTATAAATTTTATTGGTGCTGTGCTGATTCTAGGGTTTAAATGGCATATGAGGGGGTGCTGTGCTGATTCTAGGCTTTGCTGGGCATGTAGGCTTGCGGCAATTTCTGAGAATATTGGCATTTTGTTTGTTGTTGGTTGTGGGTTTGTTGTTGGGATTTCGTAGAAAATTGCAGCAATTTCAGATTGCGGCTATTGGTTTGCTTGCGGATATTGGTTTGCTTGCTGATGGTGGTTTGCTTGCGGATATTTCATATAATCTTGGGACGCAATTTTTTGATTGCGGCTAGTGTGTACAATTTATTATATATGTGACTGTAGAAAATTGTGCAATCTAAAATGTGCCCAATGATGGAAAAAAAATTGATGATTGAAAGACGGTAATTATGATTACAGACCGACACGTAGGAAGGCTTGCTACGATGGTTCGCTTTAAGCCCCATGATGACGTTAACAATGTTGGGCCATTTTAAAATTAGGGTTTGTATCAATTTAAAATCAAATGTGAATGTGATGATATGATATGTGATGTCCACGGAGACGTGTTTAAATTTTTTTGTTTTCATGGCTCATCAATGCAATTTGGGATTTAATTACGCTATTACAGGGTCAGTTTAACAGATAAGAGGATTTGATTCCATGAAGGTTTTTGGGATATTGATTTTGTTATTTTTGGCTCATTTTATAACATGGTTGGAACATTCATCCAAGATTAGGGAAGCGGTTTTGGGATTTTATGTCCATGGTTACCTGTTTATGATTTTTTACTTCATGTCAACTTGTTGAATTTGGGGGTTTTTTGATGCTATCATAGGGTCTGTGTCGCATATTATAGGACCTCGTCTCCGTGGTGGTTTTTGGGATTTTGATGTTGGTAATTTCGGCGCGTTTTATACTATGTTAGGAGCATGGTTACTGCTTTTTGTTTTTTTTGTGAATGGGAACTTGTAGAATTTTTTGGGCTTGGCTCATTGTTTCGTTTATGGGGTGAAAAGGATAGAGCAACGGCAAAGCAACCACGTGTTTCCCTATGAGTACACAGTAAATCTGAGGGCAAAACATTTTGAAATGCACAATTTTCTGTGAAATGTGTTCCTCATTTGTAGCATGGTAGGTATATAATTAACATTAAATATATGTGTTATTCAATTAAGGGTGACATGGATACACAAGGAGACCATTCGGGTTGTGAGTTATGTACCGCCGCCGCAGCTGCAATAACGTTTGTCGTACTAGCCTTACAATTGCAAATTCCGCTAGGCCCGACCCTATACCCAGAGAGCCCTCAGCTATGCGGGATCTGCATAGGAAATCCCACATGCGGAGAATTTTGTGGGGGTCGGAAAGTAGTTGTTTGCACTACCTACGAATGCGCAGACATGCTTTCATGAATCTTGCAGCATTAATGCGACAGCGTGATCTTCTCAAGGACACTATTCATGTATCCGTAGAGGAGCAGGTGGCCATGTTCCTTCATATGGTAGGGCACAAGTCAAAGAATAGAGTAATGCAAGTGGATTTCATAAGGGGAGGGGGGACAGTGAGCCGTTATTTTAACAAAGTGATGGCGGGACTGTGTGCACTTAGGGATATGTTCGTGAAGCAAGCTTCGAATGAGACGCCGCCGGAGATACTTAATAATCCAAATTGGTTCCCATATTTTAAGGTACGTGTGAGTATATGTATATGTGGCAGTATAATAAGGATCGCTTTTGTTACTGCACATTGTTCACATTTAATATGTTGTAGGACTGCATCGGGCTCATTGATGGGACGCACATAGACGCCATGCTACCAGCAAGGCTCGTACCCCGGTTTAGAGGGCGAAAGGGGGTGACGCAGAATGTGCTTGCAGCTGTTACCCCAAACAAAAGATTCACATACGTACTGGCCGGGTGGGAAGGATCCACAAATGATTTTACGGTCCTGAAAGATGCATTGTCTTTACCCCCCCCATTGGGGCTGCGAGTGTACGAAGGTAATATATTAAAATTAACATATAACTAAGTTTTACGTATCTCAGATAGCGTCTGAACAGAAAACTGGTTGCCTTTGTATGCATGTAGGTAAATATTACCTTTGCGATGCTGGATATACGACAATGCCAGGATTCATATCGCCGTACAGGGGAGTTAGATACCATTTGAAGGACCATACTGATCGGGTTCCTCGAAATCGACGAGAGCTATTCAACCTGTGCCATTCTACATTAAGATCAAAGATCGAGTCCACTTTTGGTATCCTAAAGAACAAGTTTAAAATATTGACATCCAAACCTCACTACCCATTCAAGAGCCAGGTCGCTACCGTACTATCGTGCACTGTTTTGCATAATTACATCCAGATTGCAGATCCTCATGAACCCCAACTATATGAAGAAGGGGATGGGGTGGAGGAGGAAGTAGAGGGTATCGATGATAGAGATGACGATGTTATTGATCTATCCCAGCAGGGGACCGTTCGTGAACAAACCGAACAACGGGATCAGTGGAAAATGCGCAGGGAGAAGATAGCTTGGGATATGTGGGTGGACTACTGTAACATAAACAATAACGGGAACACAGATGAGCATGGCCTATGAGGGGGTCGTTCTATTTGCCTAGTCTGAACATTGTGTCAATGTTCATTTCTTATTGCATGACGTTCGGTGTGTTTAGGATGACAATATTTTCATACTTTGGCTGATCATTTTAATCATTTAAATTTCTGTATTATCTCTGCAAATTCGTTATCATGTCAATAACAATAAACTTATGCGTTTTAATAACAATGAAATTGATGATGTAGGGATGGAAGGATCTAAAAAATCAGGGCATGGGGGCGAGCCCTCCCCGGATGGGAGTGATCCAATGCATCATTTATATGAAAATCTATATGGGACACAACGTGGAGATGCGGAGAGGAGGGTGGAACCCCTTCTGAACCGTCCAATTCCCATGCGGGTTCCACCTAACCCCTACCAAATGCTTGGATACCAATCTGGTGGGCATGGACTGCCATATCAACCTTATGGAAATTACACATTGCCAATGCAAATGCCCTTGTCTCCACAAATGCAAATGTCCATGTCTCCTCCAATGCAAATGCCCATGTCTCCTCCATTGCAAATGCCCATGACTATGCCCTCACCTAGTGGCCACGGGTATATGCATATGCTACAGGGGGGAGAAATACCCAATTTCAGACCCACCTCCTCGCACATGTGTTTTTATACCCAGTTTAATTTTTTTGGGGGCTTTGCACATTGGTGCTGCAGGGAACATTGAGAAACATATGTATTTTTATACCCAGTTTAATTTTTTTTGGGGGCTTTGCACATTGGTGCTGCAGTGAACATTGAGACACATGTGTGTTTTTATACCCAGTTTAATTTTTTTGGGGGCTTTGCACATTGGTGCTGCAGGGAACATTGAGCAACAAATGTTTTTTTATACCCAGTTTAATTTTTTTGGGGGCTTTGCACATTGGTGCTGCAGTGAACATTGAGACACATATGTGTTTTTATACACAGTTTAATTTTTTGGGGGCTTTGCACATTGGTGCTGCAGTGAACATTGAGACACATGTGTGTTTTATACCCAGTTTAATTTTTTTGGGGGCTTTGCACATTGGTGCTGCAGTGAACATTGAGACACATATGTGTTTTTATACCCAGTTTAATTTTTTGGGGGCTTTGCACATTGGTGCTGCAGGGAACATTGAGACACATATGTGTTTTTATACCCAGTTTAATTTTTTGGGGGCTTTGCACATTGGTGCTGCAGTGAAAATTGAGACACATGTGTGTTTTTATACCCAGTTTAATTTTTTTGGGGGCTTTGCACATTGGTGCTGTAGTGAACATTGAGACACATATGTGTTTTTATACCCAGTTTAATTTTTTGGGGGCTTTGCACATTGGTGCTGCAGGGAACATTGAGACACATATGTGTTTTTATACCCAGTTTAATTTTTTTGGGGGCTTTGCACATTGGTGCTGCAGTGAACAATGAGAAACAGATGTGTTTTTATACCCAGTTTAATTTTTTGGGGGGCTTTGCACATTGGTGCTGCAGTGAACATTGAGACACATGTGTGTTTTTATACCCAGTTTAATTTTTTTGGGGGCTTTGCACATTGGTGCTGCAGTGAACATTGAGCAACAAATGTGTTTTGATACCCAGTTTAATTTTTTTGGGGGCTTTGCACATTGGTGCTGCAGGGAACATTGAGAAACATATGTATTTTTATACCCAGTTTAATTTTTTTGGGGGCTTTGCACATTGGTGCTGCAGTGAACATTGAGACACATGTGTGTTTTTATACCCAGTTTAATTTTTTTGGGGGCTTTGCACATTGGTGCTGCAGGGAACATTGAGCAACAAATGTGTTTTTATACCCAGTTTAATTTTTTTGGGGGCTTTGCACATTGGTGCTGCAGTGAACAATGAGAAACAGATGTGTTTTTATACCCAGTTTAATTTTTTTGGGGGCTTTCCACATTGGTGCTGCAGTGAACATTGAGAAACATATGTGTTTTTATACCCAGTTTAATTTTTTTTGGGGGCTTTGCACATTGGTGCAGTAGGGAACATTGAGAAACATATGTGTTTTTATACCCAGTTTAATTTTTTTGGGGGCTTTGCACATTGGTGCTGCAGGGAACATTGAGAAACAAATGTGTTTTTATACCCAGTTTAATTTGATTGGGGGCTTTGCACATTGGTGCTGCAGTGAACATTGAGAAACATATGTGTTTTTATACCCAGTTTAATTTTTTTGGGGGCTTTGCACATTGGTGCTGCAGTGAACATTGAGACACATATGTGTTTTTATACCCAGTATAATTTTTTTGGGGGCTTTCCACATTGGTGCTGCAGTGAACATTGAGAAACATATGTGTTTTTGTACCCAGTTTAATTTTTTTGGGGGCTTTGCAAAGTGGTGCTGCAGTGAACATTTAGAAACTTATGTGTTTTTTCCCAGTTTCTATTTTTTGGGGGCAATGCACATAGGTGCAGCTGGGAACAATGAGAAACATATGTGTTTTTATACCCAGTTTAATTTTTTTGGGGGCAATGCACATTGGTGCAGCTATGAACAATGAGAAACATATGTGTTTTTATACCCAGTTTAATTTGATTGGGGGCTTTGCACATTGGTGCTGCAGTGAACATTGAGACACATTAGTGTTTTTTCCCATTTTCTTTTTTTGTGGCTTTTCACATTGGTGCTTCTGTGAATACTGAGAAACATATGGGTTTTTATACCCAGTTTAATTTTTTGCTGGTGCATTGCACAGTGGCTGACCCTAGCCCAATGATGAAGATAATTAGCTGATCCCCTTGTCCCTCGGGTATGAAAAAATAGGTGGTTGTAGCCTGGATGGTTCCATTACCAATGAGGGGGAGAGAGATATGATGGAGCAACTGCTTATGTCCACCAGGATTTATTGAAAAATTACCTTTCTTCCTGAGGGCTTATGTATACCATAAACACAAACATCTACATTGAGCCATGACACAAAACCTGACTTTATGAGCCAGTCACACATGTTTCAGCCTGATGATGAAGAAGATATATATACAGTTCAATTTGTCTCTATGTTACGATATTTCCTTTTATCTTTTACTTCTGAATTAAACCAGGTGATGTAATCTTCCGCGGGGTTGTCATTGTCTGTAGGTACGCTGCTTCCCCCATTTTTCATGTCATTGTTATATCTCTTTAAATCATTATTCACGCTAACATTTGTTATTTCTTGCAAGGTTAAAATGAGCACTGGTTCCAGCTCTTCTATTCAATCCAGACCCAGATTTCCTGCAGGCGGTGAGTTGGCGGCTGATGATGATGACAGCAAGGTTTGCTACTGTCAGTTCAGGGTTGCCAGGCGGACATCATGGACCCGAAAAAATCCCGGCAGGCGCTTTTGGAGTTGTCCATCCCGCGTGAATGGATGCAACTTCTACGAATGGAAGGATCCACCACACTCCGACTGGTCAACCTATGTGATACTGCAGTTGCTGGATGAGATTGAAAGAGGCCCAACCAATGCTCCCTCTTCCACATCGTTCTCGGATCGGCGGCTTTTAGAGATAGAGGGTCGGTTGGCCTCGCTCGTGGGGCGATTTGAGCGGACCACGGTGCAAATGGACACCGTGAAGTTGGTTTTGTTTACGCTCCTAGGTTTGATGTTAGTTGTGTTATTGTTGATTATACACAAGAGTGGTTGATGTTAGGTTGGTTACATTGTAACACTTTATATTTTTTGGATGTTTGTTATGCAAACTGAGACTGTATTATGGATAGTATAGTCTTCTGTATATGCTGGGTTCATGTGTTATGGTAAATAGGATTGTGATTTCTGTAGTAGGCTGTCTCTGCAAATCAGTTGTAATTTTTTGAATTTATGAATGTTGGAAATGGAAGGGATAAGTGGTTCGGGTGCTTCCTTTGTGGGTAGTGCATTCGTTTATATTTAATTGCCCAGAAATGAAATTAACTAATTCTTTTTTTAGTAAATTCGGTATTTTAATTTTGATGTTTGATACACGGGATTTAATCATGAGTATTTAATAGATATTTACTTAATAGTTAATAGTTATTTAACTAATAGTTATTAGTTTAGTTAATTAAATGATTTTTCTACTTCATATTTCCATAGGGGGTTATTCTCACCTCATAACACCATAACCAACTACCAACAATTCTCATCCAACTTTCCCAAACACACAATTTCCCAAAGAAACACAAAACTTTACTATGGGCCCCACATCCAAATCCCAAACCAACTTTCCCACCCACTTTCCTTCCAAAGAAACACAAAACTCTATTTCTCTCTCCTCAGGAATCCACCATGGATTTACTATTCACAACAGTAAATCCACGTTCACTTTCAACCAAAGAAACAAGCCCTTAGAAAAAATCCATTCGTTTAACTGGCCAAACATCAGATCGAGATCTGAAGCAAAAAATAAAAAATAAAAAAAGTACCGATCTTGGCGAGGCGAATGACACATCGGGGGATGGGGTTGTTGGTGAGCCTCAAGTAGGCCTCGTTGCAGTAGTGATTGCAGATATTGGAAATGAGGTTGTAGGAGTTACCGTTGTACTCCTCGGTCCTGCCGATCAGCATCGACTTCCTGAACGCGAATCCCGGGCACTAACACGGGCCCCCTCGAAGATCCCCGTCGTCGGGTGGTCGTGGGCCCTGTACGCGTACTCAACTCGATGAACTGCATCATAATCCAAGCTCAGGACCCTAACCCTAGATTTTTAAGGAGGGTGGGATTTGTACCTTATACACCGGAGTGCTAGAGGCCGAGGTCGAGCCAGTAGGTGTAGCCGTTGATGGGGTTAAGATCGTAGACGTTGTGGTACACGGGTATGGATCCGGACTTGCGCTTGCTGGAGAAGGCTTTGATGAACATTTTGGAAAGAGAGATGAAAGAAAGGAGAGAGATGGGAAAGGGAGAGAGTTATTTAAGGAAGAAGAAGAGAGAGTGGCTGATTTTTGTTTTAATTTCCTTTTTTTGGATTATTCTCCATCTCTAGTTGTTATTGGATCTGGAATTAACGTTCTTTTTTTCTTCTTTGGGTCACACTTAGGATTCATTTCTCTCTTCCTATGAAAGAGAATGTTTGAGAACATGTGCTACGGTTGGAGGCCCCATTTGCAAGTGCATGGGGGAGGTTGGAGCTGTTGGCATCGGTGTTTGATTTTTGGTTTTTTTTTAAAAAAAATGCAAAAGTCATGTCCTAATCACCAAACACAGTCAGCATTTTTGTCCTAGTCATATTTTAGGTGCCACGTAGGACAAAATTCAAAAAAGGTCATCAATTGTATAATAGACTAGTCATAGCCCTCGGGCACGGTTCATTTAAGATATCCCTTCAAAATCTCTATTCTCCCCAAAAATTATTCCCCTCTCCAAAGTTTAAACGAACAAATATTTAGCTTCAGCGCCAGGCGCCATAAGCATCGGCAACTTCGGATCTCGGGTACGGTTCATTTAAGATATCCCCTCATAAGCTTTGTTTATCCCAAAAATTATTTCCCACTACAAAATTTAAACGAAAAAAATTTAGCTTCGACGTGGGCGCCTTCAAGTGTAGGGAAAAAAAATTTAAACCGGGCCAAAAGAGAAACACACGAGAATGGGGAGGGGAAGTTAAAGATTTTTGCACACCCCTTTGGAATCTTAAACAAATCTTAAACTTCCCCTTTCAGCAGTGGGCACAATTCATTTAAGATTTTTCCCCACGAAATCTTTGTTTCCCAAAAAATTATTTACACAACCAAAATTGCACAGAGCAACAAATTTGCGTAGAAATATTCATTGGCACTGGCGCCTTTGGTGCGGAACAACAAATTCGATGCGGACACCTTCGACACGGAACAACAAATTCGACGCGGTCGCCTTTGGCGCGGAACAACAAATTTCGACAAAAAATTTAGCGGTCGCCCAATCTCACCATTGCGTCCAATAGATGGTGGGCACTGCATTGAAGGAGAGATCATTTGATCTGTCGCATTACAAGTTAAAGTTTTTTCTCAAATGCATTAATTACGAGCACTCTGCTATTCCCCAGAAATTTCATTCCCCGAAAACTTTCATTTCCCTACAAAATTTCATTCCCCAAAAATACTTTCATTTCCACAGAAATGGTTTTCCCTCCAAAACTTTCCACAAAATCTCATCTCAACCATTCATTTCTCAAGATTAAATCTCAGATGTTCTTCTATCAACCCTCTTGTCCTAGTCAGCCCTAGAATTCAAAAACAGTCATCAAATGTAATATATATATACATAGATATACATTATATTATTATTATTATTGTTTTTAGGGATTTACAATTGGTTTTTGTAAGGAGCGTTGGGTCGGTGACTCCCAGATCAGACGACCTTAGGGCACCGGGCTAAGAAGGACCCCTCGGACCTACTAACTCAAACCGTGTAAAATCCTAATTCATATGCACTCCCCCAAGCGAGATCTTTTGACGTGAGGCCCAGACGGTTTCTATCGTGGGGACCTGGTTACTCAGTGTCACTGAGGGAACGGTGCATATATATTTTTAACTATTCACAATTTTTTCTTCTTTTTTTGGAAAGCATGGGTAAACTAAGCAAGTTCAATCCTCAGTACTAGGTGACATGTTGTTATCCAAGTTTCAAGGGAAAAATAAAACATTATACTCAACTATGGGCTCTATGGTCCATGCATAAAGTGGGTTCCTAAGTTTCAACCTAGGCCGGTTTCAGGTACTACTACCTTATGGATTATGAGGATGGCCAAAGTAGGATATTACACGGTATTTAAAGCTAGGGACACCCCCTATTCATATACTCAAATTGACATCGTGGAAATTGAGCGTAAAAGTTTAGAAAACAAATTCCAACTCGAGATTCCACACATATAAAAACTCGTTTTCGAAAAATTCTCGAAGCGATGCAAATATATACACATGGATGCATGATGATGCAAGATGCATGATACGAATGCAAATATTTTTGGAGTATTGATTTTTTTCCATTTTTGGCTTTTTGAGTGCAGATAAGGAATAAAATGTGATGCATTATGAAAAAGAAAGAAAAATGGAAAATAAGAAAGGAAAACAAGAGGAAAATGAAAAATAAAGAGAAAAACGAGAAAATAAGAAAGAAAATAGGGGAAAATAGAAGATAATGTGTGAAAATGTTCCTCCCCCAAGCTGAACTGAGCATTTTCCTCACTACATTAAAATAATGAGAAATAACGAGGACACACATGTGGGGGAAGAGGAAGAGGCAATTCCTCGAGGTAGTCCATTGTCAGGTGGTGGCTATATGGGGGGTGGTGATGGACTCGGTGAATGCCATAGACTAAAAATAAAATATTGGCATGTGTCTTTCTCAGGGCATCCACATAGGTTCTGAGATCCTGAGCCATCCCCTCTAGTGCAAGTACGCGTGCATGAGTGTCGAGGGCCGTCATCAATATGTGTAGACTGTGTGATAATGGGCTCCTCGGTGATCGTGGGGATGATGGTGTGTGTAGTGGAGGTGGATGGCTGTGTGGGTAATGACTGAGGCTTGGGTTGTGCCGTGGGAGGAAAGATAGGAACGTGGTCGAATACCCACGACGTAGTCTCAGAGACCTGTGTACGAATAGGGTTTGGAAAGATGGTGCAGGGAGCACACTCTGCCCCCATAGAGCCATACATACTGATCTCTCTACTTCATCTTGATCATATGCATGTGTGCTAGAACTGAGATATTTAAATAGGTAGGGCCAGAGACAGGGGGTATGCTGTCATCCATCTCGAGGGAGACAGGAGGATGGGAGGCTATGTAGTAATGAGACCGCCACAATAGATCTTACCCATGAAGGACGTGGTGATTCTTATGAGCCTGTGTGCTAACCATAAGCCCGCATGGAAAAGTCTACGTGAAGGATGGAATACTAAAGGCTGTGTCATACCCCACAAAAAGAGGAGCTCAGGCCGCGTGACTATCCCACTCTCCTTCCTGTAGAATAAGGTATTCGCTAAAATGCGACGGGCTAGGCATAAAGAGGGGTGAATGATGGAAGACGTCTTGTAAGTTGCTCATTGTTGTCTTCTGTCTTCGAACTCCCGTTGGAATTCATAATTTCATTACTCAAGATTATTATTATCAAAAATTGATGTGTAACTTATAAATTTAGTTCTCCTTAATATTATATATGGATGTAAAATTGTTCGCCTAACCACTTGCATGCGAAATGTTTGGCTCATCACCAATGTAATGATTGCTCATTTATGAAAGTTGTGGTGCGGTGGCATAGGGTTCAAGATCTTGTTAGAGCAATCCAGGTTCACACCACATCGGATGCTTCTTAAATAACGATTCGCAAAGCTCATGTTAACGAATACAATCTATTGGTATGTTCATGCTCAATCCACAAAGTTCTTATGGGAGTTGGCATGCACTAGCATGGGCCACCAACTAAACCTGCTACAACTCATTTCTCGTCGGATGCTTCTTAAGGTAACGTTTTGCAAAGCCCATGTTCATTGCTAGATACTTTTAGTCAGGTACACCCCATTTCTCAAATATAAGTTAAATGATCCCAAGAAGTGCTCGTTTTAAGTCTTGATCTTGACTCCCTATTGAAGTGTCGTATGGCGGCTTAAGGGTGGAGAAGTATATGATGTATTCGTCTCCATGCTTCTTCTCCAGCATCAGCTTCAGCTCATTTTATTCTTGGTTCTTTGGATCCTTAGGGTTTGTTGGATGTTGCCGTGGTGACTCTTCCTTGAACATTTCACTAGGAGCCCCCTTGGGTTCCTCTCACGTCATTGCTTCCTTAAGCTCATCCTCTTCGCTTAATTTTTCGTCCATGGGCTCTTCTTGAGGTGACAACATTAGAGCTTGTTCTTCTCCGATGGGATCTCCCGTGAAATAATGCTTCAGCCTGTGTCCATTGACTTTAAAAGAATCCCCCTTTCTAATCAATACGACAGAGCCGTAAGGAAAAACTCGTATGACTTTGTATGGTCCAAACCATCTTGATCGTAGTTTCCCTAGGAATAGCCTTAGCCTCGAATTGAAAAGGAGAACCATGTCGCCCTCCTTGAATTCCCTCCTTATGATACGTTTGTCGTGCCATCGTTTTGTCTTCTCCTTGTAAATGCGGGAATTCTCGTAGGCGTCAAGTCTAAATTCATCCAATTAACTCAGCTGAATAAGGCAGTGCTCTTGTACTCTCATGTTATCAAAGTTTATGTGCTTGATGGCCGAATAAGCTTTGTGTTCTAATTCTACCGGAAGATAGCATGCTTTCCCATACATTAGGTGATATGGGGAAATCCCAATCAGAGTTTTGTAAGCTGTCCGATAAGCCCAAAGGGCATCATCCAATTTCAGCGCACAATCCCTTCTCGAACTTGCCAGGGTCTTCTCTAAGATATTCTTTATCTCTCTATTGGAAATCTCCACTTGGCTACTTGTCTGAGGATGGAAGCAAGTCCGACATGGTGATATATCCCATATTTTCTCAAGAGGGCTTCAAATTTGTTTTCGATAAAGTGTTTTACCCTATCGCTAATAACCACTCTCGTGATTCCAAATATGGGAAATATATTTCCCTTGAAGAAATTTTCGACCACTCGTGCATCATTAGTCGGCGAGGCAATAGCTTCAACCCATTTAGAGATATAGTCTACAGCAACCAGTATGTATTGGTTTCCTAGACTAGATAGGAATGGTCCCATGAAGTCGACTCCAGAGACGTCAAACACTTCAATTTCCAGGATATTATTTAACTGCATTTCATTCCTCATGTAGATGTTTCCTACCCTATGACATCTTTGCATCCTTTGACGAAGACGTTCATATCCTTAAACATCATGGGCCAGTAGAAACCCCATTGAAGAATTTTCGTTGCCGTTTTCATCATACTCACATGCCCTCCACATTGCAAACTATGACAATGTGATATGATGGAGGCCACTTCACTTTCTAGGATGCATCTCCTTATGATCCCATCACCGCAAGTCCTGTAAAGAAGTGGGTCATCCTAACAGTAGTTTCGAATGTCGTGCAAAAACCTCTTGCACTGTTGCATAGTCAAACCATACGACATGATGCCGCATGCAAGGATGTTCAAGATGTCAGCAAACCAAGGGGTTTCAGTGAGAGCAATGGTGAACAGGTGATCATCGGGGAAGGAGTCATCTATCGGTAGGGAGGGGGTTAGGCCCTCATATATAAGGCGCGATAGGTGGTCGGTGACTACATTATTGGCACCTTTCTTATCCTTGATTTCCAATTATCAAATTCTTGAAGCAAAGGGATCTATCTAATCAGTTGTGGCTTGGCAGCCTTTTTGTTTAGCAAGTATATGAGGGCGGCGTGATCGGTATGGATGATAACATTTGACCCAGCAAGGTATGATCTGAACTTTTCGATGGAAAAGTTAATGGCAAGCAGCTCTTTCTCTGTCGTAGTGTCATTCCTTTGGGCTTCATCCAGGGTTTTACTTGTAAAGTATATGGCATGATGCTTGTTGTCCTTTCTTTGCCCCAGAACTACCCAACTGTAACATCAATTGCATCGCATATTAGCTCGAATGGAAAATTCCAGTTTAGGGGTTGGATGATTGGTGCAGAGGTGAATTCTTTTATTAGGCTGTTAAAAGCTACATGGCAGTCATCAGAAAATATGAAAGGAGTATCTTTAGCTAGTAGCTCCATTAGGGGTTGTGCGATCTTGGAGAAATCCTTAATGAAGCGGCGATAAAATCCTGCATGTCCAAGAAAGCTTCTAATTCCTCTCACATTAGCAGGAGGTGGCAATTCTTCGATGACCTCTATCTTAGATTTGTCAACTTCTATGCCGCGGGATGAAATGATGTGCCCTAAAACTACACCCTCTTGAACCATGAAATGACATTTTTCTAAGTTTAGGACTAGGTTAACATCTTGGCATCTTTTGAGTACCTTAGTTAAATTCTCTAAACAAGCATTGAAGCATGTGCCATAGACGGAGAAATTGTCCATGAACACCTCCATGACATTCTTTACAAAGTCAGAGAATGTAGCAGTCATGCATCTTTGGAATGTCGTAGGTGCATTGCATAATCCAAACGGCATTCTTCGGTAGGAGAAGGTGCTGTAAGGACATGTGAATGTAGTCTTTTCTTGGTCATCAGGATGGATGGGTATTGGAGGAATCCAGAATACCCAACTAGGAAGCAGAAGTTTGAGTGCTTTGCTAGACACCCAAGCATTTGCTCAATGAAAGGAAGGGGATATTTGTCTTTTCGGGTCTCTTTATTAAGCTTCCTATAGTCAATGCACATCCGCCACCCGGTGATAGTCCTTGTGGGGATGAGCTCATCCTTATCATTTTTAACTACAGTCATCCCTCCCTTCTTTGGAACTACTTGAACTGGGCTAACCCACTTGGTATTAGAGATTGGGTAGATTATTCATGCTTCAAGTAGTTTCAAAACTTCCTTTTGACCACCTCTTTCATATTGGGGTTAAGTCTCCTTTGTGGCTCAATAAAGGTGGCGCTCTCATCCTCAAGAAGGATCTTATGTGTGCATCTACTAGGGCTAAGTCCTTTTATGTCGTCGATGGTGTATCCTAAGACATTTCTAAACTTTTTGAGAATGGCTAGGAGGTTATCAAGTTCAGTGCTAGTTAATGAGGCATTAACGATGACTGGGTATGAGGAGTTCTCTCCTAAAAATGCATACTTTATGTTAGGGGAGAGGTTTGAGCTCTACCTCAGAAGGGTTGATGTCTTCTTTCCCCATTACCTCAGGTCATGGTGTGGCTTTTGGAGGTTCAATGTCTTGGCATTGCAAAATACCTTGAAGTGTTTCTGGCAACCCGACCTCATCCTCATGGTCCACATGCATAAATCTATCCTGCTAAGGGGCTTGTTGATCTTGATGGTCCATAGTTTTTGAAGTTGAGGTTTCTTCCAAAGGTGGCATGAACGTGCTTATCCGGTAGTATGTTTCAATGATCTGTGTGCCTCCTCTTGGAATGCAACGGGTTCATGTCTGATATCAAGTTTTACATCAGGGGCATGATATTCATTATTACTGGGGATCCCTATAGCTGGACTCTCCATCAGGAGCATCTCAAGTGGCGTTAGATGTAGGAAAGAATAAGATGTACACGCTTGCGAATAGTGGAATAGTCCGTCTAATGGTGCTGAGGTGTATGAGGGAATGGATCACAGGGATGGTTCCCAAATTCATGTTCGTCATATATCTTCTCTTACATATGATACATCATATGGCTCACTGACACGGTTGGATTGAAGGAAGCTGCCCCCATCCTTAGCTGGGATATATGATATGTCAGGCTGTACATCTTACTTTCAATGACTATTGCGGCTCTCGTAATGGCCAACATCATCTTGCAAACCGGTGTTCACCTGCAATACAAGAAAAAAATTGGAAAAATGAATATGTGATGAAGAAGTACATAGTCTATCAACAAAGAATAAAATCAATATCAAGTTGTGCGTCTCCGACAATGGCACCAAAAAGCTTGTTCGATTGTCTACGAGCTTTAAATATTTATACCGCAAGCGCACAGTGTCGTGTAGCGCTATATGGGTCGAACACAGGGAGGTGTTCATTGAGTACCAATTTTCTTCTTAGTTCGAAAGCTACGCTATCGAATGGTGGTTGGAGTCAGAAATAAAGGATGAAAACAGATAATAAAAGCTCTAGGGCTTAGGGTATCCCCTGCCATTGAACTAGGGTTAAGGTTGGATTAAGAATTAATCGATTGTTGGGTTCATTGGGACTCGGGAGAGGTCGTCTAACCTAAGGGCATTCTCATATCCCCCACTCTCGTGATGCATGATAGGGTATTCCCTTATGTTATCCCTACCCACCACTCTTGTGATGCTATGATATGACTACCGTAACATATATCGATGTCGAATCTCACCGATACATCGGTATACGTTGGGTGCAGTACGTCCAATAAATGTCCCCAATCTTCCTCCATACCACTCTCGTGCTCGGAGATTTGGGTCTACATTAGGAGGGCTCTAATCGACGCCCAACTCTTGCTGGTCGAAACGATAGTATGAGTCATCGTAGGGATCGAAAACCTTACATTGGTCTCGACTCTCGTCGACGGTCAATCTAATTATCCACAAGGGAGGAGACTGATCTACGATGACAATTGGCATCCTAAATACCCTAAATCCTCCATTAACCAACAATTTAATCAATTATTTTATCTAGCCCATGGCCCCATTTCGGTTTCAATCCATAGCCCTAAATAGGAAACGACTCACTACCCATTAAAGATAACATAATTTTAACCAAGGATTGAATGAGTAATGCCATGGATTCAGAATGTAAGCTTAATAATAGTTAATCCACACAATGGTAATCAAAAGAAACAAATTCTATAATAAAAACCCCCAAAAGCTCTGGAAAAGCAGTAGAAAAAGTCCTCCAATCGCAAAGAAGAAGATGGGTTTAAATACCCCTTCAAAAAGACTAAAAAGGCCCTAGCAACTAACCTTGACAGCACCCCAATTGACCTAGAAATCTAATTCAACGCGACAGCATCGAAAATGACGCAGTCGCAACGTCCAGATGCATAAGATGGGGTGGTGGAAGCTACATCGATGTGACCGTGTTGAATCCAGCTTCGACGCTCGTGTGGCTTCGAAACAGTCACGTGAGGCGACCATTTGTTCTTCGGCTTCCCAGGATCACACGGTCGCGTCGTCTTCGTCACGCAACCTCATCGATTGTATATTCTTCATTTCTTCTCATTAGTGATTGACCGGCGCCCCGTTTACGGTATGGGCGCGGTGTCGTTTTACCGCAAGTGCACGGTTAGTGTAGGGTGCGGGTTTATCGAACTCAGGCAGGTGGATGGCTTGAGTGGCTACTAGCCTCGCCTAGGTCGTGTGCTAGCTACGCGGATAATGTGGGTGAAGTGTAGAAATACAAGAAAGAATTGAAAAAGACACGAAATGAATCCCCGCTAACACGGGCTAGAGCATTCATGACACTTGGCATTTGACTTGACCCAAGGTGAGACATTGCCCCAAAAGGTGGTACCTAGCGTCCATGGCCCGATATTCCGGTCGGTGCCAAGCACGCTAGGCCTACCCGGTTCCGGACGGTGTGCATTCCCATGTCCATTAACACCTTCCGCAACCGGGAGCATTAAGGCCACAATGATATCTCCCAACACTTCGTTCAAGCCGTTCCCACGCGCGAGGACTCCATGTCTACACTAGGGGCGTGAGCTATGGCTAAGGAGTCAACCGCCAAGTTTATTCCCCCTTGGCCCGACGGTCAAAGGCGGTCTTTTTCCCGCCAATGACAATGAAACACCCCCGTGTAACCCTAATGGCCAAATAAGTCAAATGTGATTTCTAGCAATACATCGAAGCGGATCTTGACTGGACAAGCACCGGACCCCAATCCCCAACACAACTAGTGTGTTGCCATACGAATTGGACTCAGATTGCTAGAAATCCCCATTGACACATTTCATCGAACACATACCATGCAATCAAGTCAAATGTAAATTTCCAAGCATCAATCCTACCCTAACCCGTATTAGGGTTCATCAAACTACTCAACAATGAAAAACATATAAACAAACAACACAAAAGACATATAAACTTTCACCATCAAGCAAAATAAACACAATACAAACAATGGAGAAAAAGAGAGGAAAATACTTATCTTGAGTTGAATCGTCAATCCAATACAAGACTTATTGAGCAAAAGATCTAATCTAAACTAACCTAGAACTCACAAGAGAAGGGGGAAAAAAGCCCTAAAAACTCCAGCAGATCCCCCTCAAGTCGGCCAGACTCGTGTATTTATACCCCCACTTCGAAACCCTAATGGTTCGGGTCCAAACCCGCAGGAAAAGCGCCACCCGATCGGTTGACAAGTCAACCGATCGGGTGATCTGTTACGAATAGTAAACAGAAAATGGCGGACTTTCACCCGGTCATATGAACCGGTCGGTTGAGTTCTTGGAGTGACCGGTTGGACCTTGACGCCATCGGGTGAAGGGATCGGTTGGGTGCCCGTGTCTCAGCTCCTCAGCATTAACTACAGATGAACCGATCGGGTGAGAGTCACCCGATCGGTTGGAATTTGGCTTGAAAAGACAGAGAATCAGCCTCGTTTGAACCGGCCTGTGAACCGGTCAGGTGACATTCACTTGAGCTCCGGCTGAGACCGGGTGGTGCATGCGTGCATCACCCGATCGGTTGGAGATGACCAACCGACCGGGTGAGGGGCTGAAAGTTGTAATCTTTGTCGTTTGACCCCCTGGATCACGCGTGACTCCTCCCGTTGCTCCAAGGACTTGAGATATCGTCGTTAAATGTCCCCTACGCGGGCAATCTCCTGCAAACATGGAGAAACAAAGAAAAGTGAAAGAAAACGAGAAAACACGAGAAAACGAATAAAAGACGGCGGAAAATACGGAGAAACACAAAAGAAAACGTGCGTGAATATATGAAATATAAACGCACGTCAAAATCCCCCAAGCTGAACTCTTCCTCGTCCTTGAGGAAGACGAGTGAGAGTAGGAGCTCGGAGGGGAAAAATAGAGAGAAGGAGAGAAAAAGAGAATTCTATATCCTAGATCGCCCGTAAGGGCCAACAAAATCAAACACGCCACACGAAGCAAGCATACGACAAAACACAACACTTAACCAAGGAATGTGAGTCCAAACAAGTGTCGTGCGCCCACGCAGTGAAGCGCGAGTGAGTGTGGTCGTGTGCTAGCAGATGGTGTCACTATCTACGATGTGCAACAAAGCTCCATATACACATACCCAAAGAAAGACCCAAATATCGATTCAATTTGAAATTGCGGTGAATATTAGATCAAGCATGCATGAGAAGAGTATAAGAATAGAAGCGTATCATGCATCGGGGACTCCACAGCTAGGGACTAGGAAATCACCACACTATAGCCTATGTAATCGCTAGAAGGTCCCTATGCCAAGTGTTTTCGAAAGCGATGGAGGTTGAGAAGATGTGAAGTAGAACACTCGGTGCAAATTCTCGCCTTCCCCTTATTCACGGCAAGTAGGAAAATATTCACACTGGAAATATTTTTTTTTTGGGTTTTGGGTATTTGTATTTTTTTTCTTTTCTTTTCGTTTCTCATCTTTTTGGGTTTTTCTTTTCTTTTCTCCTTTTTTTGGATTTTTGGGAATTGGGATATTTACATGTGTACTCTCCCAAGTGGGAGAACGGTACACGACGAGGGGATTTGCACCAAGTAAAATAAAAATGAAATCGGATTCTAAACACTTGGACAAAGGAGATATTTCTCGCTAATCAGAGCATAGGCTAAATGGGTTATCATAGTCCTCGTTTGTGAAATCCCGACACATGCGAATTGAAATATACGATATAAATATAGCATGCATATAGAAGCAGATAGTAGAAGCAAATACCGCATATTCAAATCGAAGCATGATAATCTAAGGGTCAACCAAGGATAGGTATATAAAACATAATCACAAGGTAGAAGCACACCAAACAGCTAAGCACGACGTACGACTCACAAAAAGCTAAGTGGACCCGTGATGCATGAAATGCAAGAGGACTCGATATCCTAGGGTTAGTGAATGTGATTATCGAAGCTGTGCAAGGTGCGCGTGTGATTTTCGTGGCAATTCATCATAGAGTTCATCTCTAGGAGAAAGAGATAAAAAGAGGAAAAGAAAAAGAAAAAGAAAAACACGGAGAAAAACGACTCAAATAACGAAGAAAAAGAGACAAATGACGCACGAAGTGCGACTCCCCCAAGCTGAAACTTGCATTGTCCTCAATGCAATAGTAGTGAATACGGGAGGGCAATGAAAATGGGGGGGAGTTACGCACCGACACAAAAAATGAAAAACACGAAAAACACACGAACGAAACTGGAAAATAAAGAAAAAGAAACATACAGAATAAAAGATATAAAACACGACGAAGGACTCAAAGACACAAACACACGACAACGACACACGAAAAAATGCACACAAAAGTCGATTTCCCCTAAGCTGAACATGACAATGCTAGCAAAATGATATGATTAATGTGATGCAGAAATATGCTAGGGGAAAATCAGAAAAGAAAGAAATCAGAATGCAGGAGAGACAGTCTGCTCGTTCTCCTCGGAAGAGGATGAGGGGTGAAATGATAGAAGGGCATGACATGAAGGGTTATTAAGATGCAAAAGCAAATCCTAGATACGCTCCCCTTGCTAATGAGAGGAGACGAGATTATTCAAATCTAAACTAGAAAGCGGTAAATTTTTATACTACTGGATTAGGATACACCTGAGCATATGCGGATCCAAGATCTGAAGTGGGGCAGGTAGCTGCTCTAACTGCTCCTTCTGTGGCTCTGCCAGAAGCGCTGTGCCACGTGTGCCAATGGACCCAAGCAATGCACCTCCAAGCATCCCTCGTAGGTGTCCACCTGTGACCTGCAAAGGACGAGGTGCATTAGTCCATGGCAAGAAATTATTTCCCAAAATAAATGTATCCCAGAGATAATCGTCAACATAAGATGGAAAAATAATAAAAGGGTGACGAATACTCCCTGAGAATGGGTCTCTATCCTCTGTACTAGCGACGACCAAATCCTCGCTCTCCATGAGAAGTGGCTCTCCAGGTGGTGACACACCGCAGCATACCTCAAGGGAAATAGATCCTGTGTCCTGCGAGAGATATGGTGTGTCAAATATATATGAGTCTAAAGAAATAGGAAGTGAAAAGAGAGACTCAAAAGTGGAGTGAGAGTGAGTATGAAAATCTCCCTGAATAGGGGCAATATGCTCAAGTAGATGCTCAGCCGCAGAAGAAGTGGAGAGCGACGATAAAGGTAGATGTGACTCGGGCTCCATGAAGTGGACCATCGTATCCAAGCCCTCATGCACATCCTCCTCGACGATATGCTCATGCTCCACCATCTGCTCGATGTCCTGAATGACATCCTCATGGTTGACCACCGACCAAGGAGGAAGCTGTGACAGAGATGGCTGTGGAGGTGGATGTGGAGCGGACCACTCGTATATGGTCGTGGTGTCGTCGTCCTCACGCACATCCTCCTCGCCTGTATGCATAAACTCTGTGGTCTCCTCGGTGCTATCATAGGACTCATATGGGGTATCCAGATAAAGATCAAAAGTCTCTCCCACAGATCCTAGAGAAATCTCCCCATCCTCACTATCATCATCAAAAAATGCTTTGTCATCCAAGTGGTAGTGTGGGAAAATTGGGGCATCGGCATGAGATGTGTCTATGGTGGCCGATGGCATGGTGGTCTTAACCATGAAGGTGTGTATATCCTCTCCTTCATCCCCTCTCCTCGGTGTCGGCTCGGTGATTGGTACCATCAAGTTTTGTAATATTTGGCCTTGGTTAAACATGGCACTTTCAAGGAGAGACACGAGGCTTGATTCTTCTTGTGTGTGTGGAGGGGTATAAGGTTGAGGAAACGGATGGGAGGTGTTTGGGCTAAGGTTGTGGGAAAATGTTAGGCCTTGGGGTGGGGGGAGGCTCTCAAGCGTAAATGGGCAATCATAATACACATGCCCCGCCATCCCACAAGTCTCACAAACCACAACCGAATAGGGATTGTATCCTCCCATCTGAGCATCGAAATTTGATCTCCACATGGTTACACCAAAGATACCTGGACAACAAAAATAAGAAAACTAGAGAGGAGCGTCAATAGTACAAGAAATAACAAAAAGATAATATAATAGTGGGGGAAAAATTTCTTGGTTATTGAATATTTTTTTTAAAAGGAAAAATAATTTTTTTTGTGTTTTTATGCGTAGTCTAACGAACCCAAGCTAAGCTAATATCAAACCGAACGCCTCCCCGGCAGCGGCGCCAAAAACTTGACCGGCGCCCCGTTTACGGTATGGGCGCGGTGTCGTTTTACCGCAAGTGCACGGTTAGTGTAGGGTGCGGGTTTATCAAACTCAGGGAGGTGGATGGCTTGAGTGGCTACTAGCCTCGCCTAGGTCGTGTGCTAGCTACGCGGATAATGTGGGTGAAGTGTAGAAATAAAAGAAAGAATTGAAAAAGACACGAAATGAATCCCCGCTAACACGGGCTAGAGCATTCATGACACTTGGCATTTGACTTGACCCAGGGTGAGACATTGCCACAAAAGGTGGTACCTAGCGTCCATGGCCCGATATTCCGGTCGGTGCCAAGCACGCTAGGCCTACCCGGTTCCGAACGGTGGGCATTCCCATGTCCATTAACACCTTCCGCAACCGAGAGCGTTAAGGCCACAATGATATCTCCCAACACTTCGTTCAAGCCGTTCCCACGCGCGAGGACTCCATGTCTACACTAGGGGCGTGAGCTATGGCTAGGGAGTCAACCGCCAAGTTTATTCCCCCTTGGCCCGACGGTCAAAGGCGGTCTTTTTCCCGCCAATGACAATGAAACACCCCCGTGTAACCCTAATGGCCAAATAAGTCAAATGTGATTTCTAGCAATACATCGAAGCGGATCTTGACTGGACAAGCACCGGACCCCAATCCCCAACACAACTAGTGTGTTGCCATACGAATTGGACTCAGATTGCTAGAAATCCCCATTGACACATTTCATCGAACACATACCATGCAATCAAGTCAAATGTAAATTTCCAAGCATCAATCCTACCCTAACCCATATTAGGGTTCATCAAACTACTCAACAATGAAAAACATATAAACAAACAACACAAAAGACATATAAACTTTCACCATCAAGCAAAATAAACACAATACAAACAATGGAGAAAAAGAGAGGAAAATACTTATCTTGAGTTGAATCGTCAATCCAATACAAGACTTATTGAGCAAAAGACCTAATCTAAACTAACCTAGAACTCACAAGAGAAGGGGGGGCAAAAAGCCCTAAAAACTCCAGCAGATCCCCCTCAAGTCGGCCAGACTCGTGTATTTATACCCCCACTTCGAAACCCTAATGGTTCGGGTCCAAACCCGCAGGAAAAGCGCCACCTGATCGGTTGACAAGTCAACCGATCGGGTGATTTGTTACGAATAGTAAACAGAAAATGGCGGACTTTCACCCGGTCATATGAACCGGTCGGTTAAGTTCTTGGAGTGACCGGTTGGATCTTGACGCCATCGGGTGAAGGGATCGGTTGGGTGCCCGTGTCTCGGCTCCTCAGCATTAGCTACAGATGAACCGATCGGGTGAGAGTCACCCGATCGGTTGGAATTTGGCTTGAAAAGACAGAGAATCAGCCTCGTTTGAACCGGCTTGTGAACCGGTCGGGTGACATTCACTTGAGCTCCGGCTGAGACCGGGTGGTGCATGCGTGCATCACCCGATCGGTTGGAGATGACCAACCGACCGGGTGAGGGGCTGAAAGTTGTAATCTTTGTCGTTTGACCCCCTGGATCACGCGTGACTCCTCCCGTTGCTCCAAGGAATTGAGATATCGTCGTTAAACATCCCCTATGCGGGCAATCTCCTGCAAACATGGAGAAACAAAGAAAAGTGAAAGAAAACGAGAAAACACGAGAAAACGAATAAAAGACGGCGGAAAATACGGAGAAACACAAAAGAAAACGTGCATGAATATATGAAATATAAACGCACGTCAGTGATGCGGCCGTTTGGATGATGTTTATGTAGTCGCATGGAATTGGTTGCTGGGGCTTCTGGAGCTCGTTTGACGCGGCCTTTTAATGTACCTTTGCGCGGCCGCATGGAATTGGGTTGAGCCCCTGCTGGGTGTTGTGAGGATGTGGCCGTGTCAAAATGACGTGGGCATGTGTGTCACTTTTCTTCTCTTCCTCCCCTATTTGCACATTTTGAGCTCCCGCCGCTGCTCCTTTCGCCCTTTTGCGCCTTTCACGCTTTATGGTCCCTAATTGACATGTATATACAAAATGGACCATAAAATTAAAAGTGGACACAAAAACGGGGAAAACAGTGAAAAACAGTGAAAGAAATGACGCAAAACATGTATGAAAAGGGGTGAAAAGTATATGCAAAAAACACTCATCAACGGTCATGACACATGATTGTGTCAGCCTAAGTTTAAACATAGGCCACAGCCGAGGGAATGGTGGCATGACCGTGTCACATTGTGACACGACTATGTCACTCTCCCCACTTCTTCATTAGTTGTTGGTTTGGGTTTGGTTTTCCAACCCGTTTGTAGCTGTTTTTCAACCCAATGTGGGTTTTGTTGCTACTTAAGCCCTAGGCCTCCCTCTCTTTCCCTCATTCCACTCTTCCTCATCTTCATCTTAGGGTTAGAGGAACTTAAGAGCATCAAGGAAGCTCGAAGGAGCATGTATTGGGTGAAATTTTGTATTTTTCTTGGAGATCTTGGTGACTATTTTCCCCTCTTTGTGTATTTAAATTTAGTTTGTTGTAATGTATTGGATTATGGTGAAGTAAAAATGTCTCCTTTATTATTATATTTGGCTAGAGCTTCTTTCGTGTGTTGTTTGGTGTTGTTTGGTTTTTTGGTTATGGTATTTCAATTCTTGCATGATTTAATGATTATGTGGATGGATTGTATGTGATGAACCTATGACTTAGGGACCCTAGTGGATCATCCATAGGGTGGAGCAAGCCTAAGAGGAACCACTCTTCATGTTTCATGCCATTATCTCATTAAGCCACACACTACTTTCATTGCACACCAACTGTTCGATTAAATACCACATCCACCGATTGTTCATTCCTTAGCCGGGTGGATGGTTGAGTTATATTCAGATTGAACCCATATGCCTAGCAACCACATTGACCCACACACCACACAAGCCACCTCGCCTATTTGTCTCTCCAATTTCTCTACCCTAGGGTGCCGATTTGGTAGATGGTTCCATCCCAATTTTCTCACTCTTCCACTCCATAGCTAGTTGGTATCTCTCCTTAGTTAGTTGAACTTGTGATTGCAAACCGACTTGTCCCCATGATTCGAGCTGGTCTCATTGAAATTTATTACTTGGTGACCTCCTATTCTTGGGAGTTGCACTCAAAACCTACACTGTGAGGTGAGCTCAAGCTCAATGCGAGGTGAGTAGCTTAGGCTCCCTCAGCAGCAGATCAGATCACTAACCTATAGCGACAGATCGACACGCTTTAGTGAGGGAACTGCAAGAGTTTTTTGTCTGCCTCATCCTTCACCACCTCTATCTTGAGCACTAAATAACTCCAAAAGTACACTCTATGGGATCCTATGGATGGTAGACAACACTAGAAGGTGGGTTGAATAGTGTTGTGAGTGAAGTAATAAAATTCTTTACGAAATTTAAACCCTTCTATTCATTGCCTAAGTCTCAAAGGAGAGTTACCTCAATTTGTACTTAATCAACACAAATAATAAGCTTGTCATTATATTATAAAAGAGATGCGCACATAGGAAATAATTATTATAAGCAGTAATAAAGAGATAGAGATAAGAGAGAGTCATAGCGCAAACACCACGATTTTACCATGTTACGGCCTAACCTTGGCCTACGTCTAGCAACAGATCCACTAGCTATTAAACCCAATAGCAACATTGCATCGACTCAACGAAGAGAACTTGTACAAGCACCTAGCTCCACTTGCTAAGAATTTTCAATCACCTAGTTACAACTCAACTAGGAATTTCCAAATCAAAGTACAACACACCACTTCTCTTTGACTAGGGAACACCTTTCCAAATGGCTTTGATAGAGCTTTACAATTTATAACCGCAAGCGCACGACTGTCGTCGTATCACGTTACGGGTCGTCCGCAGAGAGGCGGAGTACTAGCTCGATTTAAGGTTATATACTAGCCACATTAATCGATTAGAGGTGAAACATGGGTGAACTGGGTTTAACGGATAAAGCGGCATGGAAAAATAATAATAATAACGAAGAGGAATATTAATTTAAGTGTAGAGAAATGAATCAACAACAACAACAACAACACAACAACAATAACAACACAAATACAAACAATAAGAACAATGAAACAACATCATTAACATTCAAAAAATAGGAGAGGAAACTTTTCTTAGTAATCCATATAGGGGGTTGTCAATCCCCAGTACAAATCCAAGGGAAAACCCCAGAAAAACTGTTTAAATCCTAATCTAAACATAAATCTACTCCTAAATAAGCAATGGAACAATAAAAGGGAGGATAGACGAGCCTAATGCTTGGCTCCCCCTCAATGACGGTGCCAAGGAGTATGTATACAACCCTAAAGTTTATCGGGCACAGTTCCAGATCTGCTTTCAAACGGCCGCATGGTCGAACCATGCGGCCACGTCGCTTTAAACATGCAACCGCTACTACTCTTTTGCTTGAGGTGAGATGACATGGCCGTATGGGGTGAACAATACGGCCGTGTGAGTGTTTGCTTATTTCGATTGGCTTGGATCAAGTCGAGGTGACGCGGCCGTATGAATCTTTTCATACAATCGCGTGGTTTGTCATGTGCTCCTCAGCCATGTCAAAGTGATACAATCAGCTCATACGGCCGTGGGATCTACTCTTGCTGGGGTATGAGTGTGATACGATCGTAGGGGGGTTCCATATGGCTGTGTAGCCTTGGTTGCTCCAGCTTTCATTTCTTTAGCTTGATTCCATCTTCAATTCTTCAAGCTCTCGTCTTCAGCTTCATATAATCAATTCAGCTTCAAAGCTTCAAAGCTTCATCTCCCAAGCTTCATTCATCCACCATCATGTTCAAGTGAGAGCTTGTCTTCAGTTGCTTCAAGCTCAAATTCTTCAGCTTCCAACATATTCATGCTCCAACAAAGCTCAAGTTTCACTTTAAGGCTCAAGCTCATTTCTTCCGTAACCCCCAACTCCTCCAAATTACAAAGCTCCAGATCTTCAACTATACTCCAATCTTGCAAGCTTTCTTCACAACTCTATCTCTCCAAGTCTCATCTCCCTTCAGCAAACATCCCTCCATAGATAACTTCTCCAAATTCCAGAATAACATTAGCCAAGCTCCAAGATCTAGCTCCAGTCATCAAGTGCTCAAGCTCAAACCCAATGCAAAAAGCTTCAGAAGCCAAGTGTTCATGAGAGCAGGCCTCATGTGTCAAAAATGCACCAAAAGCTCCAAGATCTCGTCATTAAGCTCCATAATTCCTCGAGTTTACCTGAAATGCACTGAGGAGACTAAAAGCATAAAAGGAAACAAAAGGGGTAAAAACAGCACGAAAAACGAGTGACGTGCGTTTATATTTCATATATTTGCGCACGTTTTCTTCCGTGTTTTTCCGTATTTTACCGCCGTCTTATATTCATTTTCTCGTGTTTTCTTGTTTTCTTTCACTTTTCCGTGTTTTCCGTATTTTGCAGGAGTTTACTGGCATAGGGGACATAAAACGACGATATCGCAAGTCCCCGGAGCAACGAGAGGAGTCACGCGTGATCCAGGGGGTCAAACGACGATGATATCATCTTTTAGCCCCTCACCCGATCGGTTGGTCGTCTTCAACCGATCGGGTGATGCACACGTGCACCACCCGGACGCAGCTTGGAGCTCACAAGAAGTCACCCGGTCGGTTCAGTGACCGGTTCAAAAGCCCAAAGTCTCTGGAATTCGAAGCTGATTGCCAACCGATCGGGTGACATTCACCCGATCGGTTCATCTGTAGCCGAATCCCCAGAGCCAAGACACGGTCAGCTCCACCGGCCTCCTCACCCGACGGCACCAAGATCCAACCGGTCACATTCATATGTCAACCGACCGGTTCATCCTGACCGAGTGAAGTCCCGCGTTGCGCTGTAAATGAGTGAAGCAGGTCACCCGATCGGTTGACTTGTCAACCGATCGGGTGATATCTTTTCCTATATATAGAACCCTAGGTTTTGCCAGAAACGGG
The DNA here is from genome assembly GCA_030789695.1 of Scilla litardierei. Lineage (NCBI taxonomy): Eukaryota > Viridiplantae > Streptophyta > Magnoliopsida > Asparagales > Asparagaceae > Scilla > Scilla litardierei. Next base: position 213,924,859 of record CM061133.1, read on the forward strand.
AGCTGGTTATTTTTTGCTGTTTTCTTCATTTTGTGACGGCTGTAATTTCCCAGTTTTGTAAGTTTTCAGATCTTTGTCAAACTTTAGTATTATCTTAATTGCTTTACTACCATTGCATTTCTATTGTCTGATCATGATTTTTACGGTCGATTTCTGTTTAGATCGCTTTTTACTAAATATGTGTAAGTAGTTCCCTAATCTGGGATTTTGGCGGAAACCCCTTCGTGGGCTCTTCCCGATGCGTCCATAGGACTAGGAAATCAATAGGGATTAGGAATCTAACGGTTACGCGGGGTGTTTTATTGTCATCGGCGGGAAAAAGACCGCCTTTGACCGTCGGGCCAAGGGGGAATAAACTTGGCGGTTGACTCCCTAGCCATAGCTCACGCCCTTAGCGTAGACGTTGAATCCTACCACGTGGGAGCGGCAGGATGAGACGTTGGGAGTTATCATTGCGGGCTTAGTGCTCCCGGAGTCGGTCAGTGTTAATGGACACGAGAGTGCCCACTGACCGAACCCGGGAAGTCCGGTGTATCATCCTGGGCACCGACCGGAATATCGGGCCCATGGGACGCCGGTACCACTCTTAGAGGCAACGTCTCACCATTAGACCCTAATTCCGATCGTTATCCTACCCGTAGGCCGTATCGGTGAGAGTCGCTCGATAGGGTGGAAACTAAAGTCCCGGGTTTTTCCTTTATATTTTCTATACCTTTTATTCCATTTACCGTGACAACCCATAATTCGATCCGGGCTAGCTCGCCCATGGGGTGAATTTGATCCTCTTTGACACAAGCACATCCACACCTCCCTGAGTTCGACCCCCAAGCCACACTACAACACCATGCGCTTGCGGTTACAAATATTTAAATCTCACGCCCCCCAATCGTATTAATGCACACATCTATCATGCACTAGCGGTGGACGTCAAGCTTTATGGCGCCGTTGCCAGCGAGGCAACGTGCTTGTTATTTTTGAATTTCAAGAACCCTTGTGTCTAGCTCACATCCCTACCTCGCGATAATTTTCGCACTCTACACTTTTCAATTTCACTAGTACATATTGTAGATAGTAATTTTATAGAACTGATTGACTAAATCGCCGTGCTACCGTCGCTACATTCGCTTCCCGTTTATGCAACCCGTGCTTTTGACGTGTTTGCTATTTGTGCAGTTTTCTCTCTCCTTTCTTATAGGTTTTTTGCCCCACGACGAGGATGTTGCATGCAGTTTCGGGGGACATCTGGGATCACTCACACCACATCCGCTGTTTGGCACGAAGTTTAGCAGAATCCCTAAATACTTCGAATATACTATCCCTTCTGGCTGCCGCTGTGGAAAATCAGAGGAGGTATCATGATATGCAGCAGCACCTTACCACGGCAACTCTCTTTCCTCATGATGAAGTGGCGTATATCGACATTCATAGTTCTGAGTTTAGTGAAGAAGAATTGTTCGCGGAGTTTTGTCAGGAGAACCATCAGGCTGAGTCTGTCGGTTACGTTGGGGAGGAACCGATCTATTCCTTGCAGACTTCTATCGAGCATCCCGGATCTTTGGAACATGAGGAAGCTAGAAACAGTTATGGGGAACCATCGATTGTTGAAACCTGTTTTCACTTAGAAGCCTTCTTCCCGGATAATTATTATGAGCTTGAAAGAGACCCAATGCCTTCCTCGGTCGTTCACACAATACCTTGCGAGAGTTTGCCATGCGGAACCACGGCTGGGAGTGAGGTTCCGGATGCTGGCTTTCAAGAAATCCACGAAGAACTCCTTTCGCTTGAGGATGCTCAGGTTGAGAAGTATGCGTCGGGGCCTCATGAAGTTGAGATGAAAGAGTTACCACCGGGGCTAAAGTATGAATATTTGGGGACGGGCTCGACCCTGCCGGTCATAGTGAACTCCTCGTTGCCTGAAGACCAGATGACCAAACTTCTTAGTGTTTTAAAAAGGTTTAAAGGAGTTTTCGGATATGCAATTGAATATTTAAAAGGGGTTAGCTTAGGCCTCTGCTCACACAGAATACTGCTTGAAGATGAGCAAGCCTCCTCGATTGAGCCGCAGCGGAGGCTAAATCCCATAATGATGGAAGTTGTGAAAAAGGAGATTGTTAGGCTTCTACATGCCGGGATCATATACCCTATCTCCGATATTCGTTGGGTTAGCCCGGTGCACGTCGTACCCAAGAAAGGAGGAATGACGGTGGTTCGCAACGAGAAGAACGAGCTAATACCAACGAGGACCGTCACGGGGTACAGGATGTGCATTGACTATAGAAAGATGAACAAGGCTATGAGGAAGGATCATTACCCTCTCCCCTTCATTGATCAGATGCTCGAGAGGCTGGCGAAGCACAACTATTTCTGTTTCATGGACGGGTACTCCGGATTTCTTCAGATCCCTATTCATAATGATGACCAGGAGAAGACGACTTTCACTTGCCCATTCGGGACATATGCCTATAGAAGAATGCCGTTCGGACTTTGTAACGCCCCTGCTACATTCCAAAGACTCATGTCCGCTATCTTCTCCGACTACTCCCAGGACATCATGGAGGTTTTCATGGACGATTTTTCCGTCTATGGAACTAAGTTTGACTCGTGCCTGAGTAATCTAACTAAAGTCCTGGAGAGATGTCAATAAAAGGGATTAGTCCTGAACTGGGAGAAATGCCACTTCATGGTCCAAGAAGGGGTTGTGCTGGGTCACATCATCTCTTCGAGGGGAATCGAGGTTGATAAGGCTAAAGTTGAGGTGATTGAAAAGCTTCCGCCACTGCTCAATCTTCGAGGAGTCCGTGGGTTTTTAGGACATGCGGGATTTTATCGCCGCTTCATAAAAGACTTCTCGATGATTTCCAGGCCGCTGACCTAACTCCTCGTGAAGGACGTGCCTTTCGTCTTCAGCGAGGAGTGTATGGAGGCCTTCCGCACCCTTAAGCAAGCTTTGATTTCTGTGCCCATAATACAGCCATTGGACTGGAATCTACCCTTCGATCTAATGTGCGACGCTAGTGATTATGCGGTTGGTGCCGTCTTGGGGCAGAGGAAAGATAAGAATCTGCATGTCATATATTATACGAGCAAGACCCTCGACGCCGCCCAAAGAAATTATACTGCCACGGAAAAAGAACTGCTAGCTGTCATTTACGCCATGGACAAGTTCCGGCAATATCTCGTGGGTGCTAAGGTGATCATGCACACAGATCACGCGGCTCTCAAATACCTATTGCAAGAAGGAAGCTAAGCCGCGGCTCATTAGATGGATTCTCCTCCTCCAAGAATTCGACCTGGAAATCAGAGACAAGAAGGGGGAGGAGAATGTAGTTGCCGATCACCTGTCCAGAATGTCTACCCTCGACTTGAATGCTACTTCGATCGATGATTTTCTCCCTGATGAGCATCTTTTCTCCGTCTCTTCTGTCTGGACCCCTTGGTATACCGACATCGCTAATTATCTGGCTTGTGCCATCGTCCCCCACAATGTGAGCTACCAACCGAAGAAGAAGTTCTTCCATGAGGTCCGCAAATTTTATTGGGATGACCCCCATTTGTACAAAACCTGCAATGATGGGGTGATACGGAGATGCATCCCTGAAACTGAAACGACCTCTATAATTTCCCATTGCCATGGTCAGCAATGTGGAGGGCATGCAAGCACCTATAAGACGACTGTGAAGATTCTCCAAAGCGGATTCTACTGGCCAACCCTCTTCAAAGATACCCATGCTTACGTCCAGGCCTGCGACAAATGCCAAAGGACGGGGAATATCTCCAAAAGGAATGAGATGCCTCAACATTACATCCTGGAGGTAGAAATCTTCGACGTTTGGGGAGTGGACTTCATGGGACCGTTCCCTTCCTCTTCAGGGAACCAGTATATCTTGGTAGCCGTGGACTACGTATCGAAGTGGGTTGAAGCGATAGCCAGTCCAACCAATGATTCTAGAGTGGTGGCCAAGTTCTTTAAAAACAACATCTTCCCGTGGTTCGGTGTACCTCGAGTCCTGATCAGTGACGGAGGGAGCCACTTTATAGAGAAGAAATTCGAGGCTCTTTTGAAAAAGTACGGGGTACAACACCGGGTGGGGCGTGCCTACCACCCGCAGACTAGCGGTCAGGCGGAAGTCTCTAACCGGGAGATTAAAAGCATACTAGAAAATACGGTGGCCAACTCTAGGAAAGATTAGTCATCGAAACTTCCTGACGCGCTTTGGGCCTACAGGACGGCATTTAAAACTCTGATCGGCACAACCCCCTACCGGCTTGTCTATGGGAAGGCTTGCCATCTACCTATGGAATTGGAACATAAGGCATTTTGGGCAATCAAGAATCTAAACTTCGACGGCAAGGAGGTAGGTGGGCATCGGCAGTTACAACTTAACGAGCTCGACGAGATCCGGCTCAACGCCTATGAGAATGCCAGGATTTACAAGGAGAAGCTGAAGCGGTGACACGATAAGCGCATCTTGAAGAGGGAATTCAAGGAAGGGGACTTAGTTCTCCTATTCAACTCAAAGATGAAGCTCTTTCCTGGAAAGCTCAAGTCAAGGTGGTCGGGACCATTCCGCGTCACCAAGGTCTTCCCGCATGGGGCTATTGAGATAATGGGAAGGGATGAGCCATTTAAAGTCTATGGGTAGCGTCTGAAACACTATGCGGTGGGAGAACCGGGTTTCTCTCCGGTCGGAGTCTCACCGACTGACAACTCGTCTTCAGACCCCCCGGATCCAAATTGACCACCGAAAGAGGTGTCGAGCAAACGACGTTAAACAAAAGCGCTTCATGGGAGGCAACCCATGCTCTAAATTCCGACATTTGTTTTTAAGTTTATTTTTAGCTTAATCTTTCTATTTTTGATAAATAAATCCAGCCGTGAAAACTTCCGTTGAGGGACTTAGGGCATTCGTGATTTTTGCAGGAAACAAGCCCTCACCCGACCGGGTGACCATTCAACCGATCGGGTGAGACAAATCAGACAATGGCCCATGTCTGTTCTCCAGCGAACCGGTCGGGTGGAGCTAGTTGAAACCGGGTCGCTGACCGTGTGGGTAGAGCTGAACTTTTGAAAAATTTGGAGATCACATCAACCGATCGGTTGAGTAATACTGCGGACGGGTGAGTGACCGGGTGAAATGTCACATGCTCTCAGAAAGATATAGTAAGCGGTCAACCGATCGGGTGATTTTCCACCCAATCGGTTCACCTGTAGCTGTTGGCCGACGAGATATTTTCAAAACTTATCCAACCGATCGGGTGAAACGTCACCCGATCGGGTGACTTTCACCCCTATAAATATCCCTGTTCGTACGACCCGACCCCCAAACTTCCAGTCGCGCGATCTCTCACCCTCCAACTGCCAAATCGATCTCCCTCATCTACTCCATTACCCCTAAACCCTCATCCTCACTCATTTCTCAAACCCAACCCCCCATCACCACCCTTCCCATCATCAACATTCTCTCATCAAACCATCCAAACCCTAAACCTAACCCCCAAATTTTCAAAAAAAATTTCGATTCTTGTCGGATCAGCGAACGGCAGCTTCCCTAATTGCTTCCCTATATTGCGTGGGGTCTTTCGGGTGCTTGCTCTCACAACGTCGATGGGTAACCTCTTTCCACTCTTCATATTTATTTCATTTTATATAATGACTTGAATTTGTTTTTGCACACTTTATCTGCTTCTTCATCTTCATAGACTCCATTTCCCGCTCCATCATCTTTCCCCTCGCCATCACCATGTCTAGAAAGGGAAAGGAAAAAGCCTCGTCATCACGCAGACATCCCCTTTACGGTCCTTTCTCCCCATCTTTCCTCGGCATAAACCCTTCATCCGAAGAGCAATCCGATCGCTTGCAAGCCCTCCTTCATCGCCTAATGCGACCTACTCTTTTCGCCGACTTCCCCACCCTACAATCTCTTGGACTATTTCGGGGCGTCTGTGCACTTTTTCGCTTCATAGGTTGCGACTATCTTCTACGGACCCAACCCAATACACATCGGAATCTCACACTTGAGTTCCTCAGTTCTCTTGAAGTGTCAGATCATGGTTTCACCTTCCGAGCCTTCAATTGTGATTTTTCCATGAGCTTCAACACGCTTAATGACATTCTATTCTTTCCTCACTCTGATCGCCATGTTGAATGCTCAACTCTTGATCGATCTGACATCTTTTCTCGCTTTCGAGCCGATGGTGCTTGGCAGCGATTCACCCGATATACCACGTTTCCTGCGGTAGCCCTCGCCTCCTATATCATACACCCTTGCTACCGTTTCACCCATTGCTTCCTTGCCAACACCATTTTCGCTCGCGTAGATGTATCCACGGTGTCTAGGGACGAGTTGCTTTTTCTCTATGCCATGTCCCATGACCGAGTTCATGGCAACATCCCTTTACCCTTAAACACCGCCCATTGGATCATCCACGAGATCCTATCCGTTAGCCGCGCAGCTTCCAGCTCTATTTGCTGTGGGGGAATGATCACTCTTATTGTCAGGTGTGTCTTGAGGATGCCGCCTGACCTCCCTATTGTCCCGGGACGTAGCCATATCGATCGCGATTACTTGATATCTATCGGTATGCTTACCCCTTTTGGGGAGGATCGTGCAGCCTACCTCTATAGTCCTACCTACACTCCTTTTGACATCCTCCCACCCTCATCTCCAGAGCGTTTCCCCTTACGCCTTACACACCTTCCCTGGGAGTTCTACCAAGATCCTTGGTACGCTTCCCTCGTTCACTTCCCACCCTTGGATCCTCTCGATTGGCACCCGTATGTTGATCCACCCCTTCCCACCCTCATTCACCACGATCCACCGATGTATCCCGATCCTCTGATGGTCTTGCCTGTTGCTCCTCCTTCTCCTATTCGCACACCCTCTCCTTCGTCCTCGGAGGATTCCTTCTACCATTATTCACCACCTTCTTCGTTGTCCCCTTACCATTCTACCGCTAGCGACTCCGATTGACCCCCCTTGCAATCTCTGCACTTTCACGATCATATCTCATTGCTAGCATTGTCATGTCTAGCTTGGGGGAAGTCTATTTTGTTGTGTTGTCGTGTTTTGTTTTCTTTGTGTGTGTGCTTGTTTCATTTGTCGTGTCGTATCATTTTCTTTCCTTCTTTTTCTATTTTTATGTCGTGTGGTTTGATTTGGATTTTTCTTTATTTTCAGTTTCGTATCTGTGTTTTCCATGTTTTTCATTTCTTTTTGTGTCTGTGCGTATTCCCCCCCCATTTTCATTGCCCTCCTGTACTCACTCATATTGCATTGAGGTCAATGCAAGCTTCAGCTTGGGGGAGTCGCACTTTGTGCGTCATTTGAGTCTTTCTTTTTCGTTTTTGTGTTGTTTTCATCGTGTTTTAAAATTTTCTTTTCTTCTTTTTATCTCTTTCTCCTAGAGATGAACCCTATGATGAATTGCCACAAAATCACACACACCTAGCATAGCATCGATAATCACACTCACTAACCCTAGGATATCGAGTCCTCTTGCATTTCATGCATCGTGGGTCCACTTAGCTTTTTGTGAGTCGTGTGTCGTGCCTAACTGTTTGGTGTGCTTCTGCTTTGTGATTTTACTTTATATACCTATCCAGGAATGACACCTAGATTATCATGTTTCGATATGAATATGCGGTATCTATTTCCACTGTCTGTTTCTTCTGCATGCTATATATATAGTACGCTTCATTTCGCATGTGTCGGGATTCCACGATTAAGGACTAGGATAACCCATTTAGCCCATGCTCTAATTAGCGAGAAAGTTTCCTTTGCCCAAGTGTTTAGATTCCGACTTCTTTTTTGTTTTACTTGGTGCAAATCCCCTCGTCGTGTACCGTTCTCCCACTTGGGAGAGTACACATGTGTATATCCAAAAACCCAAAAATCCAAAAAAAAGAGAAAATAAAAGAAAAACCCAAAAAGAAGAGAAAAGAAAAAAAATTGTATAGCCAAAAATCCAAAAAAATATACAAATACCCAAAACCCAAAAAAATTCCTGTGTGAATATCTTTTCCTACTTGCCGAGAATAAAGGTAAGGCGAGAATTTGCACCAAGTGTTCTACTCCTCATCATCTCAACCCCCATCGGTTTCGAAAACACTTGGCTTAGGAACTTTTTAGCTATTATCTAGGCTATAGTGGGGTGATTTCCTTAACCCTAGTTGTGGAGTCCCCGACGCATGATATGTTTCCATTCTCTCTCTTTTCTCATGCATGCTTGAACTACATATATTCACCGCTTTATTCAATTCGAATCGATATTTGGGTCATTTCCTGGATTTGTGTATATCGAGCTTTATCGCACATCGTAGATAGTGACACGGACTGCTAGCGCACGACCACACTCACTCGCGCTTCACCGCGTGGACCCACGGCACTTGTCTGGACTCGTATTCCTTGGTTTAGTGATGTGATTTGGCATTTGCTTGCTTGGTGTGTCGTTTTTGATTTTGTTGGCCCTGACGGGTGATCTAGGATATAGAGTTTTCTTTTTCTCTCTTTCTCTCTATTTTTCCTCTCCGAGCTCCTACTCTCACTCGTCTTCCTCGAGAACGAGGAAGAGTTCAGCTTGGGGGATTTTGACGTGCGTTTATATTTCATATATTTGCGCACGTTTTCTTCCGTGTTTTTCCGTATTTTACCGCCGTCTTATATTCGTTTTCTCGTGTTTTCTTGTTTTCTTTCACTTTTCCGTGTTTTCCGTATTTTGCAGGAGTTTACTGGCATAGGGGACATAAAACGACGATATCGTAAGTCCCCGGAGCAACGGGATGAGTCACACGTGATCCAGGGTGTCAAACGACGATGATATCATCTTTCAGTCCCTCACCCGATCGGTTGGTCGTCTTCAACCGATCGGGTGATGCACGCGTGCACCACCCGGACGCAGCTTGGAGCTCACAAGAAGTCACCCGGTCGGTTCAGTGACCGGTTCAAAAGCCCAAAGTCTCTGGAATTCGAAGCCGATTGCCAACCGATCGGGTGACATTCACCCGATCAGTTCATCTGTAGCCGAATCCCCAGAGCCAAGACATGGTCAGCTCAACCGGCCTCCTCACCCGACGACACCAAGATCCAACCGGTCACATTCATATGTCAACCGACCGGTTCATCCTGACCGGGTGAAGTCCCGCGTTGCGCTGTAAATGAGTGAAGCAGGTCATCCGATCGGTTGACTTGTCAACCGATCGGGTGATATCTTTTCCTACATATAGAACCCTAGGTTTTCCAGAAACGGGAGCTGGTTATTTTTTGCTGTTTTCTTCATTTTGTGACGGCTGTAATTTCCCAGTTTTTGTAAGTTTTCAGATCTTTGTTAAACTTTAGTATTATCTTAATTGCTTTACTACCATTGCATTTCTATTGTCTGATCATGATTTTTACGGTCTATTTCTGTTTAGATTGCTTTTTACTAAATATGTGTGAGTAGTTCCCAAATCTGGGATTTTGGCAGAAACCCCTTTGTGGGCTCTTCCCGATGCGTCCATAGGACTAGGAAATCGATAGGGATTAGGAATCTAACGATTACGCGGGGTGTTTTATTATCATCGGCGGGAAAAAGACCACCTTTGACCGTCGGGCCAAGGGGGAATAAACTTGGCGGTTGACTCCCGAGCCATAGCTTACGCCCTTAGCGTAGACGTTGCATCCTAGCGCGCGGGAGCGGCAGGATGAGACGTTGGGAGTTATCATTGCGGGCTTAGTGCTACCAGAGTCAGTCAGTGTTAATGGACACGGGAGTGCCCACTGACCGAACCCGGAAAGTCCGGTGTATCATCCTGGGCACCGACCGGAATCTTGGGCCCATGGGACGCCGGTACCACTCTTAGAGGCAACGTCTCACCATTAGACCCTAATTCCGATCGTTATCCTACCCGTTGGACGTATCGGCGAGAGTCACTCGATAGGGTGGAAACCAAAGTCCCGGGGTTTTCCTTTATATTGTCTATACCTTGCATTCCATTTACCGTGACAACCCATCATTCGATCCGGGCTAGCTCGCCCATGGGGTGAATTTGATCCTCTTTGACACAAGCACATCCACGCCTCCCTGAGTTCGACCCCCAAGCCACACCACAACACCGTGCACTTGCGGTTACAAATATTTAAATCTCACGCCCCCAATCGTATTATTGCACACATCTAGCATGCACTAGCGGGGGACGTCAACGAGGCAGAGTGGAATAAAAAGTGAATGAAATGAACGTCAAAGCTATATATAAAAACAACCTATCAAAATCCTCCAAGCTAAACTCTTCCTCATCCTCGAGGAATACGAAGAGAGATTAAAGAAAGGGGTATGCAATCTAGCATGCAAATGATGATATGAGTTTCGAGAAATTTATAAAATCGAGCACATATATGTGGACAAATATGAATCTCAAATTCATGGAAATCTAAAACGTCGACTCCTTTCTATCGATGAGAATATAACCATAGGACATAATTTTCAGCTCTAATCGTCAAATAATATACTACATTATGATCTAGCTCAAAACCCAGAATATTTCCTCTAATCCGTCCTTAGGCCAAAAACGAAGGGATCAAAGCTATGCAAGGGTCGAAGAAAAGATAAAGATGAGATAGTGGGTTACTGGTCCATCAAAGAAGTGGCCCTCACAACACCTCAACTTTCCATGACTCGTGAAATCAACAATCTATTCATGCTCCCAAATCTTTTTCTTTTCTATTTTTTCATTTGGATTCTAATTGGTTCATGTAAAGAGCGTTGGGTCGATGACTCTTAGGTCAGATGACCTTATGGCATTAGGCCAAGAAGGACCACTTAGACCTACTAGCTCGAACCAATCATAATCCTTATTTTCACGCATTTCCCCAAGCTAGACCTTTTGACATGAGGCCCCGACGGTTTCTATCGTGGAGATCCGGTTACTCAGTTTTGCTGGGGGAACGGTGCATGCTTTATTCTTTTTCTCATATATACACATTTTTCTTTTTCTCTTTTTTTTTCATTTTTTCAAAATGGAAAGCGTGAATAAGCATGGTGATGACACTCCTCAGTACTCGCTAATATGTTGTTATCCAATTCTCGATGGGTCATAATCCATTATACTCAACTATCAATTCTTCAGCTCATGCATAAAGTGGATCTCTAAGAGGCCTAGGTCAGTTTTGATTACTCCTATTCTAGAGGATATGAGAACGATCATAACGAGCATATTAGATGATCTCTGAGACTAAAAACATGTCCTAGTTTTATAGTCAAACCAATATCGAGGAAATCGAGCGCAAAAGATAGAAAATGAAATCTTAATTGAAAACCACGCATATATGGCTCGATTTCAGAAAATCCTCGAAACAAGTATATACAAATTATGCATGGATGATGCATGATGCGATGCAAATATTTTTGGATTTTTGCATTTTTCATTTTTTTTGTATGCATAAATGGAAGGAAAACGTGATGCATGGACATGTCAAAAAGGAGAAAATGAAAGTGAATGAAACATGATGCATGATGAATGGAAACGAAAGCAAAAATAAAGGAAAACACGATATATACCTGTGAATATAAACACAAAAGTGGAGGTGGAAATGGAAAACAAAAATAAAAAGTAAAAAGTACAGACACTACTCCCCCAATCTAAAATCTGCAGTGTCCTCAATGCAAGATAATCAATGAAGTGCGAGGATGAAATGTGTGGTGGGTGTGACAAAAGAGAAAGGTCTCCCCCAAGCTAGGGTGCATGTTCGGTGGGTGCAGAGGAATGTGGATGAGAACTAGAAGTGTCAGCCTCATGTGGGGGTGGGGGTGGTGGAAAAAGGTGCCGATGGATGTCGGAGACATAAGATAAGATCTGGATCTACGTCTCCTGAAAGGTATCCATACGGCCCTGTAATCCCCGAATCATCTCCTCTAGAATAAGAAGACGCGTGTGATCATCAAGAGGAGGAGGCGGACCAGACGGTCCGGAGCCATCAGTGATAAGTGGAATCTGTGTGGTGACGGGCTCGGCGGTGGTCACGGGAATGGTGGTGGTGTGTGGGGTGGAAGTGGATGGCTGAGGCTGAGGCTGTGACTGTGGCTCAGGCTACTGGGGCGTACATGGATTAAAAAGATAGGATCAGGTGGAAATGTCCACTTTGTAAGCCCGGTTACCTCTGTGCGCAATGGGTTTGGCAAGGTAGTATATGGAGCACACTTTGGCCCATAAAGCCATACGATCTGATCTCTCAAGTTTACCTTCATCATATGCATGCGAGCTAAAACTGAGAGGTCCAAAGAGTAAGGTCCAGGGATGGGGTCAGTGCAATCATCCAATTCAATGGAGAGGGGAGGCTTGTGGGCTATAAGTGTGATGAGACCTCCGCAACAAATCTTGCCCGTGGGGGACTTGGCGATTCTCGTAAGTCTATGTGCTAACCGTGAGCCCGCATAAAAAAGTCTGCATAGGGCACAGTATGCTACACCAGCCTCCATGGTGCGGTAGACCACAGGCTGGGTCATAGCCTATAAAAAGAGGAGCTTAGGCGTGTGACCGTGCCAGTCTCCTCCCTACAGAAGAGTGTGCTTGCTAGAATACGGTGGGCAATGCGTAAGGATGGGTGAATGATGCAAGACGCCTTTCCCACTGTGTGAGGGAAGGGAATCAACCCAGTAATCAAGTTCCAAAAATGGGAGTCTCTACAGGAAGATGGGTGAGTGCTACTGCGATGGGTGATGGCATCTGCCGTGGCGGCAGGCCAATGGAAAATAGAGTTCAGGACGTCAAATGAAAGTGTGTAATCGGTATCGAAGATCCTGAACTCTATGCTAGAACCCTCGACCTTCAGGAAGCTAAAGAACTCAAGTGTGAGTCGATGATAGGTCAGGGCTCTAAACTCGAGGAAATCATGCCAGCCTAAATTGCTATATAGACGTCTAACTCCCTCCGTGGCTCCTAAAGTGTTGAGAGTAGGAATGCTCGTGAACTTCGTGGTGAGCAGGGTCCGCCGAGATAGGGTGGAAAAGCGATCCCTCTGGGCCTCAGAAGCAAATGTGGCCCCCAGAGTGTCGATCTGTGGAGGGGTCACATAAGGTGGATGTGGAGGGTAGGTCTAATATGCGCTGCCGTAAAGATATCCCTAGTTGGGAGTCGTGAGGTGGTGGGCGCGCACACTTGGTGCGTGGTGGCATGATGTGTGTTGGTGGAGTGAGAGGATGTGTGGGGTGTGTGGAATGTGTAATGGAGATGTGATGTGTGTATCATGTATGTAAGTGAAGCTGAAAGTGTATGAATGTGCTAGGGTTTGAACGGAGGTGAATGTGTGTGGTGATGAGTATGCAGGGTGAGTGAATATGGGGGTGTGTGAAATATGTGCAAGATGTGTATTTGCAGTGAAATGGAAGTGTGTGTTGGGGCATATGCAATGTGCGGAGTGAGTTGTGTTTGTGTAGGGTGAGGGTGAATGTGTGGGTGTGGTGTGAGGGTATGTGAATGCAAATGTGCTAGGGGTTATGGGTATATGCAATGTGTTGAGTGCGTTGTGTAGGGAAATATATGCGAGGGTGAAGTGTAGGAGTGTGTAATGGGGTGAATGTGCTAGGGTTTGTGGGTATGGAAGAACACGGCAACAAAAACACAACGAGAACCCAAAATACCCCAAAATGTGCGGCTATAAAGAACAAAAATCGAAATTGAAGGAGAGGGGAAGAGATTACCAAAGCACTCTAGCCAATGTTACTGAGAATCCAAGAAAGATTGAGATTTGTTTCACTTCCTCAAGCTGCGGAGCCCATCGATCCAAACCCAAGCTTTCAATTGCGCTCATCAATCTCTAGATTTATGCCGCAAGGGGTGCTAGGGTTTGTGGAGGAGCATTGGGGGAAGCTGGTGCTATCAACGGTGATGGAGGATATGGGATCAAGGAGGAGGAGATTGGTGGAGGAGGTGGTGGATTTGGAGATCACCAGAGAGAGGGTTAGAGATCGAGGAGGAAGAGATTGGTGGAGGAGGTGGTGGATTTGGAGATCACCAGAGGGAGGGTTTGAGATCGAGGAGGAAGGGGTGCTAAAGTTGAACGGTTCGAAAATAATAAAAAACGATTTGACCGTATGAGGGGGGTTGGGCCATATATAATGGGTGAGGTTAAAAATGATACGGCCGTATCGAGTAAACTCATACGGCCGTGGGAATTGAAATGAAGAAGGGAGGCTTGGTATAATATCGACGACATGGCCGTAAGAAAAATTTTAAATGACCGTGTGAAACTGAATGTTGAGGCAGATCGACGTGGCCATGTCTAAAAATCAAAGTAGCCGTTTAAACACCCTGCAGAGCTCTCAATTTCTTTGATTTTTACCAAAGGAATTGCGGACGTTTGGAATTTTCCAAAGGCCATGTCATTTTGGTTTTGAATGAGGGTGGGTGAAGTATTTAAACGGTCGTATGGGGCATAGTCATACAACCGAGTGGGATGGAAACTGCCCCTCTTGCTCTCCCTCTTGCTCCCTTGCTCCGATCAAATAATCGCATCTTCCCCTGTTTTTCTTTAGCTTCATCTCCTTAGATTCTCAAGTTGCTCTCCCTTGCTCCTCTCAAACTGCAGCACACAAATAAAAGACCAACAATGTGTTTAAGCTCGAAAAAAAAATAGAAGGAGAGTTCTCAATAATTGAAAGATTTGAGCTTAAGGGCATTAAGCTTTGGGCTTAGGAGCCAACAGAATTGTAAAGTTTGGGACTTATGGTTTCAAAAATTTTGGGGCACGCCAATCGAGGAAGGAGAGTGAATTATTAATAGAGGGATCAAAATCAATAAAACTAAGAAAAATCTAAGTAGTAATATGCTCCTCTCGCAATCGAGGGGAGGCGGGTTTATTAGGATCATAGAAAAACGTGAAATTGAAATGTCAATACGCTCCTCTTGCAATCGAGAGGAGGCGAGTTTATTATAATACTAAGAAAAACGTAAAAATTCCTACACTACTGCGTTGAGTACACCAGGTGGATCCAACACTTTATTTGGAGCAGGAAGTTGCTTAAATTGTTCTTTTTGTGGCTCCGTCAATGTCGTGGTGCCACGAACACCAACGAACCCTATCAATGCTCCCCTAGCTTCTTTTGAGGGCATCCACATATGCCCTGCAAAAGAAATGGAGCATCAGTGACGTGCGTTTATATTTCATATAATTGCGCATGTTTTCTTCCGTGTTTTTCCGTATTTTACCGCCGTCTTATATTCATTTTCTCGTGTTTTCTTGTTTTCTTTCATTTTTCTGTGTTTTTCATATTTTGCAGGAGTTTACTGGCATATAGGACATAAAACGACGATATCATGAGTCCCCGGAGCAACGGGAGGAGTCACGCATGATCCAGGGGGTCAAACAACGAAGATCACATCTTTCAGCCCCTCACCCGACCGGTGGGTCACTTCCAACCGATCGGGTGATGCACGCGTGCACCACCCGGACACAAGTTGGAGCGGCCAAAAAGTCACCCGGCCGGTTCAGTGACCGGTTCAAACACCCCAACTCTCTAGAATTCTGACGCTGAATGCCAACCGATCGGGTGACTTTCACCCGATCGGTTCACCTGTAGCCGATTCTCCGAAGCCACGACATGGAGAGATCAACCGACCGGTTCACCCGACGGCACGAAGATCCAACCGATCAACTTAAACCTTCAACCGATCGTGCCGTGGTGACCGGGTGGAATCCTATTCTGCGCTACCGAAGAAACGAAGCAGGTCACCCGATCGGGTGATTTCGTATTCTATATGGTCCTAGGTTTTCCAGAAATGAAAGTTGTTATTTTTTGCTGCTTTTTCTCTCTCTTGACGGCTGTAATTTTTCAGATATTTGTAAGTTTTCCGATCTTCGTCAAACTTTAATATAGTGTTATTAGCATTGCTCTTACTGATTTTCAATCGCCTGATCATGATTTTTATGGTCGATTTCTATTTAGATCGCTTTTTACTAAATATGTGTGAGTAGTTCCCTAATCTGGGATTTTGGCGAAACCCCTTCGTGGGTTCTTCCCGATGCATCCATAGGACTAGGAAATAGATAGGGATTAGGAATCTAACGGTTACACTGGGTGTTTTATTGTCATTGGCGGGAAAAAGACCGCCTTTGACCGTTGGGGCAAGGGGGAATAAACTTGGTGGTTGACTCCCTAGCCATAGCTCACGCCCTTAGCGTAGACGTCGAATCCTAGCACGCGGGAGCGGCAGGACGAAGCGTTGGGAGTTATTGTTGTGAACTTAGTGCTCACGGAGTCGGTCAGTGTTAATGGACATGGGAGTGCCCACCGACCGAACCCGGGAAGTCTGGCGTATCATCATGGGCACCGACTGGAATATCGGGCCCATGGGACGCTGGTACCACTTTCAGAGTCAACGTCTCACCATTAGACCCTAATTCTGATTGTTATCCTACCCGTAGGCCGTATCAACGAGAATCGCACGATAGGGTGGAAACCAAAGTCCCGGGTTTTTCCTTTATATTGTCTATACCTTGCATTCCATTTACCGTGACAACCCATCATCCGATTCGAGCTAGCTCTCCCATGGGGTGAATTTGATCCTCTTTGACACAAGCACATCCACGCCTCCCTGAGTTCGACCCCCAAGCCACACTACAACACCGTGTGCTTGCGGTTACAAATATTTAAATCTCACGCCCCCAATCATATCATTGCATACATCAAAAACACGCATAAGCGGGGGACGTCAATCAGTCTGTGGCATTGAAACTTTTCCCAATATGAATGTATTCCAGAGATAGTCATCAAAATATAATAAAGTGTATGGAACGGAGCGATGAAAACTCCCTGGAATTATGATGCAATTACTCGACGATGAAGCAGTCGTCGCTTCTCTAATCATATAAACATACTCCTCAGGTGATGCCATGGACCAACACACCTCTGTTGAATGAAAATCTGTATCCTGCGAGGGGTATGTTAGGTCAATAACATCTGAATCAAAAGAATTATGAAATCGAATGGATGACTCAGAAGTGGAGTTTAAAATACATCCCTGAACAGGAACGGTAAGCTCTAATGTGTGCGATGTCTCTAGTGGAGTGGGAGTGTCCTGTGGAGGTGATGATGGAGTGCTCTCACTCTCATCCTCCTCGTCAATGTGGTCGTCTTCTGCAGTCTCCTCGACGATCTCACGTAGTACAGAGTAGGGGATGCTATCATATAGGAAGAGTGATTGTCACGTCCCTCTTCCCAAAAATATGGAGGCGAGACATGAGAAGGTCCGCTCAGACTCAAAGCTACAAAGCTGCAAGTCTGATAAGCGTCAATCAACTTTAAATTGGTAGGTCCTTGCAACGCGAAATGAAACAAAGATAATAATAAGGAAATGAGACAAAAGAGAAATCTCAGAACATCCATAATAATAAACTCCAACATCGCAGAAAAGCCACCAGGCTAAAAGGGAAAAAGAGTCTAAAGGCCCAAACATGGCCAACAAAAGTACAACGTACAAAGTAAAGGTGCCACGCACCGAATACTAACAACAATCCTAAAACAAAGGAAGCTCAGCGGGGTCACTAAGGATGGTCACCGGTAGCCACAAACTCCTCCTGGACAGACATGGGCTCAGGCTCAGCGTCAGCAAAAACCACGTACTCAGCAACGGTCTCTAGCTCAGGGTCTAATATGTGACACCCAAAAGAGCACGGGGCACATGTCAGCAAGTCTACAAGAGACTTGTGCAATGAAACTGGAAGTGAAAGTAAACAACCTAGCAGTTCTAGCATGATGCAATGACATGGCAGTTAAAGTATGGGTGCAACAGGTAAAGTAAAGTACGAGCATGGCATTTAAATCATGGCATGGATGTCAAGTTTTGCAAGAACAAACACAAGTACAAGGACAAGTATAGTAAGCATGTCGTGACAGAGATTACGCCTTTTGGCTAGAGTGGCTGATCGGGCCAACTCCTAAGCTCAAATGATCGCTTATCCCTACCCCTCCACGTGTATCGGGCATTGGCTTTTGACCAACACATAAGGCCCGCTTCTGGATCACATGCCAGGAAGTGTTTTTCATGATGGCATAGGGGTGCACTTAGCCGGACAAGGAAGTAAAAGTATTGTAGCATGTGCTACGAATGCAACAATCAACTTGGATGACATGTAAGATGCAATGCATGGTAGTTAAAAGTGCGTACAGATAAGGAATTTAAACGTGACAGATAACAATGCATGAATGGCATGGCAAGGTGACAGATCTAGCTTCGTTGTCAAGCTAGATCTTAAAATTGCGTCTAGACAGCTATCATTTCACTGTCTAGTCTCTTTTACGCTAAAAAACAAGGAAGTGGCCTAAAAACATGGCCCTAAGCAAAAAGTTGGCAAGTTTCACTTGCCTGCAAGTCTGCTATCAGAAAAACACCGTCCAGAGGCGTCCAAAGTCACAAATAACCTACGTGCACAAGTCCACCAGCCTACAGTCCCGTATTCATTATCTTCAATTAGTGAGCTACAACGATCAAAGACTACAAGTTTTAGGTTGATTAACAGGCTGTGGTTGGGGGTCCTAGGGGTGCAGAACGTTACCTCATCATGACGCGAAAGCTACACTGGTGTCGGGTAGCGACTGTAACGACCGGTTTTATCGTTACATTTATATGTATTTCTCTCGTGTGATTTCTTTCGTATCCATTGTTCGACGTTTCTGTACTCGTACCCGTATCCGTGCACGTATCCACTTCTATTATCTTTTCATACTTATTATTATTATTATTATTAAACTACTAAGATAATTCTTTCTAATGATTATTTTAAGTTAATTCAATTTTACTTTTGAATTCAAATTTCTAATTTAAAACTTTTGAATGTTTGAAAAACCTTCTTTTTTTAAACCCATTTAAACATAATTAATGGGCCCTTATTTCTCTTGATTAAAACCTATTTTAATTTCAATACTCTTAATAGGAATTCAAATCACTTTCCTTAATAACCTAGCCTATTTTGGAACCCCCTTAGCCGCACCCAACATGTTACGCACACACAACACACATTGTGAGAGAGAGAGAGAGAGGCCGAACTATATTAAAAAAAAGAGGACAAAAGGAAACCACAACAGACCCCTAGATACCTAGCTATCATGTGTGGTTCATGTTTCAACCCACACAAATAATAATAACATAAACCCTAAAGCTATGGCCAAGCTCACGTGCTGCCAAACCCCACACACCTAAGGCTAGCCTATAAGAAACTCTAGAGTAAACCACTGCACACCACACCCTATACTATTTTAATAAAAACCCTAGGCCAACCCTTTCACAGGCCGAACATTTCAAGCCTCCCTCAATAACTAGTATTTTAAAACCCTATGTTCTCATTTTCGTTCCCTCTACTACAAGCCGCCGCCCCTACTCGTTTTCCCCCCACGCGAAGAGCACAGTAGCCCCTGTTCTCTCCCACCACGCAACAACCCGATTGCGGCCACCTCCTCCTACACGCAGCCTCCCTCATGACGCCCCCATCTCGTGACAACCTCACACGCACAGGCGCACACGAACCCGGCACCAACGTCCCCTCGCGGCGACGACATCCCGGGATCTCTCCCCTCGCCTCTGTCCGTCAGCCTCCACACCGCAGCAACCTCCCCTCCGCACGTTCACCTCCCCGCCAGCCTCAGCGCCCAAGAGCTCTCCTCCTCATGACCGAAGTAACCAATGCCGCCCTATCTTGCTTCCTCGACGCCATCAGAGAGCCGCACGGTCCCCTCCCTTTCGTCGCCGGCGAGTCAAGCCTCCTCGTCGTGCACCTCTTCCCCCTTGCCACATGCTCCGCCTTTACCTCCTCCTCGACAAACCCTTCCGCCGGTGGAACCATCCAGCCGCGCATCGTCACCTCAATCGAGGCGCCCATACTCCGACGACCCCACACCCCGCTACCTGCATCCCTCCAACGCGTGAGTCGCCCGCCCGTTGCCTCACCTGCATGCACACCAGTAAGTAGGTTATTCTTGACTTGGATATATCATGCATGAGCTGTGCGTGTTATTATATTAGTTTTACTTTGGAAACAGTACTAGTACCTATGTGTATGGTGTGTAAACTGTGAGTTCCAATGCAAATAATTAAGCCCATGCAATAGTATCCTAGGGTAGCCTATGACATTGATAATGTGCAGATTCACACGGTTATTTGGTGGAGAACAAGATATTGAGGCAGGAACCCTTTCCTCTTTCCCATGAGTGAGCAGTATTTGATACTTTAGGTAGCAGTATGTATAAGTTATTAGATGTGAATATACGGCCATGAATAGAACTGCTAGTTTATTATTATGCGTAATTTATTTAATAACTAATATACTAGTGTATACATAAAGATTAGTTATATATATACATGTTAATTCTATAATTTGTTAACTTTATAACTTAATCTAATGACACAGATAACCACGCCGATTGCTACGTCTGCTCGAACACCCGAAATCGACTATATCAGGCAAGTGTGCAATTTAATATGAATTTTTGAAGTTTGATGATTATTACCCTATTTTTTACTTAAATCCGCATATCTTGAAGACTGCACGTGATATGACACTTGGAATTATTTCCATAATGTTCTAGACTAAAAATGTGGCTTTTTGACATATAACTTGATATTGTTCAACTTTAAACATTGGCAAAGAAAACTAGTTTTCGCAACTTGTTCGTTAAACACACATGCTCAACACTCTCGTTAATTTATTGTAAATGTCGGGCAACCCTCTCTTAATGTTTGAAGATGTTGTATAAATGGAAAGATTACATTGTTAAATTGGTACATAACTTGTCTGGACATTTTTGGATGTTTAACAAATTATGACATCGTGAAATCGTGCGCCTCGAAGGCGGTATTGTGATATCGTGATGTCGTGTGAGTCGACTAGGCCGGCTCGTGTTCCGGCAAAACTTTTGGGTGGGGTTAGGGTTGAGCGGCCACTAGGCGTATGAAAGGTACTCTCCTCAAGAGCACCACCCGCATGCGGTGGGTTAGCGTCAATCACGGTAAGCCCCCGTGAGAGGAACGACCTTCTCATCACGACCTATAGGCGTGAACCCTAGATTAGAATGCTAACTCTTGACATGAAAACTTGCAACGCTAACTTGGTCATCTTGATAATTGAAATGCTAATGAACTCAGAGGAAATCTTAACTTTAATTCTTGCAACTGTTTAGAATCACATGTTAGGGATGTTGTTTCCGTTTCAATATATTTGTTAATGTTAAATTGCTGCAGTCATTTCTTTAAAATATTAAATGCTTCTTAAATTCATATCACTTGTATTTCTTGCCTTGGGATGCTAATCTTTTCTTGCAGACCTTGCTGACATACATTCATGTTTTTGGATGTATGTCAGATCTCGAGTTTGAGCACTAAGAAGATTCTCTCGAGACACTTGACTTAGAGAGCCAGAGTTCGTCGAAGATGCCGAGCCACTTCCTGCGGAAGACTAGAGTCCCTTCCGTCACTACTTTGAGTTTTTGGTTTCTGTACCTTGTAGTAGGATTAGTGCTCTGTTGTAATTTCTTTAGCCCTGCTGTGGCTTGTCTTGTTTAATTTCGTGTACGAACTTTAACTCTCTGGATGTGGCTTTTTCCTATATACTTGTGTTGTTCTGATTGTTCTGATACGCAAATGCAAGGACCCTATTTCTGTGCTTTTATCACAGACGCTTATTGGACTCGAGCTTCACCCCTCCAGTTCAAGCGGGCCGTGTAACGTTCTCGCTTCCGGTGTCTTTTGGGAAGCAGGGCGTTACAGCGATGCCAGGGGTTGGATTCCGATAGCGTATAAGGTAACGGCGTCGGCTCGAGAACAGTAACGGGTCGCGAAGAACACGTATTATATCTGCGACATTGAAGGCGTGATATTAAGTTAAGGGTGTTAAACTAAAGATGGTACTTGAATCTGTATACTAACATCATACTTATAGCACTTATACAACTGATCATAATTATAACACTACCATCTCAATTAATAAATTGCATCACTAATAAAGTACCGACATTAGGATCACCTTATAACAATTAATTAATCATAGCTATCATGACATTTATAAAATTGGCCTACTGTCTTACTAACTAGCTATTCATATAGATTATTTACTAACTTTATAAACTACCCCATAAAATTGTTGTATAAGGTTTCAGTTAACACTCAAGAGAAATAACTCGAGGGTAACATTACAATTGTTATTATACACAGCTAATTAATGAACCCAATAAAATATTTAAAGATCCTCACCTACTCTCGTCTGTGTCTCTCCATCCTTTGCATTTGTTCCTTTTTTCTGCAGAGGAGAAGGGGATCGAGGGAGTTTCCGAGCGAGACTGGAGAGGATGCGGCCGCGGATCCAAGCGGCAGCGGGGCGGTGCGGCCTTTCTTTGGGGTTTCCGGCGGCACAGACGGCCGGGGGAATCAGATCGACGCGAGGGGGCTTGGGCGAGCGCGCAGTTGCTCGATGCGGCTGCTGTCAGCGAAGTGCTGTTGCTTGCAGCATTTCGGGGCGGTTCTCGGCGGAGCTACAGGGCACCACGGCGGCCAGCGATGGCGCAACGGCATGCAGAGGGTCGGAGGGGACACACGGCAGCCGCTGTTCATTGATGCGGCTTAGCAGCGGGTCGGGGCAGAAAACGGTGGCCACGGCAGAGACCCGGCGATGTGGGAGGGAGGGGGAAGGTCAGGGCGTTTGGTCGGAGGGGCGGTGCATTTGCCGGCAATGGGTTTGAGGGAGAAGTCGTGTTGCACAGGGGCAGCAGCGTGCAACGTCGAAATCACGTGAACAAGAGTAGGGGACGGCGGCTTGGTTCGTTGCTGCTGTGAAACATGAAGCCCTAGGTCTTTTTATAGGGTAGGCTGCGAACATGGGCCTTAGTGGGGTATAGGGTTGGAGTTAATTGCTAATATAAATGTTATTAAAACTCTCAAAAGCCCAAGATTCTACTCCCTCTCTCTCTCCTACCGGGTTTGGGTTTGTGTGCGGTCAAATAATGTGGGCTGAGTCAAAGAATGCTATAGGGATTAAAATAAAATACTAGGGAAAAATGTTTCACATGAAACTTAGGGTTAAAATACAAAGGGTTGGGCCAAAAAGTGAAAATAGGTCAAACGAAGCCCAAAAATTGCAAGATAAATACTGGGGTGACCGGGACGACGGGAGAAAGAAGGCGGAGAAGACGGATCACAATTTCGACATCGGGAAACGAAATTAAAAATAAAAAGGGCTCGCGACAAAAGTGAAAATCGCGACGTCTCATCAAATAAGATCAAATCGTGGGAGAACGACCCGTGAAATGACGTTCCAAATCAACACCACCATTTTACTACTCTCAGAGAGGGTCATAACAACATATCACACTATAGGGTTCGGATACAGACAACGTCTAAAATAATTACGTGCACGAACAAGACTACGTGCACATAAAGCGTATAAAGGATACGGGGTCCGAAGGCGACCGTAATTCCAAATTGGGCACACTTCGGGGGTTGGCTTGCTAAGGACGCAACCAAGTGCTACGGCCCTAACGTCTCGACGACACGACTCACACACAAAGCAACAAAACCAATCAGGTACCCGAAATTGATATACGCACAGCCGTATAACGAATAGTGGGTACCGGCCGTTACATCATACCCACCTTAGAATAAAGTCCGTCCTCGGACTTTCTAACATATCTAGTCGCTCTAATAACTACCCCAATCATATCAATTATAACTTTAACCCCGGTATAGTCTTTACAAGTGCTCATAAATGCACTAGGTAGCCAAACATTAACACTACTAACATGTATATGTATATTCACGCACATCATACACTTATTCCTATCATAGTCAGTAAAATGCATACACGTATTTCAATCATATATATATACATACTTCCCTTTTATAGCTACTACTTACCTAGCACAAAACAATAGTTTAGATTCTCACAGCCAATTAAATAATCCTCACCAGCAATTACCAATGTAATACTCCACGTTCAGATAACTACCTATGAACAAACAATAATGATACACTACTCCCTATATCTCCTTGTGTACATCCAATGTCAACATATCAACACAAGTAACCACGCCACTTAATATTCAATCATGTTATTATATCTAGGATACGCTTACCACTACTATAATTTCACAATGTATAGTCATTCAAATGCATGCAAATATTTCACCATATATTCACATCACATACGGTCCTATAACTGTATTTACGACACGCCACATATACCATGGTCACCAATACCTATAACTAAGCACGTACTTACCCGTGCATGGTGCACACCCTCACACGCTAACATTTCATTCATATATACCAATCATACCACTATATACTCAGCACATCTACACACCTAGTTTAGCTAGCACATATACGTTCTCGCAGGCAAGTCCTTAGTAAATAACTATACCACAAGACCAATACCTATAACTATATACTGGTATAGCGACCCACAATCACGTGCGTAACACAACCAGGCACAAACACTCCTATCACTATACATACATCAAACATCGCTATATGCAAGCTACAGACATACATAACAATATACTTAGAGTATACCCACTCTAGCTTGAGTGAGACTCGAAACACATATCAGAATACTCTATATACGTAACACGGTATTTATACCTATACCATTACCACTCCAATGTATACACATCTACCAATACAACCATATACACACCATATGTCAATCACAATATTTAGTCAGGTAACACCCACACAGTTCAATCACTTTATATACCATATTAATAATACAGACATCAGCACTCGTATAATTATAATACCCTTCCTAATACATGCATTCATTGTATCGTCACACATATGTAGAACATATTTTCACACCATAACCTACTACCTATAATTAGTATACCAACACATCTACTTCATACATAGTTTAAGATATGCAATACTCGTGTATACCTCATGGTATACACGCATACAACATCCCGTAAAAGCAAGTAATACCAATCAAAATTATAATCCTACTATCATATGTATATCACATATATACTTATGCAGCAAAACATAACTACTTACGCCTAAGCACAATTCGTATCTACGTACGAGCACATACTCACACGTACTATCATATAGGTCATATAATAGACCTACTCTCTTAACTATACGTACACCTATTATTATAAAACCTAACATACACATAGCTCTACCAACTTATTATTTCAACCATTATAAGTATCTCCAACTACATACACCCCATTAGATATTTCAACACTGATTCATATATACACAGACATCCCTAGAGTGGTATAGCTATCCTCACACATATCTATAAATACTAACACACATACAACTTCATAACATCATGAATAACTCAGAGTATGTATATATCACACAATAGGCAAACATTAATACACCACAGGGAGTACACTCATTCAAGCCCACATACTCAACTTAGGTACATGCACCACGACAACATCACAAGGGTCCAATGGCCTACTAACAAATTAGGGTTGACACAGTCATTGACGAGCACTAAAGCCTAAGCAATAGGGGAGGTCGAGGTCGAAAGCGTGACTAGGGAAGGATCGATGAGCACGGGTTCAGATAGGACGACTATAAGGAGACAGCTTGGTTAGATGAAACAGTGACTCACTTGTGAAATGTTTAGGTAGAGGAAAGGGAGATGTAGTGACACTCTTTTATGATACAGAAAGAAAGTAGTGTAAATAACATAAGCTAAAATACGTGAAATTTGAAAACTGTTGTACTTCAAAAGTTGAAGTCCTCGTCTGTATAAAATATTTGGAGGTCGATAAAACAAGTTGTTCAAAATAAGTTTGAGTCGAATATACATAATAAAGGAAAATGTTTTATTGGCTTATATAAACTTTTCAGGATGGAAGTAAATCATTCACACGAACAGTAGGGACGTAGTTTAGAAAATGTTATGCTGCAGTAATTTAATATAATTTGGTAAAAATTTCGAAATTCAAAGAATGAAATTAGATCAACTATAGTGTAGGGAATGTTTTCCAAGTCTTAGAACTGGAGAGGAATTTCAAATAAATAATATTGAAAATACTTTTAGAGAAACTCGGACTTGCCAAACGGACTGATTTATACAAAGATCTTTAAGTACGAGTACCACGAATCCTAAACTGTTATATATATATATATATAATAATTGAAATTCTATTTAGCTTGGAAAAAGATTTTAAAGTATGTATGCTAAGCGATTAAAATGAATCTCATAGTTTAGAAAAAAATGGTATATTCGAATTTTCAAAGTAGTACTAGTCTTTAAACCGAAATGCGAAAAATGTAGATTAGAAAAGGGTTATGAGATAGTAATTATAATTACAACCAATAGACTTCGAAATCTACAAGGAATTTTTGACTCGATCAAAAAGTGAGGAATTTTAAATATATACGGAGAGAGTTTAAAACAAAATTTAAACTTAGCGAAAACTTTTAATAAGGGAAATCGAAAAATAACTTTGGAAAAATCAAGCTTTGCGAAAGAGGACATTTGAAGGTCAACGATTATCGTAATGTGGTGATCACGTGAATCGAGGCAAGGAATTTGGTCGCATGATCGAACATAAACACGCCTAGGATATGACTCAGGAAAATCTACGGGGAACTTCTACGGTCGACCAACTAAAGTTCAGGAAACTTGGCGCTAAGGCTTTCTAAGGAACTAGACCTTAATGAACTGCGTTCGGCTTGGCCCGAAGTCGGCGAACCCAAGGGAACAACTAAAAGAATTCTAGAAGTTTATCATGGTCAGAGCTAGACATGAACCACTAAGATAACTCCTACGACGATTAAATCAATTCCTAGAAGGGAGTCTAACTAACAATCAGGGGCCTCTAACTAGCAAGCTCAGACGTCTAACTAAGTCTTCTTACAACCTAGTGACATAGGAAAACGACTAGGCTCAAGGCTTATAACTCGGATGTTGCAATTTATTTAATGGACATCCCATAGTTATTATCGTTGTTCCGATAATTCGTAGTTTCAGTGACCTGCATGGGCCACCAACAAAACCTGTCACGCACCGCTTCCCAAAAATATGGAGGCGAGACGTGAGAAGGTCTGCTCAGACTTGAAGCTACAAAGCTGCAAGTCCGATAAGCGTCAATCAACTTTAAATTGGCAGGTCCTTGCAACGCGAAACGAAACAAAGATAATAATAAGGAAATGAGACAAAAGAGAAATCTCAGAATATCCATAATAATAAACTCCAACATCGCAGAAAAGCCACCAGGCTAAAAGGGAAAAAGAGTCTAAAGGCCCAAACATGGCCAACAAAAGTACAACGTACAAAGTAAAGGTGCCACGCACCGACTACTAACAACAATCCTAAAACAAAGGAAGCTCAGCGGGGTCACTAAGGATGGTCACCGGTAGCCACAAACTCCTCCTGGACAGACATGGGCTCAGGCTCAGCGTCAGCAAAAACCACGTACTCAGCAACGGTCTCTGGCTCAGGGTCTAACATGTGACACCCAAAAGAGCAAGGGGCACATGTCAGCAAGTCTACAAGAGACTTGTGCAAGGAAACTGGAAGTGAAAGTAAACAACCTAGCATTTCTAGCATGATGCAATGACATGGCAATTAAAGTATGGGTGCAACAGGTAAAGTAAAGTACGAGCATGGCATTTAAATCATGGCATGTATGTCAAGTTTTGCAAGATCAAACACAAGTACAAGGACAAGTATAGTAAGCACGTCGTGCACAAAGATTACGCCTTTTGGCTAGAGTGGCTGATCGGGCCAACTCCTAAGCTCAAGTGATCGCTTATCCATACCCCTCCACGTGTATCGGGCATTGGATTTTGACCAACACATGAGGCCCGCTTCTGGATCACGAGCCAGGAAGTGTTTTTCATGATGGCATAGGGGTGCACCTAGCCGGACAAGGAAGTACAAGTATTGTAGCGTGTGCTACGAATGCAACATTCAACTTGGATGACATGTAAGATGCAATGCATGGCAGTTAAGTTTAAGTGCGTACATATAAGGAATTTAAACGTGACAGATAACAATGCATGAATGGCATGGCAGGGTGACAGATCTAGCTTCGTTGTCAAGCTAGATCTTAAAGTTGCGTCTAGACAGCTATCATTTCACTGTCTAGTCTCTTTTACGCTAAAAACAAGGAAGTGGCCTAAAAACATGGCCCTAAGCAAAAAGTTGGCAAGTTTCACTTGCCTGCAAGTCTGCTGTCAGAAAAACACCGTCCAGAGGAGTCCAAAGTCACAAATAAAATACGTGCACAAGTCCACCAGCCTACAGTCCCGTATTCATTATCTTCAATTAGTGAGTTACAACGATCAAAGACTACAAGTTTTAGGTTGATTAACAGGTTGTGGTTAGGGGTCCTAGGGGTACAGAACGTTACCTCATCACGACGCGAAAGCTACACTGGCGTCGGGTAGCGACGCCAGGGGTTGGATTCCGGTAGCGTATAAGGTAACGGCGTCGGCTTGAGAACGGTAACGGGTCGCGAAGAACACGTATTATATCTGCGACATTGAAGGCGTGATATTAAGTTAAGGGCGTTAAACTAAAGATGGTACTAGAATCTGTATACTAACATCATACTTATAGCACTTATACAACTGATCATAATTATAACACTACCATCTCAATTAATAAATTGCATCACTAATAAAGTACCGACATTAGGATCACCTTATAACAATTAATTAATCATAGCTATCATGACATTTATAAAATTGGCCTACTGTCTTACTAACTAGCTATTCATATAGATTATTTACTAACTTTATAAACTACCCCATAAAATTGTTGTATAAGGTTTCAGTTAACACTCAAGAGAAATAACTCGAGGGTAACATTACAATTGTTATTATACACAGCTAATTAATGAACCCAATAAAATATTTAAAGATCCTCACCTACTCTCGTCTGTGTCTCTCCATCCTTTGCCTTTGTTCCTTTCTTCTGCAGAGGAGAAGGGGATCGAGGGAGTGTCCGAGCGGGACTGGAGAGGATGCGGCCGCGGATCAAAGCGGCAGCGTGGTGTTGCGGCCTTTCTTTGGGGTTTCCGATGGCACAGATGGCCGGAGGGAATCAGCTCAACGCGAGGGGGTTTGGGCGAGCGCGCAGTTGCTCGTTGCGGCTGCTGTCAGCGAAGTGCTGCTGCTTGCAGTGTTTCGGGGCGGTTCTCGGCGGAGCTACAGGGCCCCACGGCGGCCAGCGATGGCGCAACGGTGTGCAGAGGGTCGGAGGGGACTCACGACGGCCGCTGTTCATTGCTGCGGCTTAACAGTGGGTCGGGGCGGAAAACAGTGGCCACGGGGAGCCCCGGTGATGTGGGAGGGAGGGGGAAGGTCAGGGCGTTTGGTCGGAGGGGCGGTGCAGTTGCCGGCAATGGGTTTGAGGGAGAAGTCGCGTTGCATAGGGGCAGCAGCGTGCAACGTCGAAATCACGTGAACAAGAGTAGGGGGCGATGGCTTGGTTCGTTACTACTATGAAACATGAAGCCCTAGGTCTTTTTATAGGGTAGGCTGCGAACATGGGCCTTAGTGGGGTATAGGGTTGGAGTTAATTGCTAATATAAATGTTATTAAAACTCTCAAATGCCCAAGATTCTACTCCCTCTCTCTCCTACCGGGTTTGGGTTTGTGTGCGGTCAAATAATGTGGGCTAAGTCATAGAATGCTATATGGATTAAAATAAAATACTAGGGAAAAATGTTTCACATGAAACTTAGGGTTAAAATACAAAGGGTTGGGCCAAAAAGTGAAAATAGGTCAAACGAAGCCAAAAAATTACAAGATAAATACTGGGGTGACCGGGACGATGGGAGAAAGAAGACGAAGAAGACAGATCACAATTTCGACGTCGAGAAACGAAATTAAAAATAAAAAGGGCTTGCGACAAAAGTGAAAATCGTGACTTCTCATCAAATAAGATCAAATCGTGGGGAGAACGACCCGTGAAATGACGTTCCAAATCAACACCACCATTTTACTACTCTCAGAAAGGGTCACAACGACATATCACACTATAGGGTTAGGATACAGACAACGTCTAAAATAATTACGTGCACGAACAAGACTACGTGCACGTAAAGCGTATAAAGGATACGGGGTCCAAAGGCGACCGTAATTCCAAATTGGGCACACTTCGGGGGTTGGCTTGCTAAGGACGCAACCAAGTGCTACGGCCCTAACGTCTCGACGCCATGACTCACACACAAAGCAACAAAACCAATCAGGTACCCGAAATTGCTATACGCACAGCCGTATAACGAATAGTGGGTACCGGCCGTTACAGTGACTTGGGTTCTTCGATGTCTGAGATACTGCTTTCGTCCAAGTACACCTCACTTCCGTCTTTCGTGGTGGAGAAATGATGAACGTCGTCCCCCTCAATTCGTACAATGGTCCCATCATCCATATTGTCATCTTCCGTAAGGTCGATGACGCTCTGGTGTGGTCCTTGCTCACCACCAACCTATCCAATAAAAATCGTGTCCACCTATGGGCCAATGCATGGTTCATCATCCAATTGAGATGTATCGTTTTGAGTGTGGTGATGGATATGGGCCTTGGTGGTGTTATCTGCATAGGAAAATAAACTCATATCAAAATTCTTCAGATTCGAATCGTATGATTTACCTTTCATCGACATATGAGATGCAGCTGCAATCTCCATATACTTCCATGCATCCTCAGGCGAGATGTCAAAGAATCGTCCTCCGTTCATCTTCACCATGGATTCTTACATGTCAAAGTGCAATCCTCCATTGAAGATGCGGAGGAGCTCATGCGTGCTTATCACATGCCTTGGCAACCCATGCACTAATCTGATGAATCTCCCCCAAGCTTACCAAAGCATCTCTTTAGCGAGTTGGGTGAAGATGGAGATCTTTTTCTGTGGTGAATGGTGTTGCCTTGCCTGAGTCTCGATGGTGGAGGTCGCTCCTCCATCAAGATTATCCCATCCCGACAGTGTTTCTAGAACAATCAAATCCCACCAAGCAAATGTGACTGCCCCTGTGGTATGACCAATTGGTTCACAGTTTGGGTAAGTTCATAGAGTTGGGCTTGGGCATTGGTTTGGGTTTCGAGCCATCGAGCTTCGTCTTGGATTTGGTCTTCTAAAAGCAACTCTAAATGGGATTTTTGTGGTGGTGGTGGAGAGTTAAGGTAGGAGAGTTCATGAGATAGGTTGTGGATATATGATGTTGGGTCGTAGGGGATGTATGGTTTTGGCATTGTGTAAAGACATGCCCCTGCATCCCACATCTTATACAAAGTGCTGCAACTTGTGGACCGTGATCGTAACCTCCAATTTGAGCATCTCATGAGAATAAATCGCTGAAACTCTCCATGTAGGATCCATCGGACATCCACATATTCTCTGAAAAGCACCTGAAAATTGAAAAATGAAGCCAAGGCAAGCGTGTCAGTGGTATAAGAGAATTGCAATTAAATGAATGCTGGTGGTGTGAAAAATTTGGTTTATTGAGACTTTTATAGTTTTTTAAATAAATCATAGTCTAGCGAACCCTAACCTTACTAATATCAATCAAACTGTGCCTCCCCGACAGCGATGCCAAAAACATGTTTGGAGTTTTAATATTTGTAAACCGCAAGCGCACGGCTATCGTCGTAGCGCTTTACGCGTCGTCTGCTGGGAGGTTGGGTAATCGAGTACCAATTTCGTCGTAGGTTATTGTTAGCTACGTTAATCGAGTTCTAGATTAATAACATCAATGGAATTACGAGGATTAACAAGAGAAAACAGCATACAATTGCAAAACAATAAGAAAACACAATAGAAGAAAGCAATAAACACTTATGTCATTGATTTGCACCCAAGAGTCGTCAATTCCCGTTTAGAATCAAAGAGAAAAGCCATCTAAATTAATCGATATCTATCCCTACTCCTAAAACTGAGAAAAACTGTTGAAAAGAGAGAAAAACGGCTCCCAAAAGTCGGGCATCCCTCAAATCCGCACACAAAATCCTTATATAGCGCCTTAGAAACCCTAACGGGTTGGGAAAACCCGACCTAAAATGGCCGCGTGGATTATTCCACGCGGCCGCGTGGAATTTCCAGCAGCGCAGCGTAGTCTTGTAGAAAATGTATAACATTGCTCCGATCATAGGAAAATACAAATAAATATGCGTTGGAATCGGGACGAGACGTTCTACGAAGGAAAAATAAAGAGGAGTGAAGACGACCATAGGATTAAGAGAAGATCTTCAGTATTTGCAGGGGTTATGCGCTCAATGGGGCTTCTCCTCCACGCGGTCACGTGGTGTAGCCACGCGGCCGCGTGGATCCTCTTTTCTGAGTTCTTCCACGCAGTCGTGTGGTTTGAGTTCATAAGTCCGCATCTTTTTGGCAGTGAGATGATTTTTGGGCCAAAAGACAGAGATTTACGCGGCCGCGTCGTTAGGGTGAAACACATGCGTCAAATTTATCATTCCCTCCTTTTGATGCGGTCGCGTGGTGTAGCCACACAATCGTATCGAATGCTCTTCCTGATTTCTTGGGCTCCTGTCATAGTTCTCTTCCACGTGGTCACGTGGGGTATCCCACGCGGTCGCGTGGAGCTTGTTTCATTTAGATTCTTCTTATTTTGCTTCCATTTCCTTGCCTTTCTTCCTTCTTGTTGGATATTGGACTCCCCGGATTTGGTTTTGGATGATGAACAAACATAAATATAATATGAACTAACACTTTGTGAGCGCAGTTATGGAGATCGTCGCCAAATTCACATGAATATCAATTACGACGTCTCAAGACTTCTCAAAGCACGTGATCGTATGCCTAAAGCTTCGTTGAAGCTTATGGACCTATTTAGAAGTCATGAAGATTCGTTTGAAGCTATTGAAGACGGTATCGTCAAGTTTAATTTATAGTCTTTAAGCTTCTTTCGTAGAATGTTAAGCCTTGAGTAGGTCTTACGTTTTAATTCTTCATAACGCTCATATCTTAGCTCTAGGGTCTTTGTAGAAGTCCATACAATTCTTCTCGAAGCATCGCGCTTCGATTCGGGACTTCTTGTGCATGTTAGTTGGTTCAAGAAGAAGAACTGACCGACTAGATGGTGATCTAGTCGGTCAGCCAAGCTTCTTGGACCGACTAGTTTCAGTCAGTTAATTCTTAGCTCTTTACTGTTTACAGTTAGTCGGTCTAAGTTGACTCACCGACCGACTAGTTTGTGAACTAATCGGTCAGTGATGCTTCTGTGACCGACTAGTTGAGCTTTCCCTGAACATGCATATTTGAGCTTGAGCTACTGTTTATCTTTAGTCGGTCTATGCTTATTGATCGACCGACTAGTTGGTGAATTAGTCGGTCAACTTTCCTTCTTGGACCGACTAGTTTAGTTTACTGTACATGCCAAATTTTTCACCATACTTACTGTTTATTGTTAGTCGGTCTATGTTCATTTGGTGACCGACTAGTTGGTGAATTGGTCGGTCAACATTTGTTCTTGGACCGACTAAGTCTAATTCTTCTCAGACTTCAGTTTTTATCTGTTAGTCGGTCCACGTTGAGTAACCGACCGACTAGTTGTGAAACTAGTCGGTCAGCTACTCTTCTTAGACCGACTAGTTCCTTAGTCTGTACTTTGATCTTTTCTCAGTTTACTCATTAGTCGGTTTACGTTAATTGACCGACCGACTAGTTGATGAACTGGTCGGTCGGTGGTTGTTCTTTGACCGACTAGTTGGGTTCAGAAAAGAGCCGTTGGAGCTTTAATTGAAACGTTTTTCTCTCTCTCTCTCTCCTCTATCCTATATATACTTATTGGGCTGCATTCATTACTGCCAAGGCTGATATTATTGCAAGTTTAGAGATCAAGAGAAATCATTCCAAGTGCATTCAAAGCTCATTCTTTCCATTCAATACTCTCTCCTCACTCTTACTTCCAAAGAGAGATTCATTGAGTGTGAAGCCTTCCAAGCCAAGTGCTTGATTCTAGGTCACCAACATCCCCAAAGCTCTCCATCGCTGATCTACATCTTGGAGCTAGGGTTTGGTGCCACTTCTTCCCCAAAATCATCCTTGCCATAATTCGTAAGCAATACTCAAGGCATAGGTATTTTGTTCGGTAAGAAGTTTTCTTATTTCATTTCATATTTGATTTGTAAGTTTCACTCTCGGTTGTGAGAGTGTGGTTGTGATCCCGGGTTGTGGGAGTCACAAATTACATTTTGTATGATTTGACTTGTGGAGGATTTTCACAAGTATTTCATAGTGGAAATCTTGAGTTAGGGTTTCTAACTCAAGTATCCGGAGGGGATCCGGGTGGTTGGGACGTAGGATCACCGGGAACAAGTCGGGGAGACTTGGGTGGATCCGAACCCATTAACATCATTTGTTTGCATTATTAATTTTGTTGTTGTCATTCAATTTAAGCTTCCGCAAATTGATTTGGTAGTTGTTTGCATTATAATTAGGAATTATACTCCTTGTTATTTTTAAAGTACTATTCACCCCCCCTCTAGTACTTGTGCAGTAGCTTGTAGGGCATTACATTTGGTATCAGAGCCAGATACTTAGCTATGTCTGCCAACGACAACAAGACCGTGCGTCCACCTTCCAACTATGACACCTTCAGGAACCGAGAAGGAGCATCTTCGGTGATGGAAGGACATTCCTCTACGAGGCCTCCATTCTTCAACGGTACCAACTTCGGGTACTGGAAATGCCGGATGGAAACCTTCCTCCGGAGTGCGTCTCTATGGAGGGCTACAATGAAGGAATACATCGAGCCCGTAGAAGAAGACTTTGAGAAATGGACTACCGCGGAGATCGCCGCGGAGGTAAGCAATGCCAAGGCAATGAACGCCTTGCAATGCGCATTGGAGCCCGAGGACTTCAATAAGATATGCACATGTAAGAGTGCATATCAAATTTGGAACTCCCTCCTCATTCTTCATGAAGGGACGAGTCGGGTAAGAGACTCTAAACTCGTAGTTGTAAACAAAGATTACGAAATGTTTCATATGCAACAGGGCGAGAAGATGAAGGAGTATTACGCTCGCTTCGTCGACATCATAAACGAGTTAGAGGCTCTCGGCAAATCCTACACCCAAAAGGAGAAGTGTTCGAAGCTTATCGAAGGACTTCCTTCTTCTTGGGAGAAACGTACCTTCGCCATCGAGGAAGGTAATGACATGAATAAGTACACCGTAGTTCAACTAATAGGTACTTTAATGTCATACGAGGTACGCAAGGATAGCAAGCTCAAATTGCAGGAAAAGATGAAGTCCTATCTAAAGCAAGACGAGCAAAAGAAAAAGGCTATTGCTTTCAAGGCCGCTCCATCCACATCCACATCAACCGATGATGAAGACTCGGAAAACGAGTTGGACTTGGAGTCCATGGCACTCATGGCCAAGAAGTTCAACCGTTTCTTCCGAAAAGGTAACTATAAGAACAAAGCTAAATTTGGTTCTTCTAACGCCTCTTCCTCTCCTTTGTGTTTCAAGTGCAATAAGCCAGGACACATGAAAGCGGAGTGTCCTCTCAACAAACAAAAGAAGAAGTGGAAGGCGCCAAAATTCGATAAGTCCAAGAAGTACAAAAAGGGGTACAAGAAGGGACTCGTCGGAGCAACATTCACCGACTCCGAGGATTCTTCAAGCGGAGAGTCGAATGATGAGCAAGTGGAGCAAGCGCACATGTGCTTCATGGCAAGAGAGGAGCATGATCAAGGATCCTCCTCTTCCGATGATAGTGATGACGAAGGCAACGATGAGGTAACTATGGATGATCTTAGGAATGCTAACTCTCAATTATGGTCAAAATACACTAAATTAGTAAATAGATATACTAAGGTAAAAGATGACCTAGCTAGCATTCAAACCTCGCCTAAGACTATCATCACCAACAACGACACCGTTGTTGAAGAGTTGAGAAATGAGATTATTAATCTCAAATCTAAACTTGAACATGTTAGCATTGATGATCCGGAAGAACATAGGATTGCGGATTTAACTTCTCAAAACTCGACTTTGAGTATTGAGAACGAGAATCTTAAATCTCGTGTTTATGTGCTCACATCGCAAGTATCCAACTTGGATACTTCTATGCGTTCTCTCAAAGAGAAATATGAGAACACATTAGGCAGAATCAATAGATTCAATAAGGGTAAGGACCATTTGGATAAAATCCTAAGTGACTTACTTCCGGCCAATCACCACATTGGTTTGGGGTATACGATGGGATGTCCATCCAAATCGGCCACTACTTTTGTTAGGCCAACTTCCGGTGACTCTACGAGTGGTAGCAAACACTCTATTGGTAGTTCATCTACCAATGGTGCTTCCACCTCGTTCACACCCTCTTTTGGAAAGAAACCCACTTTGGGTGGACCTCCAAAGAAGGGGCATGCTTATATGTACACCAATACCATGCCACGTAGGAACACACGTCCTACTCTACCGTCTCACACATATGATGATTTTTATGCAACACATTCTCGAGCACGTGCACACCATGTGAGACACCCTCACGCACGTGTTCCCACACATGCATATGTTCACCCACAACATCATATGAATAATTCTCATCGTGCACCATTCCATCATGTTCCTTATGCCTATCCACAACATGCATCACGTAGAAATCAACGTCAAATGCATGCACCCAATAGGATGAGGGCTCCCAAGATTTTCACAATTTGGAGCCCAAAGGACACAAGCATGGACGAAAAACAAATGTATATGAATGCTTATTTTTCGGATGTTGTGCATAGTAGAAATTATGTGGGGAAGTCTAAGTCCAATTGGACTTGGCTTCCAAAGGTCTAATCCTTTGGACCCAATGACCTTGGGTACCATGATATGAAATTCTCTATCTTTAGGTACTCAAGGAAAAGAAAAAGAAAAGGAGCAACAAATTTAAATTTAGCTCCAAGGGAAATTGGATACTCGATAGCGGGTGTTCAAAACATATGACGGGTGACGCTAGTTTGCTCTCCGGAGTGGTTCCCATAGCAAATGGAAACCGCGTCGTATTTGGAGGCAACGAGAGCGGAACCATCATAGGTGTTGGTAAAGTGGGTAACCCATCTAAACCCTTAATTAGTGATGTTTATCTTGTTAATGGTTTAAATCATAATCTTATTTCAATAAGCCAACTTTGTGACAAAGGTTACAAAGTTAGCTTTGCGAAAGGATTGTGTCATATTTTAAGAAAAGATAATGATAAATTATTATTTTCCGGCACTCGTCATAAAGATATTTATATTTTGGATCTTCCTAAGTCTTATGAACAATGTCTCGTTGCCAACACAAGTGAACAACACTTATGGCATCGACGCTTTGTACATGTGAACTTTGGAACACTTTATAAGCTTTCAAAATTAAATTCCATTAAAGGTTTTCCGAAGCTTGTTTTTGAAAAGAAAAGTTTTTGTGATTGTTGTCAACGTGGCAAGCTTCCTAAATCTTCATTTAAACCTAAGAAAAGCATTTCTACTAAACGGCCACTAGAGCTATTACATCTAGACTTATTTGGGCCAACTAGAGTTGCTTCCTTGGGAAATGCAAGATATGGACTTGTCATCGTAGATGACTATTCGAGATTTACATGGGTATTTTCATTATGTAATAAAAATGAAGCTTTTGAAAACTTCACAATTTTTGTTAAGAAAGTACAAAATCTCTTAGGAACCACCATTGTCACTATTCGTAGTGATCATGGAGGTGAATTTGAGAAAGAGTCTTTTGAGACATTTTGTAATGAAGTTGGTATTACTCACACCTTCTCTTTCCCTTGTGCACCTCCTCAAAATGGTGTAGTTGAGAGAAAGAATAGGACGCTAGTGGAGTGTGCTCGCACTATGCTTGATGATAGCCAACTTGGCCATCAATTTTGGGCGGAAGCGGTACACACCGCTTGCTATGTGTTTAATAGAATACTTTTGAGGCCCGGCACTAAACAAACTTGTTATGAATTGTTGTTTGGTAGGTTGCCTCAAGTTAAACATTTTCGTGTTTTTGGTTCGAAATGTTTTATTAAGAACACGTATGGTAGTTTGGACAAATTCGATCCAAGATCCGATGAGGAGATTTTTGTTGGATATTCTTTGCGTAGCAAAGCCTACCGGATATTCAACAAACGAACCTCAACGATCGAGGAGTCGCTTCATGTCTCTTTTAATGAAGGATTTGTTCCAATTAGAATTTCAAATGATAATGATTCTTTGGATGTTTTATGTGATTCGTTTGATAATTCTAAGTCTAATAATTCTATTGATTCTATTGAGACTAACCCAACTAATGAAGTTGTTGAGAATGTTCCTAGTGACCAAGGTATTCCCAAACAGCTTCATACTGTTCGTGACCATCCTCATGCGCAAGTCATTGGCAATATCTA
This sequence comes from Scilla litardierei, assembly GCA_030789695.1. Taxonomy (NCBI): domain Eukaryota; kingdom Viridiplantae; phylum Streptophyta; class Magnoliopsida; order Asparagales; family Asparagaceae; genus Scilla; species Scilla litardierei. The sequence continues at coordinate 213,963,174 of CM061133.1, forward strand.
TGATAGTGTCAAGACGAGATCGCAAGTGAACTACTTCGCTCATTGTGCCTTTGCCTCCTCGATAGAGCCAAAGAATGTTAATGAAGCATGCGAAGATAGCGCTTGGATCTTAGCCATGGAGGTGGAGCTCATTCAATTCGAGAGGAATGAAGTTTGTGAGCTTGTTCCATTGCCATCGAAGAACCACACCGTCATAGGGACAAAGTGGATCTTCAAGAACAAAACCGACGAAAACCAAGTCGTCGTCCGGAACAAAGCTCGGTTAGTTGCTCAAGGCTATCGACAAGAGGAAGGTATTGATTTCGAAGAATCCTTCGCTCCGGTAGCTAGATTAGAATCAATTAGATTATTATTGTCTTTTGCATGCCATAAGGATTTTAAATTATTTCAAATGGATGTTAAAAGTGCATTTTTAAACGGAGATGTCGTTGAGGAAGTTTACGTTTCTCAACCTCCGGGCTTCATAAATGAAAAATTTCCAAATCATGTTTTTAAACTAAAGAAAGCACTTTACGGTTTGAGACAAGCTCCTCGAGCTTGGTATGATCGCCTAAAGAATTTTCTTTTGGATTTGAATTTTAAAATGGGAGAAGCCGATTCTACACTTTTTGTTAAGCATGCGAATAATGATATAATTTTAGTTCAAATATATGTTGATGATATCATTTTCGGTGCTACTAACTTTGCTCTTTGCGAAGAGTTTTCTAATGTTATGAAGGAACAATTTGAGATGAGCCACATGGGTGAGCTCAAGTATTTCTTAGGTCTCCAAATTCGCCAAATGGACGATGCAATCTTCATCCACCAAACGAAGTATACGGTGGAGTTGCTTAAGCGATTTAGAATGGAGAGTGCTTCCGGGAAAAAGACTCCAATGAGCACGACTACGCATCTTGACAAGGATACGGGCGGTAAGGATGTAGACATTCGTCTATATCGAGGTATGATAGGTAGTTTACTTTATCTTACCGCAAGTAGGCCCGATATTATGTTTGCCGTATGCGTATGTGCTCGTTATCAGTCTCAACCTAAGGAGTCTCACTTAGTAGCGGTAAAACGTATTTTCCGTTATCTAAGTTATACACTTGATTTTGGATTACTTTATCCAAAATCTAGCACGTATGAGTTAATCTCATATAGTGATGCCGATTATGCGGGATGCAAATCCGACAGGAAAAGTACTAGTGGCACTTGCCATTTTATAGGAAATTCTCTTGTCTCTTGGTTTTCCAAGAAGCAAAATTCCGTATCACTTTCAACCACCGAGGCGGAATATATTGCCGCCGGTGCCGCGTGTGCTCAAGTTCTTTGGATGAGACACACACTTAAAGACTTTGGTATTAATTGTGATACTTGCCCTATCATGGTTGACAACCAAAGTGCAATATGTCTTTCCAAGAACCCGGTACACCATTCCCGTTCGAAACACATAGATGTCCGACACCACTTTTTAGATGATCATGTTGCTAAAAAGGACATCATTTTAGTGTACGTTGAAACCCAAAAGCAAATCGCCGATATTTTCATGAAACCCCTAAAGGAGGACTCCTTTGTGCGGTTGCGTCGAGAATTGGGGATTATGGGTGAATCCGAGATATAGGATTCATGTTTCATTCAATATTCTTGCATGCTATTATATTTCGAAATATTTCGTTCATGCTAGACTTATTGGATTTTTCGGGAATTTATGTGATATTTTGAATTTTTGCTCGAATTCATGTTTTGAATGTCGTATTTAAGCTTTCGATGTTTAATGGGGTAGTTTAGATGATTATTGAGAGTTTTGTGATATACCGTCCAAGCGTATTGAAGAGAGAACTTGATTATCACTTTTTGGACTCTCTTAGTCGGTTTCAGTTCAACCACCAACCGACTAGATGTTCATCTAGTCGGTTAGTAGAAGAACTTAGACCGACTAACTCATGCTCTTTGAGTCTCCTCTTCATTTCAACTCTTTAGTCGGTTCATGTTCAGTGACCGACCAACTAGATTTAGATCTAGTCGGTCAGTAAATGAACGCAGACCGACTAAATCTTGTCATTAAATCTTGGTTTCAGCCACTGTTTGCAACTAGTCGGTTCAAGCTCATTGACCGACCGACTAGATCGTGATCTAGTCGGTCAGTGCTTGAACTGTGACCGACTAGTTGTGCCAGGGACTGTTTGTTCATTTGCGATCTCGACCGACTTAAACTCAGTTTAGTCGGTCTGTTCTCATTCTAATCGGTCCAAAGTGTTTCTCCTCCAGCTCGAAACCCCGATCCCTCTCAAGACCTTTCGACTTCCGATCGATCTCCGGCCGTTTTCCGGCCATCTCCGTCGATCTCCACCGTCGGCCCCTCCTTCTAGGTGATTTCTTCTCCTTCTATGGTTAGATTTCCATTCATAGAGCTAGGGTTAGCTCGGTTTCTAGGGTTCTTAGGGTTTAAGTCTTTTTCGGCTAGGGCTTCTTCTTTTGATCTTCTTGTGCCGTGTCTTGCTTCGACTATGGCAAGAACACGTATCCCGATCACTCCATCTAGCCCCTCGCCGATGGTCGTAGACCAAAACCCTTCGGACCCCGAGCATCCAACCCCTCCGAAACGCCGTGCCAAGACCACCCAACCTTCGTCGTCTTCGCCTCCTCTCAAGAAGAAGAGGACGACGACCGCCAAGCCTAGAGGTCAACCCAAGCCCAAGCCTAAGCCCAAGGCCAAAATTCTTGCCTCTCATTCTTCGTTCCATACTCCTACCGATTCCGATATAGAGTATAACCCCAAGACCGAGACTCATAGGGAACCCACTCCTCCTATCCATCCCGAGTCTAGCACACACCCTCGTGCGTCTACCCGTAAGCCTAAGGGAAAGGGTCCGATGCCGGTGGGCGGTGTCGATATTTCGTTGTGTCGCGACGACCCTATGTGTCTCGCGGCGTACAACCGTATCGAACATTGCCCTCTGCTTCTGGAGCATTTCGTCCAGTTTAGTGACTTTATAGGGTTAGCTGATCTTCTCTCGTCGTCGGGTCTCCTCGATTACCTTCGATTTGACCCGAAGGCGAATCCTCACCCCTACCCTAGATTAGTGAAGCTTTTCTATGCGAATAGGATCCGGGGTCAGTACGATCAGACCCACTCTATTGAGACGACCGTTTTGGTGACTCCTATAGTCCTCACTGCAGAAATCTTAGGAGATATTTTGGGTATCTCTTCGTCTGGCCTTCTTCCCTCTGATATCTCGGTTGACGATATTTCTTCTCTTGATCAGACCATCCTTTCAGAGATTTTCCATCAGATCCCTCCTGCCATGATTGGCGTGCCTTCTAAATCGTTCAAGCCAAATGCATGGGTCCTAAATCTGATTCTGAAGTCGTGCTTGCTTCCCAAGTACGGCTCCTCATCTCTCCCGTCCCAGCCCTTTCTGAAGCTTATCTATGCTATCTTCATGGGGAGCTCGATTAATTGGGCTCGCATTATACTCGATAAGATTGATTCTTTCGAGTGTATTCGCAAGTCCAATAAATCGGCTCATATCCCATTTCCTTGTTTATTGACCCTCGTATTTCGTCATTTTCGTGTCACGTTACCTCGTGACGATGAGCGTCCCCTTGGTCCTCCCCTAAACGCGACAGCCGTCAAGAAATCTCTTGCGGCGCTTCGTCACGTTCAGAGGACGACACCTTCCGCGTCTGTCCCTGCCTCTGCCAGTGCCTCTGCTGCTCCCTCTGCCACCCTGGATGATGTCGTACGGATACTTCGTCGTCACGAGTCCCGCTTGGCTCGTACCGAGGAGGTAGTCTGCCGTATGGCTCGTCTTATGGGTGTTGAGCTTCCTCCTTCCGTGTCTGAGGATGAGGAGTTAGATGAGATGGCTGAGGAGGACGTTGAGGAGCTTTGTCGTGCTTCGACTCGTGCCCCCGAGGGCACTTCTGCTGGTACTGCTGCTGCTGGTGCTACCACTTCCGATGATGCTGTTGCTGCTTCTTCTGCTGATGCCCCCGAGAGCACACCTGTTGCCACCACTCCTGTGGTGGATACTCCGACTGGTGCTCCCGAGGCCACTACGGTTGCTGCTTCAGAGGTTGCCACTTCAGTCGTCTCTCCTGCTGATCTTCCGGACGTTCCTGCTGATCCAGTCACCTCTTCTGCTCCTGCTGAGCCTGCAGTTGCTTCTGGTCCTCCCGCTGCCTCTTGAGTTTCTCCGAGGCCTCTCCTGATACTCATTGGATGATATATCTAGTTGTGAGAGATGTTGGGTAGGATAGTGTGGGTGGCTATGTATTTTGGATCATTTTGATGTCTTTTTGATATCTGTGATGATGTATTTTGATATGTTTGATGATGATGTATTTTTTGTTGACACTCCGATATTTTGTCATGTGATGATGTATTTTTGTGCCCCGATCAGTCGATCAATGTTTTGTATATCGGTGATGTACTCTGCTTCATATTATATATATATAAATACATCGCAGTTGACATTTTATTATATTGTGCGATGTATAATTTTTATGTCTCTAATGTTTGATTTCGTCGCTCGACGATATTCACTTGGTTTAATAGAAATTTCTTCTATGAAAACATAGAATTGTTTTCCATGCACTAAATTAACCAAGAAATGTTGATATTGGATAGTATATTCCATAACTCAATCCGTTCAATTGATTTGAGTTTTGATGATTTCGTTTTACGATTTTTCGACTTTGGTATCTTTGACACGCCTTGATTCTATTCGTATTTTTCTCTTTGGTGTCACTTGAACCTTCGTCGTATTCTACGACTCCCGTGCTTTTTAATTTGAGGCCATTGTTGTTGTCGTTGTTATCCTCCCGCTCTTTTTGCTTATGCCAAAGGGGGAGAGATATAATAATAACGATGTGCCAAATGAAAATTTAAAGCATTTCTCCAAGAATCTAACTTGATGTGTTAGATTCAGGGGGAGTTAAGATATATAAATGGATTTTCAAATCCGATATTTCAATAACCTACGTTTGGTATTTCAATAATTCAATAATCGATTATCATTTAATATACTTCACTCGTCTGCTTGATGCGAATTATTTTTGTTTAAATTGGAATTAACGTGTCATCAGTGCAGGGGGAGTAAGTAAATTTCATTTGAATTATTATTTTTGATTATTATTTATGTTGATTTGTCATCACCAAAAAGGGGGAGAATGTTGGATATTGGACTCCCCGGATTTGGTTTTGGATGATGAACAAACATAAATATAATATGAACTAACACTTTGTGAGCGCAGTTATGGAGATCGTCGCCAAATTCACATGAATATCAATTACGACGTCTCAAGACTTCTCAAAGCACGTGATCGTATGCCTAAAGCTTCGTTGAAGCTTATGGACCTATTTAGAAGTCATGAAGATTCGTTTGAAGCTATTAAAGACGGTATCGTCAAGTTTAATTTATAGTCTTTAAGCTTCTTTCGTAGAATGTTAAGCCTTGAGTAGGTCTTACGTTTTAATTCTTCATAACGCTCATATCTTAGCTCTAGGGTCTTTGTAGAAGTCCATACAATTCTTCCCGAAGCATCGCGCTTCGATTCGGGACTTCTTGTGCATGTTAGTTGGTTCAAGAAGAAGAACTGACCGACTAGATGGTGATCTAGTCGGTCAGCCAAGCTTCTTGGACCGACTAGTTTCAGTCAGTTAATTCTTAGCTCTTTACTGTTTACAGTTAGTCGGTCTAAGTTGACTCACCGACCGACTAGTTTGTGAACTAGTCGGTCAGTGATGCTTCTGTGACCGACTAGTTGAGCTTTCCCTGAACATGCATATTTGAGCTTGAGCTACTGTTTATCTTTAGTCGGTCTGTGCTTATTGATCGACCGACTAGTTGGTGAATTAGTTGGTCAACTTTCCTTCTTGGACCGACTAGTTTAGTTTACTGTACATGCCAAATTTTTCACCATACTTACTGTTTATTGTTAGTCGGTCTATGTTCATTTGGTGACCGACTAGTTGGTGAATTAGTCGGTCAACATTTGTTCTTGGACCGACTAAGTCTAATTCTTCTCATACTTCAGTTTTTATCTGTTAGTCGGTCCACGTTGAGTAACCGACCGACTAGTTGTGAAACTAGTCGGTTAGCTACTCTTCTTAGACCGACTAGTTCCTTAGTCTGTACTTTGATCTTTTCTCAGTTTACTCATTAGTCGGTTTACGTTAATTGACCGACCGACTAGTTGATGAACTGGTCGGTCGGTGGTTGTTCTTTGACCGACTAGTTGGGTTCAGAAAAGAGCCGTTGGAGCTTTAATTGAAACATTTTTTTCTCTCTCTCTCCTCTATCCTATATATACTTGCTGGGCTGCATTCATTGCTGCCAAGGCTGATATTATTGCAAGTTTAGAGATCAAGAGAAATCATTCCAAGTGCATTCAAAGCTCATTCTTTCCATTCAATAATCTCTCCTCACTCTTACTTCCAAAGAGAGATTCATTGAGTGTGAAGCCTTCCAAGCCAAGTGCTTGATTCTAGGTCACCAACATCGCCAAAGCTCTCCATCGCTGATCTACATCTTGGAGCTAGGGTTTGGTGCCACTTCTTCCCCAAAATCATCCTTGCCCTAATTCGTAAGCAATACTCAAGGCATAGGTATTTTGTTCGGTAAGAAGTTTTCTTATTTCATTTCATATTTGATTTGTAAGTTTCACTCTCGGTTGTGAGAGTGTGGTTGTGATCCCGGGTTGTGGGAGTCACAAATTACATTTTGTATGATTTGACTTGTGGAGGATTTTCACAAGTATTTCATAGTGGAAATCTTGAGTTAGGGTTTCTAACTCAAGTATCCGGAGGGGATCCGGGTGGTTGGGACGTAGGATCACCGGGAACAAGTCGGGGAGACTTGGGTGGATCCGAACCCATTAACATCATTTGTTTGCATTGTTAATTTTGTTGTTGTCATTCAATTTAAGCTTCCGCAAATTGATTTGGTAGTTGTTTACATTATAATTAGGAATTATACTCCTTGTTATTTTTAAGGTACTATTCACCCCCCCTCTAGTACTTGTGCAGTAGCTTGTAGGGCATTACACTTCTTTCACTTCTTTGACTCTTTTAGCACTTTTCGTCTTTTCCATGCTCTAAAATTCCGAATTTGTTTCCTTTCATCTGAAATGCAAATAATGGACCCAAAGAGTAAAAAGGAAACAAAAACAGATAGAATATAATGAAACGGTGCATGAAATGAGGCGAAATTCGTATGAGATGAGAGTAAAATATGTATATATAAACCACTCATCAAAATCCCCCAAGCTAAACTCTTTCTCGTCCTTGAGGAAGACAAAGGAAGAGAAGAGAGTGGGGTATGTATGCATTCAACAAATTATATGAAGAATTCCATAGCGACAAGCAATATGCATGGAAAACAAGATATTTCAGATTGTGGATTTATAAGCATGCCAATTCCTATCTATCTATCAAGATATAGCTCAAATGGTTATTTCCAACACAACTCATTATGCAATATACAAAATCATGCTCTTGCTCAAATCTCCAAAACAATTCCTCTATCCCGCATGAGCTACAAAAATGGAGACCAAAATCATGTGATGGGTCGAGGAGGAGCTAGTGTCGTATAATGGGCCGTGAACTCCTAAAGGAAGTGGTATTTACGATACGTTATCATTCGATGACTCGTGAGATTGCTAGCCGCATTCATGCCCAAAAAAAATTTCGTTAGATATTTTCTTGGATTCTTAGTTGATTCGTGTAAGGAGCATTCGTTCGATGACTCACAGGTCTGACGACCTTAGGGCATTGGGCCAAGAAGGACCCCTCGGGCCTACTAGCTCAAACCAACTAAATTTTTTCATATGCACTCACACACGCTAAACCTTTTGATGCGAGGCCCTAACGGTTTCTATCGTGGGGATCAAGTTACTTAGTGTCACTGGGGGAACAGTGCGCAAATTCTTATTATATAAATTTCTTTTCTATCTTTTTCTATTCATTCTTTTTTCTTTTTTTGAACATGAAAGAACTAGACAATGATACTCCTCAGTACTAGATAGTGTGTCGCAAAACCAAATCATATAGGTCCACTAGTCATTACGCTCAACTAAAACCACCAAGATGCATGCAGATATATTATAATTCACGCCTGTTTAGAGTAATTTTATTTTCAATGATTGTAAACACAAGCGTGACAAGCATATTACAATGAGATCTAGCATTAGAAACATCTCCAAGCATATTTCATGAAAAGGAATAGGTAATTGAACAAATAAAGAGTAAATCTAAAAAAATTTCACATAAATATACTTGCGTATAAAACTTAGCACAAGGGAATTCTTAATTACGAAATATGCATAAATGATGCATGAAGTGCACCTCCCCCAAGCTAGAAGCAAGCGTCGTCCTCAATGCTTGAAAGTGAGGGAATATAAATGTGGCATGTATAAAAATACCTCCCACAAGCTAGAATATAAGCATATCCCAAGTATTAGGAATACAATGATAGAGTGGGTGCAAATGTGGGTGGGGGTGGGTGTTGGAGTCATATAAATATGAAACAATGTGAAGTATGGGCAATAAATCATATAAGGGGTATTAGGTCATAAAAGTGTGGGTGTGCTGCATGGATGTGACATTTATTCAAAGAAAAACGATTAATCCGGGTACGCTCCACTCGCTGTCGAGAGGAGACGAGTTTATTCACTTTACTTAGAAAGCATATAAAATTTATCTACACTACTGGATTTGGGTTCACCTGATCAAATCATGGATCCAAGAGTTTCAATGGAGCAGGTAGCTACTCTTCCTGCACTTTTCGTGGTTTTGTCGATGTCTTGGTGCCACGAGTACCAACGAACTCCAGCATGCTCCCCCTAGCTTCTCTCGAGGACGTCCACTCTGCAAAAGAAAAGGAGCATCAGTTCGTGGTGAAAAATTCTTCCCTCCTATAAATGTATTCCAAAGAGCAACGTCGAAGTGAAATATAAAATGTGGAAAAGGCTGACGATAACTCCCTGAAAATGTGGTGATATGCCCTGGCGATGTCACGATGATATCCTGTCCACGCTCGTCAATGTGCTCATCAGGTACTGACATGGTCCAGCAGGCCTCCGTGTTGCATGAACCTGAATCCTGTGGATGGTGTGGCATGTCAGAAGTATCTGAATCTAAAAATATAGGAAATGTAATATGAGATTCAGAAAAAGGGCATGTAGGGTCTAAATAGTCTCCAAGAATGGCGTCATGCTCTGGTGGATGTGATGCCTCTGGTGGAGTGAGGATGGGCTGTGGAGGTATTGGTGGAAGCGAGAGTGCATCAGACTCACTGAAATGAGTCATCGTATCTATGGCCTCATGCTCTCCCTCCTCATCGATGTGGAAATCCTCCATGGCCTACTTGGTGCTCTCACGTGGCACGTGCTCGATAACAACCTCTCCGGGAAAGATTGTTTACATCCATGGACCCGTGCTCGGATGTGAGCCTCGGTGGCATGTGTCTATAAAGTGGTACCTGCATGGGGGAAAGAGACTCATATCAAAATTTTCAAATTGTAAACCATACGAGTTACCTTCCGTAGTGCAGGCTGTCGATGGTGTGTATGACAAAGTCGTCTGATCCCCAAAAGTAGATGTGGTAGGTGGAAATGGGAATGATGAAATCATCTGGCCTTGGGTTACCATGGAATCCTCCACCAATAACTCAAGGAAAGATTTTTGAAATGGAAGCGGGGGTGATGGAATCGTTTGGCCTTGGGTTGCTAAAGAACTCTCCACTAACAACTCAAGATGGGATTTCGGTGGTGGGAATGGTAGTTGTCGTGGTGGAAGTGGTAATGGTGGTGGTGGTGGGGGTCCATTGGATTTGAGTTGCAAGGGAGTTTTCCAGAAATATTTCAAGGCCTGATTTTGGTGTATGAGGCGGTGTGTAAATCTGGGGGTACGGAATAAAGGATTCTTGGTATAGGTTGTGTGTATATGAGTGTAGGTTGTAAGATTGGGCACTGAATTGGCAATTGATGGCCATATGTCTGTACATCCCACATGCTTTGCAAACTGTGACAACCTGCGAAAAATTCTTATATCGTCCTCTCTGAGCACCGTATGACATGTAGGCATCAAAATTCCCAATGTGTGATTCGGGCATCCACATAATCTATATAATTCACCTGACAAACAAAAATTTGGGCTAAGACAAGCATGTCAGTGGTACAAGGAATAGCACAAATTGATATTGGTGGCGGGGGAAAATTTTCTTATGGCACGTAGTCTAACCGAACCAATCGACAAAACTAATATCAATCAAGAGCAACCTCCCCGGCAACGACGTCAAAAACTTGATAGAGCTTTATAATTTATAATCACAAGCATACGACTATCGTCATAGCGCGTTATGGGTCATCCGCATGGAGGCGGATTGATCGAGTACTAGCTCGATTTGAGGTTATATACTAGCTATGTTAATCGGTTAGAGGTGAAACATGGGTGAACGGTGTTTAACAGAGAAAGCAGCATGGAATAATAATAATAATAACGAAGAGGGATATCAATTTTAAGTGTAGAGGAAAGAATCAACCACAACAATAACAAGAACACAATAACACAAATACAAACAGCAAGAACAATGAAACAACATTAATAAAATTCAGAAAAATAGGAGAGGAAACTTATCTCATTAATCCATAGAGGGGGTTGTCAATCCCCAGTACAAATCCAAGAGAAAACCCCAGAAAAACTGTCTAAATCCTAATATAAACTTAAATCTACTCCTAAATAAGCAACGGAACAGTAAAAGGGAGGATAAACAAGCCTAATGCTCGCTCCCCCTCGGTGACGACACCCAGGAGTATATATACAACCCTAAAGTCTATCGGGTGCAGTTCTAGACCCGCTTTCAAATAGCTGCATGGTCAAACCGCGCGGCCACCTCGCTCTAAAAATGCAGCCACTGTTGCTCTTTGGCTTGAGGTGAGATGACACAACCGTATGGGGTGAACCATATGGCCGTGTGAGTGTCCGCTTGTTTCTCTTGGCTTGGATGAAGTCGAGGTGACGCGGCCGTATGAATATTTTCATACGGCCGCGTGGTTCGTCATGCGCTCCTCAGCCCTGTTAAAGTGATACGATCAACTCATACGGTCGTGGGATCTACTCTTGTTGGGTTGTGAGGGTGATACGGCTGTAAGGGGGTTCTATACGGTCGTGCAGCCTTGGTTCTCCAGCTTTCATTGCTTCAGCTTGATTCCATCTTCAATTCTTCAAGCTCTCGTCTCCAGCGTCATATCATCAACCCAGCTTCAAATCTTCCAAGCTTCATCTCCCAAGCTTCATTCATCCAGCATCATGTTCAAGTGAGAGCTTGTCTTCAATTGCTTCAAGATCAAATTCTCCAGCTTCCAACATAATCATGCTCCAATAAAGCTGAAGTTACACTCCAAGCCTCAAGCTCATTCTTTAGCAAGCCCCAACTCCTCCAAACTACAAAGCTCCAGCTCTTCAACTATACTCCAATCTCCCAAGCTTGCTTCACAACTCTATCTCTCCAAGGCTCATCTCCCTTCAACAAACATCCCTCCATAGATAACTTCTCCAAATTCCAGCATAACACTAGCCAAGCTGCAAGATCCAGCTACAGTCATCAAGTGCTCAAGCTCAAACCCAATGCGAAAATCATCAGAACCAAGTGTTCATGAGAGCAGGCCTCATATGTCAAAAATGCACCAAAATCTCCAAGATCTCATCATTAAGCTCCCTAATTCCTCGAGTTCACCTGAAATGCACCGAGGAGACTAAAAGCGTAAAAGGGAACAAAAGGGGGAAAACGGCACGGAAAACGAGGCGGAGTGGAATAAAAAGTGAATGAAATGAATATGAAAGCTATATATAAAAACAAATTATCAGCCTTCTCCAAATGCTTACAAACCTTTTGTAGATTGATTGATACACCCTTGATTCCTATAGCCAATATATATGAAGCTTGTGTATTTCGTGGCTATATAAAAATCAAAACTTGATCTCAAAAATTATATATGAAAGATAAAGTATGAGATCAAAAATACAACTTGAATTAAATCTCTAGAAAATATGAACTTTATCAGCAGAGATTTAGATCAAGCTTATGGCCAAAAAATAAAGGTAAATAGATCAGAAAAAACAGCACAAAAGAATTTGAAAGTATGGCGAAAAATAGTGCTTTTAAAAGAAGAGAGCTTTGAGAATTTTGCTTGAAAAATAATAGACAATGCTTAGAAATTCATATACAAAAATTCTGAATTCTCTAGTATTTATAGAGATGAAAATCAATCATCTAAGATCTACTGGTGAGCTTCAGAGGTCTTGAGTGGAGCACATCCCTAAGGCTCAGAATACAGCTACCGATACACTAGTCCAGCTTACCACGTGGATTAAGGATGAGCTCAAGTCGATTCCAATAGAAGTCCTACATGACCCGAGATGACTTCAGGGAGAGCTCATCCATAGTACTACAAGGTCGTCCTCCTCTTGGATGGATCCCATCATCCAGTGCCTTCTCCACAGATGCTCTCATAGAACAAAAGTGAGGCCAGGAAGCTGAGGTTCAGGTTGGCAAGGTATACACTATTGGATCATATATAAGCCTAGAGGGGGGGGTGAATATGTTTTTGACCAATTATCGCTAGCTAAAAAGTTTAGTCTAGACAACCAGATAACAGATCGAATATAATGCAAATAAAAACAACGCTGAAGCAATCACAGAATGCGCAAGATATTTACCCTGGTTCGGTCACCCACGGCCTACATCCAGCCCCAAAAGAATCACTAGAATAATCATGTCAATGGTACAGACATCCAGAACTTTACACACCAACGCTCTGCTCACAAAGTCTATACCTAGCTTACCAAAGCTCAAACAAAAACTATTCTAGCAAAAACTTTTACCCTTAACTTGCCCCAACAAGTCGAGTCTCTAAAAATAAACCTAATAACAATAATGTTTGGTACAGAGATAAAAAAAGTTATCCACAAATAAATAAAAGAGTAAAAATTTAGAGTGCTTAGTTGTGGAGTTTAATCTTTCTCTGTCAATCAGCGTGTTGTCAAATCCGCAATGGCAAAAACTACGTCTCAATCTGACTTCTGGATATCAAGATATTCAGCTTCAATGATCTGGTGTATTTCTCCAATGTTTGAGTTGATCTGGACCTTCTCTACAAATGTAGGATCTAGAAATTAGTGCTCTGGTTTCTGTGCACTGTTCGGACATTGTGTCTTCTTTAATAATTATTTTCGCCTCTTGCTGCTTTCGTTTGCTTCAATGCTATTTAAAGATATTTGAGATGTCATCACATCGACTGCGCCTCGAAAATCGTGCGTGGAAAATTCAGTTGTCGGCTACTTCAAATTTCATGCAAACTGTCGATGCTTGTCCGTCCAAGGAATCAGCTTGTCATTTTGTGTTCTGCTTCGCAAGGAATCCATGTTAAAATTTTATTCGGGTCCCCGATGTAGGTGCTCAACCATACACTTCAATTCTCTTCTCTCGTTTCGGCTCCGTGCAACATTAATGGCCGGCCCTCTCCACCTCTTTCTTTTAAATATATTTTTTTGATTTGAATGCTTGCTTTTATGAAGTCCGGCTCTGGAAAAAAAATCATAGCAATTTGGACAATTGAATGCATCCCTACATCCAGACAATTGAATGCTTGCTTTTTTTCTCACTTGCATCTGTTGAAAGCTTTGATTCATATGCATCTTGCTTTCAATTAATTGTTGCATTGGGCCCTTTCTCATTTGTAGTGGTTGCATCTCCCTTATTATTATTATTTTTTAATCACACCAATTCAATTGTAGCGGTTGCACCCTTTTTCTTATTTTTTGTCATCACACCAATTAAATGACTTGTTATCCCCCTTCTCTCTCTCTCTCTCATGTTTGCTTTATTTTGATAGCAGAGCATCTGACATCTTTTTCCTTGCCACACAGTCATTTTTGCAGGCACTTTTCTTGGTAATCTGCCGACATAGTCGAACTAACCACATGCTAAGAGTGTTGTGATTTGACCGACCTAGTACTTCATGGAGACATTACAATTTTTCTTTCTTTGGATCCAATTAATTGCAATCCCTCTCTCTTTCCTCAATGAATTGGCCTTGAATTGTTGGCTTATCTGTGTGGAAGAGAACTCAGCCAACTTAATGCTTGACGACCTATATTGTCCGTGCTCACAATTTGCAACTTTGCCTCTGATGATATCCGTGCTCATTTTTGTCTGAAAGCACTTAACAAACACATCAAAAATATTCATAAAGGTTTATTATCATCAAACAAGAAATCCTAGATCATTGTATCCAACAATCTCCTCCTTTTGATGATGATAAACCACAATTAAGATTTGATCAAATCAAGCTTAGAATCATGTCATCGTGATATGTGTTTGTGAAATGTGTCGATGCATATGTGTTTGTGAAGTGTGGCGATGCATGTCAACAAGCTATAAATCATATGCAAGCTTTGCTCCCCCTATTGACATGATCCTCCCCCTATCAATATGCTTCTCCTATCAACATGCTTGCATCAAATTCAAACCATCAAATCTTTACCACACAAATTCTCCCACTTTTGTTATCATCAAAAGAGCACAAAAGAAATCAATGTCATATGCCATGCAAAAAGGAAGCATTATTAGCCAAGATAGATGATAACATTAAGACATTCTTAAAATAACCAATTTATATTCAAGTAATCTCATAACAATGACCAATACACTGTCGTGCTTGTGTGGTGAGCAAAAGTTAAAGTGCATAGAGAGAAGTTTCATGAATATCAACCAATCAACCCCACTTTCAATATAACTGAAACTCTTTTAGGATTGAGGTTTCCCACCTCATGAAGCATGCGTTCAAGTTACCAACACACATACATGGCATATAAGGACTCTTAGAAGAGGGATGTCATTGCTTGATGGATGTAATACCAACTCTAAATATTTAACTTAAAGCATAAGTTGGATATCTGTGGGTTGTATCATTGCCATGAATCGTATCCATTTTTCATATGAAGCTCTTTTCTTTTCTTTTTCATTATATGTACTATTTTTCTTTTTCAAATTTTTTTAAATTAGGAGCTTTAGTTTTAATCCAAGGCATGATACTTCATATCCCGTAGTGTAGCATGTTTTTCTATTAATTCATCCACCTACAATCACTTTCCTATATTTCATGAAACTATCTCCGTAAGAGCAATAACAATTAATCTCGTGAAAGTGTGAGATGAAGATGTAGAAATCAAGTAATTCAATTTATTGAACATGTCATGATTATTTAAAATAGTCTAATATGCAATTATCGTCATGACAATAATACAAGATTTCTACATGGATATGAATATCATTCAAAGTACACTTTTGATAATCAAAAGAAAGATACTCAATAAGATCAAGTTTTTTTATAATTTTGCAATTTTTTCAATTTTTTAAAATAAGGATTTTCTAGCACATAGAAAAGAAAAGAACTTACACACACAAAAATAAAAATAAGCACACAAAAGGGAAAAAATCTCATACTAATTTTTATAAATAATGCCCAATTCTTGACGTAGACGACAAAAACAATCCTTTGCTAAGGTTTTGTGAATATGCCTGCTAGTTGTGAATCTGTGGGAATAAATTCA
This sequence comes from Scilla litardierei, assembly GCA_030789695.1. Taxonomy (NCBI): domain Eukaryota; kingdom Viridiplantae; phylum Streptophyta; class Magnoliopsida; order Asparagales; family Asparagaceae; genus Scilla; species Scilla litardierei. The sequence continues at coordinate 213,978,772 of CM061133.1, forward strand.
ACAGGCACATCCTCTTTAGTGAGATGACCCCTAAGAAAGTGATGTATAACGTCTATGTATTTAGTATGAGAGTGGTGTACATGGTTGTTAGAAAGGTATATGGCACTCTTGCTGTCACATCTAAGAGGGACTCTTCTACGAACCAAGCCATAGTCTAACAATGTTTGCATCATTCACAATACTTGAGCACAACAACTTCCTAGGGAAATATATTCTGCTTTGGTGGAAAGTGCGACACTATTTTGTTTTGGCAACTTCCTTGGGCAATATATTCTGCTTTGGTGGAAAGTGCGACACTATTCTGCTTTGGCAACTTCCTTGGGCAATATATTCTGCTTTGGTGGAAAGTGTGACACCTATTTTGCTTACGGCTAGACCAAGAAACTAAAGAGTGTCCTAGCATAAAACATGTGCCACTAGTGTTCTTTCTATCAATAAGACTGCCCGCATAATCTGCATCAGAATAACCAATCAAATCAAAATTACCACAAGAGGGATACCAAAGGCCTAACAATGGTGTATGAATAAGATACCTAAATATCCTCTTGATGGCTTTCAAATGAGACTCTTTTGGGTTAGCTTGGAAGTGTGCACGTAAGCATACAACAAACATAATGTCTAGCCTAGAAGCAGTCAAATATAATAAGGAACCAATTATACCTCTATAGAGATTTTGATCCACATTGATTCCGTTCTCATCTTTGTCCAACTTCATTGCCGGACTCATTGGAGTTCCAATCCCCTTGGACTTCTCCATCCAAACCTTTTCAAAAGCTCATTGCTATACTTAGTTTGAGATATGAAGAGACCTTCTTTTCCTTGCTTTACCTGGAAGCCCAAAAAGTACTTCAGCGCTCCTACAAGGCTCATCTCGAACTGATCATGCATGACTTTCTCAAACTTTTGACATAAAAGATCATTAGTAGCACCATAAATTATGTCGTCAACATAGATTTGAACAATGAGAAAGTTATCATATCATGCAAAATAAATAATATGTTGTCTACACTACCCTTTTTAAAGTTATTTTCCAACAACTATGTACTAAGACGGTCATACCATGCTCTAGGAGCTTGCTTAAGACCATACAAGGCCTTTTCTAATTTGTAAACAGGTTTGAAAAATTATGACTCTCAAATCCAGGGGTTGTTAAACAAACACATCTTCTTTTAGGTAGCCATTTAAAAAGGCACTTTTTACATCCATTTGTTTCAGTTTGAGGCCTTTAAAACTAGCAAAAGCTAGCAGAATCCTAATGGCCCCTAATCTAGCAACTGGTACAAAAGTCTCATCAACATCAATACACGCAATTTAATTGTATCCCTTGGCCACTAACCTAGCCTTGTTTCTAATTACATTTCCAGATTCATCAAGCTTATTTTTGTAAATCCATTTAGTACTAACAACAAGATAGTTTGTGGGTCGTGAAACTAGTTTCTAGATGTTATTTCTAACAAACTGGTTCAACTCATCCTGCATAGCCATAACCCAACTCTCCTCACTCAATGTAGTCTCTATGTCCTTAAGCTCTATCTCAGAGATAAAATCTCCATGAAGGTACAAAGATCACTAAAACAAGAGCTAGTGCGTATACCTATTGTAGGCTCACCAATGATCAAATCAGGTGGGTGATTTGGGTAATACCTAAGCTATCCTCTGTCCAATGCCTCCTCTTGAGTCTCAACTCCTTCTTGTCCACCATACTTTGGTTCATCATTGTTCCTTGAATTGCTTTTAATTCTCTATCGCCATCTTTTTTCCTGCAATCCAAAGAATCTTTTTCAGTTTCATCAAATTTAACATTTATGGACTCAATAATAGTCAAGGTGTGTTTATTATAAATCCTGTAAACTTTGCTCCTTGATGATTATCCCGCAAATACCCCTTCATTTGATTTGGATTTAAATGTAGCTAATTGATCTCCAGTGTTTAATACATAGCACCAGCATCCAAATACTTTAAAATATAAAATATTGGGGGTGTTGCCATGCTAAAGCTCATAAGACGTTTTGTTCATCATTGGTCTAATCATGACTCTATTACACACATAACATGCAGTATTGATTGTCTCGGCCCAAAAAGACATAGGCAATGCATACTCATTTAGCATTCTTCTAACCATCTATTTTAATGTTCGATTCTTTCTCTCGACCACCCTATTTTGTTGAGGTGTCTAGGAGAAGAGAATTCATGATGAATCCCTTTGCTAAACAATAATTTTTAAAAATAGAATTTTCAAATTCACCTCCATGGTCACTTCTAATTTTTACAATAGAAATGTTTTTCTCATTTGAAACCTGTTTACAAAAGTTTTCAATGTTTTCAAATAAATCTGATTTTTTGGCTAGAAAGTAATCTCATGTGTATCTAGAGTAGTCGTCAACCAAGACTAAGCAAAATTTCTTACCACCTAGGTTAGCAATATCGGTGGGCCCAAACTATTGGTAGATAAGTGCCTTCGAGGCAATTTATCTGTAGAACATCATGTTCAAATTTCAATGGTACTAATTATCCTAGTATGAATAGAATGTTTAAATACTTGGATAATTTCCTTAGACTTAAAGCAAGGTCATACACGTATCTAGATGAAGATCTAGATTATGGGAAGTGAACGACAGATAGGAACTTAAGTCTTAAAGCGTTCATGGTCATATATGTGTTGAGAAAAGGATATCGGCACATCAGACAGACCATTGTGTCTTTGTCTTTACTTAAAAGATGATGATGACCTCATAATCATTTGACCTAGCGAAGTCGGAGACAAGACACAGGTGCTCATTGGAGAATTAGTCCACTGAACGATCCAATAAAGAGTTGTCAAATGGTTAACATTAACTAAACTGTCATTGATACCTCTCTAATGATGACAGACAAGTTGGTCCTTAAGACTTGAGGTCATTGTCCGAACCTGTGTGTGAACTGTGTCACTTAGATCTATGATCTAGCCTCGAGTCTTCACTTGCTGAAAGGTCTTAGGTTGGATGACACTTGAAGCGTACGAGGTAAGTAGTGATCAAGAAAGGATTCGTCTCTTCCGTCCAGGGGAAGTTAGTGTCACAGGCTCAGTACGGTTCTTGGTGCAAAACCGCGACCGGTGTATGTTGTAGGAAGTACAACATAGACATACCAAAGACCGGAGCATACTAACCAGTGCTAGCTAGTAGGGTTGACAATTTACCATACCCAAGGCTATACAGTGACATAGTTATAACAAAGAGACTAAAACTTTGGTATTCATCACGGACACAGTCAGAGTGATCCCGACGACACTTTTGTCAATGGGTGAATCACGTAATTATAATGCTGAAACAGGGACGACACCTGCTGGTCGTGGTCATTGTCGTCTCGAGGTTTCGAGCCCCAACCTGTAGTAGGGTCAGGCTGTAGGGTCTCACATCGAGTAGGATTTGCCTCTTAGTAATAGGAAGTATTAAGGAGGAGTGCACTCGGTTGTACGAGAATAATTAGTGTTACAAAGGGTTTGTGATAATAAAGTCTAAGATAATTAAATGGGAATAATAGTGTTGCAAAAGGTTTGTGGTATACGCATTAGGAGAATGCGATGAGGGATTATTGCATAAGATGCCAAAGTATGTAAAATATAGTGTAAAATGTTTGCAAGAATATTTTAAATAATAAAGACATAGAAAAGGTTTACATTGGTTTCAGGATAGTCCCGATCAAAACCTGTGTTTCAAACGGATCTGAAATTGGCTAAAAAGGAGCTAAAAAGCTCAAGTTATAGCCAAAAAGGCAGGCTGGGCTAGACTAGCCCAGGCGGGCTGGGGTCTGGCCCGCCAGGGCGGGCATGTCTGGCCCGCTCAAGCAGACTCCTAATCGGTCCATATTTTACACCTTTTTTCTGCATATTTACATATCAGTTTGATCGTCCATATCGCTCTTTTCACGGTTCTTCGATGATATTGCGTTACTTTTCACTATTTCTTGTTTTTTTCGGATTTTAGGAAATATGGAGCGATCGGGAGCATAAATGAGATCAAGAGACTTGCATGCATACCAGAGCGTCGCACATGACTCTATCGAGGAGCTAGCAGCACTATGTGATGAGTGGAAGGAGAAGAAGATAGATAGAATCGACAAAGAGGCTAGGAGGAGATGATTTGACCCCAGAAACAGGCCACTCGACCGAGTACGCAGTTCACTCGGCCGAGTGAAGAAGCGTACTCGGTCGAGTACGACTGATACCAGAACGACTTGTGCCGCAATGCACTCGGTCGAGTGATTACTTTCACTCCGCCGAGTAGAGATCTTCACTTGACCGAGTGAATCAGGATTTTCTAAAGGAGAATGAAGCCGACTCTCTGGAATTTTGAGGAGAACAGCAGAAGACCTGCTCGGCCGAGTGAAGAAGTTCGATCGGCCGAGTGAAGAAGTTCGCTCGACAGAGTGAAGAAGTTCCCTCGACCGAGTGAAGGATGTCACTCGATCGAGTGACGCAGAGCACCAGAGCCCCTAATGCCCCCATCTTCTCTGTTTTGTTGGAATATGTCACTCGGCTGAGTGAGATTTCCACTCAGCAGAGTAGCGCAACCAGCTTGTGTCGAAAACTAGGGTTCTAGGCAGCGACAGGGGCAAATCTGTCAGGGTTTTTTGGCCGTTTTGGGCATGTATTTAAGCCCAGTTTTCATCCTAGTTTAGGGAGAGACCATAAATTACATTTTAGCTTATTTCTAATTGTAATTCCCTCTTAGAGATTGAAGAACTCAGATCTGGTTAGTTATTCTAATTGAAATTTCATATTTTTATGAATTGCTTTCTTCTAAATCTGAATTACTACATGTTTTTGGACATGTGTGTATATTTTATATATTCACGCACATCTTCTTTGTGTTTTTCTGTTATTTTCCGCCGTCTCGTATCTGTTTTCTCGTATTTTCCAGTTTTCTTTCACTTCTCCATGTTTTTACGTGTTTGCAAGAGTTTGCCAGCATAGGAGACTCATAACGAAGATATCACATGTCTCCGAAGCAACGGGAGGAGTCATGCGTGATTCCAGGGGGTCAAACGACAAGGATTTCTATCTTTCATCCCCCCACCCGATCGGTTGGATACAGCCAACCGATCGGGTTATGCACGCGTGCACGACCTGGACAGCCGCTGAAGCAAGAGAGCAACAACCGACCGGGTCAACCTACCGATTCAGCCCGACTGTCTTCGGGAAATTGGAGCTGAACTCCAACCGATCGGGTGACCTACACCCGATCGGTTCATCTGTAGCCGATTCCCCCAAAGACACGACCCGGAGAGCTCACCCGACCACCAGCAGATCGTGCCAAAACGTCGCAGCTTTCTGTTTATTTGGGCGACGTTTCCAACCGATCGGTTGATTTATCAACCGATTGGTTCACCTGATGAGCTCAAGATCCAAACGACCAGAAGCTTCTGCCAACCGATCGTGTCGTGTGACCGGGTGAAGCCCTGAAGAGCGCTGCCGAAGAACGAAGCAGGTCACCCGATCGGTTGATTCTTCAACCGATCGAGTGACGTCGTTTTCTATATATATTAACCCTTGGTTTTCAGAAACATAAGCTGTGTTTTTGGGCTGTGTTTTATTTTCTGTTTTAGTTCTATTGCGATGGCTGGAATTTTATACTTATTTGTAAGTGTTCCGATGTTTGTAAAACTTTGATATTATCTTAATTTCATTACTACTATCACATTTCAATCGCCTGATTATGATTTAACAGTCGATTTTCATTTAGATTGCTTTTTGCCTAAAATGTGTGAGTAGTTCCCAAATCTGGGATTTTGGTGGAAACCCCTTCGTGGGTTCTCCCTAATGCGTCCATAGGACTAGGAAATCGATAGGAATTAGGAATCTATTGGTTACGCGGGGTGTTTTATTGTCATCGGTGGAAAAAAGACCGCCTTTGACCGTTGGGCCAAGGGGGAATAAACTTGGCGGTTGACTCCCTAGCCATAGCTCACGCCCTTAGCGTAGACATCGAATCCTAGCGCGCGGGAGCGGCATGATGAGATGTTGGTAGTTATCATTGCGAGCTTAATACTCCCGGAGTCGGTCAGTGTTAATGGACATGGGAAAGCCTACTGACCGAACCCGGGTAGTCCAGCGTATCATCCTGGGCGCCGACCGGAATATCGGGCCCATGGTACACTGGTATCACTCTTAGAGGCAACGTCTCACCATTAAACTCTAATTCCGATCGTTGTCCTATCCGCCGGTCGTATTAGCGAGAACACATGATAGGGTGGAAACCGAAGTCCCGGGTTTCCTTTTATATTGTTTAATCTCGTATCTACAATTTGTGACAAACCATCCACCAATTCGGGCTAGCTCACCCATAGGGTGAATCGGGTCCCTTCTGACACAAGCACAAACACGCCTCCCTGTGTTCGACCCCCAAGCCACACTACAATACCGTGCGCTTGCGGTTATAAATATTTAAATCTCACGCCCCCAATCTCCTATTGCACTTGCATGATAACACACACACATCTTTTGAGGGGACGTCAAGCTTTATGGCGCCGTTGCCAGGGAGGCTACGTGTTTGTTTTCATTTAGGACCCAGTAATCCCTGAGACTAGCTCATGAACGCGGTCGCTAGACTGCGTTTTATCCAAAAATTATAAAAATTTCAATAAACAGATTTTTTCCCTACCACCATTATCAATTTGTGCTATTTCTTGTACCACTTATGCGCTTGTCGTAGCCAAAATTTTTGTTTGTCAGGTGAATTATGTGGATGCCCGATGGATCATACATCGGAAATTTTGATGCTTACACGCCATACAGTGCTCAGATGGGGGGATATGAGAATTATCCGTAGGTCGTGGCAGTTTGCGAAGCTTGTGGGATGCAGGGACATACAGCCAACCATTGCCAATTCAGTGCCCAACCCTACACTCCACGCTCATATACCCACAACCTACATCAAGAACCCTCCCATCCTTACCACCAAATTTCCACACCCCGTCCTCCACCAAGATCGAGCCTTGAGTTATTCTTGGAAAACTACATTGCAACTCAAATGCACTGGATATTACCTCTGCTTCCATCACCACTCCCCCCATCGATGTCTGACCTTGAATTATTATTAAAAGACAACATTTTAAACCAAGGCCAGATGACTCCACCACTTCCACTTCCACCACCTACGACTGATCTTGAGTTGTTAGTGGTGAATTCCTTTGTAAATCAAGGCCCAACAACGCCATCACCCTCATCTCCATCTTGGAAATCTATCCTTGAGTTATTGATGGAGGATTCCACGGTAACCCAGTGCCAGGTGGCTTCACCAATTCCATTGCCACCTACCACTTCTACTTTTGAGGGTGAAGCAGTCATGTCTCATACATCATCGACGACTTGCACCATGAAAGGTAACTCTTATGGTTTACAATTTGAAAATTTTGATATGCGTCCCCTTCCCCATGCAGGTACAATTTTTGAGACATACAACGTCGAGGAGGCCATGGAGGATGTCCATATCAACGAGGAGGGAGAGCGTGGAGCCGTGAACGACACGACTCATTCTATTGAGCCTCATGCTCCCTTGCCTCTACCACTACCTCCACAGCTCACCCTCACTCCACCAGAGGCAGCGCATCCACTAGAGCTTACTGCTCCCACTCAGGAAGATCTTTTAGACCCCTATTTCTGAATCTCATATTACATTCCACATATTTTTTGATTCAGATACTATTGACATGACATACCCTCCAAAGGATCCAGACTTACATCATACGGAGATATGTCAAGGTATGTCAGCACCTGACAAGCTCGTCGCTGAACGTAGACAGGAGATCGTCGCATCACCGCCAGGGCATAGCACCACATTCTCATGGAGTCATCGTCAACTTTTTCCACGCTTTACATTGCACTTTGAAGACACTCTTTGGGATACATTTATTGCGGGGAAGGATTTTTCATCACGGACTGATGCTCCTTTCCTTTTGAATGATTTAGGTGGACATCATCGGGAGAAGCTTGTGGGAGCATTGCTGGAGTTCGTTGGAGTTCGTGGCACCAGAATATTGGCAGAGCCACAGAAAGAACAGGAAGAGAAGCTTCCTGCTCCGCTTCAGATCGAAGATCCACCGTTTGCTCAGGTGTATCTAAATCTAGTAGTGTAAAAAATTTTTACCGCTCTCTAGTCTAGACTTGAATATACTCGTCTCCTCTTGACAGCGAGAGGAGCGTATCAGGATTAATCACTTTTCTTTGAATAATATTTGCCTCCATGCCTACACCCCTCCATCTTCTACAGAGGAGGACGAGGACGATTCCTCTCCTGCTTTTTTATTCCATTTTGTTTTTTGACCTACCCCTTTTGCATTTTCATGATTATATCATACCGCTAGCTTTGTCACGTCTAGCTTTGGGAAGTCAATTTTTCTGTATGCTGTCGTGTGATGTTTTCTATGTGTGTTTGTTTATTTGTGTGTTGTCATGTGATTTTCTATTTTTATTTTCTGTTTTTATGTCATGTTGTGTGATTTTCTTTATTTTCCTTTATTCGTATGTGTGTTTTTCTTTTTTTTCATCTCGTTTTGAGTCGGTGCGTATTCCCCCCATTTTCTTTGCCCTCCCGTCTTCACTTTTATTGCATTGAGGGAAATGCAAGTTTCAGCTTGGGGGAGTCACACTTCGTGCATCATTTGCGTCTTTTTCTTCGTTTTTGACTCGTTTTCATCGTGTTTTTATTTTTTCTTTTCTTCTTTTTATCTCTAAATTTCTCCTAGAAATGAACCATATGATGAACTGCCACAAAAATCATAGACACACCTAGCATGGCTTCGATAATCACATTCACTAACCCTAGGAAGCCGAGTCCTCTTGCATTTCACGCATCGTGGGTCCACTTAGCTTTTCTGTGAGTCGTGTGTCGTGACTAGCTTTCTGGTGTGCTTCTACTTTGTGATTTTGCTTTATATACCTGTTCAGGAATCACCCCTAGATTATAATGCTTCGATTTAAATATGCGGTATTTTGCCTCTCTTATCTGCTTCTGTATGTATGAATATATATATATCGTATGCTTCATTTCGCATGTGTCGGGATTCCACAATTAGGACTAGATAACCCACTTAGCCTACGCTCTGATTAGTGAAAAATCTCCCCTGCCCAAGTGTATAGAATCTGATTTCTTTTTTTATTTTACTTGGTGCAAATCCTCTCGTCGTGTACCGTTCTCCCACTTGGGAGAGTGCACACGTGTATTTACCCCAAAATCCAAAAATCAAAAAAAGAGAGAGAAAAGAAAAACCCCAAAAAGAGAAAAGAAAAAAAAGAGAAATATATATATATGTATAGCCAAAAATCCAAAAAAAATACATATATCCAAAATCCAAAAAAATATGTGTGAATATTTTCCTACATACCGAGAATAAAGGGAATGCGAGAATTTGCACCGAGTGTTCTACTCCACATCATCTCAACCCCCATCGCTTTCGAAAACACTTGAAATAGGGAATTTCTAGCTATTATCTAGGTGATAGTATGGTGATGTCCAAGTCCATAGCTGTGGAGTCCCTGACACATGATACGTTTCGATTCTCACTTTCTTTTCATGTATGCTTGAGCTATATATTCACCGCTTATCTCAAATCGAATCGATATTTGGGTCTTTTCTTGGATTAGTGTATATGGAGCTTATTGCACAATGTAGATAGTGACACCCGTCTGCAAGCACACGACCACACTCACTCGCGCTTTATCACATGGGCCCACGGCACTTGTCTGGACTCGTTTCCTTTAGTTTATTGTTGTGATTTGGCGTTTGCTTGCTTGGTGTGTCGTTTTTGAACATGTGGCCCTGACGGGCGATTTAGGATTTAGAGTTCTCTTTTTCTCTCTTTCTCTCTATTTTCTCCCTCCGAGCTCCTACTCTCACTCGTCTTCCTCGAGGAAGAGGAAGGGTTCAGCTTGGGGGATTTTGACGTGTGTGTATATTTTATATATTCACGCACGTCTTCTTTGTGTTTTTCTGTTATTTTCTGCCGTCTCGTATCCGTTTTCTCTTATTTTCCAGTTTTCTTTCACTTCTCCATGTTTTTACGTGTTTGCAGGAGTTTGCCAGCATAGTGGACACATAACAAAGATATCACATGTCCCCGGAGCAATGGGAGGAGTCACGCGTGATCCAGGGGTCAAACGACAAGGATTTCTATCTTTCAGCCCCCCACCCGATCGGTTGGATACAGCCAACCGATCGGGTGATGCACGCGTGCACGATCCAGACAGCCGTTGAAGTAAGAGAGCATCAACTGACTGGGTTAACCGACCGGTTCAGGCCGACTGTCTTCTCGGGAAATTGGAGTTGAACTCCAACCGATCGGGTGACCTTCACCCGATCGATTCATCTGTAGCCGATTCCCCCAAAGAGATGACCCAGAGAGCTCACCCGACCGCCAGCAGACCGTGCCAAAACATTGCAGCTTTCTGTTTATTTGGGCGATGTTTCCAACCGATCGGTTGATTTATCAACGGATCGGTTCACCTGATGAGCTCAAGATCCAAACGACCAGAAGCTTCCACCAACCGATCGTGTCGCGTGACCGGGTGAAGTCCTGAAGAGCGCTGCCGAAGAACGAAGCAGGTCACCCGATCGGTTGATTCTTCAACCGATCGGGTGACGTCGTTTTCTATATATATTAGCCCTAGGTTTTCAGAAACGTAAGCTGTGTTTTTGGGCTGTGTTTATTTTCTGTTTTTCCTCTATTGTGACGGCTGGAATTTTATACTTATTTGTAAGTGTTTCGATCTTTGTAAAACTTTGATATTATCTTAATTGCATTACTACTACTGCATTTCAATCGCCTGATTTTGATTTTAACCGTCGATTTTCATTTAGATTGCTTTTTACCTAAAATGTGTGAGTAGTTCCCAAATCTGGGATTTTGGTGGAAACCCCTTCGTGGGGTCTCCCTAATGCGTCCATAGGACTAGGGAATCAATAGGGATTAGGAATCTATTGGTTACACGGGGTGTTTTATTGTCATCGATGGGAAAAAGACTGCCTTTGACCGTTGGGCCAAGGGGGAATAAACTTGGCGGTTGACTCCCTAGCCATTACTCACGCCCTTAGCGTAGACATCGAATCCTAGCACGCGGGAGCGGCAGGATGAGATATTGTGAGTTATCGTTGCGAGCTTAATGCTGCCGGAGTCGGTCAGTGTTAATGGACATGGGAATGCCCACTGACCGAACCCGGGTAGTCCGGCATATCATCCTGGGCGCCGACCGGAATGTCGGGCCCATGGGACGCTGGTATCACTCTTAGAGGCAACGTATCACCATTAAACCCTACTTCCGATCGTTGTCCTATTCGCCAGCCATATTAGCGAGAATCACATGATAGGGTGGAAACCGAAGTCCCAGGTTTCCTTTCATATTGTTTAATATCGTATCTACAATTTGTGACAAACCATCCACCGATTCGGGCTAGCTCACCCATAGGGTGAATTTGGTCCTTTCTGACACAAGCACAACCACGCCTCCCTGTGTTCGACCCCCAAGCCACACTACAACACCGTGCATTTGCAGTTATAAATATTTAAATCTCGGGCCCCCAATCTCCTATTGCACTTGCATGATCACACACACATCTTTTGAGGGGACGTCATTTTTATTCATTGATTTTGCTATTGCTATGATGAATTGCGAGTAGTTTTGCTGTTCTAGGGCATATGGATGAACCCTATGAATCTAATTTCAGATTTGTGATGAATTGATTTCTTTGTTGCTAGAATTGATAGAAGGTTAGGTTGTGATTGATTTATTACGGATAGCTAGGAATTTCCATCGATATGGGGTTTGCAAGAGATTGGATTCCTATCGATGGAAAGGCCTAGATATTCAATTTAGATTTATAATCGAAATTCACTAGAATTGGTTTACAAGAGATTGGACCAAAGCTAGCATTTTTAATATAAATCTATATCCATATTCGTTTGCAAGAGATTGGACGAATACGAGCTATCATAATCTAGATCGTATCTCGAGTTTGCACGAGAGTGGGTACAAGGGACGATTGAACGATGATGTCGATCATAATGCTAGTGGCTTAGGTTAGGGTTTGCACGAGAGTGGGCCCTAATCTAGATCGCTATAGACCAGCAATAGCACGAGAGCGTGAGCTTGGTTCTCTATTTAGTTACGACTAGTTCACCTCAACACAAGTCTTGCAACATTGAGATTCATAATTCACAGAGATAGATGACGATCCGTAGTGGGAATTCCCTAGCCCTGGACGCTTTTATAATATCGAATTTGAATTGTTAATTGAACGACCGTGACAACAACATCCTATAAACCATCTTTCCATCGATAGCTTTGTGATCGAAATAGAGTACCGTCATTAGTCCCTCCTCGTGTTCGATACCTGCTCGCCACTATACTGTGCGCTTGCAGTAAAACTATGACTGTCTCCCGGGTGTGTATCTGGGGGCCGATCAAGTTTTTGGCGCCGTTGTCGGGGAGGCGACGATATTTTATTTTCTTTACCGAGCTATTTAGTTTTTTAATTATTAGTTTCACTCTTTTATTCCTCTATTGTGCTAACAATTCAATCTAGACTCGCTTTTTCTGTGCATGTACACGAGATCAAAGGCTTCCCAAGGAGGCATATTATTTGACCCTGAGATCGAGCGTACGGCAAGGAGGCTTAGAGCTGAGAGGAGATCTTCTATAGAGGAAAATCAAATGGCCACACCGGAAACACCAGAGGAGCTGGCACAACGCATGACTAGGATTATCTACATCCGAGATAGGCTACGGCCTAAGACCATGTCTACCACCTCTTCTATAGTCATACCGGAGTTGGCGGCCGACAAGAACTTTGTGTTAAAGACATGACTCGTAGTGTTGATGCAACAAGACCCATTTCATGGGAATCCTCAAGAAAAACCACACTACCATGTGCAAATGTTCTTGCGAAGTGCGCTACTTTCTAGATGCCTGGCATGCCGGCAGATGCTATTCGACTGTGCCTCTTCCAATTTACTCTTCATGATAAGGCTTTGTATTTGCTGAGGGCGCAAGCCAATGGGATCTTCACCACTTGGGATGAGCTAGCGAGTGCATTTGTCAACAAGTTCTATTCGCCAACCAAGACTATAAAGATACGAAGCGCCTTATTTTCCTTCAGGACAAGGCCCTCAGGAGACTTTATATGAGGAGTGGGAGCGTTTTAAGGACCTCCAACACCAATGCCCCCACCATAGCATCGAACCGTGGGAGCTAGTGCATAGTTTCTACAATGGATTGCAACCGAGCACAAAGCAAATAATTGATGCAACCTCTAATGGAGCCATCTTGGCAAAGACACAGGATGACGCTACGACCTTATTTGAAGAGATGGCATGAAATAATCAGTAATGGACCGATGAAAGGGGACAATCTTTGTCATCTTTGAAGCCGTCAAGAATCTATGAAGCAAAAGCGATGGCGGAGCTGTCTACAAAATTTGATTCTCTTCATAAAGCCGTGGAGAGGCTGGAAAAGTTGATGAGTGAGCCACAAGGAGCTTCCAACGCATCTACATCTGGAGGAAGCATGATCGACTGGAAGGATCAAAGCCAGATTATGTTCGTTAGGGGGGAGCAAGGAGACGGAGCTATGGAGCAAGCTCAATATGTTGCCGGCAATAGCGGTTATTGGGTGAACCCGGCTACTAGGGGTCACCCCAGATTTTCATATGCCAACATTGATGGAGCCTTGACTCCACCACAGAAGCAACCGTCGTCGCAACAACCACAAGCCCGGCCTCTGCAACAACCACAGTATCAACAGAGGCTACCCCAACAACAAAACTACCCATCAAGGTAACAAGCGGGGCCCTATAGATCCCCGGGATACAATCAAGGATGGAGGGCACCCAATCCCCCACAAGCGCAACCAAGGTCGAAGCACGAAGCAAGGGTTGAAGAATTCATGGCCGAACAAAAGAAGACTAACGCAAGATTGACGGCTCAACAAGACTCCCTTAACACCGTCGTGGCACAGTTGGCGGAGCAACTCACATTGCTCAACAAGACTAATCATCAATTGCCGGCTCAACCGGAACAAAACCCACGGAGCAATACCGGCCATATCAATGTGGTCGTGGCGGTAACTACAAGAGGCAGGAAGGACACTACTCCCACCATGATTCAAGCTAAGGAACCGAGTGAGGAAATTTCAGTTGAGAAGGAGACGGTCAATGAAGAGGAGGACCCAAAGGTGGCGAGCAATGATGAAAAATCTACAATGACGGAGCCACGAGAGGAGCGAACATATATGCCACGGGTACCATTTCCACAACGGTTGGCAAATGCAAGGATTGAGTAGAGACTCGTTAAATTTCTGGAGTACTTGCGAGGAGTGAGCTTGAACATCATGTTCTTAGATGCAATCGTCGAAATCCCATCCTATGCAAAGTTTCTCAAGGATTTGATCGCGAAAAAGAAGTGAAAGGAAAGGGTCATGCTTGCCGAGCAAAGTACGTGGTTCACAAAAAAGGAGAAGATACCGACCAAGTTTAAAGATCCCGATAGTTTTCGAATTCCTTGCACGCTTGGAGGGGTCGCCCTTCAGAAAGCTCTAGTGGATTTGGGAGCAAGTGTGAGCCTCATGCCCCTTACGATGTTCAAGAAACTGAATATGGGAACCGACCTCAAGGCCACAGACATGAAGATACAACTCGTCGATGGGCGAATCACTAGGCCAGTGGGGATTGTTGAAAACGTACCACTGCAAGTACCAGGTGGACTTTGCTTGCCATGCAACTTCGTGGTGATGGACATTAAGGAAGAAGGTGATATGTTGCTGATACTTGGGCGCCCTTTCCTAGCCACCGCCAGAGTAATTATAGATGTGAGGGAAGGAACCTTGTCCCTAAACGTCAGCAACATTGAGGTTGAGCTCCATATTCCGAAGGCGATGAAGCATATGCCTTGGCCAGAGGAAGTGGACTACGTGGATCTCCTCGACGTGGTCATAAACGACGCTATGCCATTCGCCATTGGAACCAAGCACAATGACAACCTTGAAGAGACCCAAATTGCCAAAGATGGCGAAATGATGGGAGACCCACCGGACCCTCTTACGGATGAAGAGAAGAACGACGCTGTAATACCCCATTTCCATAAGTGCGCGTATTTATACGTATTTTGGCGTAAATGCATACGTTTAATTTTTGGAAGTATGCATGTATTTTTTCTTTAATTATTTGGTGTAGGAATTATTTTTAAAGGAATTTAAAATCGTCATTTAGTATTAGTAAATATGGGTATTTGGATGAAATATTATGTATTTGGAATGGTATGATGTATTAATCATGTATTTCTAATTTCTATAAAATACAAATTTGGAAAAATATTAGGATGACACATACCATAGCTAGTTATCATCTTGCATGAATGCATTTAAACACTTGGCTCTTGGCTTTGACTAATAAGTGGATGAGGATTTTTGGGAGAATAGCAAAAATAAAAAAAGAAATCAAAACACAAAAACTCTCATCCTCTCATCTCTCCTTCTCTCTCCCTCCTTTTATGCCATGGCCGAATTCTCCAAGGGGGAGTATTGGGTGTCCAAACACCCAAAGGGCTTCTCCACCTCCACTCGGCATCTTCTGATGTCATCCTTTTCTTCATTGGGTGCATGTGGGTCATTTTGGAAACCTTAGAGAGGAGGATTCAATGGCAAATTGGGAGCTTGAAAAGGAAGAATAGGAAGCTCAAATTCTCCAAGGACTAATAAGGGCCAAAGATTATTAGAAAGACTGCCTAAGGTAGGATCTCTTTGCAAATTTAGTAGGATTCAATTTTAGGATTGGTTTTTAGTGTATCATGAAGTATGTGTAAGAGTATTCAACTTTAGAATTTGTAGATTAAAATAGATAGAGTGATAAATTTGTTTAATTAGTGGGAAAAGACTCATTCATTATATATTTGATTAGAATTGGTTCATCTTCTTAAATATTAGTAGCATGTTCATTAGGATATCTCTTGCTATAGTTATATATTTCATGCTTAATGTATATGTGCAAGTGTAGTGTCTCTAACATGTCATTGATCATTGCTAAAGTTCATGTGTTAATATGGTATTAAGAATTTATTAGCATGACATATTGAGAAAAAAATTTAGTAGCATGCTAAATGACTATTAATGTATGCAAAGTTTTAAGGAGAAAACATTTCCCTAGTGAAACTAGTAACACGCTAGTATGTTCTATAGTTTTTACTTGTAATTCCATTTTGTGGATAATTGTGTTGTGTTTAAATCTTAGTTATGTTAGTAATGAAATGCTAGTGTACTTCTGTTGATAATGTCATGCTAACTATGTTAGAAACTAAATTTGGTTAGAAAGTGTATGTGCTGAAATTTTCTTAGCCCAGAACCGAGACTTAGAAAATTCGTAGAAAATAGTCGAAAAATCCAAAATTTACAATCTATGATACAACAGAAATCAGAAGAAAATTCCCTACAACTTTCGTGAGAGACCAGAGACTAATTCTGACTGTAGATAGGTTAAACGTGATGTTCTTTGTAACGGCCGGTACCCACTATTTGTTATGCGGCTGTGCGTATAGCAATTTCGGGTACCTGATTGGTTTTGTTGCTTTGTATGTGAGTCGTGTTGTTGAGTCGATGGGCCATAGCACTTGGTTGCGTCCTTAGCAAGCCAACCCCGACGCGTGCCCAACTTGGAATTGTTGTCGCCTTTAGAGCCCCGTATCATTTATACGCTTTTCGTGCACGTAGTCTTGTTCGTGCACGTATTTATTTTAGATCTTGTCTGTATCCGAACCCTATAGTGTGATATGCCGTTGTGGCCCTCTCGAAGAGTATTAAAATTGTGGTGTTAATTGGGAACGTCATTTCACGGGTCGTTCTCCCACGATTTGATCTTATTTGATGAGACGTCGCGAATTTCACTTTTGTCGGGAGGCCTTTTTATTTTTAGTTTCGTTTCTCGTCATCGAAATTGTGATCCATCTTCTCTGTCTTCTTTCTCTTGTCGACACGGTCGTCCCGGTATTTTTATTATATTTTTCAGACACCGTTTAGTTGGCCTTTCGCACTAATCACCTTCAACTTGTATTTAGCCCAGCTTATCTCTAATTAAACTTAATTAAATCTGATTCAATCTCAGCCATAGGATCTACATTTCATGTAGAATTATTCCTTAGCTATTCACCATTCTATATCACCCAAATTACACTCCCTCCCTATCACATCCTCTCTCCCCAACCAACTAACTCTACCCCAATGTTGAATCTAGATAGCAAAACCTTACTTTCCAATATAACACACGCAATCAGCCCTAGGCTGTCATCTAGGAGCCGCCAGCCCCTGGGATTCTCCCCCGCTCGCGCAACAGGAAGCCTCGACCACCTCTTCGAGTTGTCGGCGACCCCACTCCACCTTCGGCCGCCCATCTCGTCAGAGCAACCCCTATGAGCTCCAACAGGGCGAATTCCCTTCATCCCCCTCGAAACCGCGCCGATCTGTTCTCTCCCTGCTGCAAATCGCACCGGCCAGCCACCCAGGCGAGCTCCGGCCGTCCTCCAGTCAGCAAATCCCCTTGGCCGAACCCTCTTGTGCGTAATAGACCCCAGGTCGAATCTCAACTCTGCCGCACAACCCTGATGGATGCCAATCTCCTTCCACAATCTCCAAGGCCATCAACTTTCCCCTCAACAGATCACAACTCTGACCATCTGAGTCCCTTCGGCCAGGCTTCACCTTGCGCCACCCTCCTGAACCCTTGGTCGTGCCCTCCATGCAACCCGCTCAAATACGGCCACCTGATCCACCCTAGATCCTAGCAAGCCGCACCCTCTTATTGTTACTGCCATCCTCCTCTTTGGACGCTGCCTCTCTGGCATCCCCGTCGACCCCTCGATCCCCGCTGCCATCTAGGATCCCCCTCAGGCCGCTGTCACTCTGAAACAGCGAGTGATCTCGCTATTTTGGTGTTTTACCGACATACCGTCACGTCGTATCGCTGCTTCGTCTCCTGCTCGCTGTTGGGATCTTCAGTCGGCCCCCTACTGCTCCTAGGGGTGCCTTCCGACATCACAGACATCCCCTACGACGCTCAACATCGTAGACTTTGCGTGTGTCAAGCCGTTCATTCTGGTTAGTTGATACGGCTTCCCGGAAGCCGTAGAAATGCCTACCGACATCCTACTCGCTATTGGAATCTTGATTCGCTGTTTTGGTCGCTGCCTGAGGATTGGCGAGCGTGGAATCTTGATTGGAATCTGGATTTGGAGCGCGTTATTTTATTCCAACCCCTGACATCACTACCCGACGTCAGTGTAGCTCTCATGTCGTGTTGAGGTATATCTGAACAGTAGGAATCCACACCACATGTTAACAAGATAAAAACTGTAATTCTATTGTGTTGGTTAATTCACTAATTGAAGATAATGAATACGGGACTGTAGGTTGGTGTGATGATTGATGTTTGGGCACGTAGGCAGAACTGGACTCCTTGGTCTTGTGACTATCAGCACGTCCCTCTTCAGGCAAGTGAAACTTGCCAACTTTTGCTTAGGGCCATGTTTTAGGCCACCTTCTTGCTTTTAGCGTAAAAGAGACTAGACAGTGAAATGATAGCTATCTAGATGCAACTTTAAGATCCAGCTTGACAAAGAAGCTAGATCTGTCACCTTGCCATGTCATTCATGCATTGTTATCTGCCATGTTTAAATTCCTTATTTGTACGCACTTAAACTGTTATCTGCCATGCATTGCATCTTACATGTCATCCAAGTTGAATGTTGCATTCGTAGCACACACTACAATACTTGTACTTCCTTGTTGAGGCTAGGTGCACCCCTATGCCATAATGAAAAACACTTCCTGGCTCGTGATCCAGAAGCGGGCTACATGTGTTGGTCAAAAACCAATGCCCGATTTCCTTGTTGAGGCTAGGTGCACCCCTATGCCATCATGAAAAACACTTCCTGGCTCGTGATCCAGAAGCGGGCCTCATGTGTTGGTCAAAAGCCAATGCCCGATACATTCGGAGGGGTAGGGATACGCGATCACTTGAGCTAGGAGCTGGCCGTGCAGCCACTCTAGCCAAAAGGCGTAATCTCTGTGCACGACGTGCTTACTAGACTTGTCTTTGTACTTGTGATTGTTCATGTAAAACATGACATCCATGCCATGTTTCAAATGACATGCTCGTACTTTACTTTACTTTACCTTACTTGTCGCACTCATGTTATAACTGCCATGTCATTGCATCATGCTAGAATTGCTAGGTTGTTCACTCTACTTTCAGTTTCCTTGCACAAGTCTCTTGTAGACTTGCTGACATGTGCCCCTTGCTCTTTTGGGTGTCACATGTTAGACCCTGAGCCAGAGACCGTTGCTGAGTACGTGGTATTTGCTGACGCTGAGCCTGAGCTCATGTCTGTCCAGGAGGAGTTTATGGCTACCGGTGACCATTCTTAGTGACCTTGCTGAGCTTTCTTTTGTTTTAGGATTGTTGTTAGTTGTCGGTGCGTGGCACCTTTAATTTGTACGTTGTACTTTTGTTGGCCATGCTTGGGCCTTTAGACTCTGTTTCTTTTAGCCTGGTGGCTTTTCTACGATTCTAGGATTTATTTTTATGGATATTCTGAGATTTCTTGTGTCTCATTTCCTTTATTATTATCTTTGTTTCGTATCGCAATTGCAAGGACCTGCCATTTAATCTTTATTGACGCTTATCAGACTTGCAGCTTTGCAGCTTCAAGTCTGAGCGGACCTACTCACGCTTCGCCTCCATATTTTTGGGAAGCGGGGCGTGACAGGTTTTGTTGGTGGCCCATGTAGGTCTCCGTCTTGCAACTGCGAATTATCGGAACAACGATAATAACTATGGAATGTCCATTAAATAAATTACAACATCCGAGTCATAAGCCTTGAGTCTAGTCGTTTTCCTATGTCACTAGGTGGTAAGAAGACTTAGTTGGACATCTGTGTTTGCTAGTTAGAGGCCCTGATTGTTAGTTAGACTTCTGGAATCTCTTTAGTCGTTCGCCTGGGTTCATCGATTTTGGACCAAGCTGAACGCATTTCATTACCGTCTTGTTCCTTAAGAAGTCGTAGCGCTTAGTTCTTAATCTTTCGTTGGTTGACTGTAGGAGCTTCCCCGTAGATTTTCCTGGTTCATATCCTAGGCGTATGTATGTTTTGATCATCCGACCATTTTCCTTGCCTCGATTCACGAGATCGCCTCATGACGATCGTCGTAAATTTACGAATCCCTCCGTTACAAATCTTGAATCTTCTGAAAGTATTTTTCGATTTCCTTTCCCCTAAGTTTAAATTTGTTCAAATTTTAATATATATATACTTATACTTCATACTCTTTCGTTGACTTAAATTTTTAAAACTTTTGTCGAAACTTTGAATACTAGCTTATGATATTTTTCCAGCCTATACTTTTCGTATCTACGAAAATACATTGTCCTTTCATATATTAATTTTATTCCGAACCGTTTTATTTTTATTTTGTCCAATTCGACTTATAATTTTTCTCTTCTTATTTATGCCATTTGAATGACACATCACGCTTACTTTAATATACTTTTCAAGTCACTGGGGATTTCAGCTTCCAGCAAGTCAAGTTATGCTCATCGTTTTCCCTATTTCAGATTTTTGAAAAAATTACTATTTCATAACCATTACCTGATCTGGACCTTCCATAAATTGGTTTTAAAGCTTTATTACCAATTTTGATAATTCTACTACCAAGTTATTATTATCTTTCCGTTCACCATACATACTTTTAGAATAATTTCAAAACTAAATAGAATTTCAATTATTTTTATATCCGTACCATGCTCGTTGTGCTCGTATGTTAAGAACCTTGTGTAAATCAGTTTCTTTTCGATAAATTCTGGTTCCACTAAAAGTAGTTTCAATATTGATTATTTTAAATTTTTTTTCCTAGCTTAAAGACTTTGAAAGCATTTAACATGAGCTTAAATTCTTCAGTTCATTTCAAATTTTTTGCCGAAATTATATTAAATTACTGCTGTATAATATCTTCTAAACTACGTCCTTAATGTTCGTGTGAATGATTTACTTCCTTTTCATAATGATTTTCGATAAGCCAATAAATCATTTTCTCTTATTATGAATATTCGACTCAAACTTACTTCGAACAACTTGTTTTATCGATCTCCAAATATTTTTATACAGACGATGACTATAACTTTTGAAATACAACAGCTTTCAAATTTCACGTATTTTAGCTTATGTTATTTACAATATTTTCTTTCTGTATCTGATAAGGGTATCACTACATCTCCCTTTCCTCTACCCAAACATTCACCAGTGAGTCACTATTTCACCTAACCAAGATGTCTCCTTGTATTCATCCTATCTCAACTCGTGATTATCGATCCTTCCCTCGTCATGCTTTTGACCTCGATCTCCTCTATTGCTAGGCTTTAGTGCTCGTCCATGACCGTGTCAACTCCAATTTGTTAGTAGGCCCTGGGACCTTGTGATGTTGTCGTGGTGCATGTACCTAAGTTGAGTATGTGGGCTTGAATGAGTGTACTCCCCTATAGTATATTAATGTTTGCCTATTGTGTGATATATACATACTCAGGGTTATACGTGATGTTATGAAGTTGGTTGTGTGTTAGTATTTATAGATATGCGTGAGGATAGCTATAACACTCTAGGGGCGTCTGAGTATATATGAATCAGTGTTGAAATATCTAATGAAGTGTATGTAGTTGGAGATACTTAAAATGGTTGAAATAATATGTTGGTAAGGATGTATAATGATACTAGGGTACTTATAGTTAAATGTGTAGGCCTATTATATAACCTATATGTTAGTACGTGTGAGTAGGTGCTCATACGTAGATACGTATTGTGCTTAGGCGTAAGTAGTTATGTATTTGCTGCATGAGTATATAGGTGATATACATATGGTAGTAGGATTATAATTTTGATTGGTATTGCTTGCTTTTAACGGGATGTTGTATGCGTGTATACCACGAGGTATACACGACTATTGCATATCGTAACTATGTATGGAGTAGATGTGATGGTATACTAATTATAGGTAGTAGGATATAGTGTGAATATAGGTTCTACATGTGTGTGACTATACGGTGAATGCGTGTATTAGGGAGGGTATTATGATTATACGTGTGCTGATGTCGGTATTATTATTATGGTATATAAAGCGATTGAACTATGTGAGTATTACCTGACTAAATATTAAGTGTGATTGACATATGGTATGTATATGGTTGTATTGGTAGATGTGTATACATTGGAGTGGTATTGGTATAGGTGTAAATACCGTGTTACATATATAAAGTTTTCTGATATGTGTTTCGAGTCTCACTCAAGTTTGAGTGGGTATACTCTAAGTATATTGTTATGTATGTCTGTAGTTGCATATAGCGAAGTTTGATGTATGCATAGTGATAGGAGTGTTGGTGCATGGTTGTGTTATGCGCATGATTGTGGGTCGCTATACCAGTATATAGTTATAGGTGTTGATCTTGTGGTATAGTTATTTACTAAGGACTTGCCTGTGTGAACGTATGTGTGCTAGCTAAACTAGGTGTGTAGATGTACTGAGTATATAGTGGTATGGTTGGTATATATGAATGAAATGTTAGCAGGTGTGGGTGTGCACCATGCACGGGTAACTATGTGCTTAGTTATAGGTATTGGTGACTATGGTTTGTGTGACGTGTCGTGAATATAGTTATAGGACCGTATGTGTTGTGAATATATGGTGAAATATTTGCATGCATTTGAATGACTATAAATTGTGAAATTACAGTAGTGGTAAATGTATCTTAGATATAATAACGTGATTTAATATTAAGTGGTGTGGTTACTTGTGTTGATATGTTGGCATTGGATGTACACTAGGAGATATAGGGGGTAGTGTATCATTATTGTTTGTTCATAGGTAGCTATCTGAACGTGGAGTATTACGATGGTAATTGCTGGTGTGGATTATTTAAATTGGTTGTGAGTATCTGAACTATTGTTTTGGTGTTAGGTAAGTAGTAGTTATATAAGGGATGTATGTATATATATGTATGATTGAAATACGTTTATGCATTTGACTGACTATGATAGGTATAAGTGAATGATGTGCGTGAATATATATACATGTTAGTAGGGTTAATGTTTGACTACCTAGTGCATGTATAAGCATTTGTAATGACTATACCTGGTTGAATTATAGTGTGATATGATCGGGATAGCTACTAGTCTGGCGAGAGTTATATTTAAAGTTAGAAAGTCCGAGGACGGACTTTATTCTAAGGTGGGTAGGATGTAACGGCCGGTACCCACTATTTGTTATACGGCTGTGCGTATAGCAATTTCAGGTACCTGATTGGTTTTGTTGCTTTGTATGTGAGTCGTGTTGTTAAGTCGATGGGCCATAGCACTTGGTTGCGTCCTTAGCAAGCCAACCCCGATGCGTGCCCAACTTGGAATTGCTGTCGCCTTTAGAGCCCCGTATCATTTATACGCTTTTCGTGCACGTAGTCTTGTTCGTGCACGTATTTATTTTAGATCTTGTCTGTATCCGAACCCTATACTGTGATATGCCGTTGTGGCCCTCTCGAAGAGTATTAAAATTGTGGTGTTAATTGGGAACGTCATTTCACGGGTCGTTCTCCCACGATTTGATCTTATTTGATGAGACGTCGCGAATTTCACTTTTGTCGGGAGGCCTTTTTATTTTTAGTTTCGTTTCTCGTCTTCGAAATTGTGATCCGTCTTCTCTGTCTTCTTTCTCTCGACGACATGGTCGTCCTGGAATTTTTATTATATTTTTCAGACACCGTTTAGTTGGCCTTTCGCACTAATCACCTTCAACTTGTATTTAGCCTAGCTTATCTCTAATTAAACTTAATTAAATCTGATTCAATCTCAGCCATATGATCTACATCTCATGTAGAATTATTCCCTAGCTATTCACCATTCTATATCACCCAAATTACACTCCCTCCCTCTCACATCCTCTCTCCCCAACCTACTAACTCTACCCCAATGTTGAATCTAGATAGCAAAACCCTTACTTTCCAATATAACACACGCAATCAGCCCTAGGCTGTCATCTAGGAGCCGCCAGCCCCTGGGATCCTCTTCGAGTTGCCGACGACCCCACTCCACCTTCAGCCGCCCATCTCGTCGGAGCAACCCCCATGAGCTCCAACAGGCCGAATTCCCTTCATCCCCCTCGAAACCGCGCCGATCTGTTCTCTCCCTGCCGCAAATCACACCGGCCAGCCACCCAGGCGAGCTCCGGCCGTCCTCCAGTCAGCAAATCCCCTTGGCCGCGCCCTCTTGTGCGCAATAAACCCCAGGTCGAAGCTCAACTATGCCGCACAACCCAGATTGATGCCGATCTCCTTCCCAAATCTCCATGGCAATCAACTTTCCCCTCAACAGATCACAACTCCGGCCATCTGAGTCCCTCCGGCCAGGCTTTGCCTTGTGCCACCCTCCTGAACCCTTGGCCATGCCCTCCACGCAACCTGCTCAAATCCGGCCACCTGATCCACCCTAGATCCTAGCAAGCCACACCCTCTTATTGTTACTGCCATCCTCCTCTTTGGACGCCGCCTCTCCGACGTCCCCATCGACCCCTCGGCCCCCGCTGCCATCCAGGATCCCCCTCAGGCCGCTGTCACTCTGAAACAGCGAGTGATCTCGCTATTTTGGTGTTTTACCGACGTACCGTCGCGTCGTATCGCCGCTTCGTCTCCTGCTCGCTGTTGGGATCTTTCGTCGGCCCCCTACTGCTCCTAGGGGTGCCTTCCGACGTCACAGACATCCCCTACGACGCTCAATGTCGTAGACTTTGCGTGCGTCAAGCCGTTCGTTCCGGTTAGTTGATACGGCTTCCCGGAAGCCGTAGAAATGCCTACCGACATCCTACTCGCTATTGGAATCTTGATTCGCTATTTTGGTCGCTGCCCGAGGATTGGCAAGCATGGAATCTTGATTGGAATCTGGATTTGGAGCGCGTTCTTTTATTCCAACCCCTGACGTCGCTACTCGACGTCAGTGTAGCTCTCGCATCGTGTTGAGGTATATCTGAACCGTAAGAATCCACACCGCATGTTAACAAGATAATAACTGTAATTCTATTGTGTTGGTTAATTCACTAATTGAAGATAATGAATACGGGACTGTAGGTTGGTGTGATGATTGATGTTTGGGCACGTAGGTAGAACTGGACTCCTTTGTCTTGTGACTATCAGCACGTCCCTCTTCAGGCAAGTGAAACTTGCCAACTTTTGCTTAGGGCCATGTTTTAGGCCACCTTCTTGCTTTTAGCGTAAAAGAAACTAGACAGTGAAATGATAGCTGTCTAGACGCAACTTTAAGATCCAGCTTGACAATGAAGCTAGATCTGTCACCTTGCCATGTCATTCATGCATGGTTATCTGCCATGTTTAAATTCCTTATCTGTACGCACTTAAACTGTTATCTGCCATGCATTGCATCTTACATGTCATCCAAGTTGAATGTTGCATTCGTAGCACATGCTACAATACTTGTACTTCCTTGTTGAGGCTAGGTGCACCCCTATGCCATAATGAAAAATACTTCCTGGCTCGTGATCCAGAAGCGGGCTACATGTGTTGGTCAAAAACCAATGCCCGATTTCCTTATTGAGGCTAGGTGCACCCCTATGCCATCATGAAAAATACTTCCTGGCTCGTGATCAAGAAGCGGTCCACATGTGTTGGTCAAAAGCCAATGCTCGATACACGTGGAGGGGTAGGGATAAGCGATCCTTGAGCTAGGAGCTGGCCGCGCAGCCACTCTAGCCAAAAGGCGTAATCTCTGTGCACGACGTGCTTACTAGACTTGTCTTTGTACTTGTGATTGTTCATGTAAAACATGACATCCATGCCATGTTTCAAATGTCATGCTCGTACTTTACTTTACTTTACCTTACTTGTCGCACTCATGTTATAACTACCATGTCATTGCATCATGCTAGAATTGCTAGGTTGTTCACTATACTTTCAGTTTCCTTGCACAAGTCTCTTGTAGACTTGCTGACATGTGCCCCTTGCTCTTTTGGGTGTCACATGTTAGACCCTGAGCCAGAGACCGTTGCTGATTACGTGGTATTTGCTGAAGCTGAGCCTGAGCCCATGTCTGTCCAGGAGGAGTTTGTGGCTACCGGTGACCATTCTTAGTGACCTTGCTGAGATTTCTTTTGTTTTAGGATTGTTGTTAGTTGTCGATGCGTGGCACCTTTACTTTGTACGTTGTACTTTTGTTGGCCATGCTTGGGCCTTTAGACTCTGTTTCTTTTAGTCTGGTGGCTTTTCTGCGATGTTGGGATTTATTTTTATGGATATGCTGAGATTTCTTGTGTCTCATTTCCTTTATTATTATCTTTGTTGTATCGCAATTGCAAGGACCTGCCATTTAATGTTTATTGATGCTTATCGGACTTGCAGCTTTGCAGCTTCAAGTCTGAGCGGACCTACTCACGCTTCGCCTCCATATTTTTGGGAAGCGAGGCGTGACATTCTTTCTGCTTTAATAATTTTGGATAGATTGGTGTAACATGCTACCATCATGATTTAGTGTTGTTGTTTTAAGTTACTTTTAAATTTTGTTATCATGCTTTCCTTTTAACATGCATGTGATTGTATGTTTATTTCATTTAAAGATTCAGGCTAATGAATAAGCAAGTTGAATGTTGAATGTTGATTTGTTTTAGTCTACACTAGTAGTTTAAGTTGATGGTTCATGAAATTGTTATATCGAATGGAGCATGGTGATGCTCTTGGTATGAATGGAAATGCGACGGTCGTTGTTAAATCACGTCATCGGTGAAATTATGAAAGTAAGAAAAGATATGAATGCGGTATTGAGACCGCTGAAATGAATAAAGAATGAAACTGCGAGTGAGACAGAGAAATGACATCAGGAGTGCTCGATCCATCTCTAAAATGGGTGAGACTCTAGATATGGTTTGGGTGAAACACGGGTAAACTATAGGAGTTAAGGCGCAGACAGAAGTTATATTTCTCACCCGATGTGTCACTCCCGAAAGGGGGAGTTTGAGAGGGCTAGAGAGGCCACTGGTGTGCTTGTATCACACCATGTCGGTAAATGATGGTTTTCTCCGTTTGTCCCAAGAAAAACAGAGATGAGTCTCACTCATGTATCTTGCCAGTCGGGTACGGAGTTGCAAGATGCCCCTCCGGTGCCCGTGTTACTGGTTGTGGTACCACTTTTCACCCACCTTGGGTGAATTCCGACTCCTTGGCGTCCTATGGTTTACACGGGTTTCGAAACATGAGAATCAATAACTTAAGTAATTGTCTTTTAATTATAAATATTGTTATCCCATGCTTACTTGTTTCTCTGTTAAGTTAATGTTGTTAACTCATGCTGATCCATTCCATGGTTTAATGTAAATGTCCAGTACTTGCATGTTAATATGTTCTCTTACTTACCTCCAGCACTTGCATGTTATAACATGGTTACTTATGCATGTTCACAAGTTCTTCCCTGATGCTTACACATCATGTTGTGATTACTTTTATGCCCTGAGACCAATACTTGTTAGACCACCCTCCCTAGATAGGTAGACCAATTTCTAAAACTGGGTCCTACTAGAGTGTTAGGAGTTCCTACTGGATCACGCGTTGACGTGTTCAGCCTTATGGTTTTCAGGAGTAGGATCAGAGCAGCTTATGTGGTCCCGACACCAGAGGTTGTTCCCAGTTCTGTGATAGATCATGCGGGTGACTTCATCCAGTTGGACTCCCCAGGGGTAGATTGGAGTGTGCGTTGTACTAGGTGTGGGTATCTGTTGTACCTTTGGGTTGGAGTTTCTCTTTTTGTTGTACCCCTCTTTTATACCCCACTTGTTCAGCTGGTGTAGGTAAAAGAAGTATCATTTTATTAATAAAATGAAATATTGTACTCTTGTTTATTTCTCAATGTTTTATCTGTGATGGAGCTTTACTTGTACTTTCCAGCACGTGTGTGGTGACCTGCAGTGTTCTTTTTACTCTCTTCCTTCTCTCTTTCTATGTAACACTCGTTGATCTGGGAATACTTGGGACAGATTCATACTTCATGGGTATCCTGGAAAGCGGGTCGTTACAACGCTGATGTCGTTAGAATTAGAGAGCTATGCAGGCTCTCTACGGTGAAGCACATGAAGGAAGCGCCTCCGGCAAATAAATTTTCACCGTCGGTCAAGAAGAAGGACGCCAAGAGCCCAAGCTTGGGGGAGTTACCCCCCACTACTACCTTTGATGAGGGGCAGCCGAGGAAAGCCAACACAAAGTAACAACTGAACCCAAGCGGCCTTCCCGGCAAGTTTGACGCGCGCATCTCCCATGTGCCAAACATCGATCATTAATCGTGAATCTTAAGGGGTCGAGCTCAAGACCTTAAACGAGCGCTTGTCGGGAGGCAACCCGACGGTTCTATCTCAGTTTTTAGTTGAATTTTCCTTTCATTTTTGTTTTAGATCTTTATTAGTGTATAGAGTTAAGAGTCTAAGAAAAACCTGACAACTGGTTATGCTTTTCATTCCAGGAAAAGGACAATAGGATGCCATGTGAATGGAGGATTACCATGGCGATGGGGAGCACTCCAGGGATGTGCTCAAATGCCAAGGGGAGGAAGAAACTGACGGGAGAAAGAAAATCGGAAAGTGTCATAAAAACAGAGAGTTGGAGCTGAAAACAGCAGCTTACTTGACCGAGTGATATTTTCACTCGACCGAGTATCACTCGGCCGAGTGAAGACCCGACTTGGCCGAGTAGGGTACTGCACAGGGAAGTCTCTGAACCCCCCCCCCTCTGTAAATTAAATGCCACTCGACCGAGTGACTTGGTCACTCGGCCGAGTGAGTCCGACTCTTTCAACATTTGAAATGCTCTACGTGGGCTATCCACTCGGCCGAGTGACCTTGTCACTCGACCGAGTGATAGTTTTCACTCAGTCGAGTTGGAACATATATGAAAATTTTTAAAACTTCCGAAACAACAGCCACTCGGTCGAGTGGTCACTGCCACTCGACCGAGTGACTTACCCTACATAACCCAGCTCGCGGCCCCAAATTCAAAAATCCCCAAATCACACTCGGACGCCCGAGATTCCCTCTAAATCGCCCAATCCCCTCAATCACTCGCCCAAGTCGCTGCTGTCACGCCCGAGTGGCGCGAATCTGCCACCGCCCGACCACCGATCCGCCGCCGCATCCTGGCCGCCGACCGGCGCTCGGCTACCCTCCGATGACCTAATTTCCCCTTTCTCCTATTTCCCATTTTGTAAGCCCTAATCTGCCCCGAATCAAAATTAAACCCTAATCATACTTATTACTCTTGATTTTCCCCTCGATTTTTCGATATTCATTGCTAATAATTCGATTTTGTGTTTCAGGATAGCTTGGGGGAGATCAAGTGCTGATTCGGAGCTTCAGGGGAGGCGCCTCTTTGCTCGTATTGCTTGTGTAGAGTCACGTCGTGCTCTAGCATACTCTTTCCATTTTATTAGAACTTCGCGGTAGTTTTCACATTTCACGGCATCACCATGCCCCCCACGCACTAGGTCTCGTGTGCAGGAGCCCGCTGCCAAGCGGAAGAAGACCAGCGACCCTGGTTCTTCTTCTGCTAGAGCGGACTCCCCGCCTCCACCCACACCACCACCCCCACTTCCACCTCCTACAACACCCATTCCACCCCTACCGGCACAGCCCGTCCCGGCTTTTGACACGATGGGGATCACTTTCAGAGATGACGCACACCACGCCAGATTTGAAAGAATTGCCCATCGATCGATCGTCTCCTCTAGGTTTGTGCACATTGTTGATCTTGAGCACCTAGGGGTATTCCAGGGGCTACTCCAGTTGTATGAGAATATGGGGTGGCGTGATTTTCTTCGGTGTCAGCAGACACCTACGTTCGTTTGACCCTAGAGGTCCTGAGTTCTATTCGTAGGACTCCCAGTGATTGTACGTTTCGTCTGATGGATCATGAGTGTGAGATCACTCTCGATATGCTCCGAGCATATTTCCATTGGCCCCCTGTCTCAGACCCCGATCACGCTTTTGGACCCACGCACCACACCCCACCCTCCTTCGATCCTCACGCATTCTGGACCCTGGTCACGGGATCACCACTTGCCTTCGACCCTAGCCAGGCCAAGGCCTCCTCGATCACCCTTGCCTCTGTATTGCTCAGCACCTTATGGCGACCACCATTCTAGCGAGGTATGAGCCCGAGACGTTGTATAAGCCTGAGCTCTATATGCTCTACGCGATGACGAGAGAGAGAGCCCGTGAGGCCGACGGGGACGCCTTAGTACCTGCCACTCAGATTGATATTTCCAACTGGTATCTCGACCGCATTATTTTCTCTGTCACCGCCAGGACGGCGATCTGTTGTGGCGGTCTGATCACCTTGCTGGCACCTATGTGCGGGGTTGAGCTCCCAGCTGGTTTGCTTTGACCACCGGGCCCCACTTCCCTTTCCATTGATATTATGGCCTGTATAAGGATGATGCGTCCTCATGGTCAACACCACTGGGTTTGGCTTCACGGTCCTTTTTCAGTAGACTATATGGTGCTTCCGAGCCCTGCTCGGACCCACATTGGACTGGCAGGTGGGGAGTGGAGACCAGAGATGGATCTCCTCATCCCATCTGCATATGTACTCGAGCCAGAGGGCACTTAGCAGGAGCCACCCCTCGACCTTCTAGCCCGGGAGATCCCTATCCCATAGCATGTGTCTGATTTGATCCCAGTCCCTGACACTTCTGTCCACACCTCTGCCAGTTTCGGGAGCACTGTTACTGTGTCTAACACCACCCCCACCACCATCACCACCTTTGTACCATTGACTTTTGATCATATTTCTTACGTGAGCTTTGAGAGCACCTCCCCCACTGCACTTGAGAGAGGCGAGCCCTCCCTAGTTTCGACAGCCACGACCTTGTCCTCACCCGATTTCTCGACCCCCGGGGAGTCATTTTCCGTTGATTTCATGACCTCCCGAGTCGTCGACCCTTCTGCCTCTGATGCAGCTATCTTTACAGAGAGTGTCGTGACGTCTGTCCCCACATCTGTGTCTACGACCTCTCTGTCTGTCTCGCCCTCTACCACTATCGCTATTTTTACTGAGAGTGTCGTGACGCCTATCCCCACTTCTGTGTCTACGACCTCTCTGCCCTCATCATCCTCCTCTGTCGCTGCACACACTTATGAGAGCATTCCTGCGTCTCAGTATCATACAGAGGCTGAGCGTCTTTTAGCTAGCACCGCCCCTCATGCACCCTCACCCACTTGTGGTCCCACTCGTCTACGGTGGCCGTGTGCGGCAGCCCCGACCTCCACCTGAGCGACCCTCTGCACCCGCTCCCGATGCTCTCGTCCAGCACCTCCGTGCTGTAGAGGGGGCCGTGAATGGCCTCAGAGCAGATTTTCGGGCCCTCTTCGCCACCATCATTTCTGTGCAGGAACGCTTCGCCCTACTTCCTGGTATTCAGATCACCCTGAACCAGATTCTTGTGCGCCTACCACAGCCTCCACCAGCCGCACCCCGTCCCATCTCTCAGTAGCCTCCACCTCCGCCACCACCTCCCCCACCACAGGGAGGTGTTGACGCCCCACCACCAGCTTAGGCACACACTTGATGCCTCTCATATTTTTTATCGATGCTCTGATTGATATTTTTGCTGCAGGTTTTGCACCCCCTCTCGCCCACATGTTTTAATCACTTTTTGCTGGGTTTCGTATATATTCGTCTTGGGGAGAGGTATTATTTCTGGGCCTTTCTATTTTGCTCACATGATTTGTGTGCTCATCCCAACCATCATTTGCATTTGGCACTTATCATATCCATTCCATTCCATTTTCTTTCATGTTCACTTTTTATCATGCATGCACCCACACCCGCCAACCCCTATTGTATATGTCCTTCTGCCACACTTAGAACATTGAGGACACTGTGCAGTTTAGCTTGGGGGGTGAGTGTCTCACAATCTTTTTACTTTTTCTTCGTTTTTATCTTTATTTTTTCTACCTTTCTTTATTTTCCACCCATTTTCACCCAATTTTTCATTTTTTTTCTCATGCATCACGTTTTCTTACTTTCTGCATGTGTTGCATTCATATTGATGGTTCTTACTTTTGCTTTATCCTTATTTCTTTTATCCTTTTTGCTAAAAATGAATTCTCTATGATGACAATGACTTGGGGTTAGCTTGCTCTTATATGCATATTCTCTCGCCATGCCATCGTTTTTATTTCAGATATCATATGCTATACATCGCCATGCATTTGAGGACAGGAACCTGCAGCTCTATTATATGATTGTAAATGAAATTCTAGCATTAGCTGAGTCTAGAAATTTATATCGTATACTTTTCATAGAAAACACACCAAGATTCACGCATTGATTGCCTAAACTTGGAGTACTGCTTTGTTATCTATTATCACTTCTATTTGCATGAAATTGTACGCCCAACTTCCAGGTTGATTAAATGCATGCCTTTTTGATATAACTAGATTAGTTTACTTTCTGAAATCGAACTGAGTAGATTACATTACCCTGCTGAAAGTTGTCGTGCACATACAAAAGAGTGAACTGAGCGTTACATATTTTTCTTTCTCCACATATCTTGAATATCATCTCTATACTTAAAATAGTTGGCGAATCTCCCCTTAGCAGATCTTATCTTGGCATCTTCCCCATGCTAAAAAGTCCAAGCTCCATCACCCCAAAATCAAAAGTAAAATACATACATATCTTTCTATCTTTGATTCGGGAATGCTATTGTGTGTGTATATATATATATAAAGAGAAAAAAGGGAGAAAAGAAAAAAAAAACAAAACAAAGGAAAAGAAAAGAAAAGGTGAGTTCATTTGTACATACGCAATCCTCCCTTCTTTCCTTTTTATTTTCCTTTATTCCTATGGAGCTTCAAAAAATGGAAAAGTCGTATTGTTCTATTTGATGCCACCATGCTTGTATATAAGCTTGGGGTAGGGGATCCAACGATGTGTGAGAGAGTGATCACTTATATGTGCATGACGACATAAGCTAGGTAATTTTTGATACTTAGGGAGATTACCTAGAGTATTACGAAGTCTATGAATTGAAAATTTGGCGTGCATTTCATGAATACCATCTCTTTCTATTCTTATTGCTTTATAATGTGTGATATCTCTTATACTCCAAGAAGAAAGCAATTAATTGAAAAGTATGCAATCTATGATTACATATATCGTTTCAGATGACTTAGACGACGCTAATTCTAGAATGATTTCATATTTCGTATCGTTTTGACGTTCTTGGTTTCTATATCGAATGCACCTATTTATGACATGATATCGAGGTAAAAAACTTTGGCATGTTTTATTCATCGTGCATTATTTGAGTAAGCGACTCCATGTCCTAAGCGAATGATCTAGCACCTCCCTCTTCGTTTTCTTTTCTATCTTTCTTTTACCATCTTTTCTTATTTTTATCCACCGGGTTCGCTATTTTGCTCATCTTCCTCGAGGACGAGTAAGAGGTAAGCTTGGGGGATTTTGATCGGTCCATATTTTACACCTTTTTTCTGCATATTTGCATATCATTTTGATCGCCCATATCACGCTTTTCACGATTCTTCGACGATATTGTGTTACTTTTCACTATTTCTTGTTTTTTTCGGATTTCAGGAAATATGGAGCGACCGGGAGCATAAATGAGATCAAGGGACTTGCACGCATACCGAAGCATCACCCATGGCCCTATCGAGGATTTAGCAGTGCTAGATAATGAGCGGAAGGAGAAGAAGATCGATAGAATCGACAAAGAAGCGAGGAGGAGAAGATTTGACCCCAGAAATAGGCCACTCGGCCGAGTACGCGGTTCACTCGGCCGAGTGAAAAGCGTACTCGGCCGAGTACGACTACCAGAACTTCTTGTGCCGCAATGCACTCGGCCAAGTGATTACTTTCACTCGGTCGAGTAAAGATCTTCACTCGACCGAGTCAGGATTTTCTAAAGGAGAATGAAGCCGACTCTCTGGTATTTTGGAGAGCACAGCAGAATACCTACTCGGCTGAGTGAAGAAGTTCACTCGACCGAGTGATGGACGTCACTCGGCCGAGTGACGCAGAGCACCAGAGCCCTCAATGCCCCCATCTTCTCTGTTTTTGTTGGGATCTGTCACTCAGCCGAGTGAGATTTCCACTCGGTCGAGTAGCGCAGCTAGCCTGTGTCGGAAACTAGGTTTTGGGCAGCGCCAGGGGCAAATCTGTCAGGGTTTTTTTAGCCGTTTTGGGCATGTATTTAAGCCCAGTTTTCATCCTAGTTTAGGGAGAGACCAGAAATTAGATTTTAACTTATTTCTAATTGTAATTCCCTCTTGGAGATCGAAGAACTCAGATCTGGTTGGTTATTCTAATTGAAATTTCGTATTTTTATGAATTGCTTTCTTCTAAATCTGAATTGCTACATGTTTTTATTCATTGATTTTGCTATTGCTATGATGAATTGCGAGTAGTTTCGCTGTTCTAGGGCATAGGGATGAACCCTATGGATCTAATTTCAGATTTGTGATGAATTGATTTCTTTGTTGCTAGAATTGATAGAAGGTTAGGGTGTGATTGATTTATTACAGATAGATAGCAATTTCTATCGATATGGGGTTTGCAAGAGAATGGATTCCTATCGATGGGAAGGCCTAGATATTCGATTTAGATTTATAATCGAAATTCACTAGAATTGGTTTGCAAGAGATTGGACCAAAGCTAGCATTTTTATTATAAATCTATACACATATTCGTTTGCAAGAGATTGGACGAATACGAGCTATCACAATCTAGATCATATCTCGAGTTTGCACGAGAGTGGGTTCGAGGGGCGATTGAACGATGATGTCGATCCTAATGCTAGTGGCTTAGGTTAGGGTTTGCACGAGAGTAGGCCCTAATCTAGGTCGATATAGAACGACAATAGCGCGAGAGCATGAGCTTAGTTCTCTATTTAGTTACGACTATTTCACCTCAACACAAGTCTTGTAACATTGAGATTCATGATTCACAGAGATAAATGACGATCCGTAGTGGGAATTCCCTAGCCCTAGATGCATTTATAATAGCCAATTTAAATTGTTAATTGAACGACCGTGACAACAACATCCTATAAACCATCTTTCCACTGATAGCTTTGTGATCAAAATAGAGTACCGTCATTAGTCCCTCCTCGTGTTCGATACTCGCTCGCCACTACACCGTGCGCTTGCGGTAAAACTACGACTGTCTCCCGGGTGTGTATCCGGGGGCTGATCAGTGCCCGCCCGCCCGCCCGCCTAAGCGGGCATGTCAGGGCCCTCCCGAGCGAGCGCCTGGCCCGCTAGGAGGGCACCCGACATTCGGGTAGGCCCCGTGGGTGGCCTAGATCTGAGTAAACCAGATTTCTAAATGATGGCTACGAAAAATGTGGTTTTATCCAAACTTTGGACATTCGGTTTATAGGTAGTTTAGCTTTTGTAAAAAGCAAACTTGAAATTATTTTTTCTATATTTACTTTAGTCCCACATTGCTTGTGAGATGAGGAAGTGGGTCCGGCTCCCTATATAAATAGAGGCTAACCCCTAGAAAAAGTTGCACCAAGTCTTCGATTCGAGAGCTCTAAAAGATTTTGTGCACACTCGAACTAAGACTTAAAATTATTTCCTCCTCGTAAAATTCTTCTGTTCCTCCGTTAGAGACCTAGTAAGACAACAATGAGGTTTAGATCGGATCCATAGTCTTTGACGCAGCTCCTGCTCTAGTGAAACTTTCTTCTGCAAGTGGTTGTCTCGGAGGCGTGGAGTTGGTTCGCTTCGGGTGGTCAAATCTTGGAGTCGCAGAGTCGGCTCGCTTCAACGACAAAGAAATGTTGCTGAAACGACGCTTCGTATTCTACGGAAACGAAGTTCTTGGTATGTCATTTATTTTATGCTTTCATTTATGTTGCAGTAGTTTAGATCTGTCTTTGGGGATTGTCGAACACACCCCAAGGTAGTAGATTTTCCTGGCTAGTGTTAATGAAATCATTAAGGCCGTCATTAAATAGTTTAATGAAATTTTATTCCGCTGCCCTTTTCTACTTCTATCGTCCGTCCGACATAGGACGTGCATAGATTTTATGCCCTGAGGGTCCACCGAAACCCTTCATTGGTATCATAGCCTAGGTCTACTTTGGTCTAATTTCTACAAAGGAAATGTTAGCATGAAATGTTTGTTGGAAACATAATAATAATATAATTATTTAGATTTAATAATTATTTGATGATTATTAAATTTGTTGCAACTGAATTTTATGAGATAAATTTTTAAAATTACTCGTATCCATGCTAAATTTTATGAGATAAATTTTAGTTGTTCGTAATCATTTGAATAATTTATGACATAAAGTTTTAGTTGAGGTTCTTTAATGGTTACTTTATTTCTTGCTTATTATGTGATAATACAAGAAAAACTCTTAGGATAGCCATTAAAAGCTTTCTAAAACTTATAAGATAATTTTTAGATAGACATGCTATGATTTAAAAATTATTGTAACAATTAAATTCATAATACTTTATTAGGGTAGCCCGCTCCAACAATTATTATTTTAATTGTTTAAATAATAATTTTGAAAGAGGCTATAATTCAAATTGTTGCAACTTGATTTTTTAGATCCCTAATATATGATTAGGATAGCACGTTGAATAAATAATTCCTTATAGTTGATAAGGACTTTATAAAAGTTATTAACCAATCCTAATAATTTTGAATTTTAGGATTCTACTAGTTGATAGGATGAACTAGTTTTAATGAATCCATATTAAATCGATGTTACACATATCAATAATTCGTATCCTTAAAGGATCATGAACCTGTCTAGTGGTTTTTGTGACTAGTGTTGTGGATTACCATAGCTCGATTGAGGATAGTGATCCTGGCATAGCCAAATCACTGGTCGTGTTTCGCTGGACCACAAGGATGCGAATTGTTATTATGTGAAACCATCGATCACATCTAGTCTAATACGTTTAAAATCTTCTTCAAAATTAACTGTAGCCCTTATTTTTGGACTATGAGACTAAAAGACCCTTGTCATGGTTGTTGAGTCTCCTCATGTTATGACATGTCTCTTTTAGAAATCAACTCCATCATATATGTGATGTAGTCTAGTCTTAACCCAAACCGCCTTGTCGGGTCTCCTCGAGTGTCGATGTAAGTTAAGATTTGACATGAAAACAAGGGTTCGAACTAGACTAGTCATTATGGCTTGTTGAGTCTCCTCAAGATTACAAGTGACTAGGTGCAAAAACCTATAGGGAGTGACATGTGATGTGATCGATGAAGAGTTCGTCTACCAACTCTAGAGCCGATCAATTTTTTGAGTCTCCTCAATGTTGTGAAGCTCAGGGTGGTTGGGTCCCTCTCTCACTAATTTTAAATTATAATGAATTTGTTCATTAATTGTGGCTTAAATTGATCATTAAAAGAGTGGGAGAATATAGTTTGATAAAAACCTTTAAAACTATAAAGAACACATCCTGATTCAATATTCTATCAAATGCAATATGGAGTCAAGACAAAAGTTTATCATTGACAAGAACGTGTAATGCCCTGATAGCTACTGCATAAGTACTAGAGGGTGTGAATAGTACTTTAAAATAATTAAGAAGATAATTCCTAATTATCTTGCAAACTCAACCAACAATGCGGAAATGAAAATGTGACAACAATAAAATACAATCGCAAACAAACGAATTAACGGGTTCGGATCCACCCAAGTCTCCCCGACTTGTTCCAGGTGATCCTACGTCCGAAACACCCGGATCCCCTCCGAATACTTGAGTTAGAAACTTCTAACTCAAATTTGCACTATGAAATACTTGTAGAAAACCACTACAAGATCAAATCATACACAAATGAAATTGTGACTCCCACAAACCAGGATCACGAATAACTCTCACAACCGAGAGAAAAACTTACAATAGCAATGTAAATGAAATAAGAAATACTTACCACAAAA
Source organism: Scilla litardierei (assembly GCA_030789695.1). Classification (NCBI taxonomy): domain Eukaryota; kingdom Viridiplantae; phylum Streptophyta; class Magnoliopsida; order Asparagales; family Asparagaceae; genus Scilla; species Scilla litardierei. Next base: position 214,016,801 of record CM061133.1, read on the forward strand.
CCCTATGCCTTGAGTAAAACTTACGATTTTAGGGCAAGAAGGATTTTGGGGAAGATGAAGGCACCAAACCCTAGCTCCAAGATGTTGACCAGCAATGGAAGCCTAGGAAGATGTTAGTGACCTTGGATCAAGCTCTTGGCTTGAATGGCTCACAATCAATGTGAATCTCTCTTTAGAAATAAGAGTGAGAGAGAGATTCTAGAGAAATGAATGAACTTGGAAATGAGAATAAATGCTTCTCTTTGATTCTCTAAACTTCAATAAATATCAGCCTTCAGAGCTTTGAAGAAGCTCATCAAATATATATAGGTTAGAGGAAAGAGAGAGCAAAAATCGTGGCATTTAATGCTCCAACGGCTCTATTCTGAAGCAGTCTAGTCGGTCAAAGAAGGACCACTGACCGACTAGTTCATCAACTAGTCGGTCGGTCATTCAACATGAACCGACTAAGAGGTGAACAACCAAAAGAATAAGTTCAGACAATAGAGAACTAGTCGGTCCAAGAAGACTTGCCAACCGACTAGTTTCACAACTAGTCGGTCAGAGAGTGAACTTAGACCGACTAAGAGATAAAACAAATAGTCTGAGTTCAAATACAGCTAGTCGGTTTAAGAACAACTTCTGACCGACTAGTTTCTCAACTAGTCGGTCGGTCATTGTTCTTTGACCGACTAACTGTAAAGAGTAAGTTAGGCTGCACAGTGAAAGCTCAACTAGTCGGTCTAAGAAGGATTCCTAACCGACTAGTTTGACAACTAGTCGGTCGATGAACCTTCTTAGACCGACTAACTCTAAACAGTGAATGAGCTGAAAAAGAACAAGGCATTATAGTCGGTTCAAGAAGGATTGCCGACCGACTAGATTGCCATCTAGTCGGTTGGTTCTTCTTCTTGAACCAACTAACATGCACAAGAAGCCGTGATAAGAAGCATTAAGCTTCGGGAAAGATTCTATGGGCTTCTAATAAGATCCTAGCTCTAAGATATGAGCGTTATGAAGATTAAAACGTAAGACCTACTCAAGGCTTAACATTCTACGAAACGAAGCTAGAAGACAGTAAATAAAACTTGACGAACCGTCTTCAAACGCTTCATTCCGAATCTCTTGACTTCAATAATGCTCCTAAAGCTTCAACCAAGCTTTAGGCACACGATCACGTGCTTTGAGAAGTCTTGAGACGTTGCTTTTGATATACGTAGAGTTTTGGCGACGATCTCCATAACTGCGCTCACAAAGAGTTTGTTCACGATATTTATGTTTGTTCATCATCAAAGCCAAATCTGGGGAGTCAATACTCAACATTCTCCCCCTTTTTGGTGATGACAAACCAACATAAACAATAATCAATAATAATGATTCAAAAGAGATTTACTTACTCCCCCTGCATTGATGACACGTTAATTTTCAAAATAAATAATAATCATACGCATCAAGCAGACGAGTAAAGTATAAAATGAGAATCCAATTATTGAAATTTTGGATTTGAAATCCATTTTTATATCTTAACTCCCCCTGAATCTAACATATCAAACTAGATTCACGGTAAATTGCTTTGAATTATCAATTAGCACATCGTCATTATTAATTCTCTCCCCCTTTGGCATTAGCAAAAAAGAGCGGGAGATCAACGACAACAACAATGGCTACAAATAAAAGCACGGGAGTCGAAGAAAACGAACACGGTCCTAATGACACCAAAGGAAAATACGAAGTAAATCAAAGCATGCCAACGAGACCATAGTCGATAATCGAAAAATAAAATCATCAAAACTCAAATTAATTTCACGTTTTGAGTTATGGAACATACTCTCCAATATCAACATTCATGGTTAATTAAGTGCATGGAAAACAATTCTATGTTTTCATAGAAATAATTTCTATTTAATCAAGATAGTCGTCGAGCGACGAAGTCAACATCAGAGACAAAAAGATAATGTGCACACAGAAATGAACGGCAACACGATGTATATATATATATAAGAACATGGTACAACAAAATGTATACATCCGCCAACAAAATATCAACGATCGAAAGATCGGAGCACATCATACAACATATATCATAGCAGATATCGAAGTATCACAAAACATACAAAAACCCAGCCAAAAAGACATCAAAATACATCAAAATGCATCACCACCCAACTATCCCACCCCACTCTCTCACAACAAATGTATCATCCAAGTGTCCATGGGAGAGTCCTCCAACGCAAGCTCAGGAGGCAGAGGGAAGATCAGCAGCAGCAGCAGGCTCTGCAGAGGGTGTGGTGGTCTCAGGGATGGCAGGAGTGTCAACTGATGGGAGAGTGGCAACGGGAGTGGTCTCGGGAGCACCAACAGACGAAGTATCCACCGGAGGAATGGTGGCAGCAGGTGTGCTCTCGTGATCACCAGCAGAAGTGGCAGCAGAACAAGCAGACGTACCCTCAGGGGCACAAGCAGGAGAACCAACAAGCTCCTGGAGCTCAGCCTCATCCATCTCCTCCTCGTCAGAAACTGACGGAGGAACCTCAATGCCCAAGTGAGAGCAGATGCGAGCTAGCATCTCCTCAGAACGAGAAACACGAGACTCAACACGTCTCAAGGAAACGACAAACTCAGCGAGGGACGGAGTAGGAGAAGGAGCAGGAGCAGCTGAAGCTGAAGCTGAAGGGGTCGTCCTCTGAACGTGACGAAGCGCCACAAGAGACTTCTTGACGGCCGTCGCATTCAGGGGAGGACCAAGAGGATGCTGGTCATCGGGAGGGAGAGGGACGCCGAAGTGACGAAAGATGAGAGTCAATAGGCAAGGATATGGAATGTGAGCAGACTTGGTGGATTTCCTTATGCACTCAAAGGAATCCATCTTGTCAAGAATAATCCGTGCCCAATTGATCTCGCTCCCCAAGAAAAGAGCGTAGATCAGCTTAAGGAATGGCTGGGAGGGTAAGCTAGATGAGCCGTACTTCGGAAGGAGGCACGACTTCAGGATAAGATTAAGAACCCAGGCATTTGGCTAAAAAGACCTCAAGGGGACGCCAATCATGGCGGAAGGGATGACATGAAACATCTCGGCAAGCATCGACTGGTCAAGATCAGAAATATCATCGACAGAGATATCGACAGGAAGAAGGCCAGAGGATGACACACCTATCAACTCCCCTAAGATTTCTGCCGTGAGGACAATAGGTGTCCCCAAGACAGTGGTCTCAATGGAGTGAGTGTCGTCATACTGACCCCGGACACGATTCGCATAGAATAATTTGACAAGACGGGGGTACGGGTGAGGGTTCGCCTTGGGGTCATGGCGAAGATAATCTATGAGGCCACTAGACGAAAGAAGATCGGCGAGATGAGGGAAATCAGAGAACTGAATGAAATGCTCCAATATCAATGGACAGTGCTCGATACGGTTGTAAGCTGCGAGACACAACGGGTCATCGCGACACAACGATATATCGACACTGCCCAATGGCATGTGAGCCTTCCCCTTAGACTGACGAGTGCTAGATCGAGGATGAGGAGTAGGAGCCCTATCGATAGGCTCGGACTCAGGAATATATTCCTCGTCGGAGTCAGAAGCGGGAGGAGTGGGAGCACGAAATAAAGTAGGCTTAGACTTGGGCTGCGAAGACGATCGGGCTCTAGGCTTAGCAGTCGTCGTCCTCTTCTTCTTAAGAGGAGGCGAGGAGGAAGATGGATGGGTCGATTTGGCACGGCGTTTGGTTTGAGGGGGGGTCCGTAGGAGGAGACTCGACAGTCATAGGAGACGGACTAGAGGGACGGATGGGGATACGTGTCTTCGCCAAGTTCGAGACGAGACACGCACAATAGAAATAGAACTCGAAAACTAGGTCGGAAAACAACCCTAGACCAAACCCTAGAAACGATGGAAATCGAAGAAATGTAACCCTAAAACGAGAGAGAGATAGGAGTGTTACCCTCGGTGGTGGAGAGATAGGGAGATCGACGGCCGGAGATGGCCGGAAAAGTCGACACACTGCGGAGGAGAGTGAGGGAGACGAACGGGTTTAGGGGATGAGAGACTTTTTGCACCGATTAGAAATGAATCTAATCGGTGCGGGAGTGAATAAATCGACTGGGAGACCAAAAGACGCAACAGCCCCTGATGCATTTAGTCGGTCACAGGTCAAGCGCTGACCGACTAGATGAGGATCTAGTCGGTCGGCCAATGTGCTTGAACTGACTAAGTGCAAACAGTAACTGAAGTCAAAATTTGAGCATGAGTTAGTCGGTCTGAGTTCATTCACTGACCGACTAAAACTGAATCTAGTCGGTCGGCCAATGAACTTGAACCGACTAAGAGAGTCCAAAAATATGAAATTCAGAAATTTTGAGTTCTCTCCTAATCGCACTTGGACAAAACATCAAAATACTCTCATTAATCATTAAACTACCCCATAAAACATCGAAAATTGTAAATACGACATTCATGAATAATTCGAGCATAAATTCCAAAAATTCAACCAAAATTCTAGAAATCCCAATACATCTAGCATGAGCATATATAAACGAAATTTATTATCATGCAAGATTATTGAACACATGAATCCTAAATCTCGGATTCACCCATAATCCCCAATTCTCGACGCAACCGCACAAAGAAGTCTTCCTTGAGTGGTTTCGTGAAAATATCGGCTTTGCTTCTGGGTTTCAACGTACACTAAAATGATGTCCTTTTTAGCAACATGATCATCTAAGAAATGGTGACGGACATCTATGTGTTTAGAACGGGAATGGTGTACCGGATTCTTAGAGAGACATATTGCACTTTAGTTGTCCACCATGATAGGGCAAGTATCACAGTTTATACCAAAGTATTTAAGAGTGTGTCTCATCCAAAGATCCTGAGCACACGTAGCACCTGCGGTAATATATTCCGCCTCGGTGGTCGAAAGTGATACGGAATTCTGCTTCTTGGAAAACCAAGAGACAATAGAATTTCCTATAAAATGGCAAGTGCCACTAGTACTTTTCCTGTTGGATTTGCATCCTGCATAATCTGCGTCACTATATGAGATTAACTCATATGTGCTAGACTTTGGATAAAGTAATCCAAAGTCGAGTGTGTAACTTAAATAACAAAAAATATGTTTTACCGCTACTAAGTGAGATTCCTTAGGTTGAGACTGATAACGAGCACATACACATACGAAAAACATAATATCAGGCCTACTAGCAGTAAGATATAATAAACTTCCTATCATACCTCGATATAGACGAATGTCTACATCTTTTCCGCCCGTATCTTTATCAAGATGTGTAGTAGTGCTCATTGGAGTCGTCTTGCCGAGGCATTCTCCATTCCAAATCACTTTAGCAACTCCACCGTGTACTTGGTTTGGTGGATGAAGATTGCATCGTTCATTTGGCGAATTTGGAGACCTAAGAAATATTTGAGCTCAACCATGTGGCTCATCTCAAATTGATCCTTCATAACATTAGAAAACTCTTTGCAAAGAGTGAAGTTAGTAGCACCGAAAATTATATTATCAACATAAATTTGAACTAAAATAATATCATTATTCGAATACTTAACAAATAAAGTAGAATCAACTTCACCCATTTTGAAACCCAAATCCAAAACAAAGTTCTTTAGGCGGCCATACCAAGCTCGAGTAGCTTGTCTCAAACCGTAAAGTGCTTTCTTTAGTTTGAAAACATGATTTGGAAATTTTTCATTTATAAAACCCGGAGGTTGAGAAACATAAACTTCCTCAACAACATCTCCGTTTAAAAACGCACTTTTAACATCCATTTGAAAGAGTTTAAAATCTTTATGGCATGCAAAAGATAACAATAATCTAATAGATTCTAATATAGCTACCAGAGCAAAGGATTCTTCGAAATCTATACCTTCCTCTTACCGATAGCCTTGAGCTACTAACCGAGCTTTGTTCTGGACGACGATTTGGTTCTCGTCGGTCTTGTTCTTGAAAATCCACTTAGTTCCTATAACGGTGTGGTTCTTCGATGGCAATGAAACAAGCTCCCAAACCTCATTTCTCTCAAATTGAATGAGTTCCTCCTCCATGGCTAGGATCCAAGCACTATCTTCGCACGCTTCGTTAATATTCTTTGGCTCTATTGAGGAGGCAAAGGCACAATGAGCGAAGTAGTTGACTTGAGATCTCGTCTTGACACTATCAAGTATGTTGCCAATGACTTGCTCATGGGGATGGTCACGAACTGTATGAAGTCGTTTGGGAATTCCCTGAACACTAGGAACATTCTCAAAAGACTCATTAGTAGGGTTAGTATCATTAGAATCAATAGAATTAGAATTACCAATAAAATCACATAAAACATCCATGGAGTCATCATCATTAGTACTTCTAGCCGGGACAAAACCTTCATTAAATGAAACATGAAGTGATTCCTCGATCGCTGAGGTTCGTTTGTTGTATATTCGATAGGCTTTGCTACGGGAGGAATATCCAACAAATATCCCCTCATCGGATCTTGGATCAAATTTGTCCAAACTACCATACGTGTTTTTAATAAAACATTTTGCGCCAAAAACTCGAAAATGTTTAACTTGAGGCAATCTACCAAACAACAATTCATAACTAGTTTGTTTGGTATCGGGCCTCAAAAGTATTCTATTAAACACATAGCAAGCGGTATGTACCGCTTCCGCCCAAAATTGATGGCCAAGTTGGCTATCATCAAGCATAGTACAAGCACATTCCACTAGCATCCTATTCTTCCTCTCAACAACACCATTTTGAGGAGGTCCGCGAGGGAAGGAAAAGGTGTGAGTAATACCAACTTCATCACAAAAATTTGAGAAAGACTCATTCTCAAATTCCCCTCCATGATCACTACAAATAGTGACAATGGTGGTTCCAATGAGATTTTATACTTTCTTAACAAATATTGTGAAGTTTTCAAAAGCATCATTTTTATTACTTAAGGAAAATACCCAAGTAAATCTAGAAAAGTCATCAACGATGACAAGTCCATATCATGCATTTCCTAATGAAGCAACTCTAGTTGGCCCAAAAAGATCTAGATGTAATAGCTCTAGAGGCCGCTTAGATAAAATGCTTTTCTTAAGTTTAAATGACGATTTTGGAAGCTTGCCTCGTTGACACGAGTCACAAAAGCTTTTCTTTTGAAAGACAAGCGTAGGAAATCCTTCAATAGAATTTAACTTGGAAAGCTTAAAAAGTGTTCCAAAGTTCACATGACCAAAACGTCGATGCCATAAGTGTTGTTCACTTGTGTTGGCAATGAGACATTTTTCATGTGATTTTGGAAGATCTAATATATAAATATCCTTATGGCATGTGCCAGAGAATAACACATTATTAGTATCTTTATTCAAAATATGACACATTCCTTTCGCAAAGCTAACTTTGTAACCTTTGTTACAAAGTTGGCTGATCACTCCTTATTTTACACCTTTTTTCCGCATGTTTGCATGCCATTTAGATCGCCCAAATCTTGTTTTTCACGATATATCGGCGATATTGCGATGCTTTTCACGATTTGTTGTTTTTGTCGCATTTCAGGTGATTTGGCGCGATTTGGAGTGATCTCGAGATGCGCTTACTCTAGACGGTCACCGACGACCTCCCCGAGGGGTATTTTGCTGTTGGAGAGGAGCAGAAGAAGAATGGACGTCGCAGGAGCGACGAGGAGGCCAAAACAAGCAGATTGGGCATTTTTTGTGTCCCACTCGGCCGAGTGGAGGAGCCACTCGGCCGACCAGCGAGACACTGCTCGGCCGACCAGAACAGACACGATTTACATGTGCACTCGGCCGAGCACCGAAGACCACATCGGCCGAGTGGATAATCCCGTCCGCCCGAGTGGCGCCCAGACGAAGCCCCTCCAAAACATCCAAGTTACTGTTTTTTCGGCTGCCTGAACTTCAGAAGACCCACTCGGCCGAGTGGATTATCCCGTCCGCCCGAGTATCATGAAGTCATCGGCCGAGTGACGACAACTCACTCGGCCGAGCCGCCCCCGAAGTAGAGACCCCTGAAGGCCCTGACTTACTGGAAAATTACAGGGTTTCTCACTCGGCCTAGCGACTTTTGTCACTCGGCCGAGTGCGATGCGCTGCCTGTAGCGAAAACTGCGGAAAACAGGCTGTGCAGGGGTATTTTGGTCACGATTTTTGGACGATTTTTGGGGCTATTTAAACCCTGTTTTTACCCTAGTTTGGAGAGCTCTCTCTTAGACTTTTTGCAGCTTTTTAGATTAGCTTTTTTAGCTTTATTCTTGTGATTGGAGAAGGAGCAAAACTTGGATTTTTGTTGGATTAATTGAAGAACTACATTGGTTTGCATCTCTTTTCCTTAAAAATTCTATTTTTATTGTTTATATCATTGTTGTGATGAATTCTATTGCTTATCTCAACGATTATTTTTGTGATCTTGCTATGATTTGTGAGTAGTCTCCACGTCTTGGGGCGTGGGGATGAACCCTACAAGCCCACTTTCATATTTGTGATGAATTGGTAGAAATTGAGCTAGAATTGCTATTAGAGATTAGATTGGGATCGATTTACTACGGATTGCTAGGTATTCATATCAATTGGGATTTGCAAGAGATTGGATCCCAATTTGATAGGAAGCCCTAGAAATCCGAATTGGGTTGGAGTCGGATTTTTCGAAGTATCGGTTTGCAAGAGATTGGACCGATACTAGGATTCCCGGTTGCAATTCTATGCCGATACCCGTTTGCAAGAGATTGGACGGGTAGGAACTATCCTAATCTAGATCGTGGACCGAGTTTGCAAGAGATTGGGCTCGGTGCGCGATTGGACGATGATGTTGATCCTAATGCTAGCTTCCCTAGGGTAGGGTTTGCAAGAGATTGGACCCGACCCTAGGATAGCTATAGACCGGCAACAGCGCGAGAGCGTGAGCTTGGTTCTACATTCAGTTGCAACTAGTTCATCCGAATTCTCATTCTAGCAATTTTGATACTGATGAACCACATTTATGAAGTACGGTGTGTAGCGGGGATTCCCCATTCCCTAGGCGTTCTTTATTTGATTTGATATTTCGCACATTTGTCTGACGATTGTGACAGGATCGCCAAAGGCAAATTTCTCTTCTTAAATAGCCAGGTTGATCGGAGCAAGCACAGTCATTCGTCCTCCCTGTGTTCGATATCCCGCTCGCTGCTACACCGTGCACTTGCGGTAAAACTACAATCGTTCTTTTGGGTCACATCTCGGAGCGATCAAGTTTTTGGCGCCGTTGCCGGGGAGGCGATTGCGTTTGATTCTTTCTCACCCTAGCTATTCTTTTTTTTATTATTATTATCATTATTTTTATTTCTAATTTATTACCTAACCCTTCCACGGTACTAATCATTTCTTTGAAACTCTGTTTCCCCTGTGCATGTACACGAGATCTACGGCGGGCCCTGAAGCTTTATTATTTGATCCCGAGATCGAACGTACCGCGCGGAGACTTAGAGCGAAAAAGAGACAAAATCCGGAAGGGAGGTATATGACCAACCCGGAAACTCCTGAAGAATTGGCGGCAAGGATGGCGAGGATAATTTCTATTCGCGACAGGCTTCGGCCTAAGACCTCTTCTACTACCTCGTCCATTGCCGTGCCGCAGTTGGCGGCTGACAAGAACTTCGAGCTAAAGACTGGATTGGTGGTTTTGATGCAACAAGACCCATTTCATGGGAACGCCCATGAGAACCCCCACTACCACATCCAATTATTCTTGTCAAAGTGCGCCACATTCCAGATGCCGGGGGTCTCCATCGATGCTATCAGACTGCGTCTCTTCCCCTTCATGCTTAAGGACAAGGCACTCTATTGGTTGAGGACGCAGGCTGACGGAGTCTTCACCACTTGGGACGAGTTGGCGAGTGCATTTATTGATAAGTTCTATCCGCCATCCAAGACGTTGAAGATCCGGAGCGCTCTCATGTCCTTCAAGCAAGGACCACAGGAGACGCTCTATGAAGCTTGGGAGCGTTTTAAGGATTTGCAGCATCAATGCCCGCACCACAGTATAGAAGATTGGGAGCTAGTTCATAGCTTCTACAACGGTCTCCAACCGGGGACCAAACAAATTATTGATGCCGCGGCGAATGGTGCTATCTTGTCAAAGACTCCCGAGGAAGCTACGGCCCTAATTGAGGAGATGGCCTCAAATAATCAACAATGGGGCGATGAGCGAGGACACTCTACGTCCTCCTTAAAGCCAACTAGCATCTATGAGGCAAAGGCCGTAGCGGAGCTTACGAGCAAGTTTGATTCTCTCCACAAGGTAGTGGAGAGATTGGAGAAGTTCATCACGGAGCCCCAAGGGACCCCTTCCACCTCCGTGCCGACGAACCAAATGTGTGATTGGCAAGACCAATCTCAAGCCATGTACTCGGGAGGAGAGCAAGTAGAAGGATCCTTGGAGCAAGTACAATATGTTGCGGGGAACCAAGGGTATTGGGCCAATCCGGCCACAATAAATCATCCCGGATTCTCTTACGCTAACAATGAAGGAGCTTTGAACCCGCCACAACAACCACCTCAACAAGCTCAACCACCACCACCCCAACAACAATACTATCCACCGAGGGGGCCTCCACAACAAAACTTTCAACCAAAGCAACAAGTTCCACCATATAGGCCTCCCGGATACAACCAAGGGTGGATGAATCAAAATCAAAACCCTCCACAAGCTCCACAACGATCCGACTTCGAAACTAGAGTGGAGGCGTTCATGGTCGAGCAAAATAAGGTAAATGCTAGCTTGAAGGCGGGGCAAGACTCCCTTAATACCGTTGTGGCTCAAATATCGGAGCAATTGGCGTTGCTCAATCGGAACACTCAAAGATTGCCGGCGCAACCGGAGCAAAACCCACGGGGCAACACGGGCCACATCAATGCCGTAGTTGCCGTTACTACTAGAGGCGGGAAGGACACCACCCCTGCCATGATTCCTATTGAGGAGCCCGTGGAGGAAAGCTTGGAGCCAATTGAGCCGATAGTTGAAGTTGAAAAGGAGAAGGAGCCACAAGACAAGGAGAAATCTAGAGCGGAACAATTGATTGAGGAAAGGCGCTTCTTGCCACCAGTCCCATTCCCCCAAAGACTAGCGAGAGCGAAAATGGAGAAAAGGCTAGCGAAGTTCCTCGAGTATCTAAGAGGAGTTAGCCTCAATATTCCCTTCCTCGACGCCATCGTGGAGATCCCCACATATGCTAAATTCTTGAAGGACTTGATTTCGGGGAGAAAGAGGAAGGAGAAGATCATGCTAGCCGAGGAGGGCTCTTGGTTTACCAAGAGAGAAAAGGAGCCGGCCAAATTTAAAGATCCAGGAAGTTTTCGGATTCCTTGCACCTTGGGCGGCGTCCCTCTTCAAAAGGCGTTGGTTGATCTAGGGGCTAGTGTGAGCCTCATGCCTCTCTCCATGTTCTTAAGACTAAACACCGGGACAAAGTTGAAACCCACCGACATGCGCATTCAATTAGCCGATGGACGGATAACAAGGCCGGTGGGGATTGCCGAAGACATACCACTACAAGTCCAGGGTGGAATATGCTTGCCATGTGACTTCGTGATCATGGACGTCAAGGAGGAGGGAGACACTTCATTGATACTTGGACGCCCGTTCCTCGCCACCGCCAGAGTAATTGTTGACGTGCGCGAAGGCACCCTAACCTTAAAGTCGGCAACATCGAGGTGGAGCTCCACATTCCTAAGGCTATGAAGCACATGTCTTACCACGAGGAACTTGACTACATGGACCTCCTCGACGAGGTGATTGAAGAGGCGATTCCTCACTCAATTGGCGCTCTTTTTGACGAAGATTTCGAGGAAGGCCCAGATTTGGGCCACGATGAGAAGAAAAATGATTCCCCCGACCTCTCCGCTGAAAATGATGAAGGCGACGCTGATGTCGCAAGGATTCGAGAGCTCTGCAAGCTCGCGAAACTAAAGTCTCCGAAGAAAGCTCCGCCGGCACGGAGATCGGCATCACCGGCAAAACCGTTGACCGGAGCAAATGCTAGCTTGGGGGAGCCTCCCCCCAACACTATTCGAGACAAGAGACCACCGCGGGAGAACACGACACCGCAACTTCCCAATCCAAGCGTTCTCCCCGGAAAGTTTGATGGGTGCATCTCATATGCACCAAACATCCCGCATTGATTGAAAATTATAGGGGGTCGAGCTCACGACCTTAAACGAGCGCTTGTCGGGAGGCAACCCGACGGTTTTTGCTTTATTTTTACTTTTTCTTTATTTTCGTTTTAGAAATTTTTAGTGTTTTGAGTCGTTCGCCCAAAAATTTTGCGATAACGGGTCCTATTTTTCTTAACAGGAGAGGAGATAGGTAGATCCATCATGAGGAGGATGAACGAGTCGACGAGGAGCGCCCCGAGAAGGCGCTTGATGCTTAGGAGGAAGATGAAATTGATTGGAGGAAGAAAGACGGAGTTTAGAGCCAAAACGAAGACAAACAGCAGAACACAAGGCTCACTCGGCCGAGCATACTAGTCACTCGGCCGAGTACACAAGTTCGTCCGGTCGAGCCGCTCACGAACAAGGGAAGTCTGATGTACCCAACTCTCTGTTTATTTTCCTGATTCCAATATAACTGCTACTCGGCCGAGTATATATATTCACTCGGCAGAGTGAAACGGATACCCTCCTAGGGCGAGTCATGCCGAGTAGCTTGAGTCACTCGGCCGAATGGACTTACTCCACTCGGCCGAGGCTGGCAAAGCCACTCGACCGAAGCGATAGCGGGGAGGAAATTTTCATTGGCCTCGCTCGGCCGAGTGACCACGTCACTAGGCCGAGTCGTAACTTTTTTATATAAAGGGCGAGGGGGGGCGCATTTTTCGAAACGCAAAACCCCCAAAACACTCGCGCCCCTTCAGCTCCCTCGCCCGATCCTCGCTCGCTCGCGCCCCCACTCACCCGACCGCAGTTGCCACGCCGCCGCTCGGCCCGCCACCGCCGGCCGAACACCCCCGTCGCCTCGCCCGAGTCGCCGCCGGCGGCCGTGCCTCCGGTCACCTCCGGTACCCCTATTTCGCCTATTTTCTCCTCTTTTTGTGTATTTTTCGAGGATCCGTGTATTAATCGAATCCCTAACCCAAATCAATTCCTATATCTATCTATTATACCCCTAATACTCCATACATTTTGAATATTACCCGCTGAAATCGCCGTTTCATGCGGAGGTTGCTTTTTGGAGCTTAGGGGAGCCCAGGGGAGCTTCTATGGGCTGATCCGGACTTCGCGGAGGCGCTGACTTCGAACGCTTCCACTGCTTAGCACTCGCGGCATGTCGGGGTACACTCTTTCCACTCTTTTACACACACCGCATTTTTTTTCACTTTTCGGCGCGCTCGGGGCCGATATGCCGCCCCGGACACGGCCGCGGTCGAAGAGAGCTTCCGCCAAGCGGAAGCGGTCGGATGATGCCGGCCCCTCCCACGAGTTGGAGGACTCTCCTCCACCGTCCCCCACACACCCCGCACACCCAGCACAGCCTGCAGGCCCCGCACACCCCGCACAGCCTGCAGTGCACCCACAGCCCGCACAGCCTCTCCCTGCCAACCCACAGCCACCACCACCGGCTCCACTGGTCGGGCCGCTCGGGATTACGTTCCGAGACGACGCACACCACGCCGTCTTCAAGCGTATCTCCCAGCGCTCGATCGTACCCTCCAGGTTTGCACACCTCGCTGACCTAGGACGCCTGGGGGTACTAGAGGGGATGCTCACGTTGTACGACAACGTGGGCTGGCGAGATTTTCTGTAGGTGTCGGCGGATACTTTTACCCGCCCGACACTTGAGGTTTTGAGTTCGATCGCCCGGACCGACGAGGGATGCTCATTCCGGTTCATGGATCGAGAGTGCCAGGTCACTCTCGATATGATGAGAGCATTCTTCTCGTGGCCCGCTGTCCCCGGTGCCGATCGCGGTTACGGCCCCACCCATATCCCCCCACCTTCCTTCGACGCCGGTGCCTTCTGGGCCCGGATTACGGGCCACCACACTGCCTTTGACCCTAGTAGGGCCAAGGCCTCGGCCATTGTCCACCCCTGCCTCCGCATAGCCCAGCGCCTCATGGCGACCACCTTCTTGGCCAGATATGAGCCGGGCACGATGTCTACGCCAGAGCTCTACATGCTCTATGTGATGACACGTCCCAGAGCTCTATCTAAGGATGGAGACGAGCTTGTCCCCGCCGTCGTGATCGACATTGCGGCTTGGTTTTTGGACCGCATCATTGTATCGGTGGGCGCTCGCTCACCGATATGCTGCGGCGGTCTGATCACCTTGCTTACCATGATGACCGGCGAGGACCTACCTGACGACTTGCGACGCGTCCCGGGCCCCACTTCTCTGTCGATAGACGTTATGGCCCAGATGAAGATGCTTCGTCCGCATGGTGAGCGTCACTGGGTCTGGTTGCATGGCCCTTACGGTGCCGACTACATGATTCTCCCGAGCCCTGCTCGGACTCAGATTGCACCAGCCCACGTCGAATGGCTCCCTGCGATGGATGTTCTCATCCCTGCCGCCTACGTGCTCGAGGCCGAGGAGGCCGAGCAGGCCCACGCTGCCCACGCTGCCCAGGCTGCCCCGCAGACCCTGCTGCACACCATGCCGAGCCTGCTGCCGACCCTGTTGACCCAGTGTCCCCTCAGCCTATTCCTGATGTTTCCGCTGCTCCTAACACCTCTGTCCCCACTTCTGTCAGTGTCACGAGTACCTCCGCTGAGCCCACTTCCACCACTTCCGCGGCTGTCACCACTGTCACCACCACACCCACTACCACCGCTGGCCCTCTGTCTGCTGAGCCGATTTCCTCTGCCCCACCCGAGCGCCCGCCGACCGTAGTCGAGTGCGGAGAGCCCTCTGTCTCCACTGCCGCTGTATTTTCCGAGAGTGTCGTGGCGTCTGTCCACACTTCTGTGCCACTGACCTCTCTGGCCCCCTCGCTGCCACTTTTGCACACTTCTTTTGCTGCCGCTGCCTCCACTTCTCACCAGCCGGTGTCCCGGCCTCACACTGAGGCCAGGCCCACATTTGCAGGCATGGCACCTTTTGTCCCCTTCCCTGCTGAGCCCGTTACATACTCTATTCGCGTACGCCAGCCTCACCCTGCACAGCCTAGACCGGTGCGTCCCTCTGCACCACCCCCGCCCGACACTGTACTGCAGAGCATACGTGCTCTTGAGTTGGCGGTGAGTGGTCTTAGAGGTGACCTTAGGACCCTGTCCTCCACCGTCTCTGCGATGGCTGGACGCTTCGAGCTGATCCCCCAGATCCATTACTGTCTCACCCAGGTTCTGGAGCGTCTCCCGCGCGTACCCCCACCCACCCAGCAGGTTCCCACACACACTTCCACACACACTAGACCTGCTTCCACTTCCACGCCCACCCCAGCTCAGCAGCCTACACCACCACCTCCTCCTCCTCCGCCTCAGGACGGAGACGGCGCAGCACCACCTTCTTAGGCACCCTTGATGCCTTGATTTATTCCTGCCGTTGTGCTGCCCGTTTCTGCTGGGTCCTGTTGCACTTTTTGTCCACCCCCCCTCCCCTCACTTATTATGGTATTCTCTTTTTGATCATATCTTTTTATATCTATTTTGGGAGAGAGGGAGAGTTTTTGGTGACACTTATATCTATGTATCGCTCCTATCTGTGCATGCATCATGTCCGCATCATATTTTCATTTCTTTATTTTACCTTTCTCTTTTCATTTTTCCATGCATGCATCCTCACTTGCCTCTCCCATCGCTTGTCTCTCGGTGTGCCACACTTTGCACATTGAGGACACTGTGCCATTTAGCTTGGGGGAGTGAGTTCTCACGTTCTTTTTCGATTTGCCACCTTTATTTTTAGTTTTTCACACCATTTTTTCTCTTTTGCACTTATTTTTCATCATTTTTCTTTTATTTTGCCATGCATCACGTTTTTCTTATTTTCCTGTGTGCCGCATTGCATAGTTTCTATTTTCCCTTTATCTTTATTTCTTTTTCATCTCATGCTAGAGATGACTTTTTTGTGATGATGATGACGTTGGATTTAGCTTATTCTATATGCATGCTATATTTGTCATGTCTTAGGTTTTATTTCGGATATCATATGCTATGACTTGCCTTGCATTTAGGAATAGTAACCCACACCTTTTTCCGCATGAAAATGGATGAAATTTTATTATTAGCTGAGTCTGAATATTCATATGTATGCTATCACAGAAAACACACCAAGATTCACGCATTGAATGCTTATATCTGGAGTACTGACTTTCTTTACCTATATCACTTCTATATGCATGAATTGTACACTTCACGTCAGGATGATTGAATGATGTTAGCTATGATATATCTGGATTAGTTAGCTTTTTTGTGATCGAAACTGAGTAGATTAGATTACCCTGCTGAAGTTGTCGTGCATGTCTTATAGAGTGAACCGAGAGTTATATTTATTTCTTTCTCCACAAATCTTGAACATCATTTCTCTACTTTTAAAATCATTGGTGAATCTCCCCTTAGTGATTCTATTTTATGACATTTCCCCCGCTATTAATTCCTAGCTACAAATCTATTATTCTCTAAAAAAAGAGAAAGAGAGAGAAAAACATTCTTGTACATCATTATCTCTCTCTGAGTTGGGATCGTTGTGTATATATTGCTTATTGCAAAGAAAAAAAACAAAAGAAAAAAAAAGAGAGGAAAAATCCTGAATAAAAGATCACATCTCACTTTCTTTCTTTCTTCTTTCTTTTCGTTGCTTTTGGAGCTATATGTATAAAAAAAATGGGGATGTAAATATTTTTTATGCCACCACGCTTATAGATAAGCTTGGGGGAGGGGATCCATTGATGTGTGAGAGAGTGACTACTTGACATCGCACGACAACCTAGGCTAAGTAATATTCTATACTCGGTGAGATTATTTTTAGTTTTACGAAATCCAGAAATCTAAGCCTAGCGTTCATTTCATGAAATCCATACTTTTCTATTCTCTCTATTCTATAGTGTGATACTCTTATACTCCAGATAGAAAGCGTTCAATTGAAAAGTGTGTGATCTGTGATTTGTATACCGCTTTAAATGATTCAGACGATGTTAATTTTAAAATTATTCCGTTTTTCATGATTATATCGTTGTTCGTGGGTTTTCTATTTCTGTTTGCACTATTATACTATGATATCAAAATAAAATCCTTTGACATGAGTTTTTCATTCGGTGTATGCTATATGAGTAAGTGAAACCCGCGTCCTGAGAAAATGATTTAGCATCCTACCTCTTCGCTTCTTTCTCTCTTCTTCATTTTCATTTCGTTTTCCATTCTTCTCCGTTTTTCATTTTCCATTTTTTCGTTTTTCGCCGTTTTCGTTTTCCGAATCCACCGGGTTCGCCTTTTACTTATCTTCCTCGAGGACGAGTAAGAGGCAAGCTTGGGGGATTTTGATCACTCCTTATTTTACACCTTTTTTCCGCATGTTTGCATGCCATTTAGATCGCCCAAATATTGTTTTTCACGATATATCGACGATATTGCGATGCTTTTCACGATTTGTTGTTTTTGTCGCATTTCAGGTGATTTGGCACGATTTGGAGTGATCTCGAGATGCGCTTACTCTAGACGGTCACCGACGACCTCCCCGAGGGGTATTTTGCTGTTGGAGAGGAGCGGAAGAAGAATGGACGTCGCAGGAGCGACGAGGAGGCCAAAACAAGCAGATTGGGCATTTTTTGTGTCCCACTCGGCCGAGTGGAGGAGCCACTCGGCCGACCAGTGAGACACTGCTCGGCCGACCAGAACAGACACGATTTACATGTGCACTCGGCCGAGCACCGAAGACCACATCGGCCGAGTGGATAATCCCGTCCGCCCGAGTGGCGCCCAGACGAAGCCCCTCCAAAACATCCAAGTTACTGTTTTTTCGGCTGCCTGAACTTCAGAAGACCCACTCGGCCGAGTGGATTATCCCGTCCGCCCGAGTATCATGAAGTCATCGGCCGAGTGACGACAACTCACTCGGCCGAGCCGCCCCCGAAGTAGAGACCCCTGAAGGCCCTGACTTACTGGAAAATTACAGGGTTTCTCACTCGGCCTAGCGACTTTTGTCACTCGGCCGAGTGCGATGCGCTGCCTGTAGCGAAAACTGCGGAAAACAGGCTGTGCAGGGGTATTTTGGTCACGATTTTTGGACGATTTTTGGGGCTATTTAAACCCTGTTTTTACCCTAGTTTGGAGAGCTCTCTCTTAGACTTTTTGCAGCTTTTTAGATTAGCTTTTTTAGCTTTATTCTTGTGATTGGAGAAGGAGCAAAACTTGGATTTTTGTTGGATTAATTGAAGAACTACATTGGTTTGCATCTCTTTTCCTTAAAAATTCTATTTTTATTGTTTATATCATTGTTGTGATGAATTCTATTGCTTATCTCAACGATTATTTTTGTGATCTTGCTATGATTTGTGAGTAGTCTCCACGTCTTGGGGCGTGGGGATGAACCCTACAAGCCCACTTTCATATTTGTGATGAATTGGTAGAAATTGAGCTAGAATTGCTATTAGAGATTAGATTGGGATCGATTTACTACGGATTGCTAGGTATTGATATCAATTGGGATTTGCAAGAGATTGGATCCCAATTTGATAGGAAGCCCTAGAAATCCGAATTGGGTTGGAGTCGGATTTTTCGAAGTATCGGTTTGCAAGAGATTGGTCCGATACTAGGATTCCCGGTTGCAATTCTATGCCGATACCCGTTTGCAAGAGATTGGACGGGTAGGAACTATCCTAATCTAGATCGTGGACCGAGTTTGCAAGAGATTGGGCTCGGTGCGCGATTGGACGATGATGTTGATCCTAATGCTAGCTTCCCTAGGGTAGGGTTTGCAAGAGATTGGACCCGACCCTAGGATAGCTATAGACCGGCAACAGCGCGAGAGCGTGAGCTTGGTTCTACATTCAGTTGCAACTAGTTCATCCGAATTCTCATTCTAGCAATTTTGATACTGATGAACCACATTTATGAAGTACGGTGTGTAGCGGGGATTCCCCATTCCCTAGGCGTTCTTTATTTGATTTGATATTTCGCACATTTGTCTGACGATTGTGATAGGATCGCCAAAGGCAAATTTCTCTTCTTAAATAGCCAGGTTGATCGGAGCAAGCACAGTCATCCGTCCTCCCTGTGTTCGATATCCCGCTCGCTGCTACACCGTGCACTTGCGGTAAAACTACAACCGTTCTTTTGGGTCACATCCCGGAGCGATCATTGGCTTATTGAAATAAGATTGTGGTTTATTCCTTTAACAAGGTAAACATCACATATTAGTGGTTTAGAAGGATTACCAACTTTACCAACACCTATGATGGTTCCGCTCTCGTTGCCTCCAAAAACGACTCGGTTTCCATTTGCAAAGGGCACCACTCCGGAGAGCAATTGAGCATCACTCGTCTTGTGTTTTGAACACCCGCTATCGAGTATCCAATTATTCTTGGAGCTAAATTTGGATTTGTTGCTCCGTTTCTTTTTCTTGAGTACCTAAAGATAAACATATCATTGCATGGTACCCAAGGTCATTGGGTCCTAAAAGATTAGACCTTTGGAAGCCAAGTCCAATTGGACTTAGACTTCCCAACGTAATCATCATTATGCACGACATTCATAAAATAAGAATTCATATATGCTTGTTTTTCATGCATGTTGGTGTTCTTCGGGCCCCAAATAGTGAATATTTTGGGAGCCCTATTCCTATTGGGAGCATGCATACGTTGTTGATTTCTACGTGATGCATGCCGTGGATAGGCATATGGCACATGATGAAATGGTGCATGATGATAATTGTTCATATGATGGTGTGGATGAACATATGCATGTGGAGGAACACGTGCGTGAGTGTGTCTCACATGGTGTGCACGTGCACGTGGATGTGGTGCATAAAAATCATCATATGTGTGAACATGTGGAGTAGGATGTGTGTTCCTACGTGGCATGGTATTGGTGTACATAAATGCATGACCCTTCTTTGGAGGTCCACCCAAAGTGGGTTTCTTTCCAAACGAGGGTGTGTACGAAGTGGAAGCACCATTGGTAGATGAGCTACCAATGTGGTGTTTGCCCCCACTCGTTGAAGCGTCGGAAGTTGGCCTAACAAAGGTAGGAGACGATTTGGATGAATTTCACATCTTATACCCCAAGCAAATGCGATGATTGGCCGGAAGTAAGTCATTTAGGATATTATCCAAATGTTCCTTACCTTTATTGAATTTATTAATCCAGCCTAATGTGGACTCATACTTCTCGGTGAGAGAAAGTATAGAAGCATTCAAAGTGTACACTTGCGATGTGAGTACACAAACACGAGACTTGAGATTCTCATTCTCAATACTCAAAGTTGAGTTTCGAGAAATCAAATCCGCTATCTCATGTTCATCCGATTCCTCAATATGAACATGCTCAAGTTGAGACTTGAGATTTACAATCTCATTTCTCAAACTTTCAACAACGGTGTAGTTGTTGATGATGATAGTGTTGAGAATTGACTCCCCGGATTTGGTTTTGGATGATGAACAAACATAAATATATCGTGAACTAACTCTTTGTGAGCGCAGTTATGGAGATCGTCGCCAAATTTCTATGAACATCTAAAGCAACGTCTCGAGACTTCTCAAAACACGTGATCGTGTGCTTGAAGCTTCGTTGAAGCTTAAGGACCATTATTGAAGTCAAGAGATTCGGAATGAAGCGTTTGAATACGGTTCATCAAGTTTAATTTAATGTCTTCTAGCTTCTTTTCATGAAATGTTAAGCCTTGAGTAGGTCTTACGTTTTAATCTTCATAACGCTCATATCTTAGAGCTAGGATCTTAGTAGAAGTCCATACAAACTTTCCCGAAGCTTCGCGCTTCGATTCACGAATTCTTGTGCATGTTAGTTGGTTCAAGAAGTAGAACCCTAGTCGGTCGGCAAAGCTTCTTGAACCGACTAGAATGCCTTCTCAATTTCTAGCTCAGTTACTGTTTACAGTTAGTCGGTCCAAGAAGGTTCATCGACCGACTAGTTGTGAAACTAGTCGGTTAAGAATCCTTCTTAGACCGACTAGTTGAACTTCCATTTTGAGCCTGAGCTACTGTTTACGGTTAGTCGGTCAAAGCTCAACGACCGACCGACTAGTTGAGAAACTAGTCGGTCAGAAGTTTTTCTTAAATCGACTAGCTGTATTTGAACTCAGACTATTTGTTTTATCTCTTAGTCGGTCTAAGTTCACTCTCCGACCGACTAGTTGTGAAACTAGTCGGTTGGCAAGTCTTCTTGGACCGACTAGTTCTCTATTGTCTGAACTTATTCTTTTGGTTGTTCACCTCTTAGTCGGTTCATGTTGAATGACCGACCGACTAGTTGATGAACTAGTTGGTCAGTAGTCCTTCTTTGACCGACTAGTCTGCTTCAGAATAGAGCCGTTGGAGCATTAAATGCCACGAATTTTGCTCTCTCTTTCCTCTATCCTATATATACTTGGAGTGCTGTATTCATAGCATTCAAGGCTGATATTTATTGAACTTTAGAGAATCAAAGAGAAGCATTAAATCCTCATTCAAAGCTCTTTCATTTCTCTCTTGAATCTCTCCCTTACTCTTATTTCAAAAGAGAGATTCATTGATTGTGAGCCTTCCAAGCCAAGAGCTTGATTCTAGGTCACCAACATCCACCTAGGACTCCATTGCTGGTCATTATCTTGGAGCTAGGGTTTGGTGCCTTCATCTTCCCCAAAATCATCTTTGCCCTAATTCGTAAGTTTTACTCAAGGTATAAGTATTTTGTGGTAAGCATTTCTATTTCAATTTACTTTGAGATTGTAAGTGTTTTACTCTTGGTTGTGAGAGTTTGTTTGTGATCCCGGTTTATGGGAGTCACATTTTGGTTTGTGTATGATTTGATCTTGTAGAGGTTTCTACAAGTATTTCATAGTGCAAATTTGAGTTAGAACTTTCTAACTCAAGTATCCGGAGGGGATCCGGGTGTTTGGGACGTAGGATCACCGGGAACAAGTCGGGAAGACTTGGATGGATCCGAACCCGTTAAATTGTCTGTTTGCGTTTGCATTTCTTTGTTGTCAATATTTACATTTCCGCATTTCCGCATTGTTGGTTGAGTTTGCAAGATAATTAGGAATTATCTTCTTAATTATTTTAAAGTACTATTCACCCCCCCTCTAGTACTTGTGCAGTAGCTACGTAGGGCATTACATTTGGTATCAAAGCAAAGTACTTAGTTATGTCTACCAACGACAACAAGACCGTTCGTCCACCTTCAGATTATAGCACCTTCAGGAACCGTGAAGGAGCGTCTTCGGTAATGGAAGGACACTCCTCAACGAGGCCTCCCTTCTTCAACGGTACCAATTACAGGTACTGAAAATGCCGGATGGAAACTTTCCTCCGGAGTGCTTCACTATGGAGAGCCACAATGAAGGAGTATGTCGAGCCTGCCGAAGAAGATTTCGAGAAGTGGACTACCGCGGAGGTCGCCGCGGAGGGTGAGAAGATGAAGGAGTATTATGCTCGCTTCGTCGACATTACAAATGAATTGGAATTGGAGGCTCTTGGGAAAACCTACACCCAAAAGGAGAAAGTCTCGAAGATAATTGACGGACTTCCTTCTTGTTGGGAGAAACGTACCTTCGCCATCGAGGAAGGTAATGATATGAACAAATATACCGTTGTTCAATTAATGGGTACCTTAATGTCTTATGAGGTACGCAAGGATAGCAAGATGAAAATGCAAGACAAGATGAAGTCTTACTTGAAGCAAGACGAGCCAAAGAAAAAGGCGATTGCTTTCAAGGCCGCTCCATCTACATCTACATCTACCGATGATGAAGACTCGGAAGACTAGTTGTACTTGGAATCCATTGCCCTCATGGCAAAGAAGTTCAACCGGTTCTTCCGGAAAGGTAATTTCAAGAACAAATCTAAATTTAGTTCTTCTAACACCTCCGCTCCTTTTTGTTTCAAATGCAACAAGCCATGACACATGAACGCGGATTGTCCTCAAAACAAGCACAAGGAGAAGTGGAAGGCGCCAAAGTTCGACAAGTCAAAGAAGTACAAGAAAGGGTACAAGAAGGGACTTGTCGGGACATTCACCGACTCCGATGATTCCTCAAGTGGAGAGTCGGATGATGAGCAAGTGGAGCAAGCATACATGTGCTTCATGGCTAGAGAGGAAAATGAACAAGGATCTTCCTCCGATGATAGCGAAGATGAAGGCGACGATGAGGTAACCATGGACGACCTTTGATTAGCTAACGAACAAATTTGGTCTAAATATTCTAAATTAGTAAATAGATATACTAAGATAAAAGATGAGTTAGCTAGCATCCAAACCTCGCCTAAACCTATCATCACCAACAACGACACCGTTGTTGAAGAGTTGAGAAATGAGATTGTAAATCTCAAATCTCAACTTGAACATGTTCATATTGAGGAATCGGATGAACATGACATGGCGGATTTAATTTCTCGAAACTCAACTTTGAGTATTGAGAATGAGAATCTCAAATCACGTGTTTATGCACTCACATCGCAAGTATCCACTTTGGATGCTTCTATGCATTCTCTCACCGAGAAGTATGAGTGCACATTAGGCCGAATTAATAAATTCAATAAAGGTAAGGACCATTTGGATAATATCCTAAATGACTTACTTCCGGCCAATCACCACATTGGCTTGGGGTATAAGTTGGGAAATTCATCCAAGTCGGCCACTACCTTTGTTAGGCCAACTTCCGATGCTTCAACGAGTGGGAGCAAACACTCTATTGGTAGTTCATCTACTAATGGTGCTTCCTCCTCGTACACATCCTCGTTTGGAAAGAAACCCACTTTGGGTGGACCTCCAAAGAAGGGTCATGCTTATATGTACACCAATACCATGCCACGTAGGAACACACAACCTACTCCACATGTTCACACATATGATGATTTTTATGCACCACATCCACGAGCACGTGCACACCATGTGAGACACCCTCATGCACGTGTTCCTCCACATGCATATGTACGCACACATCATCATATGAATAATTATCATCATGCACCATTTCATCGTGTGCCATATGCCTATCCACGACATGCATCACGTAGGAATCAACAACGCATGCATGCTCCCAATAGGATAAGGGCTTCCAAAATTTTCACTATTTGGAGCCCGAAGAACACAAGCATGAATAAAAAACAAGCTTATATGAATTATTACTTCATGAATGTCGTGCATAATGATGATTTCATTGGGAAGTCTAAGTCCAATTGGACTTGGCTTCCAAAGGTCTAATCTTTTAGGACCCAATGACCTTGGGTACCATGGAATGAAATGTTTATCTTTAGGTACTCAAGAGAAAGAAAAGGAGCAACAAATCCAAATTTAGCTCCAAGAATAATTGGATACTCGATAGAGGGTGTTCAAAACACATGACGGGTGACGCTCAATTGCTCTCCGGAGTGGTGCCCATTGCAAATGGAAACCGGGTAGTCTTTGGAGGCAACGAGAGCGGAACCATCATAGGTGTTGGAAAAGTGGGTAATCCTTCTAAACCACTTATAAGTGATGTTTACCTTGTTAAAGGATTAAACCACAATCTTATTTCAATAAGCCAACTTTGTGACAAAGGTTACAAAGTTAGCTTTGCGAAAGGAATGTGCCATATTTTAAGAAAAGATAATAATGATTTATTGTTTTCCGGCACACGCCATAAGGATATATATATCCTAGATCTTCCAAGATCACATGAACAATGTCTCATTGCCAACACAAGTGAACAACACTTATGGCATCGACATTTTGGTCATGTGAACTTTGGAACACTCTTTAAACTTTCCAAGTTAAATTCTATTAGAGGCCTCCCGAAGCTAGTCTTTCAAAAGAAAAGCTTTTGTGACTCGTGTCAACGAGGCAAGCTTCCAAAATCGTCATTTAAACCTAAGAAAAGCATTTCATCTAAGCGGCCTCTAGAGCTATTACATCTAGATCTTTTTGGGTCAACTAGAGTTGCTTCATTAGGAAATGCACGATACGGACTTGTCATCGTTGATGACTTTTCTAGATTTACTTGGGTATTTTCCTTAAGTAATAAAAATGATGCTTTTGAAAACTTCACAATATTTGTTAAGAAAGTACAAAATCTCATTGAAACCACCATTGTCACTATTCGTAGTGATCATGGAGGGGAATTTGAGAATGAGTCTTTCTCAAATTTTTGTGATGAAGTTGGTATTACTCACACCTTTTCATTCCCTCGTGCACCTCCTCAAAATGGTGTTGTTGAGAGAAAGAATAGGACGCTAGTGGAATGTGCTCGCACTATGTTTGATGATAGCCAACTTGGCCATCAATTTTGGGCATAAGCGGTACATACCGCTTGCTATGTGTTTAATAGGATACTTTTGAGGCCCGGCACCAAACAAACTTGTTATGAATTGTTGTTTGGTAGATTGCCTCAAGTTAAACATTTTCAAGTTTTCGATGCGAAATGTTTTATTAAAAACACGTATAGTTGTTTGGACAAATTTGATCCAAGATCCGATGAGGGATTTTTGTTGGATATTCCTCACGTAGCAAAGCCTACCGGATATACAACAAACGAACCTCAATGATCGAGGAATCACTTCATGTTTCATTTAATGAAGGTTTTGTCCCTACTAGAATTACTAATAATGATGACTCCATGGATGTCTTATGTGATTCAATTGGTAATTCTAATTCTATTGATTCTAATGTTACTAACCCTACTAATGAATCTTTTGAGAATGTTCCTAGTGATCAGAGAATTCCCAAACGGCTTCATACCGTTCGTGACCATCCTCATGAGCAAGTCATTGGCAATATCCTTGATAGTGTCAAGACGAGATCTCAAGTCAACTACTTCGCTCATTGTGCCTTTGCCTCCTCGATAGAGCCAAAGAATATTAACAAAGCATGCGAAGATGGTGCTTGGATCCTTGCCATGGAGGAGGAACTCATTCAATTCGAGAGGAATGAGGTTTGGGAGCTTGTTCCATTGCCATCGAAGAACCACACCGTTATAGGAACGAAGTGGATTTTCAAGAACAAGACCGACGAAAACCAAATCGTCGTCCGGAACAAAGCTCGGTTAGTAGCTCAAGGCTATCGGCAAGAG
The DNA here is from genome assembly GCA_030789695.1 of Scilla litardierei. Taxonomy (NCBI): domain Eukaryota; kingdom Viridiplantae; phylum Streptophyta; class Magnoliopsida; order Asparagales; family Asparagaceae; genus Scilla; species Scilla litardierei. The sequence continues at coordinate 214,042,948 of CM061133.1, forward strand.
GAAGGTATTGATTTCGAAGAATCATTTGCTCCGGTAGCTAGATTAGAATCTATTAGATTATTGTTATCTTTTGCATGCCATAAAGATTTTAAACTCTTTCAAATAGATGTTAAAAGTGCGTTTTTAAACGGAGATGTTGTTGAGGAAGTTTATGTTTCTCAACCTCCGGATTTTATAAATGAAAAATTTCCAAATCATGTTTTCAAACTTAAGAAAGAACTTTACGGTTTGAGACAAGCTCCTCGAGCTTTGTATGACCGTCTAAAGAATTTTCTTTTGGATTTAGGTTTTAAAATGGGAGAAGTTGATTCCACATTATTTGTTAAGTATTCGAATAATGATATAATTTTAGTTCAAATTTATGTTGATGATATCATTTTCGGTGCTACTAACTTCACTCTTTGCGAAGAGTTTTCAAATGCGATGAAGGATCAATTTGAGATGAGCCACATGGGTGAGCTCAAATATTTCTTAGGTCTCCAAATTCGCCAAATGAACGATGCAATCTTCATCCACCAAACCAAGTACACGGTGGAGTTGCTAAAGCGATTTGGCATGGAGAATGCCTCAGGGAAGAAGACTCCAATGAGCACTACTACACATCTTGATAAGGATACGAGCGGAAAAGATGAAGACATTCGTCTATATCGAGGTATGATAGGTAGTTTACTATATCTTACCGCAAGTAGGCCCGATATTATGTTTTCCGTATGTGTATGTGCTCGTTATCAGTTTTAACCTAAGGAATCTCACTTAGTAGCGGTAAAACGTATTTTTTGTTATCTAAGTTACACACTTGATTTTGGATTAATTTATCCAAAATCAAGCACATATGAGTTAATCTCATATAGTGACGCAGATTATGCGGGATGCAAATCTGACAGGAAAAGTACTAGTGGCACTTGCCATTTTATAGGAAATTCTCTTGTCTCTTGGTTTTCCAAGAAGCAGAATTCCGTATCACTTTCAACCACCGAGTCGGAATATATTGCCGCCGGTGCCGCGTGTGCTCAGGTTCTTTGGATGAGACACACACTTAAAGACTTTGGTATAAACTGTGATACTTGCCCTATCATGGTGGACAACCAAAGGACAATATGTCTCTCTAAGAATCTGGTACACTATTCCCGTTTGAAACACATAGATGTCCGTCACCATTTCTTAGATGATCATGTTGCTAAAAAGGACATCATATTAGTGTACGTTGAAACCCAGAAGCAAATCGCCGATATTTTCACGAAACCACTCAAGGAAGACTCCTTTGTGCGGTTGCGTCGAGAATTGGGGATTATGTAGGAACCTGTCAAAACAGCGTTAGGATCGATAAATGAAGTTGAGACTTACGCTTGCGTGTGCGGCACGGTAGTCTCAGAACTTCGCCTTCGGATTCGCCACGACGGATCGAGTCTTCTCACGAACGGAGTAAGGCTACTAAATCCACAATCTAAATCTCTACTTTTAGATTAAGAACTTGGATAAAGAGAGAGGAAGGATTTCGGCAGAGCTTCGCTAGAATGAAATGCAAGGCAAGAATGCCATGCAAAAGTGTAAGGAAATGGCTAAGCCTTGGGTCTTATTTATAGCCCCCAAGGTAGTTATTTTAGGAGTAATTGTTCCTTTGGAACAATTTAACTAAAGTGTACCATCATACATGGTACAACATAAGCTTAAGATATTCCCCCTTTATTAGCCATATGTCGCATGCACTTATGCACATATAATGCGACTTTCCCACTCATCTAGAGATCCTCTCCGCAAGAGAACAGATTCCCTTTGCACACGACTTCGTGTACAAGACGTTCGAGGTCCGTATTCCCTCGTACATCCCTTACAAGGGTGTACAAACGTCATCCATATCCAACATCTCCCACTTACACTTGAGGGGATTGTAAGAGAACGTCTTTCTCTTAGTTCTTTCATCTATCATACCGATAAATAGACCGTGCGACCGTCATGCGCGTAGAGTCTGTTGTTGTGCACTTGTTAGAGATACACAACGACCTCGAAGGTGCAAAGTTGAGTAGTTCAACGCATGCTTTACCCTAGATTATTTCTTCACATTTTTTATACTTTATATTCAACAATTGAATCCCATCTGGATCACAATTGGCTGGCCAGTTTTGAATCATTAAAGTCCAAATGCGAATATGAAATCAATCTTCCTCTTCTTACGAAACTTCTGATCTTGACTTGATTCGCTTTTCTAACGTGCCCCGCCGAGCCGAATTATCATAGCCCATTAGCAACACGCTAAGATAGCGATCATCTCGTCAAATCTAAAGGAACCAATTGGAGTCCTTGAGGGTAAGAGTTAAGACCCATATGGCATTTGAGTCTCACATAATAGCAAACACTATTGCTACTAACTCAGTGGTCGTAATGCATACGTGGTATGAACACGTATTACAACATCACTCCTTTCCCAGGGAGAGTATGTCTTAATGATGTTGTACGGATGAAAGATCAGACACCACAGTGCCTATCTTTTGAGTCCCCTTACTACCCATGAAATATTCTCGGACTCTCATCCTGCATAAGACAGATAGGATTTAAAAAATCCCATGAGATCTCTTTTAAATATCCTTGTGATACAGATCTCAGATCTTTTGTAAGCATCCATATGATGCAGATCTTTCATTCGACTATCTTGTTTAAGTCACGACTCTAAATCATTTGTCTAATGATTTTGACTTTAAACTAGTCTCATCTCTATCTTATCCATCTGATAAGATAAGGCGGTTGCTCAAGTGAGAGAGTCAACCTTAATCTATCCGACATACACACAATAAAATAGCTGAGACTTAAACACAAATGTATAAAATCATTTGTAAGAAACTTGTATGCAATATAAAAAAAACTTCTTCTTTTTATTAAACTTTGATCTTCTATAGACATGGGAAATATTACATGATACAGCTCAGCACCTACGCATTCCCATAGATGATAAGTGTTTGAAGAACACATCTCTGGGGATCGCCTTAGTAAGGGGATCCGCTATCATCTTATGCGTGGATATGTATCCTATGTCTACTTCCTTCCGTTTGTCATAGTCCTTCGCAAACTTGAATCGAATATCAATGTGTTTGGTCTTACAATGAAATTTAGGATCTTTGACATAGGCAATCGAAGCTTGACTATCACTGTATATAGGAACAGTGCTCGAGTCAGTGGCATCCGTCAGCCTGTCTAAGAATTTCCTAAGCCAAACAGCTTCTTGGACCGCCATGCTGAATGCTACAAATTCGGCTTCCATGGTTGATAGGGCGATGCAGGTTTGCTTCTTGCTGCTCCAGGATATTGCACCATTCCCGAGCAAGAAAACAAAGCCTGAGGTAGATCTTCGCTCGTCGAGATCACCTGCCCAATCAGCATCGGTATAGCCTTCGAGTTTCAAGGTATTGCCTTGATAGCACAACGCATAGTCCGCAGTCCCTTTGAGGTACCTTAATATCCTCTTCACCGCTTTCCAGTGTGCCTGTCCTGGGTTGGATTGGTAACGGCTTACCATACCAACAGCATAGCAAATGTCCGATCTGGTACACATCATGGCGTACATTAGACTCCCGACAGCACTGGAGTATGGAACCTTTTCCATAGCTTTCTTTTCTTTTGGATCTTTGGGACACATTTCCAAACATAGACCCTCGCCTTTGCTTATTGGAGTATCAATTGGCTTGCAGTCCTGCATATTAAACCGTTCTAAAACTTTCTTTATATATGTCTCTTGAGAGAGAGAAAGAAGTTTCTTGGAACGATTCCTTGAGATCTTAACCCCAAGGATATATGCAGCTTCACCCATGTCTTTCATTTCAAAGACGGATGAAAGCCAAGCTTTGATATCCATGATAAGACGCTTATCATTTCTGGCTATAAGTATGTCATCTACATAAAGAGACATAATTACATACTTGTTCTTAATCCTCTTAATGTATACGCAGTTGTCTTCGTCGAGCATGGAGAAACCATACGACAAAACGACTTCTTGAAAGCGCATATACCACTGCCTTGAGGATTGTTTAAGACCATATATGGATTTACGAAGTTTACAAACCTTATGTTTGTTTTCTTCTTGTATGAACCCGTTTGGTTGTTCCATGTAGATCTCCTCATCTAGTTCTCCGTTAAGAAAAGCAGTCTTTACATCCATCTGATGTAACTCGAGGTCCAAACAAGCCACCATTGCCAGAATTAAGCGAATGGAGGTAAAACGCACGACAGGAGAGAAAGTCTCTTCGTAGTCTATTCCTTCCTGTTGCGTGAAACCTTTCGTAACAAGGCGAGCTTTATAATTCTCGATGGAGCCATCAGCCTTATGCTTGATTTTGAGGACCCACTTGTTCCCAATGGCTCTACGTCCCTTAGGTAAACAAACCAAGTCCCAGACTTGGTTTGTTTTCATGGATTGAAGTTCTTCTTCCATCGTCGCTATCCATTTATCTTTAGCAGGGCATGTGACGGCCTGTTTGAAATTTGTAGGTTCGTCATCATCTTGTAGTAATGTCATGAATGTTTGAGGAAATTCATCCTCAAATCTCAGAGGTGTTAGCCTCGTTCGATTACTACGTCTTGCTTGAGTTTGATCACTCCCACTTGGAATGACATCACTCCCACTTGGAATAATATCACTCCCACTCGGAATAGGATTGGTATCGTTCGTATCATCCATAGGTGAAGTATGAGGGTCATTTTCCTCTTCACCAAGAATTCTCACACTCGAACGTTCTGATCCTTCTTGATCCCAAGTCTCAAACAAGGATAAGTCTTGACTTATCTCACCCTGTCTTGGAAACTCGTTTTCCAAGAAGACAACATTCCTCGATTCGAATTTTATTAGGCCCCCATTGTCCTCTTGACCGACGAAAACATATCCTTTGGAGTTTTCAGCGTATCAGATGAAGATACACTTCCTCCCACGTGGCCCAAGTTTGCCATATTTGTGAGAGGATAAATGTGCGTAAGAGGCACAACCCCAAGGTTTTAGAATGCTTAAGTCTGGAGTTCTATTGTTCCACAACTCATAAGGAGTAGAACTTACCGACTTCGAGGGTACACGGTTTAAGATGAATGCTGCCGTCAATAATGCATCACCCCAAAAGGTGATGGGCAAATTTGCCTGAGACATCATTGATCGGACCATTTCCATCAATGTCCTATTTCTTCTTTCCGCAACACCGTTTTGTTGCGGAGTATAAGGCATAGTTATTTGATGAACTATGCCTTTTTCATCACAGAGTTCCTTAAAACCGTTGATTGATATTCTCCACCCCGATCGGTTCGCAAGACCTTTATCTTGCGATCTAGTTGATTTTCCACTAAACTCATATAGTTTTTGAAGCAAGATAAAGCTTCACGTTTGTGGGAAATCAAATAAATGTGACCGAAACGGGTGAAGTCATCAATGAAGGTGATGAAATAGGACTTCCCGCATCTTGTCTTAACATTCATTGGACCGCAAATGTCCGAATGGATAAGCTGTAATGGAACTTCGGCCCTTGTGCCAGTTCCAAACTGCTTGTGACAAGTTTTCCCTACAAGACAATGTTCGCAAGTTGACATTTCAACTTTTGAAACATTAGATAGCAAGCCACTTTTGGCAAGTCTATCCATTCTAGTTGGTCCAATGTGACCAAGTCTTGCATGCCAACAAATGATCTCAGATTCAGAATTAGAAGCATTTGTCAAATGGAAACTTTCATTAATAGAAGAAGAATCATCATACATAGTGTTTAAAACAATCAATCCATTACAAACATTACCCGACCCAACTAAAGAACTATTACAAACAAGGTCAACATTTTGTTCATAGAACCTCCATTCATAACCTAAAGACATTAACATGACCACGGATACGATATTCCTTCGAATATCTGGAGCAAAGAGGACGTCGTGCAATAATAGAGTCCGGCCGTTGTCGAGAACTAGCTTGCATGTTCCGACGCCCTTGACTTCAATACGAGTGTTGTTGCCGACGTATATCCACTTTGTTCCTTGAGTTATCCTTCGATACTCTACGAAGAACCTTCTGTCCTTCGCTACGTGGTCTGTGGCCCCTGAATCAATCAACCAAAAATAGTTAGATTCAGCAAGAAACATGGAACTAGAAACACATATGTAACTAGCCCTACAAGTTACCTTATCACTTCCATCCGTACACGTACGGGCGAAGTGACCGTACTTGTTGCACTTAAAGCACTTGATCTTCTTCAAGTTTTTCTTCTTTGAGTGCACATTCTTTTGCCACTTTTTGTTCTTAGTCTTCTTTGAGGTTTCCGGTTCTTGCTTTCGTTCGTTCATAAACCTTAAGCATTTATCCTTCCGCTTCTTTCCTCCATGTGAGGAACTAGCGGCCATGTGCACTTCGGCACTAGGTTTTGCGGCTTGAATCCGCTCTTCCTCGAGTTCGAGGTGTTTGGATACATCGCTTAAAGTTTTAATGCACTCATTATGAGTGAGGTGCATTTTCATGTTATCCCAGCTATCTGGGAGTGAACGAATGACTGCTTGGATCTGCTGTTCGTCAGACAGTGTAAGACCCGCATCCTTCAATTCAGCTATGAGATTCGCCATGTGGCGGAGATGCTTTTTCATAGATTGATCTCGCCGCATTTTGTACGAATCAAATTGAATATTTAAGGAGCGGAGTTTGGTGACCGAAGTTCCACCAAACTTTATTTCTAGCCTAGACCATATGTCTTTGGCTAGGTCGAATTCCCGAAATAGACGCATTATGTCATTGTCCATTACGGACAATAACGTAATACGTGCTATTTTGTTCTTTCGAGTCCAAGTCTCATAAGCTTCTCGGTCCCTCTTGTGTTGGGCCGTATTACCCAACTCAGGTTCTTCCATTACGTTTTGGAGTGTTTCAAGCACATCTTGCTCCTCTAAAACATATTGGATTTTTATTGACCAAAGTTTATAATTGTCGCCGTTGAGCTTCTCACCTGTGTTAAGCTCGGCGACAATGTTCTTAGAAGCGGTAGACATATTCGAATCAAAAAACTGCAAAGAAAATGAAAACCACGATCAAAATTCTATGCATAAAGTTTCGATTCTTTAAACACTTGATAAGTTCCTTGGATGCGCTGAAATGTTACTCTAGAATCGAGAAGTTCACTATGTTCCCAACTACCATCTAGAAGTAACTTTCAAAGTATCCCTCTTACTTATCTCATGTAAAAAGAAATCAGAATTGATACCCGTATGGTACCAGCAGCGGAAAAATACTTTTGAAAAACATATCTTTCAAAAATGGATTAGGTGAGAGTTTACGCAAAGAATTTTAGCGCAACAATTGCCAAGCCACGAGACCTGTTCTACACACCCATGGGTTAGATAACCATGGCCGGATCGTGGTAGGACTTGGAATTCTAAATTGCGCTATCCCGATTAAGGACGGGACATAACATATTTGAAAACATCTTTTTCAAAAAATTTGAAATACATTGGCTAATCTCCATAGAGTAGAGCACAATGTCTTAAGTACATTGGCTAATCTCCGTAGAGTAGAGCACAATGACATGGCTAATCTCGCATGAAGTATAGCACTATGGCTAATCTTCAAGGAGTAGAGCCCAAGAAAAAACTTTATAAAATAAGAGCAGACGACTGTCGTTAGCCCCGTATGGGCTAGTCGGTACATTCGTGTTTGACCAAGGCCTTTTGACACCTCGTATGGGCTAGTCGGCAAGTTCGTGATCGACCAAGACCTTTTGCCGGATTGGTCGACCAAAACACCCAAATTGGTCGACCAAAAATTGGTCTACATCACTCCCGGCCAGGGCCCCTGCCCTGGCCGAGGCTGGCCAATGGCCGGCCAAGGGCCTCTACCCTGGCCGGCCAGGGGCGGCCTGCGACTGCCCTGGCCATGCCAGGGCCGGCCAGGCCACTGGCCTGCCTCGGCCAGAGGCAGGCCTGGCCTCGGCCAGAGACCGGCCTGGCCTCGGCCTGAGGCCGGCCAGGCCACTCTGGCCTGGCCTGGCCTCGGCCAGAGGCCGGCCTGGCCACGGCCTGAGGCCGGCCAAGCCCTTTGGCCTGGCCTGGCCTCGGCCAGAGGCTGGCCAGGCCCCCTGGCCTGGCCTGGCCTCGGCCAGAGGCCGGCCATGGTCGGCCATGGCCCGGCCATGGCCATTTTGGCCTTGGCCGGCCATGACCCATTGGTCATGGCCGGCCTCCCCCATTCACGGGGTTGGCCGCACACCCCCACCGGAGGGGGTGGTCGTGGTGGTGTTCGTCGTCATTGGCCGTAGCCAACCTCCTCCGCATAGGGAGGGGGAGTGCATTGCCTCCATTGCCCATTTGGCTATAGATTTCATGCACCAAAATTAATCTTCCCCGATGGGAATAACCACCATCTTCTTCTCCGGTGAAGCACCCGTTCGTCGAGGACGTAGTTATCCTCCAATGGCCGTGTGCCAAAAAAATAACCCACTTCAAAAATTCGTAAACTACGCACTCCACATGAAGAGAGGGCCCATTCCCTATGAATGGAGACTCAACATCCATGAAGAGAGCGAGTTTGACGATATGAACGGTTGGTTCTTCCCGTCACGGAGAGTTCCTGCCATATCCGTAATGACAGAAGACCCTAACGTTAAAAGAACAACCGCTGCGTTTTCTCCGTCACGAAGCGTTCCTACCATATCCGTAATGGTAGGATACACATTCGTGAAAAAGACAACGCCTCATTCATCGGTTCGACGGGGCGGCGGTTTGACCGGGGCGAACCCGTATGGCTCTGATACCAATGTAGGAACCTGTCAAAACAGCGTTAGGATCGATAAATGAAGTTGAGACTTACGCTTGCGTGTGCGGCACGGTAGTCTCGGAACTTCGCCTTCGGATTCGCCACGACGGATCGAGTCTTCTCACGAACGGAGTAATGCTACTAAATCCACAATCTAAATCTCTACTTTTAGATTAAGAAATTGGATAAAGAGAGAGGAAGGATTTCGACAGAGCTTCGCTAGAATGAAATGCAAGGCAAGAATGCCATGCAAAAGTGTAAGGAAATGGCTAAGCCTTGGGTCTTATTTATAGCCCCCAAGGTAGTTATTTTAGGAGTAATTGTTCCTTTGGAACAATTTAACTAAAGTGTACCATCATACATGGTACAACATAAGCTTAAGATATTCCCCATTTATTAGCCATATGTCGCATGCACTTATGCACATATAATGCGACTTTCCCACTCATCTAGAGATCCTCTCCGCAAGGGAACATATTCCCTTTTCACACGACTTCGTGTACAAGACGTTCGAGGTCCGTATTCCCTCGTACATCCCTTACAAGGGTGTACAAACGTCATCCATATCCAACAGATTATGGGTGAATCCGAGATTTAGGATTCATATTTTGTTCAATAATCTTGCATGCTATTAAATCTCGTTATATTTGCACATGCTAGATTTATTGAAATTTTCTGGATTTTTGGTTGAATTTTCGGAATTTATGCTCGATTTATTCATGAACGTCAAATTTAAGATTTTCGATTTTTAATGGGATAGTATAATGATTAATGAGAGTATTACGATGTTTCGTCCAAGTGCGATTACGAGAGAACTCAAAATTTCAAATTCTAAAATTTTTGAACATTGTTAGTCGGTTCATGTTCATTGACCGACCGACTAGATTGCGTTCTAGTCGGTCAGTGAATGAACTCAGACCGACTAACTCAAGCCCTAAATTTGGCTTCAGTTACTGTTTGTACTTAGTCGGTTCAAGCTCATTGGCCGACCGACTAGATTGTCATCTAGTCGGTCAGCGCTTAAACTGTGACCGACTAAATGCAACGGGGACAGTTGCGTCTTTTCGACTTCCTATCGACTAAAGCTCCCCGCACCGACTTTTTTTCATTTTAGTCGGTGCGATCAACTCCTCTCAGCCCTTACCCCCGTCGATTCATCTCCCTCCTCCGTCGAGTTCATCGATTTCCGGCCACCTTCTGACCTTGCTCCGGCCATTTTCTGACCTAGCTCCTACTCCTAGGGTATCTATCTATTCTTCTAGCTCCTACTCCTACTCCGAAGGCTAGATTTCAGCTTATAGAGTTAGGGTTGTTTAGGGTTTGTAGGTTTCTTCGGTTTAGGGTTCGGCCTAGGGTTGTTCTAGGGTTCCTCTTTCGATTTCGTGTGTGTCTCGTCTCGACTATGACGAGAACACGTATCCCGATCGATCCCTCGCGTCCGTCACCTATGACTGTCGAGTCGCCTCCTTCAGACCCCCCGCAACCCAAACGAACTCCACCCAAACGCCGATCTAAAACGACCCAACCTTCGTCGTCTTCGCCTCCTCTTAAGAAGAAGAGGACGGCGACCGCCAAGCCTAGATCTCAGCCTAGGAAGCAGCCAGTGTCTCCAGCTTCATTCCGTGCTCCTACTCCTCCCGATGATTCCGACACGAAATATATCGCTGAGACCAAGCATACCGCTAGGGCTCCTGCTTCTCCACCCCGATCTAGCACCCGTCAGCCTAAGGGGAAGGCTCCCATGCCAGTTGGCGGTGTCGATATTTCTCTATGTCACGATGACCCGTTGTGTCTCGTGGCATACAACCGTATCGAGCACTGTCCGCTGTTATTGGAGCACTTCGTACAGTTCTCCGATTTCCCTCACTTAGCCGATCTCCTATCCTATAGTGGACTTCTCGATTATCTTCGCTTTGACCCTAAGGCGAATCCACATCCATACCCTCGCCTTGTCAAGCTATTTTATGCTAACCGTGTCCGGGGTAAATACGACGAGACCCATTCCATTGAGACGACTATCTTAGGGACACCGAGTGTCCTCACGGCAGAAATCTTAGGGGATTTGATTGGTGTCTCCTCGTCTGGCCTCTTTCCTTCCGATATCTCTGTTGACGATATTTCTGAGCTTGATCAGGTGATGCTCGCTGAGATCTTTCATGTCATCCCTCCTGCCATGATTGGCGTCCCTTCGAAGTCCTTCAAGCCGAATGCCTGGGTTCTAAATCTTATCTTGAAGTCGTGCCTCCTTCCGAAGTACAGCTCATCTTCCTTGCCTTCCCAGCCATTCCTCAAACTCATTTACGCTCTTTTCATAGGGAGCGAGATCAATTGGGCACGGATCATTCTTGACAAGATGGACTCCTTCGAATGTATTCAAAAGTCCACCAAGTCAGCCCACATTCTGTACCCGTGCCTATTGACTCTCGTATTCCGTCACTTCCATGTCCCTCTTCCTCCTAACGATGAGCGTCCTCTCGGTCCCCCTCTGAATGCGACGGCCGTCAAGAAGTCTCTTGCGGCGCTTCGTCATGTTCAGAGGACGACCCCATCTGCTTCAGCCTCTGCTTCAACTGCTCCCTCTCCTACTCTTGCTGAGCTTGCACGTTCGTTGAAACGTTTGGAGTCTCGTTGTGCTCGATCTGAGGAGATTCTCGCTCGCATCGCATCTCATTTGGGGATTGAGATCCCTCCGTCAGTTTCTGACGAGGAGGAGATGGATGAGGATGAGCTCCAGGAGCTTGTTCGTTCTGCTGCTGTTCGTGCCCCTGAGGGTACTTTTGGTGATGTTGCTTCTTCTACCGGTGATCCCGAGAGCACACCTGCTGCCACCATTCCTCCGGTGGATGCTTCGTCTGTTGCTGCTCCCGAGACCACTCCTGTCGTGCCAGAGATCTCCACTCCTGCTGACCCCGTGATCACTCCTTCCGCAGAGCCTGCTGCTGCTGCTGATCCTCCCACTGCCTCCTGAGCTTCTTTGGAGGACTCTCCTGTGCACTTTGGATGATAGATCTTGTAGTGAGAGTGTGGGTTAGGATAGTTTGGGTGGTTATGATTTTTGATACTTTTGGATGTATTTTGATGTATCTCTTATGGAGTTTTGAGATTTTTATATGTTTTGTGATACTCTGATATCTGCTGTGATATAGTGATGTATGATGTGACTCGATCTGAGGATCGCTTTTATGTATGTTGGCGATGTATACTTTTGATGTACCCATGGTTCATATATATATACATCGATGTTGACATTCATTCTCTTGTGCACATTATATTCTGTTTGTGTCTCTGATGATTGATTTCGTCGTTCAACGATAATAACTTGGTTAAATAGAATTCGTTTTTATGAAAACATAGAAGTGTTTTCCATGCACTAAATTAACCAAGAATGTTGATATTGGAGAGTATATTCCATAACTCAATCCGTACAATTGATTTGAGTTTAGATGATTTTATTTAACGATTTTCGACTTCGGTCTCATTGACACGCTTTGATTTAATTAGTATTTTCCTTTAGTGTCATTTGGACGGTGGTCGTATTCTACGACTCCCGTGCTTTTATTTGTAGCCATTGTTGTTGTCGTTGATCTCCTCCCGCTCTTTTTGCTTATGCCAAAGGGGGAGAGAATTAATAATGACGATGTGCTAATGATAATTTAAAGCAATTTACCAAGAATCTAATTTGATATGTTAGATTCAGGGGGAGTTAAGATATAAAAATGGATTTCAAATCCGATATTTCAATAATTGAATTCTCATTTTTTTTCTTTACTCGTCTGCTTGTGGAATTAACGTGTCATCAATGCAGGGGGAGTAAGAAAATTCCTTTCGAATCATTATTTTTTATTATTATTTATGATGGTTTGTCATCACCAAAAAGGGGGAGAATGTTGAGTATTGACTCCCCGGATTTGGTTTTGGATGATGAACAAACATAAATATATCGTGAACTAACTCTTTGTGAGCGCAGTTATGCAAATCGTCGCCAAATTTCTATGAACATCTAAAGCGACGTCTCGAGACTTCTCAAAACACATGATCGTGTGCTTGAAGCTTCGTTGAAGCTCAAGGACCATTATTGAAGTCAAGAGATTCGGAATGAAGCGTTTGAAGACGGTTCGTCAAGTTTAATTTAATGTCTTCTAGCTTCTTTTCGTAGAATGTTAAGCCTTGAGTAGGTCTTACGTTTTAATCTTCATAACGCTCATATCTTAGAGCTAGGATCTTAGTAGATGTCCATACAAACTTTCCCGAAGCTTCGCGCTTCGATTCGCAACTTCTTGTGTATGTTAGTTGGTTCAAGAAGAAGAACCCTAGTCGGTCGGCAAAGCTTCTTGAACCGACTAGAATGCCTTCTCAATTTCTAGCTCAGTTACTGTTTACAGCTAGTCGGTCCAAGAAGGTTCACTGACCGACTAGTTGTGAAACTAGTCGGTTAAGAATCCTTCTTAGACCGACTAGTTGAACTTCCATTTTTTAGCCTGAGCTACTGTTTACGGTTAGTCGGTCAAAACTCAACGACCGACCGACTAGTTAAGAAACTAGTCAGTCAGAAGTTGTTCTTAAACTGACTAGCTGTATTTGAACTCAGACTATTTGTTTTATCTCTTAGTCGGTCTAAGTTCACTCTCCGACCGACTAGTTGTGAAACTAGTCGGTTGGCAAGTCTTCTTCGACCGACTAGTTCTCTATTTTCTGAACTTATTTTTTTGGTTGTTCACCTCTTAGTCGGTTCATGTTGAATGACCGACCGACTAGTTGATGAACTAGTCGGTCAGTGGTCCTTCTTTGACCGACTAGTCTGCTTCAGAATAGAGCCGTTGGAGCATTAAATTCCACGAATTTTGCTCTCTCTTTCCTCTATCCTATATATACTTGGAGTGCTGCATTCATAGCATTCAAGGCTGATATTTATTGAACTTTAGAGAATCAAAGAGAAGCATTTAATCCTCATTCAAAGCTCTTTCATTTCTCACTTGAATCTCCCCCTCACTCTTATTTCAAAAGAGAGATTCATTGATTGTGAGCCTTCCAAGCCAAGAGCTTGATTCTAGGTCACCAACATCCACCTAGGACTCCATTGCTGGTCATTATCTTGGAGCTAGGGTTTGGTGCCTTCATCTTCCCCAAAATCATCTTTGCCCTAATTCGTAAGTTTTACTCAAGGCATAGGTATTTTGCGGTAAGCATTTCTATTTCAATTTACTTTGATATTGTAAGTGTTTTACTCTCGGTTGTGAGAGTTTGTTTGTGATCCCGGTTTGTGGGAGTCACATTTCGGTTTGTGTATGATTTTATCTTGTAGAGGTTTCTACAAGTATTTCATAGTGCAAATTTGAGTTAGAACTTTCTAACTCAAGTATCCGGAGGGGATCCGGGTGTTTGGGACGTAGGATCACCGGGAACAAGTCGGGGAGACTTGGGTGGATCCGAACCCGTTAAATTGTCTGTTTGCGTTTGCATTTCTTTGTTGTCAATATTTACATTTCCGCATTTCCGCATTGTTGGTTGAGTTTGCAAGATAATTAGGAATTATCTTCTTAATTATTTTAAAGTACTATTCACCCCCTCTAGTACTTGTGCAGTAACTACGTAGGGCATTACAAATAGGTTTAGGCGAGGTTTGGAGACTAGTTAACTCATCTTTAGTCTTAGTATATCTATTTCCTAATTTAGAATACTTAGACCAAAATTGCTCGTTAGCTAATCTAAGGTCATCCATAGTTACCTCATCGCCTTCATCCTCGCTATCATCGGAGGAGGATCCTTGATCATGTTCCTCTCTAGCCATGAAGCACATGTGTGCTTGCTCCACTTGCTCATCATCCGGCTCTCCACTTAAGGAGTCCTCGTCGGAGTCGGTGAATGTCCCGACAAGTCCTTTCTTGTACCCTTTCTTGTACTTCTTTGACTTGTCGAACTTTGGCGCCTTCCACTTCTCCTTTTGCTTGTTTTGAGGACAATCCGCTTTCATGTGTCCTGCCTTATTGCATTTGAAGCACAAAGGAGCGGAGGCGTTAGACGAACTAAATTTAGATTTGTTCTTGAAATTACATTTCCGGAAGAATCGGCTGAACTTCTTTGCCATGAGGGCAAGAGATTCAATGTCCAACTCGTCTTCCGATTCTTCATCATCGGTAGATGTAGATGGAGCGGCCTTGAACGCAATCGCCTTTTTCTTTGGCTCGTCTTGCTTCAAGTAAGACTTCATCTTATCTTGCATCTTTATCTTGCTATCCTTGCATACCTCATAAGACATCAAGGTACCCATTAGTTGAACAACAATATATTTGTTCATATCGTTACCTTCCTCGACGGCGAAGGTACGCTTCTCCCAACAAGAAGGAAGTCCGTCAATGATCTTTGAGACTTTCTCCTTTTGGGTGTAGGTCTTTCCAAGAGCCTCCAATTCGTTGGTAATGTCTACGAAGCGAGCATAGTACTCCATCATCTCACCCTGTTGCATATGAAATAACTCGTAATCTTTATTCACAACGGTGAGATTGGAGTCTCTTACCCTACTCGTTCCTTCATGCAAGATGAGGAGTGAGTTCCAGATTTGATATGCACTCTTACATATGCATATCTTGTTGAAGTCCTCGGGCTCCAAAGCACATTGCAAGGCATTCATTGCCTTGGCATTTGTTACCTCCGCGGTGACCTCCGCGGTAGTCCACTTCGCGAAATCTTCTTTGGCGGGCTCGACATACTCCGTCATCATGGCTCACCATAGTGAAGTACTCCGGAGGAACGTTTCCATCCGGCATTTCCAGTACCCGTAATTAGTACCGTTGAAGAAGGGAGGCCTAGTAGAGGAGTGTCCTTCCATCACCGAAAAAGCTCCTTCACGGTTCCTGAAGGTGCTATAATCTAAAGGTGGACGAAAGTTCTTGTTGTCGTTGGTAGACATAGCTATGAACTTGGCTCTGATACCAAATGTAATGCCCTGATAGCTACTGCACAAGTACTAGAGGGGGGTGAATAGTACTTTAAAATAATTAAGAATATAATTCCTAATTATCTTGCAAACTCCACCAACAATGCGGAAATGAAAATGTGACAACAATAAAATACAATCGCAAACAAACGAATTAACGGGTTCAGATCCACCCAAGTCTCCCCGACTTGTTCCCGGTGATCCTACGTTCCAAACACCCGGATCCCCTCCGGATACTTGAGTTAGAAACTTCTAACTCAAATTTACACTATGAAATACTTGTAGAAACCCACTACAAGATCAAATCATACACAAATGAAATTGTGACTCCCACAAACCGGGATCAAAAATAACTCTCACAACTGAGAGAAAAACTTACAATAGCAATGTAAATGAAATAAGAAATGCTTACCACAAAACCCTATGCCTTGAGTAAAACTTACGATTTTAGGGCAAGAAGGATTTTGGGGAAGATGAAGGCACCAAACCCTAGCTCCAAGATGTTGACCAGCAATGGAAGCCTAGGAAGATGTTGGTGACCTTGGATCAAGCTCTTGGCTTGAATGTCTCACAATCAATGTGAATCTCTCTTTGGAAATAAGAGTGAGAGAGAGATTCTAGAGAAATGAATGAGCTTGGAAATGAGAATAAATGCTTCTCTTTGATTCTCTAAACTTCAATAAATATCAGCCTTCAGAGCTAGGAAGAAGCTCATCAAATATATATAGGTTAGAGGAAAGAGAGAGCAAAAAATCGTGGCATTTAATGCTCCAACGGCTCTATTCTGAAGCAGTCTAGTCGGTCAAAGAAGGATCACTGACCGACTAGTTTCTCAACTAGTTGGTCGGTGATTCAACATGAACCGACTAACTGGAGAACAGCCACAAGAGAATTTCAGACAATAAAGAACTAGTCTGTCTAAGAAGACTTGCCAACCGACTAGTTTCACAACTAGTCGGTCGGTGAGTGTTCTTTGACCGACTAAGAGATGAAATCAAATAGGCTGAATTCAAATACAGCTAGTCGGTTTAAGAACAAATTCTGACCGACTAGTTTCTCAACTAGTCGGTCGGTCATTGTTCTTTGACCGACTAACTGTAAACAGTAAGTTAGGCTGCACAGTGAAAGCTCAACTAGTCGGTCTAAGAAGGATTCCTAACCGACTAGTTTGACAACTAGTCGGTCGGTGAACCTTCTTGGACCGACTAACTGTAAACAGTGAATGAGCTGAAAAAGAACAAGGCATTCTAGTCGGTTCAAGAAGGATTGTCGACCAACTAGATTGACATCTAGTCGGTTGGTTCTTCTTCTTGAACCAACTAACATGCACAAGAAGCCGTGATAAGAAGCGTTAAGCTTCGGGAAAGATTCTATGGGCTTCTAATAAGATCCTAGCTCTAAGATATGAGCGTTATGAAGATTAAAACGTAAGACCTACTCAAGGCTTAACATTCTACGAAACGAAGCTAGAAGACAATAAATAAAACTTGATGAACCGTCTTCAAACGCTTCATTCCGAATCTCTTGACTTCAATAATGCTCCTAAAGCTTCAACCAAGCTTTAGGCATACGACCACGCGCTTTGAGAAGTCTTGAGACGTCGCTTTTGATATACGTAGAGTTTTGGCGACGATCTCCATAACTGCGCTCACAAAGAGTTAGTTCACGATATTTATGTTTGTTCATCGTCAAAACCAAATCCGGGGAGTCAATACTCAACAGAACGTGTTGAATGGAACCAATTATGATGACAGGTTGAGGAACATTAAAATGGTTCTCTCGTTAGCTAGGATTGGTTATGTACTAACGGACACTGCTCCCAAAAAACTGGATGAGAAAGCCACTAATGAAGATAAGGAGTCCTACAAGGTATGGCAAAGGGATGCAGAGAAGGCAAGGTATCTTACTCTGGCCTCAATGATCAATGACCTGCAACGAAAGCATGAACATATGGATGATCAAATCATGCTTTTGAATGTGGAAGAGTTGTATGGTAAGCAGTCTAGGGCTGCAAAGTTCGAGGCTACATGCAATCTTTGGGGTACGAAGATGATGATTGGCCCCGTCCAAGACCACGTGATCAAGATGATCAGATACGTTGAGGATGCTGCTCAGCTGGAATTTGTCATGGATCATGAGATGACAAATGACATTATCCTAAACTCTTTAATTCCTGATTTTGGTTCGTTCATTACTAATTTCATAATGAACAACACTGAGGTGGAACTCCCTGGCCTCCAGAACATGCTCCGACAGTTCGAGGAGGGAATCAAGCCAGAACTACCAGTGTTGGTTGTCGGATCTGCTTCTTACTATCAGCCCAAGGGCAAAGGTAAGAAGAGGCAGATCCCTCAACCTGCTAAGCCAAAGAAGGAGAAAAAGAAGAAGGGGGCGTTGTCTGATTCGGAGTGTTTCCACTGCTATAACACTAGACACTAGAAGAGGAACTACAAGGCTTGCCTTGCAGAGAAAAGGGGGCATGGTGATATAACTTCAGGTATAAATCTTGTTGCAGAGTATATGTACTTCCTTGAAGTTTAATACATTGTATGAGATACCAGTGTGTGTACTAAACATCTGTATATTGTTTACAGGTGCTTAAAGCTGTGGAAGGATGAAGATCCTCATACGGTCTGCAAAGAGACTAATCGTTGCCGCTGGGGCCATCAATGGCTTCAAAGACATCACAGATATTTTTGGGATGTTATTTCGATAATTGAAGCATTTTGTGCTTGAACAATGAATAAAGTGAATGTCACTTGAGATAGAAATGTTTTGATCAATTTTATATAATTGATATCATTGTTTGATTTTGGAATATCTTGATGTGTATACTCTGGTGGCTTTCTGAGTTGATGTGTATGTTTATGAGTTGATTCGATTAACAGGAGCAGGCAGTATGTATTTAACCAATCTATAGTAACGAGTCAATTTCAGGCGCATATATTAGATGTGATCTTTATAATGCGCACATGAGAAAAGTTCTTGTTTGCCTGCATGTGAAACTTCAAGTTAGAAGTTTAATGCAGATAAAGGGATAAAATGTGTGGGTAGTTATGATTGATTAAGTTATCGTCAAGACTCCTATAAATGGATTTTGATATAACATATTCGTCAAATAACCAAACACCAGCCCATTTCGTGTTAAGCTCATTCAGTACAAAATGGATGGTTAATACTTTATAATCAACATTCTAAATGAGATTTAGAAAGCCAAGCTGAAGTAGTATGGCCAAAAGGTTCTCAAGGTCAGTGGGAGCTAGCTTGGTGCTTAGTTCCATTTTAGGCTAAGTGAAGTTCCAAGGTTATAGAACATGTATATATGACATACAATCAAAAAGGTTTTTGTTTATGTCAGAGATAAAAAATATTTGGTGTCATTAATGTGTTGGACAGAAATTACACAGGACTATTGGAATATGCTATAGTGTGACTTACTAGTATGAAATGATAAATCTAATACAAAGTAGTATATGCTAATCGTTAGCTATACAGAAGAGGATTAACTTGTTGGATGGTATCCAGAGACATCTTCGAAGGAATCACCCATGTGTGATCATAGGTGTATAGTGACTCTGCAATACTGCATAATAGATACGTTTTAGCAGATCCATTCATTAGGCTCTGACATATGAACGTCCGTAGAGACTGATATGTTATAGCGGTATGAGATACCGAGACAAATAGCCTGAGTGCAAGTGGGGGCTGTTGGTAGATATGTGCCTTGAGGAAATTTATCTGTAGAACATCTTCTTCAAATTTCAATGGTACTAATTATCCTAGTATGAATAAAATGTTAAAATACTTGCATAATTTTCTTAGACTTAAAGCAAGGTCATACACGTATCTAGATGGAGATCTAGATTATGGGAAGTGAATGTCCGATAGGAACTTAAGTCTTATTTGATTTCATGGTCATAGGTGTGTCGAGAAAAAGGATATTGGCACATCGGACAAACCATTGTGTCTTTGTCTTAACCTAAAGGATGATGATGATTTCATAATCATTCGACCGGGCGAAGTCGGAGACAAGACACAGGTGCTCATTGGAGAATGAGTCCACTGAACGACCCAATAAAGAGTTGTCAAATGGTTAACATTAACTAAACTATCATTGATGAATCTCTAGTGTTGATAGGCAAGTTGGTCCTTAAGACTTGTGGTCATTGTACGAACCTATGTGTGAACGGTGTCACATAGATCTATGATCTAGCCTCGAGTCTTCACTCACTGAAAGGTCTTATGTTGGGTGACACTTGAAGCGTAGGAGGCAAGGTTGTAAAAAACGCTAGGCGCTAGGCGTTCGGATTGCTAGCGCCTAGCGCCCAGAGCATTAATCGGGGATTAATCGGGGATTAATCGGCCTAGGCGGATTTGCATTTTTTAATTATTTTATTTATTTTTATATAATATATTTATGTTTATATATAACTATATATATATTATTTAAAATACATCAAATATATAATACATACTAAATCAAATCCAGTTTACCTACTTTAGAGTATTTGTGCAACAAAATAAAATTTAAAAGATACTCTTGTGCAATTAAGCCATTTACCAAAAACGCCCAGACACCGCCCAGGAACCGCCTAGGAACCGCCCAGGAACCGCCCAGAGCGCCCAGACACCGCCCAGAACGCTTAGGCGACCGATTAATCCCAAAAACGCCCAGATTGACCGCCCAGGCCATACTCGGAGCGTTTACTGGCCGCCTAGCGCCTAGGCGCCGCCTAGGCGCCGCCTAGGCGGCCGCCCAGGCCGATTTTTAGAACACTGGTAGGAGGTAAGTAGTGATCAAGAAAGGATTCGTCTTTTCCGTTCATGGGAAGTTAATGTCACAGGCTCAGTATGGTTCTTGGTGCAAAACCTCGGTCGGTGTATTTTGTAGGAAGTACAACATTGACATACCAAAGACTAGAGCATACTGACCAGTGCTAGCTAGCAGGGTTGACAATTTACCATACCCTAGGCTATGCAGTGACATAGTTATGATGAAGTGACTAAAATTGCGGTATTCATAACGGACACAGTCAGAGTGATCCCGACGGCACTTTTGTCAATGAGTCAATCACGTATTTATGATGCTGAAATAGGGACGACACCTGTTCCTCGTGGTCAATATCGTCTAGGGGTTTCGAGCCCCAACCTGTAGTATGGTCAGGATGTAGGGTCATACACTGTGTAGGATTTGCCTCTTAGTAATAGGAAGTATTAAGGAGTAGTCCACTCGGTTGCACGAGAATAATTAGTGTCACAAATGGATTGTGACAATAAAGTCTAAGATAATTAAATAGGAATTAATAGTGTCGCAAAAGGTTTGCGATATAAGCATTAGGATAATTCTATAAGGGATTATTGCATATGATCCAAAAGTATTTAAAATATAGCGTAAAATGTTTGCGAGAATATTTTAAATAATAAAAGCATAGAAAAGGTTTACATGTGTTTCGGGATAGTCCTGGTCAAAACCTATGTTTCAAATGGATCTGAAATCTACTTAAAAGGAGCTAAAAAGCTCAAGTTATAGAAAAAGGCCAAAATTGGGCTTTTTGCCCAGTTCTGGCCCAGCCCAACTGGACTAGCTGGGCTAGACTAGCTCGGTCGGGCTGGCGGCCCGCCCAGCCAGGGCAGGCAACATGCCTAGGTGGGCGGGTCTGGCAATCCCAAGCGGGCGCCCGCCTGCCCGCCCGCCTGCCTAGGCTGGCACTCGACCTACCGGGTGGGTCGGCTTCCCAGGTGGGCGGGCGTGCCAGCGGGCGCACCCAACCCGCGGGTGGCCTAGATCTAAGTAAACCCGATTTCTAAATGACGGCTGTGAAAATGTGATTTTGTCCCAATTTTGGACATTCGTTTGAGGGGGTCAAACTAACTCAGAATTGATCGTCGTTAGTTTCAATGCATTCACCATTCAGTACTCTTTGAGTTGATATAAGATATCGTTTGCGAAGCTCAACGGTGAGGGATGAATAATTCACTAAAGTTTAGCCTTCGTGGAAGGCACACTTGAAATTGTTTTTCCTCTATTAACTTTAGTCCCACATTGCTCGCGAGATAAGGAAGGGGATTCAGCTCCCTATATAAATAGGGGCTAACCCCTTGAAAAAGTTGCACCAAGTCTTTAATTCAAGAGCTCCAAAAGGTTTTGAACACACTTGAACTACGACTTAAAATTATTTCATCCTCCTAAAATTCTTCCATTCCTTCGTTCGAGTCCTTGCAAGACGAGGAGGAGGTTTGGATCAGATCCATAGTCTTTGATGCATATCATCCTTAAGTGAAACTTTCTTCGGCAAGTGGTTGGCTCGAAGGCACGGTGTTGACTCGCTTTAGGTAGACAAGTCTTGGAAGCGCAGAGTCGGCTCGCTTCGGGGACACAGAAAGGTTGCTAAAAATGACGCTTTGTATTCTACTGAAACGAAGTTTCGGGTATGTCATTTATTTTATGCTTTCATATATGTTGTTGTAGTTTAGATCTGTCTTTCGGGATGGTCGAAACCACCCCAAGATAGTAGATTTTCCTGGCTAGGGTTAATGAAATCCTTAAGGCTATTATTAAATAGTTTAATGAAATTTTATTCCGTTGCCCTTTTCTGCTTCTATCGTCCGTTTGACATAGGACGTGCGTAGATTTTATGCCCTGAGGGTCCACCGAAATCCTTCACAAACAAGTCCATGTGTACCAATTCCAAAGTGCCCGAAGTAGCGACCTCTCTAGTGCTAGTAAAAGTGGATCTTGTTTGTTTACCTTTCATGCATGCCACACAGAGCTTACCATTTTCATACCTTGACGTGGTAGTCCTCTCACCAGATTTTTGTTTTCAATTTGTGCAGTAGGTTCATGCTTGCATGTGCCAATCTTTTATGCCATAAAGATGCATCTTCTTCCCTGGCAAGCAAACATTTAGATATAGTCAGTTCTTCAATAATAAGTGTATAAACATTAATTTTTCTATTCGCCGTATTGAGAATATTGCTTGTGACATTATCAATAATTTTACAAAATTTAGCATCAAACATAACATGCATACCTTTGTCACAAAGTTGGCTAATGAAGATGAGGTTATGTTTTAGTTTATCAACCCATATGACATCTGTTAGTTGAAAAGTGTCGTTACATACAACACCTTTTCCTATTAACTTGCATTTGCCGTTGTCCCCAAAGTAACAATACATCTTTCTTACTTCACAAGGCTAAGGAACTTATCATTGTTACTTGTCATGTGTCTTGAGCAGCCTGCATCCAAATACCACTCACACTTCAGTCCCCTAGATGTGTTGTGTACCTACACATAAGAAGAACAAGATATGTTTGACCTAGGAATCCAAATAGGTCCACGAGTGTTAGTCACAGTACCTTTAGGAAGCCATACTTGTTTGAATTTAATATTCTGGTTCATATATAAGCATTTATTATATGTGTGACCAACAAATCCATATGCATAGAATTTAGCAAAAACACTTCTCCCTTCAGCATTGTCACGCCCCGCTTCCCAAATACGGAAGGCGAGACACAAAGAGGTCCGCTCAGACTTGAAGCTATGAAGCTATAGTCTTATAAGCGTCTGTGTGTTCATCCATTCGTAGATTCTTGCATTGCAAAAGAAACAACAATAATAATAAATAGAACGCATGCAAAAAAATAACCAACAGTTCAAACATCCATTTCATTATTCCAAACATCCATAAATAGTCATAAAAGGAAATACAAGAGTCTAAAAAGGAGGCCCAAGCATGGCCGAAACTAAAACAAGAAAAGGGTGCTACTCACCGATAACTAACAGAAACAACTAGGTGAAACAACAGCAACTAAGAAAACCTCCTGCTGAGACTAAGACTGATCTCTGGTGTCCTCGAACTGGACATCAGCAAAAGCCTCGGGCTCGACGTCAGCAAATTGGTCGTCCTCAGCGACAACCTCAGACTCAAAACCTGACATGTGACACCCAAAGAGAAAAGGGCACATGTCAGCAAAAATCTCCAAAAGGAAAGGGAGACTTTTGTGCAAGGAAACGTAACGTATATCAGTTATAAGATGAATGCAACTTAGCAGTTTTAAAAATGATGACATGGCATATTATTTCATGAATGCAACAGTTTAAGATGAACATGATATTTTACGATACATGACAAGTCGTAGCAATAAGCTACTAAACAATATTTCATTAAAAGCAGTAAAACATGCGTTCGCGTCGTGCACAGGGTTTACGCCTTGCAGCTGAAGTTGCTGATCGGGCACACTTCTACGTTGAGTGGCCGCTTAACCCTACCCCTCCACGTGTGTATGGACTGGCGCCCATCTTCTGGATCACGAGCCAGGAAGTGTTTATGGCATAGGGTTGACCTAGCCTCATTCATGATGTAGGAGTCAAAATCCTACTTGCCGCAGCTTACATTTCAATAGTAGCGTGTGCTACACATTCATTACAAGACATTCAATGCATGAAATGACATGGGATATGCAATATGATAGTATGAGAGCAGATATTGAATTGCGTACAGTTATATCAAAATAAACGTGACATGTGATATACATGAAATGACATGGCAAGGGTGTCGGATCTAGCTTCATTGTCAAGCTAGATCAAGTATGGTGTCGGATCTAGCTTCGTTGTCAAACTAGATCAAGCATGGAGTCTAGGCGACTATCATTTCACCGCCTAGTCTCTTTTGCACAAATTACCCAAAATAGCCTAAACATGGCTTTAACAATAATCTGAGCAAGTTTCACTTGCCTGTAACAACGGTGGCCTCAGTTCGGTGGTCCAGATCTCACTATGTGCTCAATCAACATCCAACCTACAGTACCGTATTCATTTATCTTCAATTAGTGATTTAACCAAAACAATAAAATTACGATTTTTATCTTGTTTAAACATGCGGTGTTTGGGTTTCCTACGGATCGGGGATTACCTCAACACGACGCGAGAGCTACACTGACATCGGGTAGCAATGTCAGGGGTTGGATCCGGTACCGAGCGAGGTACGGTGATCAACAGCAAAGACGGTGACAACTAGGGCAGTGAACACCGCGCGAAGATGGCCACGGGAGGAAAGAATCTCGGCAGGGGGTTGCCGTGGGGGATGTCGAGGCAAGGGGTTGCTGTGGAGGTAGGTGCGGCAGTATAGAGGGCAGGCCGTTGGTCTGTGTGGAGATGGTCGGATCTTGGCTAAGGGTGGAAGTTTATGGGGGAAAATGGGAGTTGCGGCAGGTGTAGGGTGCTGTTAGGGGGTATGCCGGCGGGTGGAGGCCGCAGGGGAGGACTGCCGGAAGTTGGCCGGCAGCTACGAGGGTTATACGGAAGTTGAAGGGTTTGGCCTGGGGTATTTTAGGGGATGGATCTACAGTTTTTAAGGGTGGTTGCATGGGGTTTTGTGAGGGGTGAACGGCAATTTTGTGGCTAGGGGGAGAGATGTCGCGCAGGGTGATGCGAGGGGAGGAAGATGGCCGGATCTAGGTGGCCGACGGCAGCTACAACGGAGAGAGTGCGGTTGTCAAAGGGAGATGGTGGCTGTCGAGAAAACCCTAGGTTATGTGTGTGTGTTATAATGAAGGGAAGTTGCTATTTGGGTTGTAAAGGGTGGTAGATTTAGGTTGATTGGAGAGAGAGTGTGTGAGGGGGAGGGTAGACTTAAGGTGCCAATAGACTAGGAAATATTCATGTGATACGTGAGATCCTCGGGTTTAGATTTAATCAGATTTAATTAAGATTTTGAATTCGAATTAATTAGGGCTAAGTATACATTGAAAGTGATTAGGTCGATAGGTCAGTCTAGCGGTGTCCGATAAATACAAGAAAATATCGGGACGACCGTGTCGACGAGAGGGTCGAGACTACAATGATCGGTCATGGGCTAGGTTCACGAAAAACGGAAATAAAAATAAAAGGGTCAAACGTCGAAGTCTAAAGTTATGACACCACTTCAAACAAAGCTGTTTTGTGGAAGAATTAGCCGTGAAATGACGGTCACGAAAGATTCCACAAATAAGTGCTCTCTCAGAGGGTCACAATGACATATAACTTCGTGCATTCAGGATACAAGAAGAGGTCACAAAAATACGCATACGAACAAGAAAGTACGCGCACGAAGAACACACGATCGAAAAGCGCCCGTTACAAGCAGTTTCATTGTGAACCATTTTATTCGTTTTAGGCTTTTCAACATGTTTGGTTCCATATCCTAGTCCATGCCTATTGTTGCCATGTAATTGATAATCAAGAATAATATCTAAAGATTTCTTTCCTACGCCAAATTTCTTTATGGTCAACTCTAGGTCTGAGACTTTATATTTTAAATAAATATTTTCGTTCACAAGTAACGTGCTCCAACTTATAAACCCCTTTTTGATTTCTTCTTTAGTCTTCTCAAAGTTTTCAATTTCCTTTTCTAGGCCAATAATTTTCTCTTCAGATATCTTATTTTCAAGCTCTAATTTGGGACATGTTTCATATTTTAAGGCTTCATGCACAACAAATTTTTCTTTAAGCTTAGCAAGTGTAGCCTTAAGTGCATCAATTTCAGCTTTCAATTTTCCATCATTTAAAGACATGTGATAGTTTTCCTACTGTAGTTCATAATTTACTTCTTTTAAAGATTCTATAGTGGATTCTAATCTATCAATTTCATCATGCATATTTTCACAAATATTAACAAGCTGAGGTAAGGTAAATTCTTGTACCTTAGATTTTTTTGCATCGATGTCTCCTGCTAGACATAAGGAGGAATGAGAAAACTCATCTTATGGTTCATCCTCGTCGTCGTCATCCCATGTGACTGCAAGTGATTTCCCTTTCTTTTCTGATGGAGTGCTTTTCATTGATGGGCAATTTTTCATAAAATGTCCTTGTTTCCTGTAATTGAAGCATTGTACAGACTTAGTAGTATTCTGTTCAGAAGAATTATTTGCAGGATTAAATCTATTGAAGCGATTAAACCTTTTAGTCATTTTCTTACCTTACAGCGTCTTGATGTATCTTCTGAAGCCTCTGACCATCAAAGCTTGCTCCTCATCAAGCTCATCGTCGCTTTCCTCAATTTTGAAAGCAATGGTCGTTGTGGCTTTAACCTCAGCTTTTTATCTTGATTCTATCGTTTTCAGCTCAAGCTCGTGGGACATCAGATTTCCAAGCAGATCTTCCATGCTAAGTTTAGTGAGATCTCTCGCTTCTTGAATGGCAGTAACTATCGGATGGAAGTTGCTTGGCAAAGCTCTCAAATTTTTCTGACTTAATCAAGTTCGAATATGGCTTTCCAAGAGCTTTTGAATTGTAGATTCTATCTATGAATCTCTCATACATCTCTTTGATCGTCTCTGTGGGTATCATGTGGAAGCCATAATATTCTGTGCTCAGAAGGGCTAGTCTGGACTCCTTCACTTGTGATGTTCCATCATGTGTAATCTCCAGAGTGTGCCAAATTTCTTACACAGTAAGACATTGAGAAACACGATTAAATTTGGCTTTATCAAGTGCACAAATAATTGCATTCATAGCTTTACCATTCAGATAATATTGTTTCTTATCATTATCATCCCATTTATTTTCAGGTTTAACAATATCAATATTTTCAACTTTAAGCATGGGTGGTGAATAGCCATTATCAACAATTTTACATACATCATAATCTACTGACATAAGATATATTTTCATTCTAGCTTTCTAGTAAGCAAAGTCTGTTCCATTAAATTTTGTGGTGTAACTGTGAATTGGCCTTCAGAAAAAGCTGAATCTAGAATATTCATGGTCTCTAGTGTATATGGTCAAACCTACGCTCTGATACCACTTGTTGGATCGTATATAAGCCTGGGGTGAATAGGCTTATAACCAACTGTCGCTAGATAAAATTTTTAGTCTACGCAACCAGATTATCACAGATCATATATACAGCAAATAAAAATAATGCGGAAGCAATCATAGAATGCGCAAAATATTTACCATGTTTCGATCACCCACGACCTACATCCAGCCCTAGAAGAATCACTAGAATAATGATGCCAATGGTATAAACATCCAAAACTTACGCACCAACGCTCTGCTCATAAAGTCTACACCTAGCTCACCAAAGCTCAAACAAAAACTATTCTGGCAAAAACTTTTACCCTTAACTTTTCCCAACAAGTCAAGTCCCCCAAAATAAACCTAATAATAATAATGTTTGGTACAGAGATCAAAAAACAAATTAGCCATAAATAAATAAAAGAGTAAATGTTTAGAGTGCTCAGTTGTGGAGTTTAATCTTTCTCTGTCAGTCAGCGTGTTGTCAGCTTCGCAATAGCGAAAACTACATCTCAATCAGACTTCTGGATCTCAAGATATTCAGCTTCAAAGATTGGGTTTCTTTCTCCAATGTCTGAGTTGATCTGGACCTTCTCTGCAAAAAGTAGGCTCTGGAAATTAGTGCTCTGGTTTCTATGCACTGTTTGGGCATTATGTCTTCTGTAATTAATTTTTTTCGCCTCTTGCTGCTTTCGTTTGCCTTAACCCTATTTATAGATATTTGAGATGTCAAGTCACATCGGTTGTGCCTCGAAAATCATGCGTAGAAAATTCAACTGTCGACTGCTTCAAATTTCATGCAAACTGTCGATGTTTGTCAGTCCAAGGAATCGGCTTGTCGGTTTGTACACTGCTTCACGAGGAATTCGTGTTAAAATTTTGTTTTGGTCCCCGATGTAGATGCTCAACCAAACACTTTAATTCTCTTATATTGTTTCGACTATGTGCAACATTAATGGCCGACTCTCTCCACCTCATTTCTTTTAAATATATTTTTTGATTTGAATTTTTGCTTATAGAAAGGCCGGCTCTGGAAAAAAAATCGTAGCAATTTGGACAATTGAATGCATCCCCACGTCCAGACAATTGAATGCATGCTTTTTTTACTCACATGCATCTGATGAAAGCTTTGATCATATGCATCTTGCTTTCAATTAATTGTTGCCTTGGGCCCTTTCTCAATTGTAGTGGTTGCATCTCCCTTATTATTATTATTATTTAATCACACCAATTCAATTGTAGTGGTTGCACCCTTTTTCTTATTTTTTCTCATCACACCAATTAAATGACTTGTTATCCCCCTTCTCTCTCTCTCTCTCAGTCATTTTTGCAGGTCCATTTCTTGGTTAGTCTGCTGACATAGACGAACTACCCCCATGCCAACAGTGTTATGAATTGACCGACCTGGTACTTCATGGAGACATTACAAATTTCTTTCTTTGGATCCAATTAATTGCAATCCCTCTCTCTTTCCTCAATGAATTTGCCTTGAATTGTGGACTTGTTTGTATAGAAGAGAACTCAACCGACTCAATGCTTGACGACCTATATTGTCAGTGCTCACAATTTGCAGCTTTTCCTCTAATGTTATCCGTGCTCATTTGTACCTGAAAGCACTTAACAAACACATCAAAAATATTCATTAAGGTTTGTTATCATCAAACAAGAAATCCTATATCATTGTATCCAACGCAGACTCCTCAATGATGCCCTCTACAAGTTAGGTCATTCTTTCCCCTATTGAGATGCCGCCATATGCAGGGGATCCAACATGTAATAGAGGAGATAAATTAAGGTGTGTGTAGCAACCATTACAGACGCATATCTCTTGCACACAAGATCTTACATGCCAAATACGTCTGGCCCATGGCGCAACAGGATGCCAAGTCCTACGTGTAACAGCGCGACACCTACCAGCATTTCTTCAACATCCCAAGGCTGCTTCTAGAGGAGTTAACCTCCATTACCCCAGTCTAGCCATTTTCATAATAGGGAATTGATCTCATTAGACCCCTGCATAAGGGAATAGTGGGAGCTACTCATGCAATATTGACTATCGATAACTACAATAAGTGGGTAGAGGTAGCTCCGCTCTCTTTCTTGATAGAGTCAAAGACCCCATCTTCATCTAGAAGGAGGTGATATGCAGGTTTAGAGTCTCACATTTCATTGTCACTAACAATGGAACACTGTTCAACAAAAGCTTCCAACAGTCGAGCTCTGGCATTGGAGCAAGACCTTGTTGAGGAAAGGAAAGACACCGCCCAGAGCCGAGCCACTCATTAATGCGATCTTCAGCTCAGTACTACAACAAAAGGGTTAAGCTCTAATGTTTCCAGATATAAGATTTGGTCCTCAAACAGGTCCTCTGCACAAGAGATATGACCAACAAGAGTAGGCAACCACTGGGGTTGAACTGGAAGGGGCCCTGCTGCATCTGAGAGGTCCTCGGCTCAGGGGCTTACCAGCACGAGACCTTGGAGGGCATTTTACTCAAGAACCCATGGAATACCACACACACCTCCAAAAGTACTATCCTTGAGCATCCACAAAACACCGATCTCAAAAGATGCTCTTTTCAATGTACTCAACTCAAGCTCAATAAAAGCATCTCTTTTCGAGCTAAGAAAGTTGTGCATTATCCTTGCCAAGCCCTTAGCTAAGATTGGGCCCTCAGCTGGTCTGACCCCATGGCTCCTAGCTCTAACACTTAGCATGTGACTCGGGTCATGCTAAGTCCAAAGCCCACAGCCCAGGCTGTGGCTCTGTTGTTGAGACCCACGATCCCGGCACCTACCTCTGGCACTTGACCCATGGTAATGCCATGTCCAAACCCCGCTGGCAAGATCCATAATCTTAGCGTAGATCTCTGGCATGCAACACAATCATGCCACATCCACACTCTACTATCAAGACTCCAAGAGGGTCCCAATGCTGACCTCTGGCACTCGACCCACACTCATGCCATGTCCAAACTGCATCGGCAAGACCCCCCAGAGGCTCTCAACATGACCCTCTATCGACCCACGTGTGTGCTACGTCCAAACTCTGTTGTTAAGACATACAGTCCCAATGTCGACCTCTAGCACTCGTCCTTGGTCGTGCTATGTCTAAACTAAGCCACCAGCCTATACTAGGGCCCCTGCTAGTCCAACCTCAGGGACCTAGCACAGACAAACAGAACTTAACTCATGTCCTCTACCTTCAACAAACCGCCCCAGCCCAAATGGGGCCCTGGCTGGCTTGACCTCATGAAACCAGTGCGGGCAAACAGTACTCAGATTAAAACATGCTACCTTCAACAAAGTAAGCAACATTCTGCTTAGGTCGTACTACCGACATTAAATCTCCCAGCCTAAGTTGGGGCCTCTGTTGCTATAACTCCAAGCTTTCACTTCAGATGGCATTCAACTCTGGTTAGGCCAAGCCTAGCTGACCCACGACACAGAAGAGAGCTTATAGATCTGACCTCAGAGCTTTAAGCTGAGGTCGCAACTAAGCAAGTCTAGAGCTGTAGACACACACACACACACACACACACACACACACACACAAAACAAACTAAGGGGCCAACACATGCTCAGCAAATAGTGCCATGTGGTACGCAGTGACTCCAGATCGAGATTACGATTAACACAACAGTTTGTCGGGCAGCAGACTCAGCCAGAAGATTGAGACTAAAGTAAAGAAGAAGTAAGAATGTTGGACAAAAATGACATTTCAATTTTCAAAAAAAAAAGTAAGTTCTTTATTCATTTCAAAAGGATATTCTATAAAGCTTGGCTACTCAGGCAACATACAAGCAAAAGAAAGAAAAAATGACATATGATGCACAAAGGTAGACTTCTCGGTAGTCTACTTATTCAAGGCCTGCTCTTTTCCTTGAGGAGCTTGGTCGAGAGACCTACCATCATCAGTGGTAGAGGGCTCAGCTGTGGTGGAAGTCTATGTAGTAGATGGAGAGTTAGCATGCTTAGTCGTAAGTAATGACAGGAGGTCAATGTGGGTGGGGTGCATCGCCTGGAATGTGTCTCATGTGTTGTACCCCAACATCGAAGGTAATGTTAGCTCGATCTTTCACCGCCATCAACTCAACGTAATGAGCCTTGGCCACCTTGGCTGTATGGAGTTGAGCTTTCTTCAGCTCAGTACGATAGGCCTCGTCTGCCTTGTCTACCTCATCTGACTATTCCTTGAAGCTCTGCTTGGTCTTCTCCAACTCCCCTTGTAGCTCAGTGACCCAACCATCTCTCTCCTCCACATATTGTGACAGCCAAGTTATGTCCTCTACAGACTCATGGATCTCCTTCCTCGACTTAGCCTCCTTCTCTTTGGTGCACTACAGCTGAATCGTAACGTTCTGAAGCTGGAGGTCTAGGAAGCGATCCAACTTGGCCAGTCCCCTTAGCACTGACTTTGTTTCATGTAGCATCTGAAGCTCCACCATCAACTACTTGATCTCGTCCTCAACTATGCAAGCCCTCGCATGGATAGTCTCGACATCTGCCCCTGCCATGGCCAGCTCCCTTAGCAACTGGATCTCTAGGGCCAAATCTTGGGCTCACTCTTTCCATATCATGTAACCGTGGAAGAAGCGGCCCAACACGTCTTGAGCCTGGACAAGAAATAAAATGTTAAAGCCTGAGCTCAGAACCTTGGCAAATTTTACGAAAGAAGAGCATACCTGACTCATTTGTGACAGGACCTCAATGAATGCCTCAACAACGATGTCAAGAAGACTGTTCTCCTTTTTATTCTTCTCAATGACAATGGAGAGTTGACTCGAGCTAAACAATGTATGCTCACTCCCAAGTATAAGAGGTGTCAATGCAATATATCATGGTGAATTCAGGGTTGATCCTTGACAAATCATGGAAATATTCGTAATATGATGTCAACGTTGAGACAAATTTGATGCGAATTATACCACCTTTTGAGGGGTTAGGAAGTTGTTGCAATGTGTTCTAATTAACAAGATTAAACCAAACTAGCATAAACAATGAAATGAGTAAATTGAGTAATGGAAGAACAAGTGTGGGTTGGGAATAGTATGGGTTTGGCAACAATCAAGAATTGGATATCTCTAGAGTCATTCAATTACGCATTCATCCACTCAGCCCCAAACAAGCAAGTAAATCAATCAATAACAAGAATAATGTCCCTAGATCAGTTAAATCATTTATCCACCCCCTTGATCCAAGACAAACAATCTAATTAACTAGGGTAATTGCATCAGATCATCATCCACTAGGATTTTATAACAATAGGTGTAGATTCCCCTATCATGCATTCAATCAAACACCTTCTACCACTAACACTCTTCCTTAAGACGTATCAATGACATAGTAAGATGAAAACCCAAAGATGAGTGATAGATCTACAATGTAGCACAAGAGACAATCCAAATCAAGATCAAAACCAACCCAAATCAGATCACAACCCACACAATAGGAGATTATCCACACATGATTGCAATGGAATCAAAATCAATTAGGAAATTCAACATTCCTTTCATTACAATGTAGCTTTCAATACAATATAGCTAATATAAAAGAGAAGATAAGATAAGGTTATTATGCCTAAAAATCCCTGAGATGACACTGTTCAGTCTGTCCATAGCATGATACAGTCATGTCACTAATCGACACGACCGTGTGTGAGTTGGGTATCTCCATTGCTTGGGCATCATCTCCACATAGTTGTGTCATCCGACCGTGTGCTCTGCTCTTATTCCTTGGCCTCATCACCATACAGTAGTCTACGATGGTGCACACAACTGTGTGAGATGCTTCCTAAATGGTATGCAATTGTTACACTCCACATGACCGTGTGGAGTGTAACACACGACCCTGTACAGCTTAAAACTCCACAGCTCTACATGTTTGAAGTTTGTTTGAGTTCCAGAAAATTCCTAAAAATTCCTGCAACATAATTAAAGCATGATTAAGCTACAGGAGTGATATTTTGTACATATAAAAATATTTTGCTCACAAATAAGATGGTATTCATAAAACGAACGTATCGGAGCCCAATTATAATGAACTATGCACAAAAACTAATGAGTTAATGGGCTGTATTTACAATATTCAACCCTAATCCCAACTAGCATTTTGCTAGTCCCAAGCAAAGTATGCGAACATTCCCAATACTACATCACCTTCCATTTGCTGACCATGGCTTAAGCTAAGAATGAAAATTTCCAACATGATTTAACAATTTCTATAACCATTCATAGCATAGAACCATTCTCATGATATTATCTCAATTCATACGTACAACTAGCACAATACACACCAATGCTTTGCAAATATCCATGTGTCATATAATCTCATGGCAAATGTCTTGAATACTCTAATGTTTGGCCTATACATCAGACAACTCATCGAAAGGTCATGATTTTGAAGTTTGCTCAATACAATATTTATTCTCAATCTTTCTGTCTTCCTTTTTTGGAACTTAAAATGGCCCATTTAGCGACGTTTAGGTCAATGACTCCTAGACCGGACGGTCTTTGGGCATTGGGTCAAGAAGGACCCCTCGGACTTAATGGCTCGAACCATTTAAGTTATTTTTATTTTCTATTTGTGCACTCCTACATACTTCATTTTTCGGCACGAACCGCCAATACTTCTTGAGGCACGAGGACCTGGCTGCTCAATGAAGTTGGAGGAATGGTGCACTTTATTCACCATTTCACCATTTTTTTGTTTTTTTTGTTTTTGTGTGCATGCTTAAAAAAATTCAAAACCAATCACAATCAATAAATTATGTGTGTTTATATGGTCAAACACTTTTAGAATTAGAACCTAACCAATTGATTGTTTCTACAAGGATATATACATCACAAAGGAATGTGTTATAATAGTTATAGTGTCATGAGATAAATACCATAAGGGTGAGAACTATACTTAAGAAAAGCATATCAAATTATCGCATCATGTAATTAAATAGAAAACTTAATCATGCCAAGATCGACTTCAAGAGTATAACATTCATGACAACTTGGACAGTGTTCACTTCATTAATATTCAAAGGGATTAGAAAAATACTAAAATAGACGTGAGAGAGGTTCAACACAATGATTGGGAGATAAAAGTGAGAATGGGATTGTTCATTTGTTCTTCTTATTCTAGTTATATATGTATATCTATTATACATTTGACAGTGATTTTTGAATCCTAGGGCTGACTAGGACAAGCTGACTAGGACAAAGGGGTTGATAGAAAGAGGGCCATGATTAATTGTTGGGGAATGAACGGTTTAGATGAAGCTTTGAGATGAAGGATTTTATTTGAACACCTACTTTTGATATTTGTGGGTCCCATTTAATAGCAACAGACTCCTTAAATCATTTTAACTCAAAATTTAACTCGAAGATAGCAACAGTATTTGTGGGGAAGAGCAAGAGCCCCCAAAAACGCCTTTTGCACTTTCCCAAACTCATTTCCCCAACATCATTTCTCGCAAGGTGAAGAATAGAGACTGTCTCCTTTGTCTTCTCACCAAAAGCATCATGGTGAAGAAAACTCCTCTTGCTCTTTGCTCTTCCCAAAAGCAGCAAGGGGAAAGACGGGTCGCTATTTGCTCTTCCCCAAAGCAGCACGAGTTCTGAAGGTACTGAGTCTTACTCATTTCTGGAATCATTTGTTGGTGTTTAATGGAATAATTTGTTGGTGTTTAATTTGATCTGAAGGTATCTTTGTTCTTGCTTCCTTGCAGGTGTTTAATTTGATCTGAAGGTATCTTTGTTCTTTCTTCCCCGAGCGACAAGATCATTTGCTCTTCCCCAAAGCAGCAAGGTGAAGAAGAGTACCGAGTCTTACTTATTTCTCGCAAGATCTGAGGGTCATACTCATTTCTCGCAAGTTGAAGAAGAAAGTAGCAATCACTCTGTAAGGGCGCGGGTTCTTGCTTTTTCCCAAATCAGCAAGGGCACGGGTTTTTGCTCTTCCCTAAATCACCAAGGGCACGGGTTCTTGCCGAAGATCTGAAGGTACAGGTTCATTTAATTCTTCTTATCTGAGTTGCTTAGCTCACTGTAGTTAGATGATTCTTAATTAGATGTGATCTTCTAATAGCAAGAGAGTAATCTTAAGTAATGTTAGGCTTTGACTGCATGTGCCCCCACGACGGCGACAATTCCGCCATCAAAATCGATCCCGAGTTGTGATACAGCTTCTAGAGGAACTTTCAGGTGATCTTTTGATCATTTGCAATGTTTGACTGAAGCCCATGAATTGGTTTTTGGGTATTGATGCTGTTAGTTGCATAAAGTTTGGATTTTTTTCCGTTTTTATTGTTAATATAAGCTTTACTTTTGTGAAAATTAGTTGTTTTTGATGTTTGACTGAAGATTTTTTTTTGTATTTACGGATTGTTTTTTATTTTTGATGTCTCCAACTTTGAATAATATAAGCTCTCACCGATTATGGACGACTGAATATAGTATTCAAGAGGGGGAAGATGAGTTTTTGGGGGAAGAAGATGTGAGGACATTGTTGTATATAAAAATGATGCACCACGCCCATGAGTCAAGTTCATTTTGTCAAGCAACCGAGCTGGCTGTTCTTTTGTAATACCAAACACCTGCTTAAAAATTACTGGCGACCTTTACCAAAGGGATCATTGTGAAGTCAATACCGTACCTGTTGACATTCTATGTTTACTGCCTTTATAGTATAAAAAAGAGTTTTTGGGGGAAAATATTTTGAATCCAATTTCTCCGTTGCTTTTGACGTTTAATTTGACAGCTGCACAGAGGTTTTGAAATTGGTGAGAGCTCCATGGTTTTCTCTTCTGCAAGTTGAGCTCGGTGGGTTTAAACGTTGTTACGTCCAGAGGTTTTCAAATCGGTGAGAGCTCGGTGGTTTTCTCATCTGCAAGTTGAGCTCGATGGGTTTAAACTTTGTTCTGTCCAGAGGTTTTCAAATCGGTGAGAGCTCGGTGGTTTAAATTCTCATCTGTAACAATTTTGTATCAAGTTCTCTTTTGGAAGTTCAAATCGGTGAGAGCTCAAAGTTTTTCTATTCAAAGTTCTTATCTGTAAGCTTTATTTTGATGTATTAAGTTCTGATTTCTATTTTTTGCAGAAATACATCACAGAATCGACAGTTTCCAACTCTCTTTGGTAATTCTCTCTTTTTATGTCCTAAAAATCAAAGTTTCTGCAAGCCATGTTTTTTGAATCGTTTTCCTCCAAAAAAAATCAAAGTTCCTCTAAGGTAATTCTCTCTGGTAATTCCTCT
Source organism: Scilla litardierei (assembly GCA_030789695.1). NCBI lineage: Eukaryota > Viridiplantae > Streptophyta > Magnoliopsida > Asparagales > Asparagaceae > Scilla > Scilla litardierei. The sequence goes on from CM061133.1 coordinate 214,079,650, forward strand.
TCATCCTGAGAAAATTACATGAGAAAAACAAAAACTTTCTCTCAGGTATTTCTCTGTTTTTAATGCAATGAACATCAAAGTTTTTGTTTTGAATTGTTGGAATTTTTTTTCCAGCTTCTATTTTTTTATTTGGGCTAAAGCTCATTGTTTTCGTAGGTGTTTCTTGTATTGCAGGTTAAGATTTTCAGGTTCCCTCAATAGCTTTGGCTAGAGCTCTTTGTTTTTTTATTTGGTCTTAATACTCACTGTCAGGATATTTTTCTGTACACCAATTTTAATTAATCCTCACTATCAGGATATCCAAGTGATACAAATTTCGGTTGTATGTATTCAAGTGAGTTGCATACAACTAATCCTGACATGTTTCGGTTGTAGTAGGATTAGTTGTAGTAGGATTAGTGGTATACAAATATCGGTTGGATGAATCCAAGATGAGAAGAAATTAGGTGTATTTAACTAAGACCTCTCAATTTTATGTTAGCTGTATACAACTAATCCTCATCCTACTAATTTCGATTGGCTGTCAGGATATTACTTGGATGCATACAACTAATCCTCATCCTACTAATTTTGGTTCCAGGATGTATACAAATTATATGTAATAATTTAATTTAGTTACATGATGGTTCAAGTTCTCATATTAGTTTTACTTGGATGATATTAGTTAACATGATATTTCCTTAACATAACCTTACTGTTTGTTAACTTAAAACATCCAAGTGATACAAATCCAAGTAAAACATCCAAGTGAGAGGTTTTAGTTAAAATTGATCTCAGCTTTAAAATTGGTTCAGTTTGATGTTTTTCTCAGGTAATTCATATCAGCTCTCTTAAGTTTGAGATCATGTTGTTAAATACATAAACTCTTTGTTGATACATTTTACTGAATGTATCAACATTTTTCTAAATGATCACCTTTGTTGATGCATTTAGTAAATAATGTATTAAGTTGACAACCACAACATCAAATATTATAAACAATACAATCATAATGTATCAAGTTGATATATTTAGATAGAGAGTAAGTAGTTCTCTGTTTTTTTTCATGTATGAGTTGTCAACTTGATACATTCAGTAAATAATGAGTTCCAGGATAACATACATGTACGAGTTCTCTATCTCTCAAATTGGAAGTTAAAATTTATGAGTATATCAGTTTGATATTTTAACTTTCATAGAATATCATATTTTAACTGTATATTATGCATATCTCATAACTTATTTTCATTTTGTTATGAAAATACAGAGAATTTGTCCATGTGATTATATATCATCTTTCATGCACTGATGCATTTTATTCATGCGCAGAATGCTAAAAAAATTCAAATGCTTAAACATCTATTTATCATGTCCTTGGTTATATGATTTATGATTTTTTATTTGTCTATTATGATGAGGATATTTGCTTTGGACATTTAGACAAGTTGCAGGCATTCTGGCATGGTCAATATTTTTCAGTTCTGGCATGGTCAATATTTGGAGCACATCAAAATTTGGAGAACATGTTGTGTCAACATTTGGAGCATATGACAGATATGGGTAGTCTGGCATGGTCAATATTTGGAGAACATCAAAATTTGGAGCACATCAATTTGGGTCTTAAAATTTGGAGCACATCAAGTTTTGGCAATCATTAATATTTGGCAATGTATTAACATTCTTTATCAAGTTGTTTGTCAATGTATTAGCACTTGCAGGCAATACTTTATCAATTTGTACTTATGGCATTGTATCACCACTGGATCAAACTCCATGTTATTTTTCAATTTTGAGAATTTTGGGAAGTGGATATATTGCATAAAACTGGATATATTGCATGACACTGGATACATTGCATAGAACTGAATGCGTGTATATATTGCATAGAACCGAATGTATAGAATTGGATATATTGCATATCACTGGATATATTGATGTCTGTTGACAATTTTGGTAATTTATAGAATTGGATGTATGGTGCCATGTTTAGAATCCAGCTATATAGTGTGTGCAATTTCTGGTTTTTTGCTTTCATGGATTTAGGATTTTATATGTATTTAGTATCAAAATTCAGTATAAAAAGTTATATGCATTTGGTTGATGAACTGTGTACAGTGATATCAAAATTGCATTCTGATATCAAAATTGCATTCTAACTGTGTATAACTTGCTTTGGACACGAAATAGTTCTTTCTACATCATACTCTATTATCATACTCTATTGCATTTTAACTCAGTCAGTGACATTATCAAAATCAATATGTTTCTTCAATCGTGTTGGTTAAGCTTTTGGATGCAGTTAGCATGAGAACTATATGGGGGGTTTTATCTTTTTTTCTGTTTCTTCAATAGATTGTATGTTCCGAATGCAATCTGAGTATCACATGTGGGAATGTATATGAATTTTCATGGTTGATTTCATCTGATTATTTCAGCAATTAAGAATTGCTTCCAAATTTTGGTGGCCTTTCCGGTCTTCTATTGTTCATTTGAGGGGTGTGTTTGAATTGGTTTGTTGACTAGGACGACAGGCTTGATAGAAAAATGGTTGGGTTTGAAACTTAAGGAATTAACGGTTAGGTTGAGGGGTTGCAAAAATTTTAGGGGGAAAAATCCGAAATTGTGTGGGGGAAACTCTCTGTGGAAAAACAAAGTCACATCTCAAATCTCTCTCTCCATCCCTCCCTCTTCGTTATGATGCAAAAACGTAAAATATTGATTTGGTTCCCGATCATTCTCATTCAATATGTCATATTGCACGGTCTTCTCTTTTCTTGCGGCTAGAGCATGGTTTTATACGATAAAGTGAGTATATACTTTTGACTTAATAATTAAACGTGTTGTACATGCATGCAATTTCTTTTTGCCGGGGAACATTAAGTGCATTGGCAACGGAATGGAGTTCATTAATGAAAGATGACCATTAATTAACATATAGTTTATCTTGGCACCTGAATCATTTGACCATATACTGTTTTGAAACTCTTTTCGATACTTCATTATGAAAAGAAAAAATGTTCAACATTGGTTAAAATTTACAAATACTTATACCAACTTATCAAAATTAAATTAGGGAAAAATCCTAAAAATTTTAGGAACTAAATTCTTGTTAAAATTTGTAAGGAACTAAAATTTTGGGGAGAACTAAGTCATCCGAGTGAACTAAATTTTGAAGGGAACTATTTTTTTTTGTAACTTTTCGGGGACCAAAATCGTAATGAAACTAAATTTTGGAGGAATTTCAACTTTTGGAGAATTAAATAACAATTATTTCTCTTTAATTATTGTTGTTCGTTTAAAATTAATGGCTCCGAGATTTTGAGGGATGAATATTTTAAATAAACTGTGGAACTAATTTATGAGGGAACTACAATTTTGAGGTAAGCTAATAACAATTATTACGTTTTAATTATTGCTGTTTGTTTTTAATTAAGGATCCAAGAATTTGAGGGGATAATATTTTAAATGAAACGTTTCCTTAGGGCACAAGTTATATTTGGAGGGATCTAAATTTTTGGGATCTAAATTTTTTGGGGAAACTAAAGTTTTTGGGGAAACTAATTTTTTTGGGTATTAAATTTTGGGTAGCTAAAATGATTGGAAGAACTAAATAACAATTATTGTGTTTTAATTATTACTGTTTGTTTAAAATTAAGGTTTCTAAAATTTTGAGGGGGGAATATCTTAAATGAATCGTGCCCTACGGGCACGAGTTATGACTAGTCTATATAAATTTAAAAAAGATCAAAAAGTTTTTCTTTCAAAATTACAAAAAAATTATGTTTGGAAAATTTTCAAAATTTTCAAAATTTGTATAGCCACATAACTAATTCTAGTTCCCTTCCCGTATTTTAAAATGAACATTGTTCTCAATGTTTGAAGGGTAGTAGAACAAAATTTGGAAATGCAAAATTGGAAAATAATGAAAACTAAGCAAAAAATGTTATTCATATATATAATACTAATACTAAGGTAAAAGGAGAGAGCACACCATGATGTTTCAAATGGTGGATCACGGATTTCCTTCGGTGGAGGAATTTGTTCCATAAGCTCCTTCTCCTCGTCCTCTAGTGGTGCTCCTCCATCTTTAGCCAGATTTAGCATCACAAAATGGAGTTCCCCTTCTTTGAGCTTCACCCACAATTCCTCTGATATATGAGCTCTAATGGCGTCTTGCGAGCGTAACTCTCCCATGAGGAATATGTCATGCCAATAAGAGTCATATATGATTACGGAGTCATGAGAGTGAGGGTTAAAATACTCAAAAGAATTGGATTTTTAGATTCAGAATGTAAGGGCATGTTCTGAGAGGAATCTTCCTGAAATGGATCATAGGTGTCGTCATGGAGCTCGAATTTAGGGAATCCCATTTCCCTTAGCGCTTGAGATGGTGGCTTCATAAGCAATTGTGTGAACGTTGGCATCTAATAGGTTCTAGGCATCACATGTTGAATGGCTCTGTCTCCTGCACAAAAGTAGGATCATCAATGTAGTCCATGGAATGAGCAACAATAGAAGTCCTCAAGTCCAAATCAAAAGTGTCTGGGGCAGTGTCCACGTGGACATCAATAACATCTAAAATATGAATGGCCCTAGAATCAAAATCATGCTCAGCTGCTCCACAACAATGTCCAGCATTCATACCTCCTCAAATTCATCCCCCTCCTTTGGTAACTTACATGCATTAAATATATTTATATCTAATGTCATGTTGCCAAAAGAGATCTTCACATTGCCACTTCTACAATCTATTAATACACTACTAGTGGCTAAGAAAGGTCACCCTAAGATGATGGGAGTATGTTTGCCAAATTGGGGTCCTTCAATATCTAACACTATAAAGTCCACGAGGTAAAATAATTTTTCCACTTGGACAAGCACGTCCTCTACACAACCCCTAGGTATCTTCACAGACCTATCAGCTAATTAGAGAATGACGGGGGTTTTCTTCAATTCTCCAAGCCCCAACCTAGTGAAAACTGCGTATGTCAAAATGTTCACGCTAGACCCTAGATCAAGGAGAGCCTGACCTATCATAGTGGGTTTATGATGCATGGTATGGCAGGGGCTCCAGGATCTTTACATTTAAGTGGAATGTTATGAATGACTATTCACTAACCTGCTCGATAAGAAAAGATTTAACACTTAATTTCCTTTTTTTACTATGGAAAGCTCTTTTAAAAATTTAGCATATGCATGAATTTGTTTTATGGCATCAAGAAGAGGAATGTTCATTTGGCAACGTTTAAAGATTTCTCTTATCTCTTCTTGATAGCGGTCCTTCTTAGATTGAAGAAGCCTTGGGGGTATGGTACTGGAGGGGTGTAAGGCTTAGACTCTTGGAAACTGATCTCTGTGGAGTGTTGGTCCTTGCAAGAACTCTTCTACTGCACTGCTCGTAGTGATGCAAGGTCTTCTTCCTCCACTAAAATCTCATGTGTATCCTTGGGTGGATCTGGCTTCTCTATCCTCTTACCACTCCTCAAAGCAGTCACTGCCAAGCAAGGCCTGATGTTGATCCCTGCTGACGATGAGCTCGCTTGGGGTTGGGAAGTGGTTGAGCATGGAATTTGCCTTTCTCTAAGGTGGCTGACATCTTAGCTAAGTTTTCATTCAGCTGATTCTGTTCTTGTTGAGCTTGTTGTAGCTACTGAATCTGCTAGAGTTGGACTTGTTGTTGATGGAACTGCTCAATCTATGCCGGCTGAATTTACATAAATTGTTGGAGCGTATCTGTGAATGTCTGAAGTTGTGGCTCCGTACTATGATCCTCCTTCCTCATTTGCATTCCACCTTGGTAGTTGTCAAAAGGTGGTGGTCTAAATGATGGTGGAGCCTGTGGGTTGGGCTACCAATTGTGATTTGGATTGTTGCGCCAATTGGAGCCCATATATGCATTAGAAACATGATTCACCTCAGTGGGGTTCCTTAACACTTCCTTAAACATTGGGATGGTTGGACATCCCGATGTTTCATGTCCTGTCCTCTCGCAAAAGGCACATAATTCTTCCATTGTCACAGCTTTCACTCTTTTTAGTTCTAGGCCTCGAAGTTTTCTGTCTTGGAAGGCTTCCATCTTGGCTTCTAATGTTTCATCCTGTATCAAAGTAGATGGTTTTTCTCGTGATGAGCAATGAGGCAGATCCATCCTATCATAACCTAGAGTTGCATCCCATGTTTGGGTACTCTCAGTATGAACTCTAAATTTTCCCACGCCTCAGCTGATTTCATGTCAAAGAATTTCCCGTTGCACATCATCTCCACAAACTGCTTCATGGAGAGTTGGAGTCTGTTATAGAAAAATCATAAAAGTTGGTACTCGTCGTACCCATTACGGGGGCATACTAGCAAAAGATCTTTGCTCCTCTCCCACGCAGCATCAAATGTCTCATTATGCTTTCGCACCATTTGTTTCTTCAGTCTCTGAATCATGTGCAAGTGAAATTTTTTTATGAAACTCAGCTTGCAAATTAACCCAAGAAATAATAGAGCGATGATGTAAAACATTCAATCAATTCTTTGCCTTATCTTTTAATGAAAATGGAAACAACATAAGATATATCGTTTCAGAACTAGTTTTACCATCAACACAAGTAAGGCATACATCTTCAAATTCCTTTATATGTAAATACTGATTCTCCCTCTCCAAACCATAAAAGATAGGGAGAAGTTGAATTGCTCCATGTTTAGGGCTAAAGGAATTAGCATCAGCAGGTAATACAATGCATGAGCCAGAAGAATATCTAGTGGGCCTAAGCATATATCTTAAAGATTTATATCCCATGGTGAGAGAGTGATTTTCATTATCATGTGATCCATTGGTGCCACACTGATTTGCATTATCAACCATCTCAATGTTTCTAGATAGTCTATGTGTATTAGGTGTCCTAAGCCACATAAAAACGTTAAGCTTAAAAATGTTTATTTTTCAACCTAAACTAATTTTTATGATTTCAAATATACCTATACAAAATGAAAACAAAAGTAGCAAGCAAATTTATGCACAAAAAGATGGGAATTTCTCATGTAAAAATGTCTAACAATATCAATCTCATTACAATACTTCACAGCTGTCGCCAACAATGTCACCAAAAGATTGGCTCGAGCTAAACAATGTATGCTCACTCCCAAGTATAGGAGGTGTCAATGCACTATATCCTGGTGAGTTCAGGGCCGATCCTCAGGGACAAATCATGGAAATATTCATAATATGGTGTCCATGTTAAGACCCAATTGATGAGAATTAAACCACCTTTTGATGGGGTAGGAAGTTGCAATGTGTTCTAATTAACAAGATTAAACCAACTAGCACAAACAATGAAATGAGTTAACTGAGAAATGGAAGAACAAGTGCGGGTTGTGAATTCAATGCGTTTGGCAACAATCAAGAATTGGATATCTCTAGATTCATTTAATTACTCATTCATCCTCTCAGCCCTGGACAAGCAATTAAATCAATAAATAACAAGCACAATGTTCCTGGATCAATTAAATCATTTATCCATCCTCTCGGTCCAAGACAAAAAATTTAATTAACTAGGACAATTGCATCAAAACATCATCCGCCAGGATTTTATAACAATAGGTGCAGATTCCCTCTCTTGGGCATTCAATCAAATAACTTCTACCAATAACAATCTTCCTTAAGACATATCAATGGCATAGCAAGATGAAAACCCAAGGATGAATGCTAGATCTACAATGTAACATAAGAGAAAATCCAAATCAAGATCAAAACCAACCCAAATCAGACCACAAACCACAAAACAGGAGATTAGCCACACATGATTGCAATGGAATCAAAATCAATTAGGAAATTCATCATCCCTTTCAATACAATGTTGCTTTCAATACAACATAGCTAATTCAAAAAGAAGAGCAGACAAGGTTATTAGCCCTAAAACTCCCTGAGATGACTCTTCAATAGCTTTCTCTTTGAACCTCCAAATCTCAGAAAATGTGGCTGAAAATCGACCAAAAATCGCAAAGAAAAACTAACCTACGCTCTGGAGAAGAGGAAAAAAATAAAAAATAATACAAATGGTTATCCCTCATCTTCCTCACGTTAAGATTTTTTACCGTTCAAAAGATTAAATACACACCATCCATTGTTAAATCAATGCTCGAGATTACTCCTTCAAAAATTGGGTACAGCTTGGGTTGAAAAACCAAAACAGATTCGCCAAAAAAATCGAAGCTGGAAATGGCAGCAGTGCGGTTGACACGAACATGTCGAAATTTGACACGGTCGTGTGATCATTCTCCAAAAACTTGATTCAGTTTTACTTCATTTTGACACGGTCATGTCGATGTCGACACGATCGTGTCACTGTATTCCAGAGTCACGGTTCATTCTATCCATAGCATGACATGATCGTGTCACTAATCGACACGACTGTGTGTGATCTAGGTATCTCCATTACTTAGGCATCATCTCCACATGGTCGTGTTAACCGACCGTGTGCTCTGCCTTATCATTGGACTCATCACCACACGGCAGTGTGTAATAGCACACACAGCCATGTGAGCTGCTTCTTAAATGAGATGCAATTGTTGCACTCCACACGGTCGTAAGGATTGTAACACGTGACCATTTACAACTCAAAACTCCTCAGCTCCATATGTTTAAAGTTCGTTTGAGTTCTAGAAATTCCTTAAAATTCCTACAATATAATTAAAGCATGATTAAGCTACCAGATATTTTTGTATATAAAAATGGTTAGTACACAAATAAGATGGTTTTCACAAAACGAATGTATCAGAGCCCGTTTATATATAAATTATGCACTATCCCAATGAGTTACGGGGTTGTATATGCAATATTCAACCGTAATCAAGAGAATCCTCTCCCAGATGCTGACCTCCTTACCCCTACACCTTTACCTTGCTCGGGAACTACCAATGGTCTTCCCTTGGGATGAGCTGAGCTCGATGCCTGGTCGGCATCCTTCTTGACAGCCACATCCTTTTCATTCTTCTTCTGGGACACAATAGCCTCAGGGGGAGCATCCCCCTTGCATGTCGGCTTAGGAGCTACATCCTCCCTTGCCTTCCACTTCTTCCTCAACATGGAGACATTGTCATCATCGTCCTCATCCTCCAGGTCGATGGGGATCACATGGACAGTCAACACATGTCACGCCCCGCTTCCCAAAAAAACATGGAGGCGAAGCATGAGAAGGTCCGCACGGACTTGGAGCTGCAAAGCCGCAAGTCCGTTAAGCGTCAAATAAAACGAAGTAGCAGGTCCCTGTAATGTGACTCAGAACAACAATAACAATAATAGGAAAAGAGAGACAAATAATAAAACATTATTCCAGCTCATAGTCCAACAAAAAGTCCAACAACCAGAAATGCCACCAGGCAAACCAAAAGAGTCAAAAGTACAAGGCCTAGCATGGCCAAAAGAAACTAACAAAACGGTGCTACTCACCGACAACCACAGCTAACAAGGAAAAGTACGGAAGATCTCTAAGATTGATCACCGGTATCTTCGTACTCCACGTCACCAACAGGTTCGGGCATGAACTCCACGAACTCGTCACCCTCCGCAACTGTCTCTGGCTCGGCAACTAACATGCGTCACCCAAAGAGAAGGGGCACATGTCAGCAAGTCTAAAAAGACTTGTGCAAGGAAACTATAAAAGTAAAGCAACCTAACAGTTCTAAAGTAAAGTATGACATGGATATAAAATGACAAATGACATGGCATGGCAAGTAAACAAGTAAAAGACAAGTACTGGAATTGTAATCGCGTCGTGCTCAGAGATTCCGTCCTTTGGCTAGAGTGGCTGTACGGGCCAACTCTTACACTCAAGTGACCGTTTATCCCTATCCCTCCACGTGTGTCGAGCCAGGGCATTACCCCCGAACACGGAATGCTCGCTTCTGGATCACGAGCCAGGAAGTGTTTTTAACACGGATGGCATAGGGTTATGCCCGCATAACGGGTGCCTAGCCGGTAACATGGAAACATGGATTGTATAAGTAGTGTAGCGTGTGCTACGATGCAAGTTTAACTAGGATGACATGTACTATACAATGCATGGCAGTTAACAATTCAAATGCGTACAGTTAAGAAATTTAAACATGGCAGATATCATTACATAACTGATATGGCAAGGTGTCGGATCTAGCTTCGTTGTCAAGCTAGATCATAAAGTTGCGCCTAGATCGCTATCATTTCACGATCTAGTCTCTTTCACGCTAGTACGAGGAATTGGCCTAAAGACATGGCCTAAAGAAAAGTTGGCAAGTTTCACTTGCCTGCTTCCGGTGATATCGGTTGTCGTGGGTTTGTCTCGACGCGCGTCATGCTAAGGAGCGATTGATTCTCTGTTTTGATTAAACATGCATCTGAATTAGGTTCAGTCCAATATAGTTAAATAATTTCTCATTTTATTAGGTTCTCTAACCTAGGTGACTTCATGACATGTTATAACATAATTTACTGTTAACACTATGTTATAATATCTATAACATTATTTAATGTTTCTGCTAATCAAGGTGAGGTATTGCTAACTCATTTTATAAGGCTAACATATTATTAGCATGAAGATTATATCTAACAAGCTGACACTACATTTATATTTAATAGCCTGACTGTACATGTGAGCAGGTTAACCTTACTAGTTTACTAATTTTTACACTAACCAATTATATGACAAGTTTAACTTAAAACCAGCATGCTGACTTCTTCCAACACATTTTAAACTAGCTCACAAGTGCACTATATTAGGGTACAGAATAGCATGGATCAACATGGATGGATATGGGTTAAAGCATCTACACCGCTGTTCACGTAAGAAGAAATAAACCACTCACGTTCACATTTGTACTGGAGTATTATGGACTAACTTAGTATAACAATTGATTTGCTATCAACTATGATTATTCCCCACATCATCTACTAACCATTAGTCCATTAACCACATCACATAAGCCAACATATTAAAGTATATAAAAGTATCATGCAGTAATCTAATGGAATGTAACTAAAGTGTTTCCCACTTACGCATGCATGCAGGAGGGCGACGAACGGCGTTTGTGGATCGGTCGGCTCTCAGGGTGTTGCGCCTGGGAGAGACGAGGACGGGGTGCAGGCGAGTCGGGCTCGGGTTTGCAGTGGGCGGAGCGAACGAGGTTGCTGCCACGGCGAGGTGGCGGCTCTGAGATTGGTCGGAAAGTAGGTGATGGCTCGCGCGGCTTTGGGTTTATTCTGGAAGCTGGAAGGGGGTCACCGGCATCGGGAGTTGCAACGCTGGAGGTCGCACAGGCCGCGGGGACACGACGGCGCTGCTCTTGGAGAAGGCTGCTGCCGCGCTGGGGGCGGTCGAACGGAGCTCCGGGCGGCGCAGCTGCTCTCGCGCCAGCGGTGAAGGCCGGAGATCGGAGGGGAGAGGTCAAAGGGGAGGTGTGCGGTGCTGGGAGAGGAGGCTGCGTGCGGGGGAAAAAATGTTGCGGCGCCTGGAGATATCGTGCGATGAAAAATAGAGGGGACGGCGCGTTATATTGCTGTGAGAGAGAAACCTAGGGCTGAACATTTCTAATAGGCTGGGGGCTGTCCTCTGGGTTGATTTCTATTAGGGCTATTAAATAAATAAAGATTAGAAGAGAGGCATCATGCGGGTGGAAAAAGAGGAGAACGTGGGGAGAGAGAATTTAGGGATATGGGTTTGGTTGGGATCTAATTTTTTTTATAAAGATATTTAAAAATGATTTGATTTCTTTTTTTTTAACCAAACGTACACAGTGTGTTGGGCATTCAAAATTTGAATTTTAAAATAAAAAAATGGTTTATTAATGATGATGAGATTATTGCAGGTTGGTCCCACGGCCTCCAAAAATTAAAAAGAAGATACCGGTGCAGTCGCGCCTCCGAGAGGATCGTGAATACGGGGTCCGATCACGCGTCAGAGCTACGGAAAAACAATAATAAAACCCAAATACGAAAATACACACACGAATCAACATACGCACAAAATACGTACGACCGGAAGTGGCCGTGACAACACATCTTCACCCCTAGCCTCTAGAGTTGGGGCAAGGGCAGTCTTTGTTCCATGTGGAGTTGCGACAGTAATAGCAGTAGAGGTGTGATCGGCCAAAGACTTTAATGTCCCCGCTCAATCTCCTGCTTACAGAGCTGACAGAGCCAAAGGGTTTTGGTGCTACCTCAAGGCAGGCAGTCCTTCCTCCTTCTCCCCCATAACGGGCAGAGGTCTTCCTACCATCTCCTTAAGGATTGGTAATGGTCTTCCCTCCTGTTCTCTCAGGGAGAGAGATGTTCTGCTCATAGACGACATGGTAGGCCCGGTCCCTTCAGGTAGGGTTCAAGTTGAAGCACCCTATATCAGCTAAACAAAAAGAAAAAAGGTCAGAAACAAGGCAAGGAGTTTGAAAGTATTAACCTCTAGGTTGGTACTCGCCAGCAGCATGAGGTGCCTCGTCGAGCTCCCTATCCTTCTCAGCAGGCATGACCTACAGCTTGTGGATCACCCACTCTGACAATAACACACTGCGAGACCTATCAGCGGTAGGTCGGGTGACCATCCATGCCTACTAACTCAGCTCATTCCTCCTAGCCATCTTCAGGATGGCATTAAGTTCCCACTTGCAAGGCCACCCAAATTGACATGGCACCCACTCTTTGGCAGCGACAGGACCCTTCACGGGGCTCTTCTAGCTCCCGGTGACCCAAAACCACTTCTCCTTCCAGTACTTGTTTGCTACAGGCTTCTCTTCAAAAATCATTGAAGCCATAGCTTGGTTATAAGGTAGTACTAGGTATCCAAAGTCTTCTTCAGCTCAAATACTCCATTCACCAGCTCGTTCGACAACCATCCATTGCCCTCGATAGCGAACATTGTAGCCGAGGTGATTACACTCAGGAAGCTGTTAGGAGCCATCTATCATGGTGCCAGATTGGAGAGGTAAAGGAAGTGTTGGATCAGATGGTTGAACAGGAGGAGAAGCCCTGCCTTTGGATGCATGGAGCTCAGTGTAATATCCTACTAAGGAGGTCGGTCAGGGATCCCCTTCATCTCGTGGGGGAGCTTCTACTGCACAAAAGCGGGAATCACATACTTCTCCAAGAGCTGTCGTAAGTCTCCTGCATGCATCTTAGGCACAAACTCTTGTGCTCTGGGGTGCGATGGCCCCTGTCGGGTGATCTTTCCTTCCTTGCTATGGAGGTCATCAATACTAGCCACATATTGGGCATCCAGATCTTGGAAAGAGGAAGTGTCCATCAGAATACAAGGGTTAGAAGACAGGCCCGCAACAGCAGGAGTAGACCCTGGCCAGAGGGCGAGCTCACCATGACAATGGACTGAGGAGGAGATACATGAGCCTGGACACAACGCAACGAGCTGGCTATCGTCCCATCATGGACGTAGGGTTGTAAGGTTTGGGGGCATCATAGCACCACAGTCGGCAATATTTTTCCTCGTGCCCTCGAGGGGATGGCCACCCTCTCCACCGATAGGGACCTCAACAGGCGACGATGATAGCGAATTCCCTGGCGACTCCTTTGGGTTCGACAATCCTGTAATGCTCGGAGTGGGTGGTTTGGGTGTCGGAGGTGTCAGACATATATTTAGTTGGAGAATTCGGTAAAGAAAGAAATGAGCAGAAAAAAGCAGAGGGCTAGAAAGGAGATTACCTTTATGGCGAGAATGACAAACAATCATAAAACTCAAAAGCATAGCAGCAAATGATGACATGATTTCTTTTTCCAAGTGTAGTTATCCAATAGCCTCATTTCCCTCTTTTCACCTACTGCAGGTGAGAATTAGCAAGATTCGATCGCGGTTGTCTGATTTTCTTGAGCAGTAGATGATCCCGACCATTCAAGCCCCCCATGTTTAAGCGACTCCCACCCATCGTGTATCATGCTAATTATCATCTGCTACGTCAATAGAGATGTTTCTTTGGTATATGGGTGTGTCTCTTCGGGATCCAAGAATAGATACGGTCGCATCGGCCTTGTCTTTTCAAGTTTCTGGATGAGATGACTACGTCATCATGCCATAATATGCACACCATCACTTAAGTGCCGCCCTCCAACTTGTGTGATGCATTTTCAAGGTAAGACAATCTAACCATGTAGAGTTAGCCAATGTCCTTTTTCTTTTGTTTTGTCTCCTTGTTTTTCATGTCCGACCTTAAGGGTGCAGCTCGAGTTAGCACAGTCAAGCCAGAAGACGAGTGGACATTGTTAATGATACTTTGGGCTAGGGCTTGTCGCAGCTGGGGCCCAGCCAGGCCTGACAATGGGGGACCCACTGCACCCGAGTTCGAAAGCTACACATGTCTTTAGGGACCACTTGAGAGCAACTGGGGAGGTCGGCCCGACCAAGCTACGGGCATATCCCTGCAAGGCCAACTGCTCTCCCCGATTAAGGTCGACAAGCATCCTACTTGGAAGAACTCCATGAGGTCGGCTCCCTCTTGCTCGCAAGGATGGCCTCTACGAGGTCTGCTCCTTCAGACATCGATAGCTCTACCAGGACGACCGCCATGAGATCGGCTCCTTAGTGCTCCACAAGGACGACCTCCATGAGATCGGCTCCTTCAGTAGCACAAATCAATCAGGACGACATTCACATGGTCAGCCCCTTAACGGTGGCTCTCGATAAGGACGACCTCAACAGCCGAGGTCGGCTCCTTACCTGCAAACTCCTACAATGACAACATCGGCACCTGATGTCGGCTCCTTATTGCAGACTCATACAAGGACAACCTCGGCACCCGAGGTAAGTCCCTTCACATTCATGACTTGAGCGCTTTCCTGCCTGGCAGGGTCAGCCCGTGCAGTCAAAGCAGCACGATCTCAGGTGGATGTGTCGTACTCTTTACATGTCGTTACTAACGGAATGACATTTATGCCCATTCAACATGTCTTGAGAACCAACTACACCGGGAAAATGGGGATCCTCTCGTAACTCCCATGACGTGGCATAACCAACCATCAAACGCTACAAAGGCAACGGGTCGTCTTCGTCCTGAGGTATTTCTGAATCAACCCACTGATTATACTACATACTTGCAATCTGCTCCTTCATCCTGCTTGGAACTGACTTAAGCATTGGAATCGAATCGAAGGTCCCCCCCTGGAATCGAATCGAAGGTCCCCCCCCCCCCCCCTTGTTTCATCTGACATTCTTCTTATTTGTTTCATGCGTCGGCGAATGAGTTCCTTGGCATGTTGCGAAGAATCCCAAATCGACAGCCAGTGTGAGATCCTTGCATCAACAATACTCAAATATATCTAATCCTTTTGAGTCAATATCTGTTTCAAGCAGATTAGCAATATTCATACAAGTTTGTGGGTCTCTTTCCTTTCTATTGGTTCTGCCGCTCCTACAGTTCAGTTATTCATGTATATTGGCATAGCCGTGTGCTGTCTTGTGACTCTTGTGAGTGTTGAGAGTAGCAACTGTAGTGGGATACCATCCAACGAAGGACAATGACATCTACTGTAGTGCCCTTCACAAGTTCAACTTGGGACCATATGCCCATTATCTTTAACATACCCTATCTCTCAAGGAAAGAACCATGAAAAGCTTTGCTCCTCACGTTCATGCATGGCAGAACACAAGAGAGCTTCATAGAGGAAGCACACGAAAAGACACAGTCCAGCTCACACACTGACAGGCTGGTGGTGAGCTAATAAAGCCACATCTCTCCTTCACCACCAACATCGAAAAAAGCAAATTGCATATGAATCCATGAGATGGAAAGCACACACAGGTTAACATAGGATAGTAACACATTCACTATTCGAACGCTTGATCGATCTTTTGCTATCATATGAGATGGCTTACATGTGGCACCACCGTTCGATCATGAAAGAATCGTGACGATCACACGCCGCATAGGAAAAAGATGCAATCGATAGAAAGAAACAGAGAGGACATTTTGCCTATAAAAGAGGCCTTTTCCTATGCATTCTCCACATCTCATGTCCCTTGGCTATCATATGAAAATGGCTACCAGCACACATAGCCTGCTCCTTTGCTGCCTGCTTGTTGTCTCTCTCTTCTTCCAAGTACCATCTTCAACTCAACTCTTGTTAACATGTCGTCTATATAAGTTTTCATAAAAGTTGGATTTCTGACAAATCTGTTTTCATTCGCCAACCGCAGATGTTTGGAGAAGGATCTCTGGATCGTGACACGGAGCTCTTAGATGTGAGGAATTTCTTTTTCTGTATAATTCTAATGCTATTCTCTTGCAGTTTATCCTTAAAAAACAAGTATTGCCATGTTCTCGGTGTGACATTAAGTCTTATGTTTTTCCCTTTTAAGGAAAAATGTATAGTAATGGTTTGTATGCTTAGATGTAGAACTCAAATTCTTACTTGGTGATGATCATACAGGATAAAGGAGTAGTTGCCACTTCGGACAGAATCCACCGTCGTCCAAAGATAAGTATGAACCGTTTCCCTCATCTATCGACTATCATCTTATACAAGTAATTCAATTTTTATTCGAACTTTCAGATTTATTTTCAACGATGTGTTCTCGCATTTCATATGAATTATATAGCATCATCTCTGAACTACTCATATCAAGTTTCCTCATGGATGCCAAGATTTCTTGGCTAGTTTTTTTCGCCTTTTTTTCAACAAGGATGCTATACTTCTCTCCTACCATATTGCCGTCGCATATGTCTCATATGTATTGCTTTCTTTAAAAAAAATCTATATTATGTGTTTATGCCCAAGTGTTATAAATTGCATGTCTCTTATATATCCGTGTATCGCAGATTGCAACTTTGCATGCGCCATGAGATGCAGGAAATCATCAAGGAAGAACTTGTGCCACAGAGCTTGCGGCACATGTTGCCTGAGGTGCCACTGCGTTCCATCGGGAACCTACGGCAACAAGAACTCCTGCCCTTGCTATGCCAGCCTCAGGACCCATGGAAGGAGGCCCAAATGCCCATGAATAGAGTTGAGCAACTTGTAAAGACGATGAATCTCTAATAAATGGACCAGCTCTTTGTTGCCTCTGTTTAATTAGTTTGAGTACAATGGTATCGTTGTAGTTGTTTGCAATGTAACCATAATGATGAATAACTGTTGTAAAATTCTGTAATAAGGGATTCATTGCAATTTTAATGCTTGATGCTTTTATTTGAATGGGTACTGGGTAGTTTCCTTTATATTTTATTTGAATTATTGCGTTTGTTTCACAATAGTCATTTTCAAGCTCTAAAGAACACAAGAAAAGATGACATTGTGTGGTATGATTAGTATGAAGAGATCGATTGTAAAAATATCCTATGGCTATCAGCAAACAACTAGTTACATAATACTCAAGGTACGATTGTGCCAGGTTGAATCATTCAAAGATGAATACGGATTTACTATTGAGAACATAAAATTCACAAAGATAAGAAATTTATATGTACACATCAAGCCTAACAATGTTTTTATGTTAAGAATCCCTCGAAGGAGGATGCTTGGGTCTATAAAACACTAAGATTCTTTATGCAACAATCCAACGATGTGGCTCCCATCAAGCGACTATGCATCTTTGGCCATTATGTTACCACAAGCAAATTTTAAATTGCGGTAGATTGTAATCTTCTTTTTATTATTAGTGCATTATAATAATTAACAATCTTTTTTAGCATTACAAATGTAGGGGAAGCTATAAATTTTTGACTAGGCTGGAAGCCAATTTTTGCAGTGATTGTTAAGACCATCGGATAGCATGATGCATCTACTTCAAGAGTGAAGCTGATCTAGAAACAGTACCAGTATGTCATCTGGAGCGAGATGAATCTTCTTAGTATGTTGAGTTGCATCGGATGGAGCACGATAGGCATCGGACCGTTACCATTACATAATCTTAGAAGCATCATCATATGATCATGGACAAGGTCAAGTGACAGACAAGAGAGATCCAGGCTTGCGTTCATAAAACAACTCTCTTTAAACATTTGATTATATTGGTATAGCTCCATATTGTTAGGATTATGTAAACTGCAAGCAATACTAGAATGGTTGTTGAACAATGTTACTCAAAAATAATAGCTTAATAAAAGTTCTTTCTGGTAAAGCCTAAGTCTCCTACAAATGTTACTTTACTAGGTACTTAATCAACTATATAGATTACTTGCAATAAAACAATTATGCAGCGAACATTAAACAATTAATCAAGTATTGAGAGATATGAGAGACAATACCAATCGCAAATACAGAGGGATTAATGCTTGTACACCCACCCCGGACTATCTCTAGTACCAAGCCAACCGACTTGGATTTCCATTACCCAACTCTCAAGTGAAAGCAAACTTGCCTCAAATTAGAGGGCTTCTTACAACCTTGCCTCTTTTCCGATAAGAGTGCTTTTCTACAACTGATAATCAATAACCTCAACGCATGAGGATCTCGTGCAAGAGGCTTTTCAAACACCAAGTACAACTTACCAACCAACCACTCTTGTGGTTATACTCTCTTTGCAGTGATTACAATGATCATATAGCCAATTGATTTGAATATCGTGTGAATAAGTGGCTATAAGAAACGCTTTTTATCTCAAGAAAAGAAGAGAAAATCAAATTGCTTGAAAATGAAAACCATCTTGCTCCAATCTCAAAAGATAGAGCTAAAGGCTCTACGGATTGAGATCAAGATACGCTAGAAATCGTTTGAAAGATCAGAGTAAAACTGAAACGAAATTGGCCAAAAATTTTAGAGAGCAATGAGAGAAAGAGAGCTTTGAAAATCTTGAGAAAATACTTTGAAAACCTTGAAAAAATCTTTTCTCCTTGATGATAAAACATAGCAAATACTCTTTGTATTTAAAGATCATTTTTGCACAAAGCAAACATGGAAAAATATCTCCTACCGACTCGAAATTGACAAATCACATCAATCAAGGAAGCAATCAATTTCGACCGTTGGGGCCTGAGAGTCGACTCATGTTCATCAAGTATTTGACTCTTGGTCCTAAGAGTCGACCTCTGGAAATGAATGAGTCGACTCTCAGCTAGTGTCAAAAGCCACTATGGGCCTATCAAGACTCCAGGAGTCGACTCCAGCTCATCAGGGAGTCGACTCCCACTTGGTACATGGATATATATCATGGAGGAGTGTGACACACTCTTAAAATACGTTCAAAATATTTTCAAAATAATTTTTATAAGTTTAAAACATTGTTATAAGTGTGTATGGAGCTTCATACCAAGGGCTTTAACATATCTAATGACGTTGACCAAAAATACATAAAATACATCAAAATACACTCTGGATGTATCTTGAAGTCCATCTTCTCTATGCCTTAGAATCTTGAGCTTACAATGCCTTTGAGTGAGCTTCCTCCACACCCTATTATGACTCCAATTTGATTTGACTTCACCGCTTTGAGCTTCATTGGTCAACGTTGGTTAACACTGTCCATTGACTTTGAACTCTTCATATGGAACCTTTTTGACACCAACACACTCATTTAAATAATCAGTACCATAATTTGTTAATAATCATCAAGCTATGTCTATGCTATCAATATGTAACATTCTCCCTCTTTTTGATGATGACGACAAACAAATGATAAAAATATAAAATAGTATGAAAATTTTAAGACATACTTACACCCCCTGCTTCGAAAGCATTGTTGATAACTGGGTTTCGGTCAACATTAATCGGGGCTTGTAAGGACCATGTCTATGGGAAAAACACTAGAAGGGGGGTTGAATAGTGTTTATGCAAATTTAAGGAATTTACGTCAAATAAAATGCAATCCAACAAATATTGTGGAATAGAAAAACGACCCAAAGTGAAACACACGCAAACGCAGAGATGTTTCAAGGGTTCGGATTATCCAAGTCAACTCCCGACTTGTTCCAGGTAATCCTACGTCCCTACCACCCGGATACCACCAGATACTCAAGTTAGAACCCTAACTTGAGGTTTCCTTAAAGCCCACTTGTAGCAACCCTACAAGTGCAATCGAATACAATCGATGTCCTTGACTCCCACAACCAGGGAGAAAGCAAAACCACTCTCACAACCGAGAGCACAATTCAAATAACGAAAGTTATGAAATATGAAAGCAACACTTACAATCACATATGCCTTGAAGTAGAACTTGAAGGAGAAGTGTGATGTGTGTTGAAGAACTCTCTTGGAAGAGAGGAGAAAGCCCTTTCTCTTGACTGCACCAATTGCCTAGAAGTTCAATCATTGGTTCTAGGTTGGAGATCAAGAGAACAAGATTTGGAAATACTTAGGGCTTTGGATTTGAGAGCTTTGATCTTTGGAAATGAAAGCTTGAGAGATTTTGCAATGAATGAGTAACCTTCCAATGGAACCGTAGAAGCTCTATTTATAGCTTTCTCAAATCCACAAAACAGTTTAGGCAAAAACCCAATTGGAATCCGTGAGAAAAATCCCAACGGATATAATCTGAACTCGCGACAGTCGACTGTTGAACAATCCACAGTCGACTGTTGCACAGTCAGCAAGGGTATGTGAGAATTCATAACGGTAAATTACCACGTGGACAGTCGACTGATGAAGCAAAGACAGTCGTCTGTTAAACCAACAGGCGACTGTAACTTCTTCGACAGGCGACTGGCCGAGAGAAGAGTAAGTTAGAAATATACTGGAAATCTCACAAGATACAGGACAAACGACTGATTCAAGTAATACAGTCGACTGTTAATCAGAACAGAAGACTGTAAAACCTTAAACAGACGACTGTCAAAAGCAAGAGAAATTTCCAGAGAGTTGAGTCAAAGAAATGACTTACAGACAGGCGACTGTTGCAGCATAGACAGTCGACTGATATAATAGACAGTCAACTGTATATACAGCATAAGTCGACTGGCCGTAGAATTCAGATCAAACAGAGTTTGGGCAAGAAGAGACAGGCGCCTGATTTACAATACACAGTCGACTGTCACTAGGACAGGCGCCTGTGAATCGTTCAACAGTAGCCTATGCGAAATAATCAGAGAAGGCCCAAAACTATATTGTAATAGTCTGTGTATAACAGGCGACTGTAGAACAAAACACAGTCTACTGTTTTTGAGACAGGCGACTGTAAACTGTTAAACAGTCGGCTGTTATAAACAATCCTAGCATAAACAAAAGAGAATTGAATTGGGATCAAAGGACAAAGGTCTAATGATGTCCTATGACAGAATGTAGATGTGTGTGAGTGCTCCATCAAAGTTCTACTTCTAAGCAACATACTAGAAGAGATAAAAAAAATTACATTGACGAATAAACTCTTCTTTCCATCGTATGAGCATGAAGTCTTTACGGAGCTTCAATCATCAATCTACGATCATCCAATTCATGTCATTTGCCTTCAATGACGTATGTGAGTCATCCATTTCTAGTAGATCTTCATAATTAGCTTAGGCAATGGATTAACTACAAAAAAGGGAATTAGTCACAAGTATTTATGTTTGCTCATCATTAACACCAAGTAGGGAGAAGTCCAATACTCAACATTCTCCCTCTTTTTGATGATGACAAACAAACATAAACAAAAAGATAAATAATTGTGCGTAATGAAACTTTACTCCCCTACATAGATGCCGATCAAGTTAGTCAACAAATATTAGAGCATCTACATAACAGTTGAGGCAAATGCGTGAGATATGAATGAATTCAATACAAGTAACCTAGGAAATAAAATCCCTATTCAGTGTAATCTTACTCCCCCTGAATCTAAGGCAACAAAAATCTTAGATTCAAGCGTTAGAACATACTTAGCACATCCATTATGAATCTTGTATGTTTATTTCTCTCCCCTATGGCATTATTCCAAAAGGTGGGAGCAAATAACAACAACAATAATAGTGCTAAATACGAACTAACAACAATCAATGAGTATAAAGATATATCGAATCAAAAACTCATAAAATCTCATCATATACACATGTGAGTAATGGAATTGAAATCCAATATCAACATTTTAGATATACGAATCGAAAATAATTTCCACAAATTCATCACATCAAGGATAGCATGAACTAACCAATATCAGATTCATATATTGTCTCAAAAGCACATCAATGAGAGTGATGCATACATGGAGACAACATATCATACATCACACAGATAAGATATACAGTATAGCATAGTGAGACACAAGATAAGCAGCAACATCATATATATATATATATATATATATATATTGCGTGCTTCAGAAGCAACAGGGAGGGAACCCTCACCACCCCAAGCAACCTGAGAAGTAGGTTGCTCCTGCTGCATAATGTCGGGTCTTGTTAGCACCTCCGAATTCGGGTTGCTTCGCAATGCCGGTCGATCCTCCAATAATTCCTGGTCTACAAAGTGTTGAAGTTCTGTAGAAGTGGCCCCAAGCACCTCTGGATCTGTAGAATTTAGCTGGTGACTTTCATTTGACTCATTTCCTCCCCCAAGCACCTGAGTATTTATAGTATCCTGTGAAGATGAACAAGAACCTTTCTCAAAGTTAACCTTTGGCCCCAACTCCAACTCCGCTGCAACCAAATTAATGGGTAATTTTTCCTTTCCCTTAGCTTGACTAGCACAATTTGTCAGCCCCTTCCCTTGGATTGAAGGCAGCTCTCCAGCATTCTGGCATTGAGAGTCTGAGTGCCCGAAACATATGCATTTCGTGCATCTAGGTGGCTCCCCCTCAATTTTGATGTCAATTGGGACTTTAGAGCCATCCTTAAGTTCAACAAGAACAGATTTTGGAATTGGTTTTTTTGCATCCACCTCTACCAGGCACCTGGCAAACGATATCCTTTCTAATTTCGCCGTCATCCTGTCCAGGCATAGCGGTTTCCCAATCCCCGAAGCAATGGCGTTTAGAATCTCTAAGGTCCACATCCACAGTGGAACCCCGTGGAGTTGGACCCACATAGGCACCGAGGATAGAAGGTCACGTTCATGCTTTAGCGAAATGCTCCAACTCTGTAACACCACAAGCCTGCCTTCGAACATCCACGGGCCCCCATGCAGGATGCGTTCACATTCAACTCCATCCTCAAATTTGAAATAAAATAACCCATTATCACGACTATAAATCTGAATTCTCTTCTTCAAATTCCAGAGCCTGTCTACCCAAGCACGAATCTGACCGTAGAACGGGACATCGCCCAGTACATATCCCACAAGTGTGTTTTGCCATTGACTAGCTCCCCTAGCCACCTGAACATTAGCAATACGAACCACCTCACTACCATCTTCCTTAACAAAAGGAGGAACATAAGACATCGCCATACCGGAACTGTAGCTCCTCCTATTGGCACATACATCAGACCAAGCATGTCTCTTTCCATTCACAGGAATCGACACTTGGACAGAAGGCCTTTGAGTGATTTTCTCAAACACCTGGCGGCTTCTTCCAAAGTTTGCTGCCGGCTGTTGGGAGTGCTGACGGCGGCTATAGGAACCAGTGGCCAGTCTCCTACCATTCGCAGGACCCCTGCTGTCACCAGTCTGCTTCCCGACGCCACCCTTTCCCCAAAAACTTTTCCGTCGCGAGACAGTTTCCCATCCCCCAGAGGTGTCACCCGAGATCCCCGACTCCACAACTTTGTTGCCAGGAATCTCCTTACTCCCAAGATCCGCTACCCTCGCCTTCAAGGCGTTATCATCCAAGTTCGTGCCATCAGCCGGATCAATTTGCCCAACTTCTGAGATGCGCTTCGAAACCTCAGACCCAACGTCAAAACGAGGGAACGCCGTATTAATCAGGAGAGCCGGAGCCCTAGTAGTCCCGCCCGAGCCGCCTATATCTCCAATCCCAACAGGATCAATCCCCGATCCGATCTCTTCCCCGATAACGCCAAGCGGTGGTGACCTAGAAATCGCCCTGAGGTCGCCAGGACCGCAATATGCGCTCATCTCACTTTTGACTAGAACAACAGGAAAAAGTGTAGTTAACTCCAGGGTGCGTGGAGTTTCACTACGAGAATTTATGAAGTGAATAGAAAAGCTCTTTAAAAACTATTTTTGAAGATAGTTAAAACATTTGTTTTGAAATCATTTGTGTGTGTGTTGTCTATTTGATATGGCTTTGACAAATATCCTAAAAGACACGACACACTCACACTAGACTCTGAACATGTCTTCGGCAGTTTAGTCAACTTGATGAAGTGAAGATGAGCTTCTCTTTGAGCTTCTTGCTTTGTTTGAGCTTGAGCTTCATCACTTGAGTTTAGCCATGTTCGTCTTTGTCGTGGAGCGTTGATGCGTGCTTCTTGGAGTATTAGTAGAGCTTCACGAAATCTGTATACTTAAAGTGTAGTGTAGTTAGTACACTAAGCATTCATTTGGTGTGCTTATCATCAAAATTACTTAGGGGTGGAATTCAATTTCCATCACTCTCCCCCTTTTTGATGATGACACCCAAACGCAATCCAAATTCAGCAACAACCAGCTTCCAGCAAGGTGTACCTGCAATTCATCTTCCATGTGATGGCCATATTTCTCTCCCTGTAGCTTCTGACGCTACCATCAAAAACAAGCCAAGTTGTGGCCATCTGCCGCCTGATGCTTCTGTAGGCCTTAGCCCAGCAAGTGCACCAACATCTCAGGTTACTACTAATTGCGACAGGATCCCCACTACACTAGCGATTGAAAATCCTCAATGGGCAGCTGAGGAGGCCTCATGGTTGAGCAATGCTAATTCTGGCGAGTTGGGAATTCGGAAAAAAGATGCGGCTACTAATCATAATTTGGATTCTGCTACTCGAAAGAGCCTAAGACTGAAGGAAGCCAGTCTTGGCCGTCACCCAAAGCCGTCTCAATGACTGTATTCCTTTGGAACACGCGGGGCCTCAACAGCTCGGTGAGGCGCAGAGATCTGAAGGAAAGATTACGTAGGGTACAGCCATCTATTGATGTACTCTTGGAAACCAAACTGAAGGCAGACTCCCCAAATAAACATAAGTGTCTTCCTAAAGCTTGGAATCTTGTTGATAATTTTGCTACCAATAAGGGGGGCCGGATCCTTTTGGGCTATGACCCTGTGGTCTGGCAAGTAGCAAATATTTCATCTTCGCCTCAGCACCTCATATTTAGGTGTACGAACCAAGGAGGATTTGCTATGGTTTTGACTGCGGTCTATGGTTTTAATACCAAAACTGAGCGGGTTAGCCTCTGGAATGAATTGAAACAGGAAGCTGGAAGATTATATTCCGATGCGTGGGTTGTAGGAGGAGATTTTAACTGTGTAATGTATGATAAGGACAAAGTAGGGGGTCGCAGGCTTATGGGCAATATGATGGAGGAGTTTCAGAATTGTATTACTGACTGTGCGCTCAAGGAGATCAAATGTACTGGACCTCGGATGAGCTGGTGCAACAGGCGTCTGGGTAATGCCCGTATATCTGCCCGGATTGACAGGGCTTTTTGCAATATTGAATGGACCTCGCAACTTTCAGATTCTTACCTGGAATATATAGACCCCAGTACTAGTGACCACTCAGCTATGGTGATTCATCTGCACTCTAAGGTACATTCTGATCCTAAGCCTTTTAAATTCTTCAATTATTGGATGCGGCTTGATGGATATAGGGAGTTTGTGGTGTCAAGCTGGAGTTCCCCAGTTTACGGCAATCCAATGTTCTGTTTCACTCAAAAGCTTTATAGATTAAAGCAGGACCTTCGCAGATGGACTAGGTCCCAACCTTTGATCAGCAACCTAACCAAGTGTCGCAGGGAGCTGGAATTGCTCAGGAAGAACGACGTTCACTCCTCTTATGACTTGCAGATTAAAGAGCAGAAATTGGCAAGGGATTTCTCTACCCTCTTAGGTTTGGAGAAAGAGTTGTTTCGGCAGAAAAGCAGGCAGGACTGGTTGCGTCTTGGTGATAGAAATACTAAGTTCTTTTATGCTGCTACCAAAGCTAGGCATGCCCATAATAGCTTAAACCATCTCATTGATTCTGGCGGAAACAAATGCGGGACTTATGCAGATTTAAAAATTGAAGCTCCTTTGTTCTATGAAGGGTTATACAACCAAGATTCCTATTGGCAGATTTTTCCAAAATTGGTTACTAGGCAACAAGTCTCCCCTGAGGCAAATAGTTGGTTGGGCAGAAGAGTCTCCAGGGAGGAGGTGAAATCGGCTGTTTTCCAGATAGGGATTGACAAGTCCCCTGGACCTGATGGTTACAATGGGTTTTTCTATCAAAATAACTGGGGCCTGATAGGCAAGGAGGCTACTGATGCAGTTCTTTATTTCTTTAGCAAATCAGTACTTGTCCGCCAGGTAAATCATACTTTCTTAACCCTCGTGCCCAAGAACTCTAATGCATCGGGATTAGGTGACTACAAACCTATTGCCTGCTGCAATGTGCTTTACAAAATTATAAGCAAGATCCCTTGTAACAGATTGAAAGAAGTTATCCAGGAGCTTATATCTCCAAACCAGGCAGCTTTCTTAAAGGGTAGGCTCCTATCTGATTGTTCCCTACTGGCCCATGAACAGATTTGAGATTATAGCAATCCGATGGGAGCCAGGGCCTGTATTAAGTTGGATTTGCGCAAGGCATTTGATAGCGTGAACAGGGAATTTGTCTACTACATGCTACACCAACTGGGAATCAACAGCACTTTCATTAATTGGATTAGAGAATGCATCTCCACCCCGACTTTTTCTGTCATGATAAATGGCTCCCCTACTGGCTACTTTGGGGGGAATAGAGGGTTGCGTCAAGGGGGACCCTTTATCACCATATCTTTTTGTCATTGTGATGGAGGCGTTTTCCATCATGTTGACCAAGGCTGTAGCGACACGTACGATCTTGCCTATGAGACGGGCTGGATCAATTTCACACCTTTTGTTTGCTGATGATCTGCTTGTCTTTTGTAGAGCTAATACCCACTCGCTCCAAGGACTCAAGAATCTCTTGGAGGAATTCAGCCTTCTAACAGGCCTCCATATTAACTGGGATAAGAGCGCAGGCATATTCAGTAAGGGGACAAAGAATCCAGCAGGATTGGCTGGGTCCCTTGGGATTAGACTTGCAACAACTATTTCCACTTATTTGGGACTCCCACTGTCATCAAAATATCCCAAGGCACCAATGTTTAGCAGGTTGGTTGACAAATGCAAGAAAAGGCTACTTGGTTGGGCTTCATCATCTCTATCTATTTCTGGACGGATTGAATTGGTGAGAACGGTGATCTACGGGATAATCTCCTTCTGGATGCAAGCATTTCGCATTCCAGTTTCTATCATTCGCACCATTTCATCCGCTTGCAGGCGATTTATCTTGGGATCTTCAATCTTGTGGTCTTGGCGGGATTTGTGCAGGCCAAAGTCTGAAGGTGGTGTTGGCCTACGCCTTTTGTCTGATTTAAATCTTGCATATGGAGTTAGATTAACATGGCGCTACCTGACAGGAAGAGGGATGTGGGCAGATCTTATGAAATATACCTATGGGGAGCCTGACTCTTTTTTCGCAGCAACGGGGAAAGCTATTCACTCGGGTTCATGGAAGTTCATGCTACATTGCAGAAGTATCTCTGACAGACTTATCAAGAAGGAAGTTAGGGATGGAAAAACAACTTTATTCTGGCACGATCATTGGCTGCCAGGGGGTCCAATCAAACACTATATGCAAATCCCACATGGTGAGAGTAAAAAAATGGTTGCCGACTATTGGAATGGTTCTCACTGGAGGTTCGATACCATGAATGTCAGTGCACAGCTCAAGGCTACCCTGCAGCAATACAAATTGAAGCCCGGATTGGACTTTTGGGTGTGGAATCCTGCGCATATAAAGCAAATACCCTCTGATCCTTCTATTAATGTGGTAGGGCAGCTCGTTGGCCTAGGACCTCATATAAGAGTGAATAGCTCTGTGATTCACCCCGGGTCCCACACAAAAAGCTATGTGCAGGATGCTTTGAATCATTCCCGTAATTTCAGTGGGCATGTACCAACGCCGGATGGAGACTGCAATATTCCCAGTGTTGGGCCGCAAGCTGGCCAAGTGCCTCAAACAGGAGGGGGAAATACTGGGATTCAACCTGGGCGTTCATCCACTGAGCCGGGTGTTCATGCGGGCCAATCTTCACTGTGCGGACATGGGGAAGCTACTGCTTCCCAAAACAGTAGTAAAGAATTTATTTTCCGTGAGGCCTGGGATGGCTGCAGAGAGCCTGGGAGTAAATTTGATTTACATAGGCTAATCTGGTTCAAACATCATGTTCCCAAGTGGTCCATTGCCCTTCTTCGAGCCTTTAAAAATAAATTACTGACAAAGGATATCCTTGTCAAGTGGGGGCTTTTAACTCAAAAGGACTGTGTTCTCTGTGAAGGGAAGGAGGAGGAGAGCGCGGAACACATCTTTTTTGAATGTGAGTATTCAAACTACCTTTTACGCAGATGCATGCTTAAATTGGGGGTCACTACTGTAATTGGCCCTAGATTATTGGATGTTGGGTCCTTCTACTTAAATCATTTTGGTAACAAGAAAAGCTTGAGTATACTGGCTAAAGCGGCTCTGAGTGGTCTGGTCTGGCATATTTGGAGAGAAAGGAACAAGCGTATCTTTGACAGGGCTCGGAAATGTAAGACAACTTTATTTGATGACATTGCTGCAGATCTCAGGATTGCCATACATGAACTGGATAGAACAGATGATGAGGCTACGGAGGCTTTGTCAAATTGGGAATTTCGGGACAATGGCTAATTTCACTTCCTTGGACCCTTGGACCCATAGAGGGGTCGGACTTGTAAATATTGCAGGTTATTGTTAGAGATAGGTACCACTAGTAGAGAGTGACGGCGCTTGTGCCCTATCCTCTCTCTAGTGGTGACTATGTTCTGAAATGCCTGTTGTAAAATATTTGGTTTTAATAGATCTCTTTACTTTTCAATATATATATATATATATATATATATATATATATATATATATATATATATATATATATATATATATATATATAAAGAGAGAGTACATCAACGGATGGTCATCTACATGGCCATCCCAAAAAGATACATCATGATCAAGACAAAAAAATACATCATCATGACGACATCAAAGTACATCACCATACATATATAAAGGAGTCACTGACAACATCATCCATCATACACCAAAAAAATATCATCAGAATCACTCAACCTAAACAAAAGCAGACCACCCAAAATAAAAACAAGGTCTTCAGGTGAGTGAACAAAACAGCAGCAGCCTCAGTCAATATGAATGACGGAGAGGTCCGACGGGCGACCAGAAGATCGGAACAAAAGCCGAGCAGAGCGACGAGTAGGAAGGGCAGGAGTCTTCCTCTTAGAAGACGAAGCACGAACAGCAGATGATTCAGCAGGAACATGAAATGGAGTCTGGGCCTCGGAGGTCTGAACCACAAAGGGTTTGGGTGTGAAGCTAGGAGGAGGAGATACACAAGCAGGAGCAGTGTCCTCAGAGGTAGCAAACATAGCCTGAAGCTCGGTAGGGATGGGAAAACCCTGATGCATTAGAGATTTGTACTGAAGCTCCAACAAAAGATTGAGCTTCTCGTCAATGGAATAGGAGAGATTCTCAAGGACGGTGATACGATCACAGAGCCGAGGAACGGGCTGAGACGAGCGAGAAGGCTTGTCAGTGTGCTGAGAAGAGGGGATGGGATCACTGACAGAGACAGGAAAAGGTTCTCCAGAAGATTGAGGAGTGGAGGGAGTCGGATCAGGCTTCGGTGAAGGAACATGCTCATTGAGGAAATCGAGAGAGACATTAGGAAAGAAATGATCGAAAAGAGCCATGGTCGAACACGAAGCTAGGGCAAGACACAAAAGTGAATGAACCCTAACAGGAGTTAAGATAGAGAGATCAAACCTAGTTCAACGACAGAACGAAGGCAACAACACTCGAAATAGACGCACAAAGTGAGGAGATCGACGGATTGAGAAGCGAAATCGAGCGATTTTGGAGAAGAAAACGAGCGGGAAGACGAACGGTCAAATCGGAGAGAAAGAGTCGACGTGCGGAAGTGATCATGCATTCTCGAATAAAAAGTTTGGGGAATGAATCTGAGCCGTTGGATCAAGGAATCGACGGCTCGGATCAAATTACTTGAACCGCCACAACAGAAGACAGTCGACTGATGAACAAAAGTCAGTCGACTGGATGAGGTGATAAACGATAAAGCTCGGAAAGATGCAACAGTCGCCTGATGACTATAATGCAGTCGCCTGTTAAACTAACAGTCGACTGTAAATTAGTCATCAGTCGGCTGTGCGAAAGATATCAACTCTCAGACTGAGGAGATAGAGTAGGGCAGTCGACTGTCGAAGGAAATACAGTCGTCTGTCCTGGTCCAAAAATGCACAGTGAGATAGAATTCCAAAGAATAAGAACACTCACCCTAGGACCAATACTCTAATCACAAATACATCGTAAAATCATTATAAAAACAATAAATCCATTGAAACACGAATTACTCCAATCAATTTCAAAAACTCATGAAATCAAATAAGTCACGATTGCCTTTCTTAATCTCATAAAATAATAAAGCACATGAAGAAAAACAACGAAAAGATATGAGCTCAAAAAGAAGTTATAACATGAAGGTTTGAGCTTCTAGATTTCAGATTCACCCATAATTCCCAATTCTCCACGCAACCTCACAAATGAATCTTCTTTAAGAGGTTTAGTGAAGATATCGGCAATTTGTTTTTGGGTTTCAATGTACTCTAAGATGATATCCTTCTTAGCTACATGATCATTTATAAAATGGTGTCTCACGTCTATGTGTTTGGTACGGGCGTGGTGTACCGGATTCTTGGAAAGACAAACAGCACTTTGATTATCAACCATGATAGGGCAAGTATCACAATTGACACCATAGTCACTAAGAGTGTGTCTCATCCAAAGAACTTATGCACATGCAAGACCCGCGACAATATATTCCGCTTCAGTCGTGGACAATGACACCGAATTCTGTTTCTTAGAAAACCAAGAAACTAAGGAATTTCCTAAGAAATGGCAAGTGCCACTAGTACTTTTCCTGTCGGACTTGCATCCGGCAAAGTCGGCATCACTATATGAGATTAACTCATATGTGCTAGACTTAGGGTAAAGTAACCCATAATCTAGAGATTGATTGAGATAGCGAAATATTCGTTTAACCGCAATCAAGTGTGACTCCTTAGGTCTTGCTTGATATCTAGCACAAAGACATACGGAAAACATGATATCGGGCCTACTAGCGGTTAAGTAAAGTAAGCTACCGATCATACCTCGATATAGACAAACGTCTACATCTTTTCCGCTTTCATCCTTGTGTAGATGAGTAGTAGTACTCATGGGAGTCCGTTTGCTCAAAGACGATTCCATCCCGAATCGCTTAATAAGCTCCCCTGTGTACTTTGTCTGATGTATGAAAGTGTCATTCTCCATTTGTCGAATTTGCAATCCAAGGAAGTAGGTGAGCTCTCCCATGTCGCTCATCTCAAACTCGTCCTTCATAGACTTGGAAAATTCTTGACAAAGATTAAAGTTAGTAGAACCGAAAATAATATCGTCTACATAAACTTGAATCAAAAGAATGTCATTTTCATAATCTTTAATGAAGAGTGTAGAATCAACTTCTCCCATTTTAAAACCTAAATTCAAAAGAAAGGTCTTAAGACGATCATACCAAGCTCTAGGAGCTTGTCTCAATCCATACAACGCTTTCTTAAGTTTGAAAACATGGTTTGGAAATTTTTCATGAATAAAATCGGGAGGTTGAGAAACATAGACTTCTTCATTGACAAACCCATTTAAAAATGCACTTTAACATCCATTTAAAATAATTTAAAATTCTTATGAGATGCAAAAGATAAAAGCAACCTAATAGCTTCTAATCTAGCTATGGGGGCAAATGATTCTTCGAAATCAATACCTTCCTCTTGCCGGTAGCCTTGAGCTATTAACCTTGCTTTGTTCCATGTGATTACCTGGTTTTCATCCGTCTTACTCTTGAAGATCCATTTGGTACCAATAACTTGGTGACCACTTGGAAGAGGTACGAGTTCCCAAACTTCGTTTCTCTCGAATTGCATTAATTCTTCTTCCATTGCCACTATCCAAGAGCTATCCTCACAAGCTTCTTGGATGTTCTTTGGCTCAATGGTAGAGAAAAATGCGCAATGAGAGAATTCTTCAATTCTAGATCTCGTTCGAACACCCACACCAATATCTCCAATAATTTGGTTATGGGGATGGTTGCGAACGGTCGGATAAGCTTTGGGTAAACCTGGATCACTAGGAACAACTTCAATAACTTCGTTAGAAGTGTTAGTCTCAACAATAGAATCATTAATCTTAACATTATTAAGAGAATCACAAAGAATATCTACATTATCATCATCAACATGAGGAAAATCAAAATCTTCATAAAAAGATACGTGAAGTGATTACTCAATCGTTGAAGAAGTTTTGTTGTATATCCGGTAGGCTTTGCTACGAGTGCAATATCCAACAAAAATTCCTTCATCGGATCTTAGCTCGAATTTGTCTAAATTACAAAAAGTGTTCTTTATAAAACATTTTGAACCAAAAACACGAAAATGTTTCACTTGAGGCTTTTTATCATAAAACAACTCAAAACAAGTTTTGTTTGTTCGGGGTCTCACTAGGATCCTATTGAGCATATAACATACCGTGTGCACCGCTTCTACCCAAAATTGTAGTCCTAAATGACTATCATGAAGCATAGTGCGAGCACACTCAATAAGAGTCCTATTATTTCTTTCTACAACACCATTTTGTGGTGGTGCAAGAGGAAAGGAAAAGTTGTGAGTTATCTCGGAGTCATCACAAAACTTAGTAAAAGACTCATTCTCAAATTCTCCTCCATGATCACTACGAATAGTGATAATGGTGGATCCTAAAAGATTCTGAATCTTCTTTGCAAATTTGGTAAACTCTTCATGAGCTTCATTCTTATTAGTTAAGAATGAAACCCAAGTAAATCTAGAAAAGTCGTCAACGACAACTAGTCCATAATGAGCATTACCTAAAGAAGCGGTTCTAGTTGGCCCAAATAAATCTAGATGAAGAAGTTCTAGGGGCCTCTTAGAAGTAATCCCTTCTTTAAGCTTAAATGAAGATTTACTTAGTTTACCTCTTTGACATGAATCACAAAAGTTTTTCTTATTAAAAACAATCTTAGGAATACCTTTGACTAGATCATGCTTAGCTAACTTATATAAGTGCTTGAAGTGAACATGACCAAAACGGCGATGCCATAATAGTTGTTCACTTGTGTTAGCAACTAAGCAATGTTCTACGGTTTTAGGCAAGCTCAAATAATAAATATTTTTATGCCTAATACTGGAAAATAAAACATTTGAATCACAATCAACAATAGTACACAATCCTTCTCCAAAGTTAACCTTGTAACCTTTGTCACAAAGTTGACTAATGGAAATGAGATTGTGACATAAACCACTAACAAGATAAACATTAGTAATTAAAGGTTTGGAAGGATTACCAACGATACATACTCCAATGATGGTTCCCTTTTGATTACCTCCAAAAGTGACCGTTGCACCATCCTTGATGCTAATCACTTCGGAGAGCAAAGAGGGATCTCCCGTCATATGTTTGGAGCAACCACTATCAAGAATCCATCCTTTCCCTTTAGAGCTAATAAGACATTTATTGCTCTTCTTCTTTCTCTTGGGTACCTATATAATATACCATAAGCTTATGTTACCCAATGTTTGTTGGGTCCAAGGGGATTAGCCCTTTGGAAGCCAAGTCCAAGTGGACTTCCGCTTCCCAACATAGTTACTATTTCTAATCACATCATGAAAGTAGGAATCAACATAAGCATTCCTAACATTTAGACTAGTGTTCTTAGGACCCCAAATAGTGTACATCTTGGGAGTCCTATTCCTAGTTGCATGCATATGTGTTGGATTTCTATGTGGTGCATGCTTCTTAGGAACATGATTTCTAGCAAAGAGATGTTGTGGAGGATATGCATTGTACATTCTAGAATGATATGTATGCTTGGGAACATGCATATTGTATGAAGCATATTGATCATGCATGACATGTGGAGGATGAGCATACATGGAAGAATGATGCGTATGAGCATACAGGTGTATAGGAGCACGTACATGAGTATTTCTCATGTGTGGTTGTGTACGTGTCCGTGGGTGCAGAGCATAAAATGTGTCATGATTATCCACTTGTGAAGTATGATGTTTCCTACGTGGATGAGTGTTAGTGTACATATAAGCATGGCCTTGCTTTTGGTTTCCACCCTTAGTGGGTTTCTTGCCAAAAGGAAGAGAAGGAGATGTGGTGACATTCTTGGTAGGATTGCTACCTATAGTGTCTTTGACACCACTTGTGGATGCATCGGAGGAAGGCCTCACAAAATCTATAGTGACACCACTATAGGAGGTGCGAGCATTAGATGCATTCGCTTTTACAAATCCAAGGCCAACACGATGTGTGGCCGGAAATTGGTTTGCAAGCAAATCATCCAATTGTCCTTTTCCCTTATTGAATCTTACAATACGGGAGGACATGAGCTCATATTTCTCCTTTAAAGAAGAAATGTTGGTATCCAAGGTGGACACCCGTGCTTTAAGCTCGTGCACTTGGGTTTTAAGAGAATCATTCTCTAAACTCAATTGTGTGTGACGTGTAACTAGATCATTATTATCCATGGGATGTGTTTGATCTAGTTGAGATTTGAGGGAGTTCACCTCATCTCTCAATGTGACATTTTGAGAAGCTAAGTTTGCTTTCTCAAGAGTTAAAGTATCAACAATGGTGTCATTGTTGATAATGCATGGAATGGATGACTTGCTAACATTTGATTTCTTTAAGCTAGTGTATCTAAGCATTAAAGGTTGGTATTTAGCAAATAGTTCTTCATTAGCAATACGAAGTTCATCCATTGTTACCTCGGTGTCATCCATGTCGGAATCACTCTCATCCGAGAGTGGATCTTCAAGTGCCATGAAACACATGTGGGCGCTCTCACCCTTCTCATCATCGAAATCGATTGATGAGTCATCATTTGAGTCATCAAAGGTACCTACGAGTCCTTTCTTCTTGTCTCTCTTGTTCATGTCGGACTTGTGGTACTTTGGTGCCTTCCATTTTTCTTTGTTGTTTAACATTGGGCAATCCCTCTTGATGTACCCTGGCTTATTACACTTATAAAAAAGAGACGAAGTGGCATTAGTAGACTCAAAACGTTTGTTTGAGGAAAATTTACCTTTGCGGAAGAAGCGTTGGAACTTCTTCGCCATTTGGGTCATTTCACCCAAATCCATCTTGTTCTCGGATTCATCACTTTCGGAGGATGATGAATTGGCGTTGAATGCCAAAGCTTTCTTCTTGGCCTCCGAGGGATTCATCATGGCTCGAATCTTCAATCGGTTATCCCGTCTTACTTCGTAAGACATAAGAGTCCCGATGAGATTCACCACAGTGTAGTTCTTCAAGTCATTGACCTCCTCAATGGCGATTGCTCTTCTTTCCCATTTGGAGGTCATCCCCATGCTGATCTTCCTTAACTTTTCAGGTTCGGTGTAGATTTGGCCAAGAGCTTCCAATTCATTTGTGATGTCGGTAAAGCGTCCGTACATCGACGCAATGCTCTCATTTTCCTGCATATGAAACAAGTCGAAGTTTTGCACGGCAATATATAACTTTGAAAGCTTTACCTTATTCGTTCCCTCATGGGTAACGATGAGATGGTTCCAAATTTGATATGCACTCTTACATTGCATATCTTGTTGAACTCATTCGGGTCCAATGCACAATGAAGAGCGTTCATTGCTTTAGCGTTGTTGACTTCGGCGGACTTCTCGGAAGTCGTCCATTTCTCGAAATCCTCTTCGGCGGGCTCGACGTACTCCTTGTGGAGAGTTCTCCAAAGAGAAGCACTCCTAAGGAATGTCTCCATCCTACACTTCCAATAGCCAAAATTAGTACGATTTAAGCGTGGAGGACAGACTGTAGATTGACCTTCGAAAAGAGTGGACGCTCCATCACGGTCGTGATTGTTGAACGTAGGCGGCGGAGGAACGTTGTTGTTGTTGGATGCCATAGATAAAACCTTACGCTCTGATACCAATTGTAAGGACCCTGTATATGGGGAAAACACTAGAAGGGGGGTTGAATAGTGTTTATGCAAATTTAAGGAATTTACGCCAAATAAAATGCAATCCAACAAATATTGCGGAATAGAAAAATGACCCAAAGTGAAACACACGCAAACGCAGAGATGTTTCAAGGGTTTGGATTACCCAAGTCAACTCCCGACTTGTTCCCGGTAATCCTACGTCCCTACCACCCGGATACCACAGGATACTCAAGTTAGAACCCTAACTTGAGGTTTCCTTAAAGCCCACTTGTAGCAAACCTACAAGTGCAATCGAATACAATCGATGTCCTTGACTCCCACAACCGGGGAGCAAGCAAAACCACTCTCACAACCGAGAGCACAATTCAAATAACGAAAGTTATGAAATATGAAAGCAACACTTACAATCACATATGCCTTGAAGTAGAACTTGAAGGAGAAGTGTGATGTGTGTTGAAGAACTCTCTTGGAAGAGAGGAGAAAGCCCTTTCTCTTGACTGCACCAATTGCCTAGAAGATCAATCGTTGGTTCTAGGTTGGAGAGCAAGAGAACAAGATTTGGAAATACTTAGGGCTTTGGATTTGAGAGCTTTGATCTTTGGAAATGAAAGCTTGAGAGATTTTGCAATGAATGAGTAACCTTCCAATGGAACAGTAGAAGCTCTATTTATAGCTTTCTCAAATCCACAAAACAGTTTAGGCAAAAACTCAATTGGAATCCGTGAGAAAAATCTCAACGGATATAATCTGAACTCGCGACAGTCGACTGTTGAACAATCCACAGTCGACTGTTGCACAGTCAGCAAGAGTAGGTGAGAATTCATAACGGTAACTTACCACGTGGATAGTCGACTGATGAAGCAAAGACAGTCGTCTGTTAAACCAACAGGCAACTATAACTTCTTCGACAGGCGACTGGCCGAGAGAAGAGTAAGTTAGACAAATACTGGAAATCTCACAAGGTACAGGACAGACGACTGATTCAAGTAATACAGTCGACTGTTAATCAGAACATGTGACTGTAAAACCTTAAACAGACGACTGTCAAAAGCAAGAGAAATTTCCAGAGAGTTGAGTCAAAGAAATGACTTACAGACAGGCGACTATTGCAGCATAGACAGTCGACTGATATAATAGACAATCGACTGTATATACAGCATAAGTCGACTGGCCGTAGAATTCAGATCAAACAGAGTTCGGTCAAGGAGAGACAGGCGACTGATTTACAAAACACAGTCGACTGCACTTGGACAATCGCCTGTGAATCGTTCAACAGTAGCCTGTGCGAAATAATCAGAGAAGGCCCAAAACTATATTGTAATAGTCTGTGCATAACAGGCGACTGTAGAACAAAACACAGTCGACTGTTTTTGAGACAGGCGACTGTAAACTGTTAAGCAGTCGGCTGTTATAAACAATCCTAGCACAAACAAAAGAGAATTGAATTGGGATCAAAGGATGTCACGACCCGCTTCCCTAAAATGGAGGCGAGACGTGAAAAGGTCCGCACGGGAGTGGAGCTATGAAGCCCCAAACCCGATAAGCGTCAATAATACATAAGCAAGTCCCTGTAACCACAACAGAATAACAATAATAACACAAGGA
The DNA here is from genome assembly GCA_030789695.1 of Scilla litardierei. NCBI lineage: Eukaryota > Viridiplantae > Streptophyta > Magnoliopsida > Asparagales > Asparagaceae > Scilla > Scilla litardierei. The sequence goes on from CM061133.1 coordinate 214,117,316, forward strand.
GAGACTGAAATAAAATCTCACATCTCATACATTGTCCAACAAGAAAATAAGTCCAACATCCAGAAAAGCCACCAGGCTAAAAGAGAAGAGTCTAAAGGCCCAGAACAAGGCCAACAAAAGCAACAACAACAACAAGTATAGGTGCTACGCACCGATAACAAAACAACTGTCTAACAAAAGTAAAACACAACGAAGACACTAGGACTGGTCCCCAGTGTCCACGTACTCCCCGTCAAACACAAGCTCGGGCTCGGCGTCAGCAAACACCTCGTCCTCAACCAGGTACTCAGGCTCAAGATCTAACATGTGTCACCCAAAAGAGTAAAGGGGCACATGTCAGCAAGTCTAAAAGACTTGAGCAAGGAAACTGAAAGTAAGGCTCTAGCAACCTAGCAGTTTAGTATGCATGACATGGCAGTTATAACGTGAGTGCACAATCAAGACATGGCAAGACAATTTGTACAAGAGAACAATCATCGGGACAAGACAAGACAAGACAAGAGTAGCCACGCTACTATCAATCTCAATCGATTCACTATTCACGTTGTTTTGTAGATGTTTACACCTTACCGCTGAATGGTTTCACATTCGCTGATTGGCCGCTTAACAACTACCCCAAACCCAGAGTTTACGCCTTACCACTGCAGTTGCTGATCGGGCAGACTCCCAGTTGATTGGTCGCTCAACTCTTACCCCCAATACCCACGCGTAATAGAGCCAGGGTCCCCGCACATGGAGCTCAGCTAGTGAGCCTGGGGTTGCCCCGCACATGAGCTCGCATTCTAAACATTTGGTGTAGGGGTTCACCTAGCCGGAAACAAGCAATTCGGGCATTGGCTATCAACCAACACATGGCCCGCTTCTGGAACACGAGCCAGGAACACAAGCATTTGTAGCAAAGCTACGCAATCACAGAAACACTTAAAGAATGCAATGACATGACAATTAATTTGCGTACCGTTAATGGATAGTAAACATGACATGGTAATTGTGCAACATGCTAAATGTCGGAACTAGCTTCGTTGTCAAGCTAGTTCCCCAATTTACGCCTAGGCGAGTATCATTTCGTCGCCTAGCCTCTTTTACGCCTACAACAAGCAAATGGCCTAAAACATGGCCTAAACCCTAAGTGGCAAGTTTCACTTACCTAGCACCGGGGATGCCGACCACTTCGTCACACGGATGCCAATCTACGGGAAAATCGCTGTTTTGGGGGAACAATCATCAAACAACATGAAATTTTATTAGGGTTTCATAAAAATATAAATAGGTTATGAAAACAACGGTAGATCGATTTCTTACCGAGAGGAGGCGGAAGAAACACTCCGGAGAACCCTAGGATTAGATCTGGAAGCAAATGGAGAAGTTTGGGGAAACTAGGGTTTTGGGGGATTTGGGGATTTTGATGGATTTGGTGAGATTTTGGGGAAGATGAGAGGTAGATAGAGTGAATGGATGGTTTGGATGATGGATTTAGGGCTTGGAATGAAGGAATGAAGCTTGGAGGAAGATGGGGGCTCAAGGGGGAAGATTTTAGGGTTTTGGGTCGTGTTGAGGAAGATGAAATCGTTTGGGTTGGGTATAAATAGGTTGGGCTGGCGGCTGCCCAGAAATTAGGGTTTTAACACAGGTTAGTCGGTCAAAGAGCAACCACTGACCGACTAGTTTGGCAACTAGTCGGTCGGTCGACCAACGCAGACTGACTAAGTGCAAACAGTAACTCCTGAACGAAAATAGGATTTAGAGTTAGTCGGTCCATGAACAAATACTGACCGACTAGTTTAGCATCTAGTCGGTCGATGAACGTTCTTAGACCGACTAAGAGTAAACAGTAACTCAACTAAAATTAAGATGATGGGTTAGTCGGTTAAAGAAGCCGACTAGTTTGCAACCTAGTCGGTCAACCAACGTTCTTAGACCGACTAACGATAAACAGTAACTCCTGAGAAATTTAGAAAGCTAACTAGTCGGTCCAAGAAGGATTGCCGACCGACTGGATCGTCATCTAGTCGGTCGGTGCCCCTTCTTATACCGGCTAATGAGCACAAAAAGTTCCGATACAGAGCGCGGAGCTCCGGGATCGATTCCTAAGACTCCTAGGCTTGATCTAATAGTTAGATACGACCGTTATGAAGTCCGTCACGAGTGACATACTTCGAAATCGACGATCCTAAGGAAGAAACGAGAAAATACGACGAATCGATCGAAAATGAAAACTACGGAGACGTCAACCACACAAGAGGAGAAAATCCACCAAAACATATATTATATTATATTAAATCCAGATACATGAAAAGCAGTCGTTACATCCTCCCCAACTTAAGAAAAATTCCGTCCTCGGAATTTCTGAATACTCACGAGTCCGGAAACAAAAGTGGGAAACGCTCTCGCATCTCATCCTCATTCTCCCAAGTAGACTCTCCAGGTGAGCCGTGTCGCCACATCACCCTCACAAGATTGACAATCTTGTTCCGAAGCGATTTGTGACGCCTGTCCAGAATCTGCACTAGATGCTGGTCATACGTCATATCAGGGCGAACGGTAATTTCCGAAAAATCTACCGCATGAGACGGATCGCTAATGTATCGATGAAGCTACGACACATGGAAAACATTGTGAACTCCTTCCAAAGATGGCGGCAAGGCCAAGCGATAAGCTACCTCGCTAACCCTCTCCAAAATGTCAAACGGTCCAATGTATCGCGGGCTCAACTTCCCACGCTTCCCGAAACGAATCACACCACGATTCGGGGAAATCTTCAAGAACACATGGTCGCCCGGCTGAAACTCCAAAGGACGACGTTTAGCATCCGCCCAATGCTTAAAACGGTCCTGAGCAATTCTCAACCTCTCCCGAATATTCCTGACGATATCCACGGCCTCCACGATCATCTCAGGTCCCAACAACCCCCGATCGCCAACGTCATCCCAACTCAATGGTGATCGACATTTCCTCCCATAAAGAGCGGCGAAAGGCGCCATGCCAATACTCGCCTGGAAGCTGTTGTTGTAAGAGAACTCCACCAAATGCAGATGGTCCTCCCACGAACCCTTGAAATCCAACATGCACGCCCTAAGCATGTCTTCCAAAATCTGAATCGTCCTCTCGGACTGGCCATCCTTCTGCGGATGGTACGCCGTGCTGAAACTCAGACGCGTACCCAAGCTCTTCTGCAAACTCTGCCAGAACTGAGATGTGAACCTCGTGTCTCTGTCAGACACGATACTCACAGGGACTCCATGAATTCGCACAACCTCCTGCACGATTCATGTTACATCACTATCCAAACTAGGAAAAGGAAATAGAACGGAGAGTAAAAGAATTTTACCTCCATGTATCTCCTCGCTAGCGCCTCAGTGGACTGTCCTACTCGGAACGGAATAAAGTGCGCAGATTTGGTCAATCGATCTACGATCACCCAAATCGCGTCATTCTGCTTCGGACTCCGAGGTAGTCCAGTCACGAAATCCATAGTGATGTGTTGCCATTTCCACTCCGGAATCGGAAGCGGTTGTAGCAACCCGGCCGTACGCTGATGCTCCGCCTTCACTTGCTGGCAAACCAAGCACTTGGCTACACTCCGAGCCACACTCCTCTTCATACCATGCCACCAATAATTCAGACGAAGATCCTGGTACATCTTGGTGCCACCAGGATGCACAGAATACGGCGAACTGTGTGCCTCCACCATCAGCTCCTCTCTGATATCCCCAGCTGGCACACACAACTTGGCTCCGAACCTCAGCGAGCCATCCTCATGAATCAAAAAGTCAGTCCGCAGACCGGCTTCCACCTGCTCCCGAATCTTTACCAGCTTCGGATCCTCAGCCTGGCCAGCCTTAATCCGATCCACGATCGTCGACTGTACTTGCATGTACATCAACGACGAAGCCTCCCCAGGAAGAACGATCTCCACACCAGACTCGCAAAAATCCTGCTGCAATCTCCACTGCGAGGTCAAATTCATCACCGCCGGAAGCCTACTCAAAGCATCCGGAACCACATTCACCTTGCCAGGGTGAAACTGCAAATCAATATCATAATCCGCCATAAGCTCCAACCATCGACGCTGTCGCATGTTGAGCTCCTTCTGAGTGAAAATGTACTTCAAGCTTTTGTGATCGGTGAAAATCTTCACTTTCTCACTCAGCAGGAAGTGCCTCCAAATCTTAAGAGCAAACACAACGGCAGCCAACTCCAAATCATGCGTCGGATAATTCTTCTCATGAACCTTAAGCTGACGAGACGCATATGCCACAACATGCCCATGCTGATGCAACACACAACCGAGACCCTTGCCAAAAGCATCGCAAAAGATCTCAAATCCACCGCTGCGATCAGGCACAACAAGAATAGAGGCAGTCGTCAACCTCTCCTTCAGAACACCAAAAGCACTCTCAATTTCACCCGACCAAACAAAAGCAACATCCTTCCGCGTCAAACTGGTCATCGGCTCAGCAATACGAGAAAAGTCCTTAATGAATCGCCGATAGTAACCAACAAGTCCAAGGAAACTCCGAATCTCAGACGCAGACGACGGAACAGGCCACTCCCTGATGGCCCGAATCTTCTCGGGATCCACTGAAATACCATCTCCAGTCACCACATGCACGAGAAAAGCAACTCGATCCAGCCAAAACTCGCACTTCGAAAACTTAGCATACAAACGATGTTTCCTCAAGATCTCCAACACCGTCCTTAAGTGCGAGGCATGCTCTTCCTCCGACTTCGAATAAATCAGAATGTCGTCAATAAAGATAACGACAAACTTATCCAAAAAATCGTAGAAAATCAGGTTCATCAGATTCATGAAAACTGCGGGCGCGTTAGTTACGCCGAAAGGCATAACCACGAACTCATAGTGTCCATACTTCGTCCTGAACGCTGTCTTCGGAACATCTCCCTTCTTCACCTTCAACTGATGGTAACCACTCCTCAAATCCAATTTAGAAAACACCCTCGAACCTCCAAGCTGATCAAAAATATCATCGATGCGAGGCAACGTGTATTTATTCTTAATGGTCACCGCATTCAATTCCCGATAGTCCACGCACATGCGACGTGAACCATCCTTCTTCTTCACTAGCAACACAGGTGCTCCCCACGGAGACACGCTAGGATTAATATAACCCTTCTGCAAAAGCTCATCCAACTGCTTCTGCAACTCCTCCAATTCTGCAGGTGCCATGCGATACGGCGCCTTCGAAATCGGCTGCGCACCTGGAACAAGATCGATAGAAAATTCCAAAGCTCGATCAGGCGGCAAACCAGACATCTCCTCGGGGAAGACGTCGCCAAAATCACACACCACAGCTGGCCACTCCAGCTCCATCTGCATAGCCACAGCCTCCACCGGCCTGGCCCGAAATCTGACAGGACCAAGCGAACTGCTACCACGACTGAACTCAAATACTGGATGTCCGGGAATCTCGAACACCACCTTCTTCCTCCTGTAGTTGATCGTAGCATAGAAGCTCGCAAGCCAGTCCATCCCAAGAAATGCATCATAGTTGATGATGTCGTGGACAATGAAATCAGCAAAAAGCTCATGTCCACAGACCACCAATGAGCAAGAATTGCAACCACGATGCACCGAGACCACGCCATTCCCTGTAACGATATTCCAACTCTTGGGAAGAGAGGACGTTGACAAGGAATGCCTCTCCACGAAGCTCCGAGAAATAATGCACATCGATGCACCGGAGTCAAAGAGGACTCGTGCAGGAAATGTGCAAACCAAAACCACACCTAACAATCAATTAACAATCAAACCCTAGTCCAGCAAACAACCATGTTCAAGCAAACAACATAATCTAACAATCAAAACCAGCTAGGAAAGTAACAGCTAGATTGAGGATTACCTGCGATAACCTCATCCACAGCCTCGCTCTCCGCAGCGGTCATCAGAAAAGCCTGCCTCCTCGACGGAACAGCCTGCCGAAAAGCCTGTCCCTGTGGAACAAGAGCTGCTCCACGTCCAGCAGGAACAGACGCTCGCTGCTGCAACGGCTGAGCTGCAACAGGAGCCCTCCGCAGCTGATTCGCATGCCGACAATCCTTCGCGACATGGGAAGCATCACCGCAAACCAGGCACTGGCCCAAAAACTTCCGACACTGATCCTTGACGTGGCCAGGCTTGCCGCAGAAATGGCAAAACTTCAGAATAGGCCCTCCTGGCCTCTTAAACTGATCAGACTGATTAGGCCTGAATCCAGATCTAACCACAGCTCTCGCCTGTTCCACAGGCCTCTTCCCAGCACCAACAACAGACCCCCTCCTCTGGTTCACGAGCAGCTCCTGCCTCTTGGCAGCGACCAGAACCTTCTGATAAGACTCCCGGTCAGAGGAGGTCACAAAACTCTGGAGCTCTGAAGCAAGCCCCTGTAGGAACCTCTGAGCTCTCTCCTCAGCGTCATGCACCATCTTTGGTGCAAACCGACTCAGCCTCATGAACTCTTGGTGATATAGGTCCACCGATGAGCTCCCTTGCTTCAAATCGATAAAACGCTGCAGCATCTCCTCCCTGGCAGCCTTTGGGAAGAACTCACCCTCAAATCTGGCCTTGAAGGTAGCCCAGACGATCGACTCCACCAACATCTTCTCTTCCGCATCCCACCAATTCCGAGCATTATCCTTGAGTTGCCTTTTTGCCAAATCAACCCATCCAGCCGGGGTGATCTTGGCCATCTTCAGATTGTCCTCGATGTTCCGAATCCACTCATCGGCAGCCAGAGGACCCTCAGACCCATCAAAATATGCGGGACCCAGCTCCCGAAATTGCTTCGCTCCTGGCTCAGAGCGAGGGGCATCCGGAAGAGCCCGGGCAGCTCGAGCAAGTGGAGCATTCTGGACTTGCAGAAGCACGCCCTGCTGCACTTGCATCATCTGGAGCATCATCCGCATCATCTCACCGCTGGTGGGTTCCCGCTCAGGCTCCTTATCATGAGGGGTCGCACCACTACCCCCACCACGGGTGAAACGTCTTCATGCCATCTAGTGACACAGAAAACGAATCAGATTAGACTCATAGCTTATGACTCGGACGTCGAACTTAATTTATTGGACATTCTAATATTATTATCGCTATTCCAAAAATCGCAGTTACAGAAGGACCTGCATGGGCCACCAACAAAACCTGTCACGACCCGCTTCCCTAAAATGGAGGCGAGACGTGAAAAGGTCTGCACGGGAGTGGAGCTATGAAGCCCCAAACCCGATAAGCATCAATAATACATAAGCAGGTCCCTGTAACCACAACAGAATAACAATAATAACATAAGGAGAGACTGAAATAAAATCTCACATCTCATACATTGTCCAACAAGAAAATAAGTCCAACATCCAGAAAAGCCACCAGGCTAAAAGAGAAGAGTCTAAAGGCCCAGAACAAGGCCAACAAAAGCAACAACAACAACAAGTATAGGTGCTACGCACCGATAACAAAACAACTGTCTAACAAAAGTAAAACATAACGAAGACATTAGGACTGGTCCCCAGTGTCCACGTACTCCCTGTCAAACACAAGCTCGGGCTCGGCGTCAGCAAACACCTCGTCCTCAACCAGGTACTCAGGCTCAGGATCTAACATGTGTCACCCAAAAGAGTAAAGGGGCACATGTCAGCAAGTCTAAAAGACTTGAGCAAGGAAACTGAAAGTAAGGCTCTAGCAACCTAGCAGTTTAGTATGCATGACATGGCAGTTATAACGTGAGTGCACAATCAAGACATGGCAAGACAATTTGTACAAGAGAACAATCATCGGGACAAGACAAGACAAGACAAGAGTAGCCACGCTACTATCAATCTCAATCGATTCACTATTCACGTTGTTTTGTAGATGTTTACGCCTTACAGCTGAATGGTTTCACATTCGCTGATTGGCCGCTTAACAACTACCCCAAACCCAGAGTTTACGCCTTACCACTGCAGTTGCTGATCGGGCAGACTCCCAGTTGATTGGTCGCTTAACTCTTACCCCCAATACCCACGCGTAATGGAGCCAGGGTCCCCGCACATGGAGCTTAGCTAGTGAGCCTGGGGTTGCCCCGCACATGAGCTCGCATTCTAAACATTTGGCGTAGGGGTGCACCTAGCCGGAAACAAGCAATTTGGGCATTGGCTATCAACCAACACATGGCCCGCTTCTGGAACACGAGCCAGGAACACAAGCATTTGTAGCAAAGCTACGCAATCACAGAAACACTTAAAGAATGCAATGACATGACAATTAATTTACGTACCGTTAATGGATAGTAAACATGACATGGTAATTGTGCAACATGCTAAATGTCGGAACTAGCTTCGTTGTCAAGCTAGTTCCCCAATTTACGCCTAGGCGAGTATCATTTCGTCGCCTAGCCTCTTTTACGCCTACAACAAGCAAATGGCCTAAAACATGGCCTAAACCCTACGTGGCAAGTTTCACTTGCCTAGCACCGGGGATGACGACCACTTCGTCACTCGGATGCCAATCTATGGGGAAATCGCTGTTTTGGGGGAACAATCATCAAACAACATGAAATTTTATTAGGGTTTCATAAAAATATAAATAGGTTTTGAAAACAACGGTAGATCGATTTCTTACCGAGAGGAGGCGGAAGAAACACTCCGGAGAACCCTAGGATCAGATCTGGAAGCAAATGGAGAAGTTTGGGGAAACTAGGGTTTTGGGGGATTTGGGGATTTTGATGGATTTGGTGAGATTTTGGGGAAGATGAGAGGTAGATAGAGTGAATGGATGGTTTGGATGATGGATTTAGGGCTTGGAATGAAGGAATGAAGCTTGGAGGAAGATGGGGGCTCAAGGGGGAAGATTTTAGGGTTTTGGGTCGTGTTGAGGAAGATGAAATCGTTTGGGTTGGGTATAAATAGGTTGGGCTGGCGGCTGCCCAGAAATTAGGGTTTTAACACAGGTTAGTCGGTCAAAGAGCAACCACTGACCGACTAGTTTGGCAACTAGTCGGTCGGTCGACCAACGCAGACCGACTAAGTGCAAACAGTAACTCCTGAACGAAAATAGGATTTAGAGTTAGTCGGTCCATGAACAAATACTGACCGACTAGTTTAGCATCTAGTCGGTCGATGAACGTTCTTAGACCGACTAAGAGTAAACAGTAACTCAACTAAAATTAAGATGATGGGTTAGTCGGTTAAAGAAGCATTGCTGACCGACTAGTTTGCAACCTAGTCGGTCAACCAACGTTCTTAGACCGACTAACGATAAACAGTAACTCCTGAGAAATTTAGAAAGCTAACTAGTCGGTCCAAGAAGGATTGTCGACCGACTGGATCGTCATCTAGTCGGTCGGTGCCCCTTCTTATACCGGCTAATGAGCACAAAAAGTTCCGATACGGAGCACGGAGCTCCGGGATCGATTCCTAAGACTCCTAGGCTTGATCTAATAGTTAGATACGACCGTTATGAAGTCCGTCACGAGTGACATACTTCGAAATCGACGATCCTAAGGAAGAAATGAGAAAATACGACGAATCGATTGAAAATGAAAACTACGGAGACGTCAACCACACAAGAGGAGAAAATCCACCAAAACATATATTATATTATATTAAATCTAGATACATGAAAAGCAGTCGTTACAAAGGACAAAGGTTTAATGATGTCCTATGACAGAATATAGATGTGTGTGAGTGCTCCATCAAAGTTCTACTTCTAAGCAACATACTAGAATAGATAAAAGAAAAATTACATTGACGAATAAACTCTTCTTTCCATCGTATGAGCATGAAGTCTTTACGGAGCTTCAATCATCAATCTACGATCATCCAATTCATGTCATTTGCCTTCAATGACGTATGTGAGTCATCCATTGCTAGTTGATCTTCATAATTAGCTTAGGCATTGGATTAACTGCAAAATAGGGAATTAGTCACAAGTATTTATGTTTTCTCATCATTAACACCAAGTAGGGAGAAGTCCAATACTCAACAGGGCTGACGTGGACTCCTTCGATGATCTGGATCCTCGTTAGCCTTTGATGTGGAACCCTCGGTCGATGGAACCAGGGTCAAAGAAGGATGAGCTTCGAGCTTCTGGTTGGAGCTCAACCAATCTCGTGGTCGAATTTGACGACCGTTCGACCTTTTTGATGGGTCGTGCCTCAAACGACCGACACCACGGAAAATTGTTAGGAGGGTTGGATATGGGTTTCGACCAAAATCCCCTCCGATGCTTAAGGTAGTACCTACTTAAGAAAGGCTCGGGACTGTCAAGATCGACCCAATGGAGATCGTCTCGATTCATTCACCTCAAGCTTTTGGAGGAAGAAATATAAGAGTGGAAGGAATGAGTTTGTCAGAGTACCTAGTACTATTTACCTCTGAAGTCTGAACCTTTCTTCAATTGTCCTCTTCTCCTTTTATAGATGACGATTCCCTTCTCTGATGCGTAATGGTTCATCATTGATGATGGCGGGATCCTCTCCGGGAATAAGGATAAAGTTTGCATGTTTATTCCTATGTGTATTAACTAATCTCGTAGGGTTAGCAGGATCCAACAGGCACATGAGCTTGCACATTGACTGGGTATAGATCTAACTTCCTTGGCTGGCCTCGGGGTTATTTGGCCAAGTCGTACCAGTCTCAATGGGCCTTGCTCTTCAAGTATAATTTATATACCTATTTCATGGGCCAGACCTATGTATCAACAATGGCCCCATCACTTAGACTCAAACCTGGTGTTGATTGTGACTGAGTGATGTGAAATCTCATTAAATGGTCATGGCAGCTGAAGCGGGAATGTTTTCTTTGAATTGCCAAAACCTTCTTTCCTTGCTTTGTTCTTTGCTATGGCTCGAGGTTCGGAGCATCAATGGTATCAGATATGGGCATGTGTTTCCTCTTGAATGGCCAAGCTCGGTTTGGGTTCTGGCTTTCTACCATAAAAGGGAGAGAGTAAAGTGAAAGGACAAATTCATCTTGTCTCCAAATTTTGGAAAGCTTGCTTCTTCTTTCTCTTCCTTTTACATTCTTCTGACCTTGCTAAGGTTACCTTCTTCTTTCCTTTGCATTTATTTTAGCTCTTCCAATCATGTGGCCACCTTTGAAGATCAGATAACCATCTCCATCTGAAGTCTTGTGGCGCATTCAACCTTCTCAATATACCCTAGTCCCAGGGAAAGGAAAAGGACTGCTAATGGAACCTAGACTTTCCATTCTTTGGGCCGGTGATTCTTCTACCGTGCCTCAAAAAGTTTTATATATGGTGTCGAAATTATCTTTCGACTTGGCTGCCAAGATTCGGTCAGATTATCTTTCTCCTCCTTATAAGCTTAGGATCCCAGATTTGAATGAAAGGGTTTGCTATCCTCGAAGACAAGAAGTCGGGGTATATTTTATATCCTTCTTGTTAGGTCTTCATTTTCCACTACATCCCTTCATTGCAGAGATTTTGAGCTTTTTAGAACTCCCCATCTACCATCTTGTGCCTTGCGCTATTACTTCGATGGTTGGGTTTATCAAGCTTTGAGAGCTTCATAAGATAAAACCATCCATTCAGCTTTTAAGTACTTCTTTCAAGTGAAGCTTGATTCTCGAGCGACAAGGTATCACATCATCCCTCGCAAGAAGGGAAAACTCAATTGTGATCTTCCCAGCTCCGACCATATTTGGGAAGACACTTTTGCATTCGTTTCTCTCCCATATGTGGGTTCTCTTCTCACTCATTGGAGCTCACCTAACCCCTATGCTTTCAAGGAATTAAAATTACTTCTTGATGAGATCAAAGTAGCCAACATTTTGTCGAGCCGGCCGAGGAAGAGAGGTCAATCACCTTTTTGTTAGACGAAAATCTGATAAAGACCTTCTTGGGGAACCGGGGTAACATATGTTGTTTCGATGTTCCTTTTGCGACCACTTACATTAATTATTTTTCTCCTTTGTAGAGATGGCTGGTCAAGAATTTGCGAGTTTACCTCTCGAATTACGGAGGCTTCGTCAGGAACAGCAAAGGAGAAGGAGGATCGATGGTTCTTCCATTAAGCCTCCACTTCCTATTAGCCAGAGTTCCTTCGATGAAGGGGAGAAAATGATGGGACCTCGACGTCTTCATCCCAATGTTTGTTGCTAGCAATTCCTACCCCTGACATCCATCGCACAATCCCGCCCTCAGCTCTGACCCCTGCTTCAAATATTCCTACCGTGAACGCCCCTCAATCGATCATCAATCCAAAGCCTGCAGAACCCATACCCAGGAAGAGAAGTCTCCCTACAACCGAAAGGGAGGGCATCGAAATGAAAAGCAATGGAGAGGATGATGCTCTCACAGCCCAGACCTCGACAAAGGGTAACGTGTCCTCGACACAAGCCCTCAAGGCTCAAGCGATGATTCCCGATAGCTCTCGGGGGATGATTATGCCACCTCCAAGCCATCCCAAGGATAAATGGTTGTGGGGCAGTATCGACCCACTGACCCCTCTAGTGGGTCATATCCCTTCAGAGTACAGGGGGCTTTAATACGAAACCAACATTCACCGTCCTCTCTACAGGTCATTCGTGGTGAACGCCATCGGCCTCCCTTTGTCGTTTGGGAGGAAGAGTCGGCCTTCCTGGACTACAGGACGACCGCTCGACTGGTGGAGAACTTTGTCATTCCCCGCGATCGTGAAGTTCTTCAAGGGATGGACTTCGAGAGGATTGCCAACTTCATAGTGGGTTATGGCAATCAGGTAGTCATTCGTGCTATCATCTCCATTATTTATATGTCAGATCTGTGCTTTGCATAGATGTCGGTTTTTGGCGTGGAGTTGCACTGCCAGGCCGTTGACCTGGCTGATGTCAAGGCTCGACTCAATTTTGAGCGTCAACGAGCAGATGCCGCTGAGCAGAGAACTTATGAACTCGAAGCTCAAGTAAAAAGGTTGGAAGAAGATTTGGGAGAAGCGTTGGAGGCCAAATCAACTGCTGAATGGGCAAAGGTCGAAGGCCAATGATCACGCCAACTTCTTATCTGGTGCCAAAAAGGCTGTTGAAGCTCGATGGGAAGAAAAAAGTTTGAGCTTCAAACTAAGATTTCTGACTTAGAGTGTTCGATGAAAGAAAAGTCCGAGCTTTAAGCTAGGATTGCTAACTTGGAGTGTTCGGCTGTTTCAGTAGATGCTTTAAGGACCGAGCTTACCGCTAAGTTCTCCCAAGCAATGAAGGAATTTCTTGCGCTCGGGGGGCAGCAGTCCTTCCTAGGGACATTAGCCTTTTACTTAGCATCGGCTCGATATTTTGTATAAAATAATCGCTGTTTATCAAACTATGTTGAAAAGACTGTGGTTTTGATGAAAATTTGAACGCTTTGAGCTTATTCCACGCACATATGGCCCCTTAACGATCATCAAGGTTATCAGGGAAAACTAACTGAACTTGGATCGTTGAATTAACATGCACAATCATGCTTCGCCGGATCCTTGTTTTGTAACAACCCTCAATTGCATCGTCTAATGAGCACATTTAAGATAGGCTTATTGAGGTAACAAGTTCGGTGGCAAGGTAGGCGCCCCTCTGCTTACGATCGATGACGAGGGTCGTTCGATGGCGAGGCCCTCGGCTTACGACCGACGATAAGAGTCGTTTGCTCGTATCGTATATCAGTGGTAGAGGTATGGTGCTCGAGGTAAACTTAGTCGACAGATATATTTTGGAGGTTGTACAAGGCAGTGCATAGTCGACCTTGCACTTGTGATACATTCATTAACTCGACAAAATACAAAGAGAAATAACAGCTGGTACAACTCATTTTCTTCACATGTATGCTTATTGATAGTACTTTCGCAAATGCTCTGCATTCCAGGGTCGAGTAAGCTCTTTATCATCCATGGTCGAGGGCTGATAAATGGCTGGGCCGATGACATCAATCACCTTGTAAGGGCCTTTCCATTTTGCGGCGAGCTTTTCTTGTCGAGTGATCTCTAAAGAAAAAACTGCCCTTCGCAACACAAGATCGCCTATTGGAAACTTCACCCTCGTACTTTGTAGTTGTAATAGCTAGCTACATGTCCCTTCTGTCTGACTAGGGTGGTAAGGGCTCGATCTCTTACCTCGTCAATCAATTTCAAGTTGAGTTCGAGTCCTTCTGAGTTTCTTTCTTCGTCGAAGTATTTGAGGCAAAGCGGTCCCTCGCCTACTTCAACAGGCACGACCACTTCACGAACATAGGCAAGCATGAAAGGGGTTTGTCTCATCGAGCCCTTCTGGGTTGTCCTGTACGACCACAATATGCTGGGGAGCTCCTCTGGACATGCACCTTTATCTTCTCTGACCTTATTTTGCAACAGCTCTAGGATACACTTGTTAGCTGCCTCTACCCGACCATTGGACTGCGGATGGGCCATCGAAGCAAAGTGCAGCTTAATCTTCAACTCAGAACAAAATTCCTTGAACCTGGAACTATTGAATTACGTTCCATTTTCGGTTATAATGGACCGAGGGACGACGAATCAACTAACGATCAATTTCCATACAAAACTTTTGACCTCTCTTTCCAGGTGATGTGAGCCAAAGGTTCCGCTTCGATTCAATTGGTGAAGTAGTCCACTACTACGATCAAAAACTTTCGTTGCCTGCTTGCCTGTGTGAATGGTCCAAGGATGTCAAATCCCCACTTTGCAAAGGGAATTGGAATGACAATGGGAATCAAATCCGTTGGATGGGCCGAGTTATGTTTTGCAAACTTTTGGAATGCGGGGCATTTTTGCACATACTCGGTCTCCTCCTCGAACATTGTCAGCCAATAATAACCGTGTCTCAGGGCTTTCAAAGCTAGAGCCTTCCCCCATAATGAATTCTACATATGCCTTTGTGGATCTCTCGGATCACATAATCTGCCTTATGTGGATTCAAGCATTTAAGATAGGGAAGTGCATCAGACCTGGTCCATCGTCTTTTATATAGTGACCCCTCATGCAAGACAAACTGGAAAGCCCTCCTTTCCAACTTTCATGCCTCCGATGGGTTGATTGGCTTCTCACCTACCTTTAGATACTTGATTATGGGATCCATCCAAGTAGGCCATAGGTCTATGCATATTAATTCATCATCCAGCATGCTCGGGTGCTGGAGACGTTGCACGTACATGGCTCGTCCTAACCCTGTCGGTGAAGATGACACAAGATTAGATAAGGCATCAGCTCGGATATTCTTCGATCTTGATACATGATGAACCTCCACTTGTTTGAACTTGGATAACTCAGCTTTCGCAGTCTGTAGGTAGTTCTGCATCGACTCCTCTCGGGCCTCATAACTTCTGTTCAATGGGTGGACGACCAAGTTAGAATCACTATGGAGGTGAACTTCTTGTGCCCCCAACGCTCGAGCCAATCTGAGTCTATTGATGGTAGCTTCATACTCCGACTCATTGTCCGTGGTTTGGAAGTCAAAGCGAAGAGCGTACTCGAGTATATTGCCCTCTGGTGTTTGGACGATTATACCCACTTCGCTTCTGGCCCTGCTAGTTGACCCATCTACTAGCACGATCCATGTTCATCCCTCTCTCCACGTGGTTGCTGACGAATCGATACATGTCAAGGAAGTTGAAGGAGGGTTGAGAATTAAATTAGCAACTTGTACCTTTGCTGGTGGGTCGTCATCGTAGGTGAGTTCGACGATGAAGTCAGCTAAGGCATGTCCTTTGATTGCAATCCTTGGCTTGTAATGAATGTAAAATTCCCTCAGTTTGACCCCCCCATTTTGTCATCCTTCCTGACCGATCAAGCCTCTTCAGGGTCTGCTCCAAAGGGGTATCAGTGAGAACTAGGATGGTATGGGCTTGAAAATAAGGTTGTAGCCTCATCGCTGAGTGGACAAG
Source organism: Scilla litardierei (assembly GCA_030789695.1). Classification (NCBI taxonomy): domain Eukaryota; kingdom Viridiplantae; phylum Streptophyta; class Magnoliopsida; order Asparagales; family Asparagaceae; genus Scilla; species Scilla litardierei. The sequence continues at coordinate 214,133,124 of CM061133.1, forward strand.
AGCAAGCGTCAGCTTCTCTATTCTGATGTAGTTGACTTCAGCACCTAAGAGAACCTGACTTACATAGTAGAGTGAACATTGTACTCCTAAGTCTTTCTTAACGAGGGCTGACCTTACATCCTCTATGGTGGCGGCTAGGTAGACGATTAGCTGGTCATCTTCATCGAGCTTAGTTAGAAGTGGTGGAATACGAAGATGTTCCTTTAGCTCAGAGAAGGCCTTCTTGCATTCTGCATCCTAGTCGAGGAATTTTTAGCCATCCACGGAGGATGTTATTGCTTTCCTTAAGACTTTGAAGAAAGGAAGCGACCACTCTGTCGATTTTGACAGGAAACGACCAAGGGCTACTATCCTTCCATTCAATCTCTAGAAATCTCTAATGGTGGTGGGCTCCTTCATGCCAATGATCGTCGCGACATTGTCAGGGTTAGATTCAATTCCTCGGTTCATCAACATGAATCCGAGGAATTTTCCGGATCGAACCCCGAAAGTACATTTAGCGGGGTTTAGTCGAAGACAATACCAGTAAATCTCTACAAGAATTTCGTGGAGGTCCTCGATATGATCTCTAGGACTCCTTGATTTGACGAACATATCGTCGATGTAGACCTCCAGATTTCTCCCAATCTGATCCTTGAAAACCTTGTTCATCATCTGTTGATAAGTTGCCCTGGCATTCTTCAACCCGAATGGAATCTTTTTATAGCAGAAATCCCTCAATCTGTAATGAAAGAAGTCTTTTCTTCATCCTCGAGTGCCATTTGGATTTGATTGTAGCCCGAGAAAGCATCCATGAAACTCAGGAGCTCATAACCCGTGGCATTATCAACGAGATGGTTGATCTGATGTAGAGGGTAGCTATCCTTTGGGCATGCCTTGTTGAGATTAGTGAAGTCGACACACATCTTCCACTTGCCATTGGCATTCTTCAGCATTACCACGTTGGATAGTAACTTAGGGTAGTGAACTTCCCAAATAAAACTAGCTCCTAGAAGTCGATCCACTTCTTCAGTAGCTGCTTTCATGTTGTCACCCCCAATATTACTCTTCTTTTGTTTCACAGGCTTGAAAGTCGGATCGACATTCAACTCATGAAAGATTACCTGAGGGTCAATGCCAGGCATGTCATCTGGGGACAAAGCAAACACATCAGCATTTTCTCTTAGTAGAGTAATCAACTGTTCCCTTAGGTCGAAAGGGAGCATCGACCCAATGGAAACCGTTCTTCCTTCTCCTTCGGAGACTCGGATGCTCTCTGTCACCTCGACCGATGTAGGTCGGCAATCTTCCGGATTAGCCTTATCACAGTTGAGACCATCTGGGTCTACTTGGTATACCTTCCTCAATGGGTGGATAAGAGGTAAGACGATCGGGATTGCATCTGGTTCCCTTCGCCTTTCCGACTTATTGGGGAGTCTGGAACTTGATCATCTGGTGGAAAGTTGAGATCACCGCTTCCACTGAGTTGAGAAGTGTTCTGCCAATGATTTTGTTATAAGCAGAATTGATCTTTACCACAATGAACTTGATCAAGCATGTGACTTGCCATGGAGATGTACCGAGGGTCACTGGTAGCGTGATCATGCCCGTGACCGGAGCAGAGTGTCCTGTGAAACTGATGAGTAGCTAGACACTCCCTGAACTCGGATGAAGTCAGTCCCATCCTTTCCAACGTAGTGAAGAAAAAGCACGTTGCATGAACTCCCCGTGTCAACGAGTAGTCTCTTCACATCCACCGTGACAATGATGGTGCTAATGACAATGGCATCATCATGAGGCAGCTCCACACCTTCCAAAAATCTTCATCAAAAAAGAAAATGGGGGTGTGAAGTCCCTTGGGTGCTTCCTTCCCACTGCGATGGTCATCACCCTCCCAGAATATGAACTCTAAAGAGAGGTAGACAACTCTGAATGTGGTGCCCCCAAGTATCATGTCAAGGAAACCGATACTGGGGTAAGCCGAGATGTTCTCATCAGGAGGGACTTGCATATCTGTCCCACGTCTTATTGGGCAAGTCGACATCGTTAAAGTGAGTAGATGACAGGGATGTTGACTCTTGTGGTTTTCCATAGATGACGCCAATTGTTGACAACTGGGTTCCGGTCAACAGTAATCGGGGCTGACGTGGACTCCTTCGATGATGTGGAGCCTCGTCAGCTATTGATGTGGGACCCTCAGTTGATGGAAACATGGTCGAAGAAGGCTGAGCTTCGAGCTTTGGGTTGGAGCTCGATCAATCTCGTGGTCAAATTTAACGACCGTTCAACCTTTCTGCTAGGTCGTGCCTCAAACGACCTGCACCATGAAACATCGCTAGGTGGTCGGATCTGGGTTCCGCCCCAAATCCCCTCCGATGCTTAAGTTAGTAACAACTTAAGAAAGGATCGGGCTCTCAAGATCGACCCAATAGAGATCGTCTCGATTCAATCCCCTCAAGCTTTTGGAGGAAGAAATATAAGAGTGGAAGGAATGAGTTTGTCAGATTACCTAGTATTATGTACCTCTGAAGTCTGAAACTTTCTTCAATTTTCCTCTTCTCCTTTTATAAATGACGATTCCCTTCTTTGATGCATAACGGTTCATCATTGATGATGGTGGGATCCTCTCCGGGAATAAGGATAAAGTTCGCTCATTTATTCCTGTGTTTATTAACCAATCCCGTGGGGTTAGGGGGATCCAACGGACAAATGAGCTGGTACATTAACTGTGTATAGATCTAACTTCCTTGGCGGGCCTCAGGGCTATTGGGCCGAGGCGTACCAGTCTCAATGGACCTTGCTCTTCAGGTATAATTTATCTACCAACTTCATGGGCCAGACATATGTATCAACAAGCATGAATAGAGAATACATTCATATTACCTCATGAGTGCATAAGAGTTCAATACACATGTTATAATATGAAAGTCATATAAGCTCAAGCCACGTGTTAATCATAATAAACAAATAGTCAGAATATGACCATTCTAATATTTCATATTGCATTACCTATTTCTCTCCATTGGCATCTCAAAAAGGTGGGAGATAATCTGTCAGGTTATGATGCTATTACTCAAAATTATTTAGATCATGCAGTGAAAGACAGAAAATTCAAAAAATTCTAACTAGCAATCAAACCAATAATCTAATGCTAATCTAGGAATTATATCACTGAATAAAAACCATAAAGGTCCTACCTTTGCGCTAGTATACTCAAGCGATACTCGTGGATCCTTAATCTCTTTCGGTGAAGACCAGAAGCATCGCATTCACCTCCTCCAAGCAATGCCTTGGATCTCCTTTCTCCAATCAGTGCCTTAGATTAATTAGGGAATTAAGAACACCTCCACAATTCTTGAGCCCCCAAAAACTCAAACCGCCCTCCTCACTTTGCTAGAGCAAAGAAGAAGGAAAAGAAAACTTTAACTTTATCTCAAGAGAGATTGGTGTATTCGTATGTCGCAATAGGGCTGGGGTAGACCCCCTTATATACTGCTCGGGAAAGCTGAATTTGATTTGGATTGAGAGTTCGTGTAGAACTCAACATCATCCCTAAATGCACAAACAAGAATAAGCATCCTTAATGAGTTCTACTTGCATTAGAACTCTATGATATGAATTAGATTTTATTTAGGATTGATTCCAATTAAATCACACTTCAAATCTGGAATTCTGCATCATGTCAAGTCAACATTAGTCGACTAGTCAACTAGTGACTGCTTGCCTCTGAATGTTGCACTCCCAAGTGTAGGAGGTCTAGCAAGTAGTAAATCCGGTGAGTCCAGAATCGTATTCCACGAGAAGGCTATATCAAAAATCACAAATAGAAATTAGCCAAATCGAAAGGTTAATGAGAATATTTCCACTTCGTAGAGATGGTTGAATTGTTTGGAATTGTGAGTTAAGCTAAAGTAATTGATTTAAAACTAATTGCTCGGAATTAGAGTTGGGTAGGCATGTCTGTAATATGGATCCATTGGGGTTGTAAACCTAGTATGACTTGGTTTCTATTTCTATAACTCAATGGTGCACCTCTTGAATAACACCACCGGGTGACCCATTTAGGATTAAGCACAATATTCTATTGGAATTATAGTTAGGATGATGATTTCGCGGTAATAATGATGATCAACACCTTGAGGTGATCCCTCACCCCTATCATTAGCTTTGTAGGTAAACAAAAGAGAGAAGTAAACTAGAAAATAGTCATACAATCCTATAATTGCTATAGATGCATTCAGACAGCTAAGGTTAACTTCAATTTCACCATACCACACACATTTGTTGCTTAGCCGAGCATGATTGAAAAGATAAACAGATTCATGGAAGAAATCATCATCTCATTCATCAAAAATAACTAAACAACAATAAAGAGGAGTGTGTGTGTGTGTGCGCGCGCGCATGTGTGTTTATCACCAATTTCTCTGATTATAGGCCTCAATTCCCCAAAATCCCTTTTCTTCTTCCTTATGAAAATGAAAACCACACTAAGGAGGGTTAAAACTAAAAGAAAGCTTAACCTAGCTGTAAGTGAGGGAGGGTTTATATAATCATCATCCAACATCCACTCTCCTCCTTAGATCTAGGGTTAATGGTCGGATTTACAAGGATTTTGGGTTTAAAGAAAAACCCTAAGAAAATCGGGCAAACCCTGCTCCAGAACGAAGGCAGTGCCATTTGACATGACCATGTCAATTTGATACTGTCGTGTGATCTGTTTCTAGCCTCCCCTTCATCAATCTCCAGTGAGATCGATACGGTCGTGTGGATTTCACATGATCGTGTCGCTACAGAATCAGAAACTCTCACTTTCTGTTTTCTGTTCGCACTACAGCCACACTGTCGTGTAACGATTGACACGACCGTGTAAAAAGTTGGCTTGATTCATAGCTGGAACTTCATTTGCACATGGTCGGGTGAACGACCGTGTGACTTCACTTGGCACTTTGTATTCTCCATCACATAGTAATGTGAATGATCAAGTGAGCTGCTCCAAATGAGGGCTGAGGGTGTTACACTCCACATGACCGTATGGAGTGTAACACACGACCATGTGATTCGTGAAGTCTTGAGCCATTTGAGCCTTGGAAAAATCCCTAAAACTTGTAGAAAAATATAAAAAATATGAGAAGTACGGTTAAACTTGGGATCTTGAACATGACTAAAAACATTTTTTATTTTAGGGTGGCAAAATGCACCTGACCCGACCCGAACCCGACCTCCTTAACTGGGTATAGGTAGAGGTCTATCCGGGTCAGGTAGAATTCGGGTTGACCCGACCGACCGAGATAGAATCCGGGTCGGGTGCAGGTTTGACCCACCAACCTGGGTTGACCCAAACTACACTCGTTTTACTAAATATTTCTATATTCATATTATAATATCAAAACACAACATCAACTTGGTGTTTGGTTAGTGGGTTTGAGTTGTTGACCATTGTTAGAAGGGGTCTGGGTTCAATGCCTTGCACCTTCAAATATTTTTGATTTAAATGTCTGGCTCAAGGGGTCACGAGTCATTCCTTCTTCAATTTTTTTGCTTTAGAAGTTTGGTTGAGCAGCAATAGTAAAGGTATTTAATAATTAAAATGCTTGCAAAATAACAAAATACTTATGTACCAGTTGGTTAGTGCATTGGACTTATTGGAGCTTGTCACGGTTTAAAGCCAAAAAGTACCTTTTCTAAAAAAACTAAATTTTTTGAAGAATCCGGATCGGGTTCGGGTGAACCAGGTTATTCCTGGGTCGGATACGGGTTTCATAACCCTGATCGGGATCTAATACGGGTCGGGTACGGCTTTACCCCTTTCCGGGTTGGATCAAACCTAACCCGACCCGACCCGACCCGACCCGTTTGCCACCTCTAATTTATTTCATATGATTTCCATTTAAAATGGTGAACTCCAAAATATGGTTGATATTCATAATATGTATTGTTTGGAACTCAAGTAGTATAAAAACATGTGGGAAATCATATGAAATAGATGGGAAAATATGTAATACTATGTGCTAATCACACCCTCATCTAGTGATTTGCTAGTCTCTAGCAAAGTGAGTGAACAAACTCATAAATGCAATGAGAACATCATATCCTATCCAAATATCATAGCACTAGTCATAACCCGTGCCCACGGGCACGATTCATTTAATATTTTCCCCCGCAAAATCTTTGTTTCCCAAAAATTATTTTCACATCCAAAATTTAAAAGAACAACAAATTAGCGTAAAAATATTTAGCGACACGGGTGCCTTCGACGTGGGCGTCTTCAGAGCGGAACAACAAATTCGGCAGGGGCGCCTTCGGCGTGGAACTACAAATTCGACGCTGAACAATAAATTCAGCGTGGGCGCCTTCGGTGCAGAACAATAAATTCGACGTAGAACAAAAAATTCGACGTGGAACAACACGCGAGTGCCTTCGGGACGAAACAACGCACGAGCGCTTTCGGCGCTGAACAACAAATTCGGCGTCGAACAACGCTCGAGTGCCTTCGACGTGGAACAACAAGTTCGGCACGGGCGCCTTCGGCACGGAACAACAAATTCGGCGTCAAACAACAAATTTGGCGCGGTCGCCATCGGCACGGAACAACAAATTCGCTGTCGAACAACAAATTTGGCGAGGGCGCCTTTGGCACGGAACAACAAATTCGGCGTCGAATAACAAATTTGGCACGGGCGCCTTTGGCACGGAACAACAAATTCGGCATGGGCTCCTTCAGCACGGAATAACAAATTAGCGTAAAAGAATTTAGCCGGATGCCTTCGGCACGGAATAACAAATCTCAGGGTATTTTTTGGTGATGGTATTGATCACTCCATATTTTACACCCTTTTTCTGCATGTTTGCATGCCACTTTGATCGCTCATATCGCGTTTTTCGTGATTATTCGACAATATTACGATGCTTTTCACGATTTCTTGTTTTTGTCGTATTTCAGGAGATATTAAGTGATTCGGAGTGATTTTGAGATCAAGAGGATTTGCACCCACTCCGGAGTGTCACCCAAGTCTCATTTGAGGGCTATTCGGCGATGGAAGACGAGTGCAAGAAGAAGGAACTTCGTAGGAGCGACGAGGAGGAGAAACGAAGAAGATTGGGCATCTACAGCATGTCACTCGGTCGAGTGAAGCACTCACTCGGCCGAGCAATAAGACCACTCGGCCGACCAGACCGGACACGCACCACAGAAGGAAATCAGCGTGCACTCGGCCGAGTGACAATAGTCCACTCGGTCGAGTATGGAGATCCCCTCGCCTGAGTGGCACGGGAAAATCCACCCATCAAAGGAGCCGACTTACTGGAATCCGTCAGGCGATTGAGGGTTCCGACTCGGCTGAGTACCGAATGCTCCTTGGCCGAGTGAGTAAAGACACTCGGTTGAGTCACCTCCAAAGACAGACCCCCAAAAATCGCCGACTTACTGGAAATGTACAGGGTTTGTCACTCGGCCGAGTGACATTTGTCACTCGGCCGAGTGAGCCGCTCTGCCTGCTGCGTAAAGTGCGATTTCTGGGCTGCGCAGGGGCATTTTGGTCACGATTTTCAGGGCAATTTTGAGGGGTATTTAAACCCAGTTTTTGCCCTAGTTTAGGAGGACTTTTTTGATACTTTTTGGCAGCCTTTTTGAGAGCTTTTTAGATCATTAGATTTAGTTTTTTTTGGGGAGATTAAAAAGGTTACTTTTGTTGGATGCTATTGGATTCTCATTGGTTTGTCTCTCTTCTTATCAAAAACCCTATTTTTGTTGATAATTTCTCTATTGCAATGAATTGTGTTGATTTTGCTATTGATTTTCTTATGAATTGCATGACGATTAGTGAGTAGTTTTATCGTCTTAGGGCGTAGGGATGAACCCTATAGACCCTATTTCTAAATTGTGATGAATTGGTGAAATTCTTGCTAGAATTGATTAAGGTTAGTTTGGGATTGATTAATTACTGATAGCTAGGGATTCATATCGATTGGGATTTGCAAGAGATTGGGTCCCAATTGATAGGAAGCCCTAGAAATTCGATTTAGATTTACGATTGGACTCCTCTAGAATTGGTTTGCAAGAGATTGGACCTAAGCTAGGGTTTTCAATCGTGATTCTATACTGATATCCGTTTGCAAGAGATTGGACGGGTAGGAACTATCTCAACCTTGGTCGTAGCTCGAGTTTGCATGAGAGTGGGCTCGAGATATGATTGAATCATGATATCGTTCTTCACGCTAGCGGCTTAGGTTAGGGTTTGCAAGAGATTGGGCCCTACCCTAGGTTCGTTATAGACCGGCAATACAACGAGAGCGTGAGCTTGGTTCTATATTTAGTTGCGACTAGTTCACCTAAGATTCAAGTCTAGCAATGATGAAACCTATGAATCACAACGATGAGATACGGTCCGTAGCGGGAATTCTCTATCCCTATGCATTTTATTTTATTGATATTTCCATCGACATTTGAACGATTGTGACTATTTCACCCCAAATTATTCTCGACCATTTTGATAGCTAGGTGATTGGAAGGAGACACTGTCATTGTTCCTCCCTGAGTTTGATACCCGCTCGCCGCTACATCGTGCGCTTGCGGTAAGACTACGAGTCGCTTGTCCCGGGTGCGTGTGTATTCCGAGGCAACGATCAAGTTTTTGGCGCCGTTGTTGGGGAGCCATTTGACGGTTTTTAATTTTGATCACCCGGTTATCTCTTACCATTTATCCACCTTTCTTTCTTTATTTTTCCTTATTGAATCTGTTTGCTGTCCAATTTACTTGCTCTCCCCGAATTCTCCATGAGATCTTGACAGGAACATGGGAGACGCAATTTTGATGATTGAGTCTAGCCCGGGGGACGATGATTCCTTCGCAAACCTTCTTAAAGAACTTGTTGATGAGGTTCATGACACAGGGGCATTCGCCGTTGATGTCAAGGACCCCATTGAGAAACAATTTGCTATTTTTGTGATGGATCGAGTATCCCCAGAAGGGACTATCGAGGCCAACGTCAGAGTTGATGTGAGAGACGACAAGTTATATTTTGAAAGCGGCAGAGCATGCATCGAAGAGTACAACGCTTCCGAGAAGTCCACTGATCATGCTGAGATTCAGGGAAGTACACTTTACGACCCTTACTCTTATATTTATGAACCTACTGACGCATCTCTTGATCTCAGGTTTGGACCGGAGCACGATGGTGATCCCACCGATGCCCGCGTGGAGTTGTGCAGCGTTTATTCCGATGCGCCGTCCTCACCGAGAAGTGAATCTGAGTCTGCATGGGGAAGCCCATTCAAAGAGCAGGAACTAAACCCGGATGTCGCAGAAGATGTCAAGCTTCTACAAGGAGAAAAAATGGAGGGTACAGCGCCACCTGTGGTAGAGCTTAAACAATTACCACCAAATCTAAGGTATGCTTTCTTGGGTAATAAATTGACCTATCCGGTTATTGTTAATGCCCACCACAACCATGATCAACTAGAGAGACTCTTAGATGTCCTTAGGAGTCACAAGGATGTGCTTGGCTACACCATCTCTGATCTTAAGGGAATAAGCCCTAGGCTTTGCACGCATAGAATCCACTTGGAAAACACTGAAGCCACCTCCATAGAGCCTCAAAGGCGGTTGAACCCTAACATGAATGAGGTGGTTAAGAAAGAGATTCTTAAATTACTTGAAGCCGGTATTATCTATCCCATCTCTGACAGCCGGTGGGTTAGCCCCGTTCACGTCGTCCCGAAAAAAGTGGGATGACCGTTATAAAAAACAAAAAGGGAGAACCCATTTCTACGCGTACCGTCATGGGATGGCGAATGTGCAGTGAATATAGGAAATTAAACAAAGCCACCCGGAAAGACCATTACCCATTGCCCTTCATTGATCAAATGCTTGAGCGTCTTGCTAAACATAAATACTTCTGTTATTTGGATGGCTATTCGGGATTCTTTCAAATCCCCTTGCATGAAGACGACCAAGAAAAGACCACTTTCACATGTCTTTATGGTACATATGCCTATCGTAGAATGCCCTTTGGACTTTGCAATGCTCCCGCCACTTTTCAAGGTGCATGACATCAATCTTTTCCGATTACATTGAAAATATTTTGGAAGTCTTCATGGATGATTTTTCTGTGTATGGAAGTGAGTTTGATTGTTGTTTGGCTAATCTTACTAAAGTCCTCGAACGATGCCAACAAAACAACCTCACTCTTAATTGGGAAAAATGTCATTTTATGGTCACCGAGGGGATAGTACTTGGGCATCTTGTGTCCTCTAGAGGAATTGAGGTTGATAAGGCGAAAGTTGAGGTAATCGAAAAACTCCATCCTCCCATTAATGTAAAGGGCATTAGAGGCTTCCTTGGTCATGCGGGGTTTTACCGCCGCTTTATCAAGGACTTTGCCCTAATTGCCCGACCCCTAACTTCCTTACTTGCTAAAGATGCCCCCTTTGTCTTTTCAGGAGAGTGTTTGCAAGCATTTAATACGTTGAAGGAAGCGCTCATTTCTGCCCCCATCATACAACCGCCAGATTGGAGCCTTCCCTTCGAGCTTATGTGTGATGCAAGTGACCAAGCCATTGGAGCGGTGCTAGGACAAAGGAAAGACAAAAAGCTTCATGCTATATTCTATGCTAGCAAAACATTGGACGATGCACAGAAAAATTATACTACCACCGAGAAAGAGCTTTTAGCGGTTGTCTACTCCATCGAGAAGTTTCGTTCCTACCTCCTTGGATACAAGGTTATTGTCCACACCGACCATGCGGCATTGAAGTATATTCTAAGAAAGAAAGAGGCAAAACCAAGATTGATAAGATGGATACTTTTGTTGCAAGAATTTGACTTGGAGATTAGAGACAAGAAGGGAACGGACAACGTTGTGGCGGACCACTTATCTAGACTTGTTCGCGACAAGGAGGATGAGAGCTTGCCAATCGATGGCACCTTTGTCGACGAGAGGCTATTCTCCGTAAGATCCGGAGAGGTGCCTTGGTATGCGGATCTCGTTAATTATTTGGCTTGTGGGATAAAACCATGTGGGATGCCCACGCAACAAAAGAGAATATTTATGCACGAAGTCCGAAGCTATTTTTGGAAAGATCCGTATCTCTTCAAGATTTGCAAGGATGGTGTCATTCGGAGATGTGTTTCCAATGAGGAGGCCACGTCAATCATCTTGCATTGCCATAGTATGCCATGCGGAGGACATCACGCCTCATCTAAGACCACCGCTAAGATATTATAATACGGATTCTTTTGGCCGACCATGTTCAAGCATACGCATGACTTCGTCAAGGGATGTGATAGATGCCAACGAACCGGGAACATATCAAGGTGAAACGAGATGCCGATGAGGCCCATTCTAGAAATTGAGCTATTTGATTGTTGGGGAGTGGACTTCATGTGACCTTTTCCGTCAAGCAAGGGAAACAAGTACATCTTATTAGCTGTGGATTACGTCTCTAAATGGGTGGAAGCCATTGCGACCCCTACTAATGATGCGAGGATGGTGTCCAAGTTTTTCAAGCAAAACATCTTCCCACGCTTTGGGATGCCTCGTACTTTGATAAGCGATGGGGAAGCCACTTTATAGAAAACAAATTTGAAGCCATGTTGAAAAGATATGGGGTGAATCACAGAGTTGGCATGGCATACCACCCTCAGACGAGTGGCCAAGTGGAGGTGTCAAACTGAGAAATCAAGCAAATTCTAGAAAAGACCGTAGATAGATCTAGAAAAGATTGGTCAATGAAGTTGAACGATGCACTATGGGCTTATCGCACGGCTTTTCGCACTCCAATTGGCACCACACCGTACCGACTTGTTTATGGGAAAGCTTGTCACTTGCCGATAGAGTTGGAGCACCGCGCATATTGGGCTATTAAGACATTCAATTATGATTACAAGAGTGCGGCGGTGAGGCAACTCTTAGATATTAATGAGCTTGATGAGATTAGATGAGATGCTTATGAGAGCTCAAGGATTTATAAGGAAAGGACTCGAATCCTTCACGACGCACGCATCACCGTTACGAATTTCAAGGTCGGAGATAAAGTCCTATTCAATTCCCGGCTCCGACTCTTTCCCGAAAAGTTGAGATCGCGATGGTCCGGACCATTCAATATTAAACACATACAACCGGGGGGGCCTTTGAATTGGAAGGGAAAGACGGAGCCACATTCAAGGTGAATGGACAACGGCTCAAGCATTATTCCGAAGGAGTACCCTCCGGTGAAGTAGATCGCGTGTATCTACTCAAGGGACATCCCCACGATCTTTCATACCTCCTCGATGAGGTGATTGAAGAAGCAATTCCCCACTCTATTGGCGCTCTCCATAACGATGGCTTCGAAGAAGGCCAACCTTCTACCGATGAAGAGAGGTTGGAGGACCCTACAGATAGCTCCATGGATGATGATGAAGGCGACGCTGATGTCGTAAGAATACGAGAGCTTTGCAAGCTCTCAACGGCCAAGAAACCAAAGAAAGCTCCACCATATCGAAGATCGGTGTCACCGGCCAAGAAGAAGATAGGAACTAGCTCAAGCTTGGGGGACTTATCCCCCAACATTACCCATGATGAGGGGGCGCTGAGGAAGACCAATGATCATCACGACCCAAATCCAAGTGGCCTTCCCGGCAAATTTGACGGGCGTATCTCGTTTGCGCCCAACATCACGAGCTAAACGAATATCTAAAGGGGTCGAGCTCATGACCTTAAACGAGCACTTGTCGGGAGGCAACCCGACGGTTTTTGCATTGTTTTTATTTGATTTTCATTTTTGGTTTAGGCTTTTATTAGTGTTTAGAGTCTAGTGTCCATGAAAATCGTGACAACGGGTCCTAATTTTCATGACAGGAGTAGGAGAAAGGGAGATCACTCATATGGAGGATGACCGAGGCAAGGGAGAGCGCTCCAGGAATGCGCTCAGGCCTTAAGAAGAGGAAGAAATAGACTGGAGGAAGAAAAACAGAGACTGGAGTGAAAACGGAGAGCCGATGCAGAAAAAAGCACTTCACTCGACCGAGTAGCTTATACCACTCGGCTGAGCAAAGACTCCACTCGGCCGAGTGGAGCACCAAACAGGAAAGTTTCTGCAGACCAACTCTCTGTCACTTTCTGTAACTTTTAGTCTTAATTGCCACTCGGCCGAGTACCTTATCACTCGGCTGAGTGAAACAGATACCCTCCTAGCTCAAGAATTGCTGAGTGGCAGAGCCACTCGGCCGAGTGAATCAAAGACACTCGACCGAGTCGTAAGTGGTAAGGAGAATTTGAAAATTTTTTAGTTTACGCCACTCGGCCGAGTGACATTGTCACTCGGCCGAGTCGTAACATTTCCTACATAAGCGGCAGCGCAGCGGGCATGATTTACGATACTCAAAATTTCCCAATTTTTTCACCCGAGCCGCTGCCGATTGCGTTTCCCTCTCCCGCTGCGACTTTCCCTCACCCGATTCACCCACGTCGACGCCCGAGCCAGCCCTCACTCACCGGCGACCGACGCCCTGTTGACCGTCGACAACCGGCCGACCTCCCCACCACCGGCGCCACCTCCGATCACCCCTCTTTTGCCCCAAAAACCCCATTTCTCCCCATTTCTCTTGATTTGTACACCCGTGAACCCCAAATTCAAGTTAATTTCCATATCTATATATTATCCCCTATCTCCCCATATATATTGAATATTATTCACTGATTTGATCGTTTGATTTGCAAGCTAGCTTGGGGGAGCTTTGGGGAGTTTTTGGACGCGCTTTGAGCTTCGCGGCGGAGGCGTCTCTTCGCACACACTACTGATTACTCTCGCGGCGTGTTCAGGTATATTCGTTCCATCATTTAACACGTCGCATTACTTATTTGGTTGGGACACGTCTCGCGGCACACATGCCGCCGCGCACTAGGCCACGTACACGGGGAGCCGCTTCGAAGCGGAAGAGGACCGATGATCCTGGTCCCTCTTCTGCTAGGGAGGACTCCCCTCCACCTAGCCCACCACCACCTACACAACCGATCCATGCTGATCCCGTTCCACCACCCGCTCCCACCGTCGGGCCGATGGGGATTACGTTTCGAAATGACGTACACCGCGCCAGATTCGAGCGAATCTACCATCGCTCGATAGTACCCTCTAGGTTTGCACACCTAGCCGACCTAGACCGCCTAGGGGTACTTGAGGGGCTTCTCTCGTTGTACGACAACGTGGGATGGCGTGATTTCTGTCGGTGTCGGTGGATACTTACATCCGTCTGACACTAGAGGTCCTCAGTTCCATTGACCGGACCACTGGAGGATGCTCCTTCCGATTGATGGATCGAGAGTGCGAGATCACTCTCGACATGCTTAGAGCATTTTTCCAGTGGCCCGCCGTCCCTGTCCCTGACCGAGCCTACACTCCCACACACATCCCACCCCCTTCGTTCGACACCCACACCTTCTGGACACGGATCACGGGATCCCCACTCGGCTTTGACCCTAGTAGGGCCAAGGCCTCAGCTATCCTCCACCCCTGCCTCCGCATTGCACAGCGCCTTATGGCGACTACTTTTCTCGCGAGGTACGAGCCTGGGACCATGTCTACGCCAGAGCTCTACATGCTCTATGCGATGACTCGCCCTAGGGTTCTAGATAGGGGTAGTGACGATTTGGTCCCCGCCGTCGAGATCGACATTGCCAGTTGGTTTTTAGACCACATTATCATTTCGGTGAGCGATTGCTCACCTATCTGTTGCGGTGGTCTGATCACCCATTTAGCACTCATGACCGGCGTCGACCTACCTGACGACTTGCGTCGAGCTCCGGGCCCCACTATGCTTTCGATAGATGTTATGGCCCGGATGAAGATGCTTCGTTCCCACGGTCGTCAGCACTGTGTGTGGTTGCACGGTCCCTTCAGCGCTGATTACATGGTTCTCCCGAGCCCCGCTCGGACACACATTGGACCGGCTCACGGGGACTGGATTCCAGCGATGGATCTTCTTATCCCCGCCACCTACATGCTTGAGCCCGAGGATGCTGAGTAGGCACCCCCTGCACCACCTGTCGACCACGTGATCCCTCAGCCTGCACCTACACTGTCTGCACCTCCCGACACCTCTGTCCACACGTCTGTTAGTGTCGGGAGCACTTTAGCTTAGTTTTCCACCACCACCACCACCACTGCGCCTATTTCCATCGAGCTCATTGCCACACTGAGCCCCGAGCGTCCACCCACCATTCTTGAGAGCGGCAAGTCTTCCTTTACCGCTGCCGTGGAGACCCTCTCCCGATTGCTGTCCTCGACTCCTGGGGAGTCATATTGTGTACCCTTCACACCCTCCCCAGTCGTCGACCTTTCGGTGTCCATCGCCCCTGTCTTTACCGAGAGCGTCATGACTTCTGTCCCCACGTCTGTGTCACTGACCTCTCCCACCGCCTCGTCGCCCATTTTGACTTCCACCTCTGATGCTGCTGCTTCCCCTTTGACACAACCTGCATCCCAGCCTCACACCGAGGCTGGGCATCACTTAGTGAGCACAGCACCCCTTCCACACTTTCCTGCTGGCCCCATTCACTACATTGCCCGCGTGAGACAGCCCCGCACTTCACCTGTTAGACCTGTGCGTCCCTCTGCTCCACCACCCCCCGACACTCTAGTTTAGAGCATTCGCGCTCTTGAGGGGGCTGTTAGTGGACTTCGCCACAGTTAGTGTCACGCCCCACTTCCCAAAAATGTGGAGGCGAGACGTGAGAAGGTCCGCTCAGACTTGAAGCTGTGAAACTCCAAGTCTGATAAGCGTATAAATTATCATATGGCAGGTCCTTGCAACGTGAAACAAAACAACAATAATAATAAAGGAAAGAGACAAAAGAGAAATCCCTGAACATCCATTGAATGAATTACAATATCACAGAAAAGCCACCAGGCTAAAAGGAAAAGAGTCTAAGGCCCAAACATGGCCAACAAGGTATAACATACATACAAAGGTGCCACGCACCAACAACTAACGGCAAACCTAAACAAAGAAGTGAACACGAGCGGTCTTCAAGACAGGCCCCTGGTGTCCACTCACCGCCACATCAAACATCACCATCAGCAACAACATATCCCCTGCAACAAAGCTCTGGCTCTGGGTCTAACATGTGACACCCAAAAGAGAGAGGGGCACATGTCAGCAAGTCTGGAAAGACTTGTGCAAGGAAACTGAAAGAAAGGTAAACTAGCAACCTAGCAGTTATAGTATGATGCATGGCATGGCAAGTATAGTATGGAAGTGACAAGTAAAGTACAAGTAGCAAGTAACAAGTATGTCATGGATAACGAGTTTTACAAGTAAAACACGGACAAGTACAAGTGGTAAGTGTGACTAGTATAGTCAAGTAACAAGTACAAGGGATCACCCACACATGGATGCCCTATTGCCCACAGGCTGTAGTCATGTACAAGGGATCACTCAGAGAGTGCCCTATTGCCCGCAGGCTGTGGTCACACATCAAGTACAAGGGGTCACTCAACGAGTGCCCTATTGCCCGCAGGCTGTGTTGAGCTCGTCTTCTGGAACACGAGCCAGAAAGTGTATTTAACAAGTATGGCGTAGGGGTGCACCTAGCCGGAACAAGTAGCACTAGAATGTAGCGATGCTACGCAATCACGATGAGTATTCAAGTATGCAATGACATGAGCAGATATTCGCGTACCGTTAATAGAAATTAAACGTGACAGGCAAAATGCAATGACATGAACAGATATTCGCGTACCGTTTATTGAAATTAGACATGACAGGCAAAATGCAATGGCATGAACAGATATTCGCGTACCGTTTATTGAAATTAGACATGAAAGGCAAAATGCAATGGCATGAACAATATTCGCGTACCGTTTATTTAAATTAAACATGGCAGTTAAATTGCAACAGCAGTTAAGGATGCATGGATGACATGAACAGTTAATACGCGTACCGTTTAGAGAAAGTAAACGTGACATACAAGCATGATGAAGGTGACGGACCAAGCTTCGTTGTCAAGCTAGGTCAATGGCGTCTAGACGGCTATCCTTTCACCGTCTAGTCTCTTTTACGCTAAAGCAAGGTAATGTCCTAAGACATGGCCCAAATCAAGGGATGCAAGTTTCACTTGCCTGGCACCGAGGAGAACGATCAACGAAGGCACATCACACAAATTGTTATCTATGGGAATGGATCACTGTCAAGGAAAAACAACATTAGAATGGTAACTAATCCGTATTCACAATCGAACCCTACGATTTCTAATGATCCATTTTATTAGGGTTTCACAAATATCAAGTGTGGGTTATGAGATTATTAAAGGAAGAATACTACCCGTGAAGAAGCAGAGGGACGATGCCGAGCAACCACGGCAACGGAAGAACGATCCGGCTCAGATCTGGAAATGAGGGAAAATCTGGAGAAATGGGTTTGGATGAGGCTTTTGGGGATTTGATGAGGGTTTGTGGTTGAGGAGAGGTAGGATATGTGAAATGAGGGTTTGGATGATGATGGATGAGCTTGGGATGAAGGATCAATGGTTTGGGGAAGAAGGGGGCTCAATGGGGGAGAAATTAGGGTTTGGGGTGATGGGGAAGAAGAAGAAAACGTTTGGGGCGTATTTATAGAAAAGTGTGGCGGCTAGGGCAAAACTAGGGTTTCCTGGGCTGATTAGTCGGTCAAAGAAGGATGGCTGACCGACTAGTTTGGGAACTAGTCGGTCAGTTGATCAACGCAGACCGACTAAGAGTAAACAGTAGCTCGCTCAGGAAAACTGGACTATGAGTTAGTCGGTCTGTGAAGGCTTGTCAACCGACTAGTTTGAGAACTAGTCGGTCGATGAGTGTTCATTGACCGACTAAAGGCTGAATTCTGAGAGAGATCATGGAAATGAGAGTTAGTCGGTCTGAGAAGGATTCCTGACCGACTAGTTTAGCATCCAGTCGGTCGATGGTTGTTCTTAGACCGACTAAGAGTAAACAGTAACTCCAGAATAATTGATTGAATGAACTAGTCGGTTCCAGTTGATTTCCTGACCGACTAGTTTGGAATCTAGTCGGTCGGTTGATCTTCTTGAACCAACTAACGTGCACGAAAAGTCTCGAAATGGAGCGCGAAGGTCCGGGATGAATTCTAAGGTTTCTAGGATCAACCTATCGCTAAGATATGATCGATATGAAGTTCGTCACGAGTGACTTACTCCGAGTTCAATGATTCTAAGGAAGAAGCTAGAAGATCACATCAAAAGGAATGAAAACGAAAGCTAGGAAATCTCAACGAGATGAATGAAAGCGAGAACTATGGAAATGGAAACCACACAAGGAGAGAACCCACCATCACAAGCAAAACACACTGATGATCCAATCATACAAAAACCAGTCGTTACATCCTACCCACCTTAGAATAAAGTCCGTCCTCAGACTTTCTAACATATATATATAGTCGCTCGGGTAACTACCCTCAACCAATATCACATCATAATTTCAACCAAGTACTTTCATTTCGAGTGCTTATATATATGCGCTAGAAATCAAATATTACTACCACTACACACATATTTTCACGCACATAGTACACTCATACTTATTATAGTCAATCAATTTCATACACGTATTTCAATCACATATATATAGTCAATATATTTATACAACAATAAACACTTATTACTTACTATAAGAAAATAACCAAGCCTCTCTTATTTGAAAATAATTTCACATTTATTTAGTCATTCAAATGCATGCAAATATTCCACCTCACATATAGTCCTATAACTATATATTAGTATAGCCACCCACAATCGTGTGCGTAACACAACCAAGCACAAACAACTTAAACACCATACCCACATCATCCATCACTATGCACCACCACATACAATTATACCAAAGTACATAGAGTATACCCACTCAAGCTTGAGTGAGACTCAAATCATAGCAGGACATTTATATGCGTAACACAGTATCCATACACATACCAATACCACTCCAAGGCATACACATTCACGTATCACATATTTTCACACCATATCCATCCATTTATAATTACCATATCAACACATCAACTACATACAAGTTTAAGAGATGCAATAGTCGGGTATACCTCCTGATATACACGCATACGACATCTCATAAAACAAGTAGTACCAATCAAAATTATCATTCTGTTATCATACGTATATCACATCATACTCAAGCAGAAAATTACCTACACACAACATACAAATGCCAACACCCATACCACTATATACACCACAAAATCAACACTACGACGACTTAACCACTTAACTAATGGGCCCACCAAACTATAACAAGGTTGACACAGGCAACGACAAGCTCTATGGGCTAGACAATAGGAAAGAACCGAACCTAGATCATGACGAATAGAAAGATCGAAAAACATGGGTTCAGCTAGGACGAAGATGAGGAGCCAAATTTGGTTAGGGGAATCAGGGTAAGACTGTGAATGTTTAGGTGGAAAGATGATGCAATGATACCCTTAAGGAATGCGTAAAGAAGGTAGTGTAAACAACATAAGTTAAAATATGTGAATTCGAAGACCGTTGTACTTCAAAAAGTCGGAGTCCTCGTTTGTATAAAATTATTTAGAGGTCGATAAACAAGTTGTTTGAAAACGAGTTTGAGACGAATATACGTAATAAGAGGAAAAGTGGTTTATTGGCTTATATAAAACCATCATGAGGAAAAAGGAAATCATTTACTCGAACATTAAAACATAGGTCAGAAATGTTATGCGTCAGCAATCCAAAAATTTTGGAAAAGTTTTGAGATTTGAAGATTGAAATCAGATCAAGTATAGTGTGGAGAATTTAAGCGCATGCTAAAGGTTTTCCAAATCTTAAAACTGAAGAGAAACCCCAAATAAACCATATCGAAAATACTTTTAGAGAAATCCGGATTTGCCAACAAAAATTGATTTATACAAGATCTTAATGTACGAGCAAACCGAACGTGGTACCGATATATAAAAGTAATTGAAGTCATATTTCAGAAATTATCTTAAAAGTGTGTATGGTGAATGGAAAGATAATATCTTAGTAGTACGGAAAGAGAAAAGGATATTTAAACTCATCAAGTTAGTATTAAAACTTTTAAACCGTTTTATGAAGGGCCTAAGTCAGGAATGATTTCGAAATAGTAAAAAAAAATTTTTTTTTTAACAAAAATCTGAAATATGGAAAATGTTGAGCATAAAATCGACTTGCTAAAAGCCGAAGTCCAAATGGACTTGAAAAGTTTATTAAGAGTAAGCACGAGGTGTTTTCGAATAAAATTTTAATGGCACAAGTAAGAAAAGAAATTATGAATCGAGTTAGGAAAATAGAAATACGGTTCAGAATGAAATTGGTATATGAAAAGGGACAAGACATTTATATCGATACGTAAGTATATGCTGAAAATATTATAAACTTCTAATCTAAAAATCTCAACACAAGTTTCGATATTTAAAAACATAAATAATTTAAGTCGGCGAAGGAGCATGAAACCTCACATATATCAAAAGTGTTTCGAACAAATTTAAACTTAACGAAAGAAGAAGATCGAAGATACTTTTAGGGAAATAAGGATTCGCCAAAAGAACGCGTTGGTATAAAAACTTTTGAAATACGAGTACGACGAACCTATAATTGATATATACAAAAATTAGTTGAAGTCCATTCAGTTTGGAAAAATACCCCTAAAGGTATGTAAGATAAGTGGTTAAAATAAATTTTTGTAGTTAGGAAAAAGGACGGTATATCGAACCATCAGGATAGTAATAAAGTTTTTTTTTAAAAAAAAAATCGAAATGCGAAAAATACATTGTTAGAAAAATAGTACAAGATAGTAATTTTAAAATTACGACCAAAAGTCTTCAAAATTCAAGAACGACTTTTAACTCCATCGAAATTTAGGGAGACATATTTAAAGAAGTTTAGAACAAAATTTAAATTGAGTGAAACTTCAAATATGGAAAGCATTCGAAAATAACTTTGGAAGAATCAAGATTTGCAACGGAAAACATTTGAAAGATCAAGGATAATTGTAATGAGGTGGTCATGTGAATTGAGGACAAGGGAAGTGGTTACGAAAACGTAATTTTCCAAAAATCTGTAGTCGGGAAAACGTTTGAACATTACTTTGATTTGTTGAAAGCTGAAATCATCTGTGACTTGAAAAGTATATTAAGGGAGCGCGACGAGTCATTTGAATAGCATAAATAAGAAAGGAAAATTCATAAATCGAATTTGGAAAATAGAATTGCGGCTCAGAATTAAATCGATTTATGAAAAGGGACAAGATATTCAAATAGGTATGAAAGGTATAGGCTGTAAAACATTATAAAACAGTAATCAAAATCTCGTCAAAACTTCCGAATTTCAAAAATTAATTTAAGTCAACGAAAGAGTACGAGATATAAGTATACATATAACAATTGAAATTCCATTTAGCTTGGAAAAGATTTTAAAGTATGTATGTTATGCGATTAAAATGGATCTCATAGTTAGAAAATGGTATATCGAATTTTCCAAAATAGTATTGGAGTCTTTAAACCGAAATGCGAAAATATAGACAAGAAAATGGTTACGAGTTAGCAATTATAATTACAACCATTAGACTCCGAAATCTACACGGAATTTGACTCAATCGAAAAGTGAGAGATTTTAAGTATATACGTAGCGGGTTTAAAACAAAATTTAAACTTAGCGAAAAATTTAATAAGGGAAATAGAAAAATAACTTTAAAAGAAATTAAGCTTTGCGAATGGGGACATTCGAAGGATCAATGATTATAGAAACGTGGTGGTCATGGGAATCGAGGCAAGGGATTTGGTCGGATGATCAAAGCATAAATACGCCTAGGATATGACTTAGGAAAATCTACGGGAATCTCCTACGGTCAACCAGCTAAAGATTATGGAACTAAGCGCTAAGACTCCCTAAGGGCTAGACAACGATGAAATGAGTTCAGCTTGGTCCGAAATCGATGAACCCATGCGAGTGACCAAAGAATTCTAGAAGTCTACCCTAGTCAAAGCTAGACAGGAACCACTAAGGTAACTCATAGGACAATCAAACAAATCACTAACATGGAGTCTAGCTAACAATCAAGGATTCCTAACTAGCAAGCACAGACGTCTATCTAAGTCTAGCTAGGGTCCTGATCTAATGGGTTCCTACTAAGCTGGGACAGATGCTCTAACATGCCTACCAGCCACCTAAGACATAGGAACTCTAAAAACCTAGACTCCGGGCTTATAACTTGGATGTTCTAATTCATTTAATGGACATTCTTTAATTATTATCGTTGTTCCGATAGTTCACATTTGCAAATGGACCTGCATGGGCCACCAATAAAACCTGTCACGCCCCGCTTCCCAAAAATGTGGAGGCGAGACGTGAGAAGGTCCGCTCAGACTTGAAGCTGTGAAACTCCAAGTCTGATAAGCGTATAAATTATCATATGGCAGGTCCTTGCAACGTGAAACGAAACAACAATAATAATAAAGGAAAGAGACAAAAGAGAAATCCCTGAACATCCATTGAATGAATTACAATATCACAGAAAAGCCACCAGGCTAAAAGGAAAAGAGTCTAAGGCCCAAACATGGCCAACAAGGTATAACATACATACAAAGGTGCCACGCACCAACAACTAACGGCAAACCTAAACAAAGAAGTGAACACGAGCGGTCTTCAAGACAGGCCCCTGGTGTGCACTCACCGCCACATCAAACATCACCATCAGCAACACCATATCCCCTGCAACAAAGCTCTGGCTCTGGGTCTAACATGTGACACCCAAAAGAGAGAGGGGCACATGTCAGCAAGTCTGGAAAGACTTGTGCAAGGAAACTGAAAGAAAGGTAAACTAGCAACCTAGCAGTTATAGTATGATGCATGGCATGGCAAGTATAGTATGGAAGTGACAAGTAAAGTACAAGTAGCAAGTAACAAGTATGTCATGGATAACAAGTTTTACAAGTAAAACACGGACAAGTACAAGTGGTAAGTGTGACTAGTATAGTCAAGTAACAAGTACAAGGGATCACCCACACATGGATGCCCTATTGCCCACAGGCTGTAGTCATGTACAAGGGATCACTCAGAGAGTGCCCTATTGCCCGCAGGCTGTGGTCACACATCAAGTACAAGGGGTCACTCAACGAGTGCCCTATTGCCCGCAGGCTGTGTTGAGCTCGTCTTCTGAAACACGAGCCAGAAAGTGTATTTAACAAGTATGGCGTAGGGGTGCACCTAGCCGGAACAAGTAGCACTAGAATGTAGCGATGCTACGCAATCACGATGAGTATTCAAGTATGCAATGACATGAGCAGATATTCGCGTACCGTTAATAGAAATTAAATGTGACAGGCAAAATGCAATGACATGAACAGATATTCGCGTACCGTTTATTGAAATTAGACATGACAGGCAAAATGCAATGGCATGAACAGATATTCGCGTACCGTTTATTGAAATTAGACATGACAGGCAAAATGCAATGGCATGAACAATATTCGCGTACCGTTTATTTAAATTAAACATGGCAGTTAAATTGCAACAGCAGTTAAGGATGCATGGATGACATGAACAGTTAATACGCGTACCGTTTAGAGAAAGTAAACGTGACATACAAGCATGATGAAGGTGACGGACCAAGCTTCGTTGTCAAGCTAGGTCAATGGCGTCTAGACGGCTATCCTTTCACCGTCTAGTCTCTTTTACGCTAAAGCAAGGTAATGGCCTAAGACATGGCCCAAATCAAGGGATGCAAGTTTCACTTGCCTGGCACCGAGGAGAACGATCAACGAAGGCACATCACACAAATTGTTATCTACGGGAATGGATCACTGTCAAGGAAAAACAACATTAGAATGGTAACTAATCCGTATTCACAATCGAACCCTACGATTTCTAATGATACATTTTATTAGGGTTTCACAAATATCAAGTGTGGGTTATGAGATTATTAAAGGAAGAATACTACCCGTGAAGAAGTGGAGGGACGATGCCGAGCAACCACGGCAACGGAAGAACGATCCGGCTCAGATCTGGAAATGAGGGAAAATCTGGAGAAATGGGTTTGGATGAGGCTTTTGGGGATTTGATGAGGGTTTGTGGTTGAGGAGAGGTAGGATATGTGAAATGAGGGTTTGGATGATGATGGATGAGCTTGGGATGAAGGATCAATGGTTTGGGGAAGAAGGGGGCTCAATGGGGGAGAAATTAGGGTTTGGGGTGATGAGGAAGAAGAAGAAAACGTTTGGGGCGTATTTATAGAAAAGTGTGGCGGCTAGGGCAAAAATAGGGTTTCCTGGGCTGATTAGTCGGTCAAAGAAGGATGGCTGACCGACTAGTTTGGGAACTAGTCGGTCAGTTGATCAACGCAGACCGACTAAGAGTAAACAGTAGCTCGCTCAGGAAAACTGGACTATGAGTTAGTCGGTCTGTGAAGGCTTGTCAACCGACTAGTTTGAGAACTAGTCGGTCGATGAGTGTTCATTGACCGACTAAAGGCTGAATTCTGAGAGAGATCATGGAAATGAGAGTTAGTCGGTCTGAGAAGGATTCCTGACCGACTAGTTTAACATCCAGTCGGTCGATGGTTGTTCTTAGACCGACTAAGAGTAAACAGTAACTCCAGAATAATTGATTGAATGAACTAGTCGGTTCCAGTTGATTTCCTGACCGACTAGTTTGGAATCTAGTCGGTCGGTTGATCTTCTTGAACCAACTAACGTGCACGAAAAGTCTCGAAATGGAGCGCGAAGGTCCAGGATGAATTCTAAGGTTTCTAGGATCAACCTATCGCTAAGATATGATCGATATGAAGTTCTTCACGAGTGACTTACTCCGAGTTCAATGATTCTAAGGAAGAAGCTAGAAGATCACATCAAAAGGAATGAAAACGAAAGCTAGGAAATCTCAACGAGATGAATGAAAGCGAGAACTATGGAAATGGAAACCACACAAGGAGAGAACCCACCATCACAAGCAAAACACACTGATGATCCAATCATACAAAAACCAGTCGTTACAGTTAGTTCTGTACAGACCCGCGTCGCCATCCTTCCCGATATTCAGGCTTGCCTGAATCAGATTCTGGCGCGTCTGCCCCCTCCACCGACACCCACCCAGCAGCTACTACGCCCACCACCTCCACCTCCACCTCCGCCACAGGACGGTGCTGATGCAGAGCCACCACCACTTTAGGCACACTCTTGATGCCTCTGATATTTTTGTTGTTTTGCTGCCCGTTTGTTCTTGGGCCTGGTGATTTTTGCCCCCCCTCCTCCACGTACTATTTTGGTACCTATTTGGTCATATCTTTTTATCTCTTTTGGGAGTGAGGGAGAGACTTTTTGGGGACACTTATATTTGCATCATACTGATCTCTGCACGCATCATCTACATTCACGTCATATTTTCATTTTCTTTTTCTTTCTTTTTCATCATGTGTAACGGCCGCTTTCCGACCGTTCGTATTTTCTGTGTGCACGTGCCCTATCGTGCACGTGTTTTATTTGATTATTTCTGGATTTCGAATTTTGCGATGAGATGTGCCGTTGCGATCGTTTTGGGGCGTTGAATTTTATTGTAATTATCGGGAACGCCGATTCACGGCTCGTTTTCTCGCAAAACGACTTTGAACGATAGGGGCGTTTTAGTCATTTGACTCGAAACGTCGTTTCCAATTTTACGTAAATTCTTGGTAGGCTTTACGCAAGATCAGGCTCCGTAGATCTGTGCCTCTCGTCTCCACGATCGCCCCGGTATTTTCAGATTATTTTTCTGACGCCCGGATTGAAAGATATCGCTCGGAGAAATCTCGACCGTTGATTTGCCCAGTCAGATTCAAAATTCGAATTGTTAGCCAGATCTGGCTAATTATCTTATTTAAATCGTTTTAAATCCTTCCTAAACTGTTTTCTATTTGTCCCTAGACTTACCCCAAATTGTACACCCTCTTAACCCAATATCCCCTCTTTTAACCTAAATCCTATAGTTATTTATCAACCCTTATTATTATTATATAATAATCTAACCCTAACCCTAATCTAACCCTAACCCAAAACGCAGCCGTCGGCCTCCTAAAACCCCCAATCACCAATATCCTCTCTCTCCCCGATATCCCACCCTCACGGCGAGCGCCGACCGCCGCGCCTCCCTCCGGCGCCCCCTCGCGACCGACCAAACCCCCGATCTCCTTCCTCCCTCTCCTCCTCGCCCTACCTCCGGCCTCCCTCACGCTCCACCGCCTCCCCTTTCCGAGTGAATCCACCCGCCGCCGCGACCTCGGCCCTCAACCCCGACACCGGCCCCCACGGAGTCCCGATCGCCCGCTCGCGCCGCCTCTTTCAGCCTCGCCGCTGGCGCATCTCGATCGCTCGATTCCCCCGTGAGGCCCTTCAACCGAGGTCCCCGCTCGACGCTGCTCCGTCGTCCCGAGCCCGAATGCCGATCCGCCGCCTCTCCTGCTCAGCGCCTTCCTCCGTCGCGATCCACTCGCCTCATCGCGATTCGCGCCACCATGATGCCCCTCCTCCCGATCCGCCACCACGCTACTCCGATAACGGTCCCAGCCGCCTGATCCCGCTGCTCCGGCGACCCCGCCATGGTCCTCCGGCCGTCGCGACGCCGCCTACACCGCTGTAGCATCCCGATCGCGCCGCCTCCCCGTGGCCCCTTCATCGCCGCAGCGCCCCCATCCGCATCTCCTCTCCGGCCGCCTCTCTCGGCCGCCCCGCCGTCGCGCAGACCCTGCGCCGCCGTCACGCGGCGACCCACGCAGCCGCCGTCTCCCCGTGCAGCGCGCAGCCCCGCCGCACCGCGATCCGCTACGCCGCCTCCACGGCTCTACTTCCGATGCGCTCCCCGCATCTTCCCTCATCCTCCAGCCACAGCGCGCCGTTTCCGTCGCGCGCGGAGCCCCGACTGTCGTCGGTGGCCTCACAGATCCGGCCAAGCACCCCTAGGCTAGAGGCGCCCCGCAACGACTGCTAGGCCGATCGGCCCTTGGACTGGCGTTCCAACGGGTTATCATCGTCGTTACGCCCCGTAGCTTGCTGTTCTTACCGTCAGACTGACCGTGCTTGCCGCCCGGACGAGTCTCACTACGCTACCCGTAGTCGAGACGCCGTTGACGCCACAGATCTTCCCGTTGACAGCCGCCCATTCCTTTGCTCCACCCACGTCAGCCCCGTGCATGTCACAAATTCCGCGGCCTCCTGTCGTCGCGACTCGTTCCTGTTGCCGTAGGCGTTTTCGTTGTCGGGACTCGCATCCGAAACGATCTCGATACCGTACCCGCAGCCGTTACGATCCTGAGGCGATCTAGAGATGATCTCCACTGCGCTACCCGCAGTCGGGGACACGAGCACTGCCACCGTCTCCAGACCCGACGCCAGATTCACGGTTAATCATCATTCAGGTTGGTACCCCGAACTCGTAGCAACCCACACCATAGTATAATCAAACCCTAAACTAAAACTGGACAACTCAAACTAAATTTAATTTCAGCACCAGTAAAACGCTGCTCACCGTAGAAGTCGACCATCGGACAAATTTTCTGTGCACATAGGGTAGTGGTCGATTTAGGTTGATAAAACGTCAAAATTCTGATGATTGACAAATAGGATAGTCCTGATAACCTAGAAATGAACCTAAATAGGATTTACTGAAAACGCGACCTGACACCGTCGCCATGACCTGTTTCAGACGGACTTCCGTGGACGAGACGCTTGGACGAGACGCTTGGACGAGACGCCCCAGACAGACGACACACTCGCCACCGCAGGCAAGTGTACTCACTTGCGATTTGACTGTGCCTTAGTTCTAGTTGTAGAACTGTTAGATTGTGTGTGATGAGAACCGGACGTGAAATGATAGCGTCCGGGACGACCCGTGACGGCTCAGACTTGACGACGAAGTCTGAGCCTGACGACAATGAACTGCTGACAACATAGGACTATCTTGTGTGTGCGTGCGTGTGGACACCCTAGAATAACTTTCCCTACACTTGTCATGTCGTGTCCTGTCACACAAAAAGCCTTCGGGCGTTTCGGATGCTTCCCTCCGCGGAAGTGATCCCCGTGATACAAAAAGCCTTCGGGCGTTTCGGATGCTCTCCATGTGAGAGTGATCCCTGTGACTGTTACCAAAAAGCCTGCGGGCGCTTCGGATGCTTTCCTTGCGGAAGTGATCCCTGTTATACAAAAAGCCTGCGGGCGCTTCGGATGCTTTCCTTGCGGAAGTGATCCCTGTTATACAAAAAGCCTTCGGGTGTTTCGGATGCTTTCCTTGCGGAAGTGATCCCTGTTATACAAAAAGCCTTCGGGCGTTTCGGATGCTTTCCTTGCGGAAGTGATCCCTGTTACACAAAAAGCCTGCGGGCGTTTCGGATGCTTCCCTAGCGGAAGTGATCCATGTACTTCTTGTCCTGAGTTCCTGGGTTGGGGTAGGGTTGAGCGTGCGCACGGCAAGAGGGTCTGATCCCCCTCGAACCGTAAGGCGTGAACCCTTCATGTCACACTTGTCTTGTCTTGTCCCGTCCTGTTTGTCCTGTCTTGTCCCGTCACGTCCCGTCTTGTCTTGACACCTGTAGGTTAGTCCCCGTAGTCGGTAGCACACGCTACGACTACTACTTGTCCCGTTTTACTTTCCTGCTGCGTTACTTCCTGTCGTGTTACTCTGTTATAACCACAGCATGCTAATCAACCAGTAAACTGTTGTGTAAAAGAACCTCAGCATGTTAATCAACCAGTAAACCGTTGTTTAAAGTTCGGTGCACTTGCAGTGAAGTCTAACCCTTCTTGTAGACTTTACCTGACGTACAGTTCCTTTTTCTTGGGTGCTGTACGTCAGGTGCTCAGCCAGAGTTCGTGGACGAGGCAGACGCACTGGAGCACGAGGAGCCGAGGACGTTGATCCAGAGTTCGTGCCTGACGAGGATCAGACCTTGAGGTCTTTTAGCCGCCACTTTCAGATGTTTTTAGGTTTGTTTTTAAAATTTTTGTTGCCACGCTTAGGCTTCTTTTTAGACTTTGTACTTGTCAGATATTATATCTCTAATTTAATGAATGCATCTTCCTTTCCGTACTTTCTGTTGTTTCGAACTATAATAATGCAAGAACCTGAAGCAATTTTTCAAATGGTACCTCTACAGACGCTTATTGGGTCCGAGCTTCTAAAGCTCTGGCCTAATCGGGCCTCGTCACGTTCCTCTTCCGTCCATTTTGGGAAGCGGGGCGTGACAGGTTTTAGTGGTGGCCCATGCAGGTCTTGCAAAAGTTCGGAACAATAAAAGTACCGCATTCATTTAATATCCACGTACAAGTCTGATTTAGTTTCACAGTCTTAGTTAGTGGGAAAACTTAGGTAGACGTCCCAGGTTTGATAGTCAGACACCTTAGTTAAGATTTAGCCGTACCTGTCTTAGGATATTCTAGTAGCCTCTCCCTCTCTAGCTCTGACCAAATTAGATTTCTAGAGCCCTTCTGTTAGTCGTTCGCTCCGGTCCATCGACTTCGGGCCCAGCGGAACATAGCCTTGATTCTCTTAGGAACCTTATCTTTAGATCCCGAATATAGACCCGCTCATTAGGAAGTCTTAGGAGCTGAGTTATCCTAATCCTTAGACGACCCGATGATTAGGACCCCTGACTTCTAGCGTCTCTCTGATCATTACACTTCTGCGTTATCGATCGTAGGGTCCCATCGTAGCCTCCTTGCGTCTTATTCTATGTGTAACAATCATGCGATCATTTTCCTTTCTCCCGATTCTCGTGATCGTTTCCGGACGATTATCGTTGATCCTTCGAATCCCTTCCTTGACCAATTCTGCTTCCTTTAAAAGTATTTTCGAAATTTATTATTAAGTCTTTCTCTCAGCCTAATTTTTTTTGAAAATCCCTATAATATATATTTCAAAATTCTTGTTTTTTTCGATTGAATTAAAATTCTTTCACTAACCTTGAAACCTCCTTGGACGTAAAATTATTTTACTATCTCGTACCTGTTTTCAAAACGGCATCTTTTTGTGTTTCGGTTTTAGACCTTGTTATCAATTCTATAATCCAATATATATATAAGCTACTTTTCTAAACTACAAAATTTTATTGCAAATCATTTACCGTACATATTTTTTAAAAATATTTTCTAAACTAGAGGGAACACCGATTATTTTCTTATTATTATTACATCAGTTCTATGTTCTTCGTGCCCATATTTCAAAATCCTCGTGTAAACTTATTCTCGTTTGCAAAACAAACCGTTTCTCACCCTACCCATCCTTCTTTCGTCTTACCTTTTTCCAAAATTTTAATTTGCTACATCTGCTCACTTTCAAGTATATAAATATATATATTTTAAAAGGTATATGTTACCATATTTTGCGTAAAATCCTTCTTTCATCGTTGAATCATTGTTAGATCATTTTTCGTTCCATCCAACCAACTATCTCCTTACCCCGCCTTATTTGAACTCGTTCACCCCGATCTTAGTTCGTTTCTCTTTTGGTCTAGTCTTCCCTTCTATTGTTTAGACAATTGTGCCTGTAGATAACTATGTCATCTCTAGTGAGTAGTGGGCTCTTCGGTAGGTGATGTCGTCGTAGTGCACGAGTATAGATAGAGTGTGTAGACCTGTATGAGGGTGTCATCTTTAGGATCCTGATAGTTGCCTTTTTGTGTCTTGAATGTGTAATCAGTGTTAACCATGATACGATTGAAAATGTTTGAATGACGGTATTCATACGTATATGAATAGGTTCATAGCAGGCAACTTCCTTAGACGTAGTTTTTCGCGATTATAGAATAGTTTAATTTTGACTGAATGTGATTATATCAATGTTTTTCTTTTAAAACCAAATCTTTAAAGTTTTTGGAACCAGCTCACAAGATCACAGATCAATTATCCTTCCTCATCCATTACCACGATTCCACACGTTTTTCCAAATGTTTTAAAAATGTGTCACTGGTTTTAAGTTTCCCTTTCTATTCTCTCCCTCTCCATTTAGAAATGTTATGTTATGGTTGCTATAGTTTTGGGACTAGCTATTATTGTTGTAGGATTTGGTTTGCGAGTAGGCTCAGGGAGAGATGAGATTTGTTATAGAAATGAATATCTGATTTGGAACAATAGGATATTGGAATAGATTCCTTCCGGATGAAAGGAATGGGCTGTCCAAGACTTATTTATAAAACCGAAGTGTGGCGGACTCGATGGAGAATTCTGGTTGAATGATATTATATGCGTGAAGATGAGAACTTAGCAGATTTGAGGCTTAGACGAATGGTAGATAGGGATGGCTACGGAGTATGGTAGGAGTTAGGGTGATCTTGAGGTTGAGTGGAGCTTTTATTAAGCATCGAGACTTGATTGTTGAGTTGACGTGAGGAGACATTGGGAGTAACACGACGTGTTGAGACAAATGGATGGTTAGGTTGTCAAGATTTAATATTGGTTGAAAATAATTATAATGAGTAGGAGGAGATGAGATTTTTGATAGTTCAATTATTTGGCGGATAAATTTACGGGAAGATATGACACGGAATGTATTGAGGACACGACGATTATTGATTCGTGAAAAGGTGTTGAAAGATTGACTGAGTTTTTTTGTCTTGGATTGGTGACCGACTAGGAAATTATTTTAGCAATTGATAAATTTTGGTAGAGATTGAAAAATTTAAAGATGATATCGAGCGATGATGTTTAGTGGAGTGGTATGGTATGAGAAAATGGTTATTATTCTTTTGTGAGAATTTGGAATTGGAAATTTGAACGGTAGTGATGAGAGTGATAGGCTTCGGTACTTATAGATATTACTATTATTATTAATATTATGAGTGATTCCGAGGACGGAATCATTTCTAAGGTGGGTAGAATGTAACGGCCGCTTTCCGACCGTTCGTATTTTCTGTGTGCACGTGCCCTATCATGCACGTGTTTTATTTGATTATTTCTGGATTCCGAATTTTGCGATGAGATGTGCCGTTGCGATCGTTTTGGGGCGTTGAATTTTATTGTAATTATCGGGAACGCCGATTCACGGCTCGTTTTCTCGCAAAACGACTTTGAACGATAGGGGCGTTTTAGTCATTTGACTCGAAACGCCGTTTCCAATTTTACGTAAATTCTTGGTAGGCTTTACGCAAGATCAGGCTCCGTAGATCTGTGCCTCTCGTCTCCACGATCGCCCCGGTATTTTCAGATTATTTTTCTGACGCCCGGATTGAAAGATATCGCTCGGAGAAATCTCGACCGTTGATTTGCCCAGTCAGATTCAAAATTCGAATTGTTAGCCAGATCTGGCTAATTATCTTATTTAAATCGTTTTAAATCCTTCCTAAACTGTTTCCTATTTGTCTCTAGACTTACCCCAAATTGTACACCCTCTTAACCCAATATCCCCTCTTTTAACCTAAATCCTATAGTTATTTATCAACCCTTATTATTATTATATAATAATCTAACCCTAACCCTAATCTAACCCTAACCCAAAACGCAGCCGTCGGCCTCCTAAAAACCCCAATCACCAATATCCTCTCTCTCCCCGATATCCCACCCTCACGGCGAGCGCCGACCGCCGCGCCTCCCTCCGGCGCCCCCTCGTGACCGACCAAACCCCCGATCTCCTTCCTCCCTCTCCTCCTCGCCCTACCTCCGGCCTCCCTCACGCTCCACCGCCTCCCCTTTCCGAGCGAAGCCACCCGCCGATGTGACCTCGGCCCTCAACCCCGACACCGGCCCCCACGGAGTCCCGATCGCCCGCTCACGCCGCCTCTTTCAGCCTCGCCGCTGGCGCATCTCGATCGCTCGATTCCCTCGTGAGGCCCTTCAACCGAGGTCCCCGCTCGACGCTGCTCCGTCGTCCCGAGCCCGAATGCCGATCCGCCGCCTCTCCTGCTCAGCGCCTTCCTCCGTCGTGATCCACTCGCTCCATCGCGATTCGCGCCACCGTGATGCCCCTCCTCCCGATCCGCCACCACGCTACTCCGATAACGGTCCCAGCCGCCTGATCCCGCCGCTCCGGCGACCCCGCCATGGTCCTCCGGCCGTCGCGACGCCGCCTACACAGCTGTAGCATCCCGATCGCGCCGCCTCCCCGTGGCCCCTTCATCGCCGCAGCGCCCCCATCCGCATCTCCTCTCCGGTCGCCTCTCTCGGCCGCCCCGCCGTCGCGCGGCGACCCACGCAGCCGCCGTCTCCCCGTGCAGCGCACAGCCCCGCCGCACCGCGATCCGCTACGCCGCCTCCACGGCTCTACTTCCGATGCGCTCCCCGCATCTTCCCTCATCCTCCAGCCACAGCGCGCCGTTTCCGTCGCGTGCGGAGCCCCGACTGTCGTCGGTGGCCTCACAGATCCGGCCAAGCACCCCTAGGCCAGAGGCGCCCCGCAACGACTGCTAGGCCGATCGGCCCTTGGACTGGCATTCCAACGGGTTATCATCGTCGTTACGCCCCGTAGCTTGCTGTTCTTACCGTCAGACTGACCGTGCTTGCCGCCCGGACGAGTCTCACTACGCTACTCGTAGTCGAGACGCCGTTGACGCCACAGATCTTCCCGTTGACAGCCGCCCATTCCTTTGCTCCACCCATGTCAGCCCCGTGCATGTCACAAATTCCGCGGCCTCCTGTCGTCGCGACTCGTTCCTGTTGCCGTAGGCGTTTTCGTTGTCGGGACTCGCATCCGAAACGATCTCGATACCGTACCCGCAGCCGTTACGATCCTGAGGCGATCTAGAGATGATCTCCACTGCGCTACCCGCAGTCGGGGACACGAGCACTGCCACCGTCTCCAGACCCGACGCCAGATTCACGGTTAATCATCATTCAGGTTGGTACCCCGAACTCGTAGCAACCCACACCATAGTATAATCAAAACCTAAACTAAAACTGGACAACTCAAACTAAATTTAATTTCAGCACCAGTAAAACGCTGCTCACCGTAGAAGTCGACCATCGGACAAATTTTCTGTGCACATAGGGTAGTGGTCGATTTAGGTTGATAAAACGTCAAAATTCTGATGATTGACAAATAGGATAGTCCTGATAACCTAGAAATGAACCTAAATAGGATTTACTGAAAACGCGACCTGACACCGTCGCCATGACCTGTTTCAGACGGACTTCCGCGGACGAGACGCTTGGACGAGATGCTTGGACGAGACGCCCCAGACAGACGACACACTCGCCACCGCAGGCAAGTGTACTCACTTGCGATTTGACTGTGCCTTAGTTCTAGTTGTAGAACTGTTAGATTGTGTGTGATGAGAACCGGACGTGAAATGATAGCGTCCGGGACGACCCGTGACGGCTCAGACTTGACAACGAAGTCTGAGCCTGACGACAATGAACTGTTGACAACATAGGACTATCTTGTGTGTGCGTGCGTGTGGACACCCTAGAATAACTTTCCCTACACTTTTCATGTCGTGTCCTGTCACACAAAAAGCCTTCGGGCGTTTCGGATGCTTCCCTCCGCGGAAGTGATCCCCGTGATACAAAAAGCCTTCGGGCGTTTCGGATGCTCTCCATGCGAGAGTGATCCCCGTGACTGTTACCAAAAAGCCTGCGGGCGCTTCGGATGCTTTCCTTGCGGAAGTGATCCCTGTTATACAAAAAGCCTGCGGGCGCTTCGGATGCTTTCCTTGCGGAAGTGATCCCTGTTATACAAAAAGCCTTCGGGCGTTTCGGATGCTTTCCTTGCGGAAGTGATCCCTGTTATACAAAAAGCCTTCGGGCGTTTCGGATGCTTTCCTTGCGGAAGTGATCCATGTTACACAAAAAGCCTGCGGGCGTTTCGGATGCTTCCCTAGCGGAAGTGATCCCTGTACTTCTTGTCCTGAGTTCCTGGGTTGGGGTAGGGTTGAGCGTGCGCACGGTAAGAGGGTCTGATCCCCCTCGAACCGTAAGGTGTGAACCCTTCGTGTCACACTTGTCTTGTCTTGTCCCGTCCTGTTTGTCCTGTCTTGTCCCGTCACGTCCCGTCTTGTCTTGACACCTGTAGGTTAGTCCCCGTAGTCGGTAGCACACGCTACGACTACTACTTGTCCCGTTTTACTTTCCTGCTGCGTTACTTCCTGTCGTGTTACTCTGTTATAACCACAGCATGCTAATCAACCAGTAAACTGTTGTGTAAAAGAACCTCAGCATGTTAATCAACCAGTAAACCGTTGTTTAAAGTTCGGTGCACTTGCAGTGAAGTCTAACCCTTCTTGTAGACTTTACCTGACGTACAGTTCCTTTTTCTTGGGTGCTGTACGTCAGGTGCTCAGCCAGAGTTCGTGGACGAGGCAGACGCACTGGAGCACGAGGAGCCGAGGACGTTGATCCAGAGTTCGTGCCTGACGAGGATCAGACCTTGAGGTCTTTTAGCCGCCACTTTCAGAGGTTTTTAGGTTTGTTTTTAAAAATTTTGTTGCCACGCTTAGGCTTCTTTTTAGACTTTGTACTTGTCGGATATTATATCTCTAATTTAATGAATGCATCTTCCTTTCCGTACTTTCTGTTGTTTCGAACTATAATAATGCAAGAACCTGAAGCAATTTTTCAAATGGTACCTCTACAGACGCTTATTGGGTCCGAGCTTCTAAAGCTCTGGCCTAATCAGGCCTCGTCACGTTCCTCTTCCGTCCATTTTGGGAAGCGGGGCGTGACATCATGCATGCTTCCTCACCCACCCCACCCGTTTCACGTCTCTCGGTGTGCACACTTTGCACATTGAGGACACTGTGCACTTTAGCTTGGGGGAGTGAGTTCTCACACTTTTTGCTTTTCGTCACCTTTTATTTTTATTTTTATTTTTTTTCCACCTTTTCTTTGTTTTCGCACCATTTTCACTCACTTTTTCGTTTTTTATCATGCATCATGTAACGGTCGGTTTCCGATCGTAAGTTCTCCGTGCACGTGTGCTTGACCGTGCACGTATTTATTTTAGACTCTGTTTGTTTCCGAACCCTATCGTGTGATATGTCGTTGTGACTCTCTCTGAGGGTACAACATTTGCCGTGTTGACTTGCAACATCATTTCACGGGCCGTTCGTCCACGATTGGACCTTTTCTGAGGAGACGTCGCGTATCGCACTTTTGACTTGAGGCGTTTTTATTTTTAATTTCGTTTCTCGTCATCGAAATTGTAATCCGTCTCTTCCGACTTCTTGCTCTCGTCGCCCCGGTCGCCCCGGTATTTTTTTTTCTTATAATTTTTGGGCACCGTTTGACCCTTGTGCACTAATAAAGCCGGTTAATTACGAGAATACCCTAGCTATTTTAATCCTATTAAACCCTATTAAAACCCTAGACCTAATTGGAAGGCAGCCCTCACGTGTAAACCCCTCCTCCTAGTCACGTGGACCCCACCCTATAAGAAAACCCTAGGTTTTCTTCTAAAATTTCCCACAGCCGTAACCTAACCCAAGCACCGGCCCTAGAAACATCCCCCTCTCACGCAAACTCCCTCTCCTCAACAACCTGAGCGCCGCCGGAGGCCCCCGTCGCCGCCGACCAACTTGCCGACCTCCCCTCTCTCGCCTGTGAGCCGAGCCGCCGCCCCTCGCCGCCGGTGGTCGCCGCAAAACGCCAGCAACCCCGCGCAGCAGCAGCAGCAGCTCGCCACGGCCGCCGCCACCGGAGCCGCCGCCTCCGGAGCCGACTCGACGTCGCCGTGAACCCCCCTCTGCCCCCTCTCGCTG
Source organism: Scilla litardierei (assembly GCA_030789695.1). NCBI lineage: Eukaryota > Viridiplantae > Streptophyta > Magnoliopsida > Asparagales > Asparagaceae > Scilla > Scilla litardierei. The sequence continues at coordinate 214,169,758 of CM061133.1, forward strand.
TTGGCTGCGACCCCAGGCCGCGAAACCTCTGTAACAGCGAGTTTACTCGCTGTTTTGCTTGTGTGGCGTCGTACCGACGTGCCGCCGAGATCTCCGCCGCCTCTCCTCACTGTTGGAGCCCTCCGACAGCCTCCTTCACCTTCTGGGAGTATTCATCGTCATCCCGGACTTTTCCTACGACTCCCGACGTCGTAGGCGTTGGGTACGACGAACCGTTCATCACGGTTGTCGTTGCAAGTTCTCCGAAAGCCGTAGTACGCCTACCCGACGCACTGCTCGATGTTCACGCGTCCCGTCAGCTGCCCAGAACGTGTCTGGCTACGCTGCCCGTAGTCGAGACGCCGCTAGGAAACGATCCGTAGCCGTGCCAATCAGATCGGTCGCCGTTCAGACTCTACGTCCGCTCTACCCCAGACTCCGGACAGGTTGTTTCCCCTATCTCGTAGAGAAACCCCCACAGTAGCAAAACTGAAAACCTAACTAAAACTGGCAACTTAACTCGGTAAATTTATTTTCTGCTCTCTTAAATCGATGTGTAACCGTAGACCGACGTTTGGACTTTTGACTGTGCACATAGGATAGAATCGTCGGATAGGCTGATCGGACAACTTGACTCGTGACAGTTAGGGTAGCCACGTTCAACTTAGAAATGAACCTAAATAGGAGTTGAAGAAAATCGCGACTTGACACCGTCGCCGTGATCTCTTTTCAGACGGACTACCACGGACGCGACGACTGGACGAGACGCCCCGGACAGACGACGCACCCGCTGTTTCAGGCAAGTGTACCTACTTACGATTTGATTGTGCCTTAGTTCTAGTTGTAGAGCTGTTAGATTGTGTGTGATGAGAACCGGACGTGAAATGATAGCGTCCGGGACGACCCGTGACGGCTCAGACTTGACGACGAAGTCTGAGCCTGACAACAATGAACTGCTGACAACATAGGACTATCTTGTGTGTGCGTGCGTGTGGACACCCTAGAATAACTTTCCCTACACTTGTCATGTCGTGTCTTGTCACACAAAAAGCCTTCGGGCGTTTCGGATGCTTCCCTCCGCAGAAGTGATCCCCGTGATACAAAAAGCCTTCGGGCGTTTCGGATGCTCTCCATGCGAGAGTGATCCCCGTGACTGTTACCAAAAAGCCTTCGGGCGTTTCGGATGCTTCCCTCCGCGGAAGTGATCCCTATGATGCTTCCCTCCAAAAAGCCTTCGGGCGTTTCGGATGCTTCCCTTGCGGAAGTGATCCCTGTTATACAAAAAGCCTTCGGGCGTTTCGGATGTTTCCCTAGCGGAAATGATCCCTGTGAATCTTGTCCTGAGTTCCTGGGTTTGGGGTTGGGTTGAGCGTGCGCACGGCAAGAGGGTCTGATCCCCCTCGAACCGTAAGGCGTGAACCCTTTCGTGTCTCACTTGTCTTGTCTTGTCTTGTCCCGTCACGTCCCGTCTTGTCCTGACACCTGTAGGTTAGTCCCGTAGTCGGTAGCACACGCTACGTCTACTGTTTGCTACGTTTACTTTTCCTGCTACGCTACTTTTCGTTTCTCAGTTATAACCCCAGCATGTTAAAACAACCAGTAAATCATTGTTAAAAATTGATACACTTGCAGTAGAGTCTGACAGTTTGTGAGACTTTGCCTGACGTACGGTTTCCTTCTTTTGGTGCTGTACGTCAGGTGTGGAGCCAGAGTACGAGTACGAGGCGGACCTGCCAGTTGACTTGGAGCCGGAGGGCGCTGATCCGGTGTACGATCCAGATGACGATCAGAGTTAGAGATCTTCGGTTGTTGTTCCAGAGATTTTCCATTTCAGTTTGAGTTGGGTGCGTTGCACTCTTACTTTCTTGTCTAAGTTGGGTGCTTGCACCATTAGTTTCCCTTTCAGCAGTTGTAGCCGTTTACGGCATTGTTAGACTCTCAGTACTTTGATGATAAATTTTGGAATAAAATGAAATGTTTCTTTTCAGTACTTTTGTTATTTCGTACTAACTTGCAGGGACCTGTACTTCGCTATGGAAAACTACAGACGCTTATTGGGTCTGGGCTCTTGGCCCCGGCCTAAGCGGGCCTTCGTCACGCTTCGCCTCCGCGTTTTTGGGAAGCGGGGCGTGACAGGTTTTAGTGGTGGCCCATGCAGGTCCCCTCTTCTGCGAGTACGAAATAATTGAAGTAATAAATTTCATTTTATTATTATCATCCGGAAATTGTACGAGTCTAATCTGTGTCTTTCTGTCAATAGGATGGCAGGACGACGTGTTACCCGATCAGGGAGCTCTGGAGATGGGATTCAGGAAGACCAGAGCGGAGACTTCCATCAGGTTCTGGGTGTGATGAGAGAGATGCTGGAGGTGCAGCATCAGTTGGTTCAGCAGTCCCAGCGTGCTGCCCAGGCTGCTCCAGTTGCACCACCGCCACCTCCACCTGCCCCTCGAGCTGCTCCAGGAGTGAAGCAGTTCAACGAGCTTCAGCCGAGGACATTTTCGGGGAAGGAGGGACCCCTAGCTGCTGACGAGTGGATCCAGAGCACGGAGGAGAAGTTAGTTGCTACGAAGATTCCAGACGATACCCGAGTGGAGATAGCGAAGATGCAGCTGACGGAGAATGCGAGGAACTGGTGGTGCCTTGAGGAGAGGCGTCTGGAGAAGCCAGTGGATTGGAAGATTTTCAGGTCTATGTTCAGGACGAAGTACTTCACCAAGACTACTAGGAGGGAGCTGCTGAGCAGGTTTATAGATCTGAAGCAGGAGAACATGACCGTCGAGGAGTATGAGGCGGAGTTTGAGATGCTGAGTCGCTTTGCTCCGCATATGGTGAAGAAGGAGGAGAAGCGAGCTGATCGCTTCCGACAGGGACTGCGTCCGAAGATTCAGGCTTCTATGTCTTCGGCTAGTTTCACGACTATGAGAGAGGTACTGGATGCTGCGAAGAATCATGAGCTTATTTCACTCCTACCCGACCCTCCAGCTGATAAGGGGAAGCGTCCTATGGAGCAGTACCGGCCACCTGCTAGGCCGGCGATGAGGCCAGTTCAGACAGTACCATTTAAGAGGCCTGGAGCACCCATTCAGAGTCAGAGCAAGGGACCGTGTCATTACTGTGGGAAGCTGGGACACGTTCAGAAGGATTGTCGGAAGAAGATGGGACTGTGCCTAGTTTGCGGAGATGCCTCGCATGCTGCGAAGGACTGTCCGAGAGCCCGTCATGCTATAGTTGGAGCGCCAGCCCCGCTGCAGATGAGAGCGCCCGCTCCAGTTCAGAGAGGACATGACGTTCGTGGACCACCCTTGGCGCCACAGAGGCAGATGTTTCAGAGAGCAGCGCAGCCCCAGAGGCCGGCGTACACCATGACGGCTTTGGAGACTGAGGAGCTGGATGGAGTCATTGCAGGTAACTCCTTAATTCTAGTCTTTCATTTCATAGTTTAGCTTTTAAATTGTTAGTCTTGTTTGCCTGACTTGTTTGTTAGAGTAGCTTGGTTTGACCGTAGTTTCTTTTAATATCTTAGGCACCATTCTAGTGTCTTTTCACCCGGCCCTGGCCTTGTTCGACTCCGGGGCATCCATGTGCATCTTATCCCGGAGATTCGTGACAAGACACTCCATTCCCACCCATACACTTCCCAAGTGTTGGGACATCACCACAGGGAACGGAGTGGTGACAGTGAACTTGGGATGTAGATCGATTCCTTTAGTGGTCAGTGGACACGAGCTCTTTGCAGATTTCATTGTCCACGACCTGCCTCATTTTGATGCCGTTCTTGGCATCGATTGGTTGGGAGATTTCCACGCCTCGATCGATTGTCGCAACAAGAGGGTGGTGTTCCGGATTCCAGGCCATCCAGAGTTCGAGTTCCGTAGCAGAGATGAGTCACTTGGACCCATCAAGTATCGGGCCATGCCTGTGGTGCCAATTGTGACAGCCATGCCGATGGAGATAGAGATCGAACGACCAGCAGTCGTCAGAGACTTCGACGACGTCTTCCCGGAGGATATCTCAGGTTTGCCACCCGACCGAGCCTTAGAGTTTGGTATTGATCTTATGCCGGGAGCGCAATCGATATCGAAGGCGACGTACCGTTTGGCCCCCGCTGAGCTCGAGAAGCTGCGGAAGCAGTTGGATGAGTTGCTGCAGAAGGGTTTCATCCACCCTAGCGTGTCGCCATGGGGCGCACCAGTTCTACTCGTGAAGAAGAAGGATGGGTCCCGCAGGATGTGCGTGGATTATCGAGGATTGAATGCTGTCACCGTAAAGAATAAGTATCCGTTGCCGCGCATCGACGATATCTTTGACCAGCTTGGAGGTTCGAGAGTCTTCTCGAAGTTGGACTTGAGGAGTGGATACCACCAATTGAGGGTGAAGAAGGACGATGTTCAGAAGACGGCTTTTTGGACAAAGTACGGACATTATGAGTTCGTAGTCATGCCGTTTGGCGTGACCAATGCGCCGGCTGTGTTCATGAATTTGATGAATTTAATATTCTATGACTTCCTGGACAAGTTTGTTGTCATCTTCATTGATGACATTCTTATTTATTCGAAGTCTGAGTAGGAGCACAGCTGTCATCTGAGGACAGTGTTGGAGACGCTGAGGAGACATAAGCTTTATGCCAAGTATAGCAAGTGCGAGTTCTGGCTGGACAGAGTCGCATTCCTGGGACACGTGGTGTCCGGTGATGGCATATCTGTGGATCCGGAGAAGGTCAGAGCAGTCAGAGATTGGCCGACTCCGCAGTCAGCATCAGACATCAGGAGTTTTCTGGGATTAGCAGGCTATTACCGGCGGTTCATCAAGGATTTCTCGAAGATTGCGGAGCCGATGACAAAGCTGACAAGGAAGGATGTGGAATTTCTCTGGTCAGATGCTTGTGAGGAGGCCTTCAGTATCTTGAAGGCGAGATTGACCACGGCACCAGTGTTGGCAGTACCGGATCGAAGCGGAGGCTTCAAGGTTTATTGTGATGCATCAGGGAAGGGCCTAGGGTGCGTCTTGCATCAGCATGGCCACGTGGTCGCATACGCTTCTCGTCAGTTGAGGACTCATGAGAAGAATTACCCGACGCACGATCTGGAGTTGGCAGCAGTGATTTTTGCACTGAAGATTTGGAGGCACTTCTTGCTGGGTGAGAGTGTGAAGATTTTCACCGATCACAAGAGCTTGAAGTACATCTTTACGCAGAAGGAGCTCAACATGCGTCAGAGGCGATGGTTAGAGCTCATGGCTGACTACGAGATTGATTTGCAGTATCATCCGGGGAAGGTGAACGTTGTGCCTGATGCCTTGAGTAGACTCCCTGCCGCGATGATGCATACAACCGACTGGAGGATTCAGCAGGAGCTGAGAGAGATGGATTTGGAGGTTGTCCTACCTGGTGTAGTTCATTCATTCATGAATCTGCAGATTCAGTCCACAATCGTGGATCGGATCAAGGCAGCTCAGGCAGGAGATCCGAAGCTGCAGAGGATCAGGAGGCAGGTTGAAGCTGGCCTGCGGACGGAGTTCGTGATTCATGAGGATGGTTCACTGCGGTACGGCAGTAGACTCTGCGTACCTGCAGGTGATGTCCGTGAGGAGCTGTTGAGCGAGGCTCATAGCTCGCCTTATTCTATACATCCTAGAGGCACCAAGATGTATAAGGACCTCCGTCTGAATTAGTGGTGGATTGGCATGAAGAGGAGCGTGGCACGGAGCGTTGCCAAGTGCCTGATATGCCAACAGGTGAAGGCTGAGCACCATCGTACTGCCGGGTTGCTGCAACCACTTCCTATTCCGGAGTGGAAGTGGCAACATATTACGATGGACTTCGTGACTGGTTTACCTCGGACCCCGAGGCAGAACGACGCAGTTTGGGTGATCGTGGATCGGTTGACCAAGTCTGCGCATTTTATCCCTTTCCGAGTGGGCCAGTCTACGGAAGCTTTGGCGAGGAAATATCTGGAGGTAAAATTTCGTTTCTACTTTTACTTCCATTTTGATTTTCTCTTTGAAATGGTCGTGATGTAGACCGTGTACGTGCAGGAGATTGTACGCTTACATGGAGTCCCTGTGAGCATTGTGTCTGACCGAGACACGAGGTTCACATCTCAGTTCTGGAGAAGTCTGCAGGAGAATTTGGGTACGAGTCTGAGTTTCAGCACGGCGTACCACCCGCAGACTGATGGCCAGTCCGAGAGGACTATTCAGATCCTGGAGGATATGCTGCGAGCTTGTACGCTCGATTTGAAGGGTTCATGGGAGGACCATCTTCACTTGGTGGAGTTTTCATATAACAACAGCTACCAGGCGAGCATTGGCATGGCACCGTTTGCTGCCCTATATGGAAGGAAATGTCATTCGCCACTGAGCTGGGATGACATCGGTGATCGGGAGCTGTTGGGCCCAGAGATGATAGTGGAAGCTGTGGATGTCGTGAGGGACATCAGGGAGAAGCTTAGAGTTGCACAGGATCGCTTCAAGCATTGGGCTGATGCCAAGAGGAGACCCTTGGAGTTTCAGCCTGGAGATCACGTTTTCCTGAAGATTTCTCCGAACCGCGGAGTTATTCGTTTCGGGAAGAAGGGAAAGCTGAGTCCGAGGTTTATTGGGCCGTTTGATGTGCTAGAGCGTGTGGGAGCAGTGGCCTACCGCCTTGCTCTGCCACCATTGTTGGAGGGTGTTCACAACGTTTTCCACGTATCTCAGTTACGACGGTACGTCAGTGATCCATCGCACACAGTGGACTTCTCAGAGATTACAGTTCGCCCGGACCTGACATATGACCAGCAGCCTGTGCAGATTTTGGACCGTCGACAGAAGCAGTTGAGAAATAAGATAGTCGACCTGGTGAGAGTGATGTGGTATCACGGATCACCTGGAGAGTCCACCTGGGAGCACGAAGATGATATGAGGGAGCGCTTTCCGCATCTATTCACGGGCAGTGCCTGATGTTGATTCTGAGGACGGAATCATTTCTAAGTTGGGGAGGATGTAACGGTCGGTTTCCGATCGTAAGTTCTCCGTGCACGTGTGCTTGACCGTGCACGTATTTATTTAGACTCTGTTTGTTTCCGAACCCTATCGTGTGATATGTCGTTGTGACTCCCTCTGAGGGTACAACATTTGTCGTGTTGACTTGCAACGTCATTTCACGGGCCGTACGCCCACGATTGGACCTTTTCCGAGGAGACGTCGTGTATCGCACTTTTGACTTGAGGTGTTTTTATTTTTAATTTCGTTTCTCGTCATCGCAATTGTAATCCGTCTCTTCTGACTTCTTGCTCTCGTCGCCCCGGTCACCCGGTATTTTTCTTATGATTTTTGGGCACCGTTTGACCCTTGTGCACTAGTAAAGCCAGTTAATTAAAAGAATACCCTAACTATTTAGTCCTATTAAACCCTATTAAAACCCTAGACCTAATTGGAAGGCAGCCCTCACGTGTAAACCCCTCCTCCTAGTCACGTGGACCCCACCCTATAAGAAAACCCTAGGTTTTCTTCTAAAATTTCCCACAGCCGTAACCTAACCCAAGCGCCGGCCCTAGAAACATCCCCCTCTCACGCAAACTCCCTCTCCTCAACAACCTGAGCGCCGCCGGAGGCCCCCATCGCCGCCGACCAACTCGCCGACCTCCCCTCTCTCGCCTGTGAGCCGAGCCGCCGCCCCTCGCCGCCGGTGGTCACCGCAAAACGCCAGCAACCCCGCGCAGCAGCAGCAACAGCTCGCCACGGCTGCCGCCGCTGCTGCCGCCGCCGCCGGAGCCGCCTCGACGTCGCCGTGAACCCCCCTCTGCCCCCTCTCGCTGTTGGCTGCGACCCAAGGCCGCGAAACCCTCTGAAACAGCGAGTTTGCTCGCTGATTTGCGTGTTTGGCATCGTACCGACACGTCGCCAAGATCCCGCCGTCTCTCCTCGCTGTTGGAGCCCTCCGACAGCCTCCTACACCTTCTGGGAGTATTCATCGGCATCCCGAACTCTTCCTACGACTCCCGACGTCGTAGGCGTTGGGTACGACGAACCATTCATCTCGGTTGCCGTTGCAAGTTCTCCGGAAGCCGTAGTACGCCTACCCGACGCACTGCTCGATGTTCACGCGTCCCGTCCGCTGCCCAGAACGTGTCTGGCTACGCTGCCCGTAGCCGAGACGCCGCTAGGAGACGATCCGTAGCCGTGCCAATCAGATCGGTCGCCGTTCAGACTCTACGTCCGCTCTACCCCAGACTCCGGACAGGTTGGTTCCCCTATCTCGTAGCGAAACCCCCACAGTAGCAAAACTGAAAACCTAACTAAAACTGGCAACTTAACTCAGTAAATTTATTTTCTGCTCTCTTAAATCGATGTGTAACCGTAGACCGACGTTTGGACTTTTGACTGTGCACATAGGATAGAATCGTCGGATAGGCTGATCGGACAACTTGACTCGTGACAGTTAGGGTAGCCACGTTCAACTTAGAAATGAACCTAAATAGGAGTTGACGAAAATCGCGACTTGACACCGTCGCCGTGATCTCTTTTCAGATGGACTACCACGGACGCGACGACTGGACGAGACGCCCCGGACAGACGACACACCCGCTGTTTCAGGCAAGTGTACCCACTTGCGATTTGACTGTGCCTTAGTTCTAGTTGTAGAACTATTAGATTGCGTGTGATGAGGACCGGACGTGAAATGATAGCGTCCGGGACGACCCGTGACGGCTCAGACTTGACGACGAAGTCTAAGCCTGACAACAATGAACTGTTGACAACATAGGACTATCTTGTGTGTGCGTGCGTGTGGACACCCTAGAATAACTTTCCCTACACATGTCATGTCGTGTCCCGTCACACAAAAAGCCTTCGGGCGTTTCGGATGCTTCCCTCCGCGGAAGTGATCCCCGTGATACAAAAAGCCTTCGGGCGTTTCGGATGCTTCCCTTGCGGAAGTGATCCCCGTGACTGTTACCAAAAAGCCTTCGGGCGTTTCGGATGCTTCCCTCCGCGGAAGTGATCCCTGACCAAAAGCCTTCGGGCGTTTGATGCTTCCCTTGCAGAAGTGATCCCTGTGACCAAAAGCCTTCGGGCGTTTCGGATGCTTCCCTTGCGGAAGTGATCCCTGTTATACAAAAAGCCTTCGGGCGTTTCGGATGTTTCCCTAGCGGAAATGATCCCTGTGAATCTTGTCCTGAGTTCCTGGGTTTGGGGTTGGGTTGAGCGTGCGCACGGCAAGAGGGTCTGATCCCCCTCGAACCGTAAGGCGTGAACCCTTTCGTGTCTCACTTGTCTTGTCTTGTCTTGTCATGTCCGTCACGTCCCGTCTTGTCCTGACACCTGTAGGCTAGTCCCGTAGTCGGTAGCACACGCTACGTCTACTGTTTGCTACATTTACTTACCTGCTACGCTACTTTTCATTTCTCAGTTATAACCCCAGCATGTTAAAACAACCAGTAAATCATTGTTAAAAGTTGATACACTTGCAGTAGAGTCTGACAGTTTGTGTAGACTTTGCCTGACGTACAGTTTCCTTCTTTTGGTGCTGTACGTCAGGTGTGGAGCCAGAGTACGAGTACGAGGCGGACCTGCCAGTTGACTTGGAGCCGGAGGGCGCTGATCCGGTGTACGATCCAGAGGACGATCAGAGTTAGAGATCTTCAGTTGTTGTTCCAGAGATTTTCCATTTCAGTTTGGGTTGGGTGCGTTGCACTCTTACTTTCTTGTCTAGGTTGGGTGCTTGCACCATTAGTTTCCCTTTCAGCAGTTGTAGCCGTTTACGGCATTTTTAGACTCTCAGTACTTTGATGATAAATTTGGAATAAAATGAAATGTTTCCTTTCAGTACTTTTGTTATTTCGTACTAACTTGCAGGGACCTGTACTTCGCTTTGGAAAACTACAGACGCTTATTGGGTCTGGGCTCTTCGCCCGGCCTAAGCGGGCCTTCGTCACGCTTCGCCTCCGCGTTTTTGGGAAGCGGGGCATGACACATCACATTTTCTTATCTTTTTTGAGTGTGATGCATTGTACATAGTAGTTTCTATTTTTATTTTATCCTTATTTCTTTCATCTTTTGCTAGAGATGACTTTTCTGTGATGATGATGACGTGGTGTTAGCTTATCTCTGTATGCATGCTATTTTGTCATGTCCTAGCTTTTGTTTCAGATATCATATGATATGTTCTGCTTTGCATTTGAAATAGTAACCCACTCTTTTTCTGTATGAATATGGATGAATTTCTGTTATTAGCTGATGTCTAATGATTCATATGTATGCTTTTCATAGAAAACACACCACGCTTCACGCATTGATTGCTTATATCCGGAGTACTGCTTTCCTTTCTCGTATCACTTCTTATTGCATGAATTGTACGCTTCACCTTCAGGTTGATTGAATGTTAGCTAGGATGATATGTCTTGACTAGTTTACTTTTTGAGATTAAACTGAGTAGATTATATTACTTTGCTGAAAGTTGTCGTGCACGTCCTATAGAGTGAACCGAGCGATACATTTATTTCTTTCTCCACATATCTTGAGCATTATTTCTCTATTTGAAATTCATTGGTGAACCCCCCTAGCAAGTCTATTATCGGCATTTCCCCGCTATTATATCCCATGCTCCAATTCCCCAAAATCAAAAAGAAAAAAAATATACATGTATATCCTTCTCTCTTTTGATTTGGGATCGCTTATTCGCTTATGTATATATGTTTCTTCAAAAAAAAGAGAAAAATTGAGAAGAAGAAAAGAGAAGAGAAAAGAAGTTTATAAACGATCACATCTCATACTCTTTCTCTCTTTCTTCCCTCTTTTGTTTTTATTTTTATTTTTATTTATTTTGGAGCTTCAAAAGAAATGGGGAATGTACATATTGATTTGTTTATGCCACCACGCTTATAAATAAGCTCGGGGGAGAGGATCCAATGATGTGTGTGTGTGTGACTACTTGACAGTGCATGATAACCTAGGCTAAGTAATCTTCTGTACTCGGTGAGATTGCTAAAGTTTCACGAAATCGACACTTAGCATTCATTTCATGAAAACCATACATTTCTATTCTTACTATTCCACATTGTGTGATACCTCTTATACTCCTTATAGAAAGCATTCAATTGAAAAGAGTGTGATTTATGATTATGCATACCTCTTTAGATGCTTCAGACGATGTTAATCCTAGAGTGATTCCATATTTCATGCTATTTTGATATTTTGGGGTTTTCTATTTCGAATGCATCATTATACTACGATATCGAGATAAAAGTGTCACGCCCCGCTTCCCAAAAATGTGGAGGCGAGACGTGAGAATGTCCGCTCCGACTTGAAGCTACAAAGCTACAAGTCTGATAAGCGTCAATCAACATTAAACTGCAGGTCCTTGCAACGCGAAACGAAACAAAGATAATAATAAGGGAAATGAGACAAAGAATAAATCTCAGAATATCCATAATAATAAATTCCAACATCGCAGAAAAGCCACCAGGCTAAAATAAAAGAGTCTAAAAGAGGCCCCAGCATGGCCAACAAAAGTACAAGGTACGAAAACAAAGCAATGGTGCTACGCACCGACAACTAACAGCAACCTAAAGAAAAGCAACTCCAAATCAGTCTCTAAGACTGGTCTCCGGTGTCCACCAACTCCTCGTCAAACGCAGGCTCCGGCTCAACGTCAGCAAACACATCATCCTCAGCTACGGTCTCTGGCTCAGGGTCTAACATGTGACACCCAAAAGAGCAAGGGGCACATGTCAGCAAGTCTACAAGAGACTTGTGCAAGGAAACTGAAAGTAGGTAAAAGTAAAGCAATCTAGCAGTTCTAGCATGATGCAATGACATGGCAGTTAAAGTAATGAGTGCGACAAGTAAAGTAAAGTACGAGCATGGCATTTAAACATGGCATGGATGACAAGTTTTACATGAATCATTCACAAAAACAAGTACAAGTCAAGTAAGCACCTCGTGCACAGCGATTACGCCTTTTGGTTAGAGTGGCTGCGCGGGCCAACTCCTAAGCTCAAGTGATCGCTTATCCCTACCCCTCCACATGTATCGGGCATTGGCTTTTGACCAACATATGAGGCCCGCTTCTGGATCACGAGCCAGGAAGTGTTTTATCATGGTGGCATAGTGGTGCACCTAGCCGGACAAGGAAGTACAAGTAGTGTAGCGTGTGCTACGAATGCAACAAACAACTTGGATGACATGTAAGTGCAATGCATGGCAGTTAAAAGTGCGTACAGTTAAGAAATTTAAACGTGACAGATATCAATACATGCATGTCATGGCAGGGTGACGGATCTAGCTTCGTTGTCAAGCTAGACCCTGAAGTTGCGTCTAGAAAGCTATCATTTCACTTTCTAGTCTCTTTTACGCTAAAACAAGGAAGTGGCCCAAAAACTTGGCCCTAAGCAAGAATTGGCAAGTTTCACTTGCCTGCAAGTATCACGTCAGAGAAACACCGTCCAACGAGTCCAAAGTCACAATATCCTACATGCACAAGTCCACCGGCCTACATCCGTTTTATTAATCTTGATTAGTGAATTCTAAAGCATTTAAAATACTTTTAAAACATTGATTTTAGTCTTGATTAGCAGGCAATGGTGTAACGATCTGTTTTCATTGTACGCTTTGACGTGCACGTAGTCTTGTTCGTGCACGTGTTTATTTTAGATGTTGTCTGTATCCGAACCCTATCGTGTGATATGTCGTTGTGTCCCTCTCTGAGAGTATTAGAATTTTGGTGTTGAATCGCAACGTCATTTCACGGGTCGTTCTCTCACGATTTGACCTTGGTTGGAGAGACGTCACGATTCTCACTTTTGACGTGAGACGCTTTTATTTTTAATTTCGATTCTCGTCATCGAAATTGTGATCCGTCTTCTCTGTCTCCTTTCTCTCATCGTCCCGGTCACTCCAGTATTTTTCTTATGATTTTTGAACTTCGTTTGACCTATGTGCACTTTTGGCCCAACTTATTGCATTTTTAAGCCCTAAGCTTCATTGCATTATATCCCCTAGTAATATTATTATTTATATTACATCTGACTTTTGGGCTCAATCTTATTTTACCCACTTGGCACACAGTTTCATGCAAGAAAGAGAGTGTGAGAGTTTTTTTTAACTTGGGCATTTAACAAGTTTAACTTTTTTTTATTAACAATTCATATAGCTAATAGCGCAACCAGCTGTGTAGCTGTCCTAGCCTTCACCCTACATCACGTGCTCCCTCTCCTATTAATAATAAATCTAGGTTCTAGGTTTCACAGCAACCCAAAAACAGAAACTCCATGCGCCAGCCCTAGTTTCCTCCCCACTCACGCAAAACACAGACCACAGCCATTCTTCGCTGTCTCCGACCAAACCCTACCGTCGCCGACCCCCTCTCAACATCCCCGACCTTCCTCCCTCCGTGGCTCCGCCGTAGGCCGCCGAAAACCACCGCAAACCTCCCCGACCCGCTGTAAAACGCTGCAACAGCTGCAGCAGGCCGCCGCCACCGCTGTCGCCACCGTCGCAGCCACCCATCGCCGCCGTGAGATCCCGTGGATCGCCGGAGCACACCCCAAGCCCCACAGCCACTCTCGAGTCCACCTGCAACCACAGCCTAGTTAAAGGTTAGTTATTGAATATTTTCTGTGTTAGAGTTAGGTTTATAATTATATGTGTTGGTTAATTTTTGTGTTAGGATTGTTAATTGCTGTTAGTGTATTGTTATGATTAGATTTCCTGCTGATTAGTTTTCTCTTCTGTGAAGATTCATTGAAATGGAGGATGATTTATTAGATTGATGATGTTAGATTGATAGGGTTTAAACTCTTTCCTGTTTGTATTGGATTAGTCACCTGTAAATGAATTAGTGGCTGTTATAGGTGTTGAAAATTAGTTAGGGTTTAACTCCCTGTCTGTTGAGTTTTAATATATGATGGGTTGGTTGAAATTGTGAGGGTTTTATTAGAAGAATACCTTGATACTTGTAGATCCTCGGGTAGATGATATTCTATTGGAACTGTGCATTTGAACCCAGCTTGGATGATCCTTGTAGGCCTCTGTTTTTCACTTGTTGCATGCAGTATTAATGAACGCAAATGTTTGATTATCGTATTTGTTAGAGGATGGCTATACACGTGAGAGTTTTGCATGTCCCTAATAGTTTCAGAACAGCTTGTATATTCATGGTTATATATATACTTAGTTCAGTTATTATAAGATGTCAGTGGAAGCATTCTTATTGAAATGATGTTAATAAGTTAGAGTGACACTTTAGTTAGTGTATTAAAGTCAGTATTAATATTTGGGTATGCCAGCTTGTTAGAATGCTAGTGGGTATGACATGAACCTCCCTAGGCTAGAGGACCTAATAAAATAATTTATCATTTAGATATGTTGGAGTGAACTAATTCAGAGTTTTTAATCAAACAGAGCACCAGTCGTCCCATAACGTATCGTTTGTCGAGACGAATCCACGTCATCCGACATCACCGGGAACAGGCAAGTGAAACTTGCCATCTTTTTGTTTAGGCCATGTCCTAGGCCGCTTTTTGTACCGTAGCGTAAAAGAGACTAGGCAGTGAAATGATAGCTGCCTAGACGCCTACTTGATCTAGCTTGACAACGAAGCTAGATCCGACATCTTTATCATGCTTGCAATCATACTACCATGTCATGTTTAAATTCAATTAATGGTACGCAAATTATCTGTCCATCGCCATGTCATTGCATGCATTAAATATTCGTCGTGATTGCGTAGCACACGCTACACCTATTGAAATGATACAGGCTAGGTGCACCCCTATGCCAATAACACTTACTAGCTCGTGATCTAGAAGCGAGCTAGTGTGTTGGTGATACCAACGCTCGATACACGTGGAGGGGTAGGGTTAAACGGTCGCTTGAGCGTAGAAGTGAGCCCGTACAGCCACTTCAGCCAAAAGACAGAAACTCTGTGCAAAAGTGATAATCAGTGAAAAGTGATTCGTGAATTAGTGTCTTCCGTAGCCTTTGCTACAACGTGCGTGCTTGTTACTTTATGTCATTTAACTGCTGCATCCATACTTAAAATGTCATGTCATTGCATATTATTAGAACTGCTAGGTCATTCACTTTCTTTCAGTTTCCTTGCACAAGTCTATTTTTAGACTTGCTGACATGTGCCCCTCTCTCTTTTGGGTGTCACATGTTAGACCCTGAGCCAGAGTTTATTGCTGAGGACGAGGTGTTTGTGGACGCCGAGCCTGAGCCTGCGTTTGACGAGGACTTCGTGGACACTGGTGACCAGTCTTAGAGGCTGTTCAGAGTCGCTTGTTAGTTTGATGTTCGTTGTCGGTGCGTAGCACCATTGTTTTCACCTTTGTACTTTTGTTTGTTGGCCGTGTTTGGGCCTTAGACTCTTTCTTTCAGCCTGGTGGCTTTTCTGGATGTTGAAAATTATTATTGTGGACAATTCTAAGATTTGAAAATTATATTTCTGTCTCTTCCTTATTATTATTTTTGTTCAGATCGTGTTTACAGGGACCTGCATATGATTTATTGACGCTTATCAGACTGCAGCTTCACCGCTCCACGTCTGAGCGGACCTTCTCACGTCTCGCCTCCATTTTAGGGAAGCGGGGCGTGACTGGTTTTGTTGGTGGCCCGTGCAGGTCCCTCTGTAACTGCGAATATCGGAATAACGATAATAATATTAGAATGTCCAATAAATAAAGTTCGACATCCGAGTCATAAGCTATGAGTCTAATTATTTTCGTTTTCTGTGTCATTAGATGGCAGGAAGACGGAATACCCGTGCTGGTGGTGGTGTGCCCCCTCCTGTCGAGGAGGATCGGGAGCCCACCAATGGGGTGATCATGCGGATGATGCATCAGATGATGCATGTGTAGCAGGGCATGCTCCAGAATGCCCGGAATGTCATGCCTGCTCGAGCAGTGTAGCCTGTTCAGAATATCCCTCGCTTCGAGCCTGGAGCGAAGCAGTTTCGGGAGCTTGGCCCCGCTTACTTTGATGGGACCGAAGGACCTCTGGCTGCGGATGAATGGACTAGGAACATGGAGGACAACCTGAAGATGTCAAAGGTCAACCCGGCTAGATGGGTAGACTTGGCGAAGAGACAGCTTAAGGATAATGCTCGGAATTGGTCGGATGCAGAGGAGGAGTTACTGGAGGAGCCGATATCTTGGGCTACTTTCAAGTCCAGATTCGACGAGGAATACTGTCCGAAGGCTGCCAAGAGGAAGATGGCGCAGCGCTTCATTGATCTGAAGCAAGGGAGCTTGACGGTGGACCAGTACCACCAGGAGTTCACTAGGCTGAGTCATTTTGCACCGAAGATGGTGCAGGATGCTGATGAGAGAGCCCAGAGGTTTCTGCAGGGGCTTTCTTTGGATCTTCAGAGCTATGTGACTTCTTCTGATGCGGAGTCCTATCAGAAGGTATTGATTGCGGCGAAGAGGCAGGAGCGGATAGTGAACCAGAAGAGAGGACAGATGTCTGGAGCTGGGAAGAGGCCTGTGGAGCAGGCCAGGGCAGTGATGAGACCAGGATTCAAGCCCAACCAGCCAGCTCAGTTCAAGAGGCCAGGTGGGCCTGTTTTGAAGACGTGCAATCATTGCGGCAAGCCGGGTCATGTGAAGGACCAGTGCAGGAGGCTTTTGGGTCAATGCTTGGGCTGTGGCGATGCTTCACATACTTTGAAGGATTGCCCGAGCATCAAGCAGCCTTGGAAGGGACCTGTTGCAGCATAGTCGTTGCAGCAGAGAGCACCGGCACCTGCTGGGCGTGGAGCATCTCTTGTTCCACAGAGGCAGGCTTTTCAGCAGGCCGTGCAGCCGAGGAGGCAGGCTTTTCTGATGACAGAGGTGGAGAGCATGGCTGTGGATGAGGTTATCGCAGGTAACTCTCTTTCTAGCCGTTTCTTTCCTTAGTTAGTCTTAGTTATGAGATTATGTTTGGTTGCTTGCATATGTTTGTTTGCTAGAATAGGGTTTGATTGCTAGACTGTCTGTTAGGTGTGATTCTGGTTTGCACATTTCCTGCACGAGTCCTCTTTAACTCTGGTGCATCGATGTGCATCCTATCCCGGAGCTTCGTGGAGAAGCATTCCTTGACGAAGTCCCCTCTTCCCAAGAGTTGGAATATCGTTACAGGGAATGGCGTGGTCTCAGTGCATCGTGGTTGCAATTCTTGCCCTTTGGTGGTCTGTGGACATGAGCTTTACGCTGATTTTATTGTCCACGACATCATCAACTACGATGCAGTCCTTGGAATGGATTGGCTTACGAGCTTCTATGCTACTATCGACTGTCGGAGGAAGAAGGTGGTGTTCGAGATCCCCGGACATCCAGTGTTTGAGTTCAGCCGAGGTAGCAGTTCGCTTGGCCCTGTCAGATTTCGAGCTAGACCGGTGGAGATTGTGTCTATGCAGATGGAGCAGGATAGACCAGCTGTGGTGCAAGAATTCGATGACGTCTTCCCCGAGGAGATGTCTGGACTGCCGCCCGACCGAGCTCTTGAGTTTTCTATTGATCTTATTCCGGGAGCGTAGCCCATTTCGAAGGCACCATATCGTATGGCTCCAGCAGAGTTGGAGGAGTTGCGTAGGCAGCTGGATGAGCTTTTACAGAAGGGTTATATCAATCCTAGTGTGTCTCCGTAGGGAGCACCGGTACTGCTGGTGAAGAAGAAGGATGGTTCGTGTCGCATGTGCGTGGACTACAAGGAGCTGAATGCTGTGACCATCAAGAATAAATACCCATTGCCTCGCATCGATGACATTTTTGATCAGCTTGGAGGATCGAGGGTGTTCTCTAAGTTGGATCTGAGGAGTGGTTATCACCAGCTGAAGGTGAAGAAGGAGGACATCCCGAAGACAACATTCAGGACGAAGTATGGTCACTACGAGTTCGTGGTTATGCCTTTCGGTGTAACCAACGCACCCGCAGTTTTTATGAACCTGATGAATCTGATCTTCTACGACTTTCTAGACAAGTTTGTCGTTATCTTTATTGACGACATCCTGATCTATTCAAAGTCGGAGGAAGAGCATGCATCGCACTTGAGGACAATGTTGGAGATTTTGAGGAAGCATCGTTTGTATGCTAAGTATTCGAAGTGCGAGTTTTGGCTGGACAGAGTTGCTTTTCTCGGGCATGTGGTGTCAGGTGATGGGATTTTAGTGGATCCTGAGAAGATTAAGGCTATCAGAGAGTGGCCTGTTTCGCAGTCAGCGTCCGAGATCAGGAGTTTCCTCGGGCTTGCGGGTTATTATCGGTGCTTTATTAAGGATTTCTCCCGTAATGCAGAGCCGATGACCAGACTGACGCGGAAGGATGTACCATTTGTTTGGTCTGATGGTTGTGAGAAAGCCTTTGGTGTTCTGAAGGAGAGATTGACGACTGCCCCTGTTCTTGCTGTGTCCGATCGGAGTGGAGGATTTGAGATCTTTTACGATGCTTCTGGCAAGGGTCTCAGTTGTATGTTGCACCAGCATGGGCACGTGGTTGCGTATGCTTCTCGACAGCTTAAGGCTCATGAGAAGAATTACCCGACACACGATTTGGAGTTGGTTGCAGTCGTGTTTGCGCTGAAGATTTGGAGGCACTTCCTGCTGAGTGAGAAGGTGAAGATCTTCACCGATCACAAAAGCTTGAAGTACATTTTTACGCAGAAGGAGCTCAACATGCGACAGTGTCGATGGTTAGAGCTCATGGCAGACTATGAGATTGATTTGCAGTATCACCCTGGCAAGGTGAATGTGGTTCCAGATGCGCTGAGCAGACTTCCAGCGGTGATGATGTTGACTTCACAGTGGAGATTGCAGCAGGATTTTTGCGAGTCTGGTATTGAGATTGTTCTTCCTGGAGAGACCTCTTCGTTGATGAGTATGCAGATACAGTCGTCGATTGTGGATAGGATCAAGGCTGGGCAGGCTGGAGATCCGAAGCTGGTGAAGATTCGGGAGCAGGTAGAAGCCGGTCTACGGACTGACTTCTTGATTCATGAGGACGGCTCGCTGAGGTATGGAGCCAGGTTGTGTGTGCCAGCTGGAGATATCAGAGAGGAGTTATTAGTTGAGGCACACAGTTCGCCGTATTCTGTACATCCTGGTGGTACCAAGATGTACAAAGATCTTCGTCTGAACTATTGGTGGCATGGTATGAAGAGGAGTGTGGCTCGGAGTGTAGCCAAGTGCCTAGTTTGCCAGCAGGTGAAGGCGGAGCATCAGCGTATGGCAGGGTTGCTACAACCGCTTCCGATTCCGGAGTGGAAGTGGCAACACATCACTATGGACTTTGTGACTGGACTACCTCGGAGTCCGAAGCAGAATGATGCGATTTGGGTGATCGTAGATCGATTGACCAAATCAGCGCACTTTATTCCATTCCGAGTAGGACAGTCCACTGAGACGCTAGCGAGGAGATACATGGAGGTAAATTCTTTTACTCTCCATTTCCATTCCCTTTTCCTAGTTTAGATAGTGATGTAATGTGAATCGTGCAGGAGATCGTACGACTTCACGGAGTCCCTGTGAGTATCGTGTCAGACAGAGACACGAGATTTACATCTCAGTTTTGGCAGAGTCTGCAGAAGAGCTTGGGTACGAGTCTGAGTTTCAGCACGGCGTACCATCCGCAGACGGAGGACATGCTGAGGGCGTGTATGTTGGACTTCAAGGGATCTTGGGAGGATCACCTCCATCATATTGAGTTTGCATACAATAACAGCTACCAGGCGAGTATTGGCATGGCGCCTTTCGCCGCACTTTATGGGAAGAAATGTCGATCGCCACTGAGCTGGGATGACATTGGAGACATGGAGTTGTTAGGGCCTGAGATGATTGTGGAGGCAGTGGATGTTGTGAGGAACATCCGGGAGAAGCTGAGGATTGCGCAGGTCCGTTTCAAGCATTGGGCAGATGCTAAACGGAGGCCCTTGGAGTTTCAGCCTGGGGATCACGTCTTCCTGAAGATCTCTCCGAATCGCTGAGTTATCCGATTTGGGAAGAGAGGCAAGCTGAGTCTGAGGTACATTGGGCTGTTTGACGTCCTGGAGAGAGTTGGGGAGGTGGCTTATCGCTTGGCGTTGCCACCGTCACTGGAGGGTGTTCACGATGTATTTCACGTATCTCAGTTACGTCGATACGTCAGTGATCCGTCCCATGCTGTGGATTTCTCGGAGATCACGGTTCGTCCAGATCTTACCTATGACCAGCAGCCAGTTGAGATTTTGGATCGACGGCAGAAGCAGCTGAGGAATAAGACTGTCGACTTGGTTCGAGTGCAGTGGCGTCATGGTTCTCCTGGGGAGTCTACCTGGGAGCGTGAGGATGCCATGAGAGAACGCTTCCCGCACCTCTTCCCGAGCAGTGCATAATGTTGATTCCGAGGACGGAATCATTTCTAAGGTGGGGAGGATGTAACGATCTGTTTTCATTGTACGCTTTGACGTGCACGTAGTCTTGTTCGTGCACGTGTTTATTTTAGATGTTGTCTGTATCCGAACCCTATCGTGTGATATGTCGTTGTGTCCCTCTCTGAGAGTATTAGAATTTTGGTGTTGAATCGCAACGTCATTTCACGGGTCGTTCTCCCACGATTTGACCTTGGTTGGAGAGACGTCACGATTCTCACTTTTGACGTGAGACGCTTTTATTTTTAATTTCGATTTTCGTCATCGAAATTGTGATCCGTCTTCTCTGTCTCCTTTCTCTCGTCTTCCCGGTCACTCCAGTATTTTTCTTATGATTTTTGGACTTCGTTTGACCTATGTGCACTTTTTGGCCAAACTTATTGCATTTTTAAGCCCTAAGCTTCATTGCATTATATCCCCTAGTAATATTATTATTTATATTACATCTGACTTTTTGGCTCAATCTTATTTTACCCACTTGGCACACAGTTTCACGCAAGAAAGAGAGTGTGAGAGTTTTTTTTAACTTGGGCTTTTAACAAGTTTAACTTTTTTTTATTAACAATTCATATAGCTAATAGCCCAACCAGCTGTTTAGCTGTCATAGCCTTCACCTACATCACGTGCTCCCTCTCCTATTAATAATAAATCTAGGTTCTAGGTTTCACAGCAACCCAAAAACAGAAACTCCATGCGCCGGCCCTAGTTTCCTCCCCACTCATGCAAAACACAGACCACGGCCATTCTTCGTTGTATCCGACCAAACCCTGCCGCCACCGACCCCCTCTCAACATCCCCGACCTTCCTCCCTCCGTTGCTCCGCCGTAAGCCACCGGAAACCACCGCAAACCACCCCGACCCACTGTAAAACGCAGCAGCTGCTGCAGCAGGCCGCCGCCGCCGCTGCCGCCGCCGCCGCATCCACCCACCGCCGCCGTGAGTTCCTGTGGATCGCCGGAGCACACCCCAAGCCCCGCAGCCACTCTCGAGTCCACCTACAACCACAGCCTAGTTAGAGGTTAGTTATTGAATATTTTCTGTGCTAGAGTTAGGTTTATAATTATATGTGTTGGTTAATTTTTGTGTTAGGATTGTTAATTGTTGTTAGTGTATTGTTATGATTAGATTTCCTGCTGATTAGTTTTCTCTTCTGTGAAGATTCATTGAAATGGAGGATGATTTATTAGATTGATGATGTTAGATTGATAGGGTTTAAACTATTTCCTGTTTGTATTGGATTAGTCACCTGTAAATGAATTAGTGGTTGTTATAGGTGTTGAAAATTAGTTATGGTTTAACTCCCTGTCTGTTGAGTTTTAATATATGATGGGTTGGTTGAAATTGTGAGGGTTTTATTAGAAGAATACCTTGATACTTGTAGATCCTCGGGTAGATGATATTCTATTGGAACTGTGCATTTGAACCCAGCTTGGATGATCCTTGTAGGCCTCTGTTTTTCACTTGTTGCATGCAGTATTAATGAACGCAAATGTTTGATTATCGTATTTGTTAGAGGATGGCTATACACGTGAGAGTTTTGCATGTCCCTAATAGTTTTAGAACAGCTTGTATATTCATGGTTATATATATACTTAGTTCAGTTATTATAAGATGTCAGTGGAAGCATTCTTATTGAAATGATGTTAATAAGTTAGAGTGACACTTTAGTTAGTGTATTAAAGTCAGTATTAATATTTGGGTATGCCAGCTTGTTAGAATGCTAGTGGGTATGACATGAACCTCCCTAGGCTAGAGGACCTAATAAAATAATTTATCATTTAGATATGTTGGAGTGAACTAATTCCGAGTTTTTAATCAAACAGAGCACCAGTCGTCCCATAACGTATCGTTTGTCGAGACGAATCCACGTCATCCGACATCACCGGGAACAGGCAAGTGAAACTTGCCATCTTTTTGTTTAGGCCATGTCCTAGGCCGCTTTTTGTACCGTAGCGTAAAAGAGACTAGGCAGTGAAATGATAGCTGCCTAGACGCCTACTTGATCTAGCTTGACAACGAAGCTAGATCTGACATCTTTATCATGCTTGCAATCATACTACCATGTCATGTTTAAATTCAATTAATGGTACGCAAATTATTTGTCCATCGCCATGTCATTGCATGCATTAAATATTCGTCGTGATTGCATAGCACACGCTACACCTATTGAAATGATACAGGCTAGGTGCACCCCTATGCCAAAAACACTTCCTGGCTCGTGATCCAGAAGCGAGCTAGTGTGTTGGTGATACCAACGCTAGATACACGTGGAGGGGTAGGGTTAAACGGTCGCTTGAGCGTAGAAGTGAGCCCGTACAGCCACTTCAGCCAAAAGACGGAAACTCTGTGCACAAGTGATAATCAGTGAAAAGTGATTCATGAATTAGTGTCTTCCGTAGCCTTTGCTACAACGTGCGTGCTTGTTAATTTATGTCATTTAACTGCTGCATCCATACTTAAAATGTCATGTCATTGCATATTATTAGAACTGCTAGGTCATTCACTTTCTTTCAGTTTCCTTACACAAGTCTATTTTTAGACTTGCTGACATGTGCCCCTCTCTCTTTTGGGTGTCACATGTTAGACCCTGAGCCAGAGTTTGATGCTGAGGACGAGGTGTTTGTGGACGCCGAGCCTGAGCCTGTGTTTGACGAGGACTTCGTGGACACTGGTGACCAGTCTTAGAGGCTGTTCAGAGTCGCTTGTTAGTTTGATGTTAGTTGTCGGTGCGTAGCACCATTGTTTTCACCTTTGTACTTTTGTTTGTTGGCCGTGTTTGGGCCTTAGACTCTTTCTTTCAGCCTGGTGGCTTTTCTGGATGTTGAAACTTATTATTGTGGACAATTCTGAGATTTGAAAATTATATTTCTGTCTCTTCCTTATTATTATTTTTGTTCCGATCGCGTTTACATGGACCTGCATATGATTTATTGACGCTTATCAGACTGCAGCTTCACCGCTCCACGTCTGAGCGGACCTTCTCACGTCTCGCCTCCATTTTAGGGAAGCGGGGCGTGACAAATGGGTTGGCGGTCCTAGGGGTGCAAAGCGTTACCTCAACACGACACGAAAGCTACACTGGCGTCGGGTAGCGACGCCAGGGGTTGGAATGAAAGAACGCGCTCCAAGTCCTGATTCAAAAATAGATTTCTCGCTGGAAAGATCAGAGCAGCAACCGGAGCAACGAATCCATATTCCAAAGCTAGCACGTGCGACGACGGGCTACGACGTATCGCAACGTCGTACACGGCAAATCCTCGAAGAGAAAGCACCTAGGTGGGGGCCATAGTAGTCCTAGGGACCAATAGGGGACCCACAATAACTCTGGAGAACTTGGGGGGGGCCCACGGTGGCAAGCGGTGCAACGGGTGCGGGGTTGCGACGAATGGCTCTCGGTCAGACACCTTCGGTGCAGGAGATTGGCTCGGTCGGTGCGGGGGGAACAGCTGTGCACAGCTGCGGGTGCGGTGCGGGGGTCGGGGCTCCCGGTCGGTGCAGAGCAAGCCGTCGGTCAGGCGCTGCGGACAAGCGTTGCAACGTTTGCAACGTTGCAACGGAGCGGGCTTCAGTCGGTGCGGGCGGGCGCCTCGGTCAGACTCGGTGCGGAGTGTGCGACAGGATCGGGGCGATGCGGGGTGCGGAGCGGGCGCTGAGCGGGCGGGGTCTCTCGGTCTGACCGAGAGATCCTCTCGGTCGGTGCGGACTTGGTGCGGAGTGGCTGTGCAGCGGTGCGGAGGGGGCGCTGAGCGGGGGCGGCTGTCGGTCGGTGCGGGGAAACGGAGCTGTTTTCATCGGTCGGTGCAGGGCTTGGCTGTCGCAACGTTGCGACGAATCGTCGCAAGTGGGTTTTGGGGCTTTGGAAGCGGCTAGGGTTAATTTCTTGCGAAAATGAGTCTTCCTAAGGGTTGTTTATATAGTGTAGAGGGGTTGACTTGGTCTAGGGCTAATCCTAATGGGATTAGGAGTTTAAAATAATTTAAAATTCAAACTCTCTTTCCTAATCACATAGGGATTGGGTGCGGCCAAGATAGGGGCTAGAATTTGGCTCAAAAATTGTTTGAAACGTTTTAAACTTAAATAAACTTTATTTGGCCGAAAATAATTTAAAACGTAGCTATTAAAAATATTTTAAACCTTGCTAAAAATATAAAGTAGGTCAAATGAGCTTCAAAAATTATAAAATAAATATCGGGGTGATCGTGATGATGAAAGAAAGGTAACTACGAAGACGGATCTCAATTTCGACGTCGGACGAAGAAACTAAAAATAGAAACGTCTCCCGTCAAAAGTGAAAATCACAACGTCTCATCGAATAAGATCAAATTGTGGGAGAACGACCCGAGAGATGTCGTTCCAAATTAGTGCCACAATTTACTACTCTCAGAGACGTTCACAACGGCATATCACATCAAAGTGTTCACAAACAAACAAAGTCTAAAATAAACACGTGCACAGTCAAAAACACGTGCACGAACAAAGTACAACGAAAAGTGGTCGTTACAAAAAGTCTGTGACATGTGTTTTATATTCGATGTATGCTATATGAGTAAGCAAAACCCACGTCCTGAGAAAAATGATCTAGCACCCCCCTTCTTCGCTTTCTATTCTATTTTTATTTTTATTTTCCTTCTTTTCCATTATTTTGCCCGTCGGGTTTGCTTTTTACTCATCTTCCTCGAGGATGAGTAAGAGTTAAGCTTGGGGGATTTTGATCACTCCATATTTTACACCCTTTTTCTGCATGTTTGCATGCCACTTTGATCGCTCATATCGCGTTTTTCGCGATTATTCGACAATATTGCGATGATTTTCACGATTTCTTGTTTTTGTCGTATTTCAGGAGATATGGAGCGATTCGGAGTGATTTTAAGATCAAGAGGATTTACACCCACTCCGGAGTGTCACCCAAGGCTCTTTTGAGGGCTATTCGACGATGGAAGACAAGTGGAAGAAGAAGGAACTTCGTAGGAGCGACGAGGAGGAGAAACGAAGAAGATTGGGCATCTACAGCATGTCACTCGGCCGAGTGAAGCACTCACTCAGCCGAGCAATAAGACCACTCGGCCGACCAGACCGGACACGCACCACAGAAGGAAATCAGCGTGCACTCGGCCAAGTGACGATAGTCCACTCGGCCGAGTATGGAGATCCCCTCGCCCGAGTGGCACGGGAAAATCCACCCATCAAAGGAGCCGACTTACTGGAATCTGTCAGGCGATTGAGGGTTCCGACTCGGCCGAGTACCGAATGCCTCTCGGCCGAGTGAGTAAAGACACTCGGCCGAGTCACCTCCGAAGACAGACCCCCGAAAATCACCGACTTACTGGAAATGTACAGGGTTTGTCACTCGACCGAGTGACATTTGTCACTCGGCCGAGTGAGCCGCTCCGCCTGCTGCGTAAAGTGCGATTTCTGGGCTGCGCAGGGGCATTTTGGTCACGATTTTCTGGGCGATTTTGAGGGGTATTTAAACCCAGTTTTTGCCCTAGTTTAGGAGGACTTTTTTGATACTTTTTGGCAGCCTTTTTGAGAGCTTTTTAGATCATTAGATTTAGTTTTTTTGGGGAGATTAAAAAGGTTACTTTTGTTGGATGCTATTGGATTCTCAATAGTTTGTCTCTCTTCTTATCAAAAACCCTATTTTTGTTGATAATTTCTCTATTGCAATGAATTGTGGTGATTTTGCTATTGATTTTCTTATGAATTGCATGACGATTAGTGAGTAGTTTTATCGTCTTAGGGTGTAGGGATGAACCCTATAGACCCTATTTCTAAATTGTGATGAATTGGTGAAATTCTTGCTAGAATTGATTAGGGTTAGTTTGGGATTGATTAATTACGGATAGCTAGGGATTCATATCGATTGGGATTTATAAGAGATTGGGTCCCAATTGATAGGAAGCCCTAGAAATTCGATTTAGATTTACGATTGGACTCCTCTAGAATTGGTTTGCAAGAGATTGGACCTAAGCTAGGGTTTTCAATCGTGATTCTATACCGATGCCCGTTTGCAAGAGATTGGACGGGTAGGAACTATCTCAACCTTGGTCGTAGCTCGAGTTTGCACGAGAGTGGGCTCGAGATACGATTGAACGATGATGTCGTTCTTCACGCTAGCGGCTTAGGTTAGGGTTTGCAAGAGATTGGGCCCTACCCTAGGTTCGCTATAGACCGGCAATAGCGCGAGAGAGTGAGCTTGGTTCTACATTTATTTGCGACTAGTTCACCTAAGATTCAAGTCTAGCAATGATGAAACCTATGGATCACAACGATGAGATACGGTCCGTAGCGGGAATTCCCTATCCCTAGGCGTTTTATTTTATTGATATTTCCATCGACATTTGAACGATTGTGACCATTTCACCCCTATTCTCGACCATTTTGATAGCTAGGTGATTGGAAGGAGACACTGTCATTGTTCCTCCCTGAGTTCGATACCCGCTCGCTGCTACACCGTGCGCTTGCGGTAAGACTACGAGTCGCTTGTCCCGGGTGCGTGTGTATCCCGGGGCAACGATCAGGTATTAACTTAAATTTTATTACGCTAATTTGTTGTTCTGCTAAATTGCTTTACGCTAAATTTTTTACTTTGTTTAATTTAATGGATCATGCTTCTCCACAATCTTTTACAAGACACTTTTAATTTCAAAGTTTAGGTTTCCATGATAATTTTCCCCCAAAAAAATTTAATCTCCACAATCTTTTCCAAGACATTTTTAATTTCAAAGTTTTGGTTTCCAAGACACTTGTTCTCCCAAAATTTAAGTTTTCCCACTAAAATTTTCACAAAATCCAATCTCAACCATTGATTTACCAAGATTAAATCTCAGCCACTCTTAATCTTGTCCTAGTCAGCCATAGAATTCAAAAAAGTTGTCAAATGTATAATAGATAAGTTAAATATGTTTCCGTCTAGCTAGTTTTCACACTTTCCATGAATTCCTACAAGTCAGCTCAACTACCATGATATCTCCCTCAAGTCACACATACTTATCATCCTACAACCATATGTCATGCACTTATACAAGCTATGAGTGACTAATTACCTCAGGTTGCTAAATTCTATAAGTGTCGACCAACATGTTCACAAGCTCACCAAAAGTACGTTGTTTTGAGCTTACTCAAATCATGCCACACCTTATCCCTTTTCTTTAATTTTTTCTTTTCTTTTTTAGTTTTAGAACTTAAATTGATTCATATAACGAGCTTTAGGTCAATAGCTCCTAGAACGCTCGGTCTTAGGGTAGTAGGCTAAGAGGGACCCCTCAAACTTAATGGCTCGAATCATTTAAGTCCAATTCTTATTTTCGTCGTGCCCTCCTCCATAACCTATCTTATCGACACGGATTCTCAATGCTTCTTGAGGCATTGGAATCCGGCTACTAAAAGAGGGTTGGAAGAATGGTCGCAATTTATTCTATACACATTATATTTTTGTGTGTGTGTGTGTGTGTGAGCAAAACTCTCAACTAATCACCATGATGAGTTTGCTTACAAGTTTAAGCTTACCACTCTTTGGTTTAGTACCTCATCAAATTAATTACTCAAAGTTGACTCATGCATGTTATAAGATTGTAATAAACTAAACATGGGCTGCATGAGGTGAGAAATCATATGTACATGAGTGAAAATCTTAGGATTCATGTCAAGTGTGTCCTAAAATGTAGGAAATGCATCATTAACCATGTTGTAATACTATTCAAGCATATGAGTGTTTCATTCAAGTTCTGTGAAGTGTGTTCAAATCACGAGGCTAAACAAGTAACATTGATGACACACCTAACTTTACACATTTATTCCTCATATAAACATGCATAGTAAAGAAAAATTTTAATAGTAATAAGAATAAAGAAGAATGCGTTTAAATGCAAAAATTTTCAAAACTTTTACAGCCTCCTTAAAATCTACATTGTCCTCAATGTAAGGCAAAGTGATATATTTATGAAAATGTAAAATAAGCAAGCAAAAACTATAACTAAATATACTTCTAATACTACTAAAAGCTAAGAGTAAGAAAGAACACACCCATCTAGGTGCCACCCAAGGGTGGGTCAATAAGCATCGTGGTGTTTGCATCTTTCATCTATGGCTCATGATAGTGCTTGAGTCTCTGGCCATTTACTTTGAATTCGCTCACATCCCTTGGGTTTGTTAGTGGAATGGCCCCATGTGGGAACACTTCCTTGACTATGAATGGGTCGAACCACCGGGAACACAACTTTCATGTAAACAGATGGAGCCTTGAGTTGTAAAGGAGAACTTTTTGGCCATTTGTGAACTCTCTCCTCAAGATCATTCAGTCATGTGCGGTCTTCTTCCTTAGCTAATTCGGTGTTATCGTATGCTTCTTGCCAAAATTCCCCAAGCTCCACTATCTGTAACCTACGAGTATCAAGAGAAGAATCCAAGTTAGTGTGGAATTGCTTTGCAGCCCAATATGATTTATGTTCAAGCTCTACAAGAAGGTGACAAAATTTTCTAAAGATTAAGCAGTAAGGAGACATCCCTAAAATGTTTTTGTAGGCCATCATGTAATCCCATGAAGCGTCGCATAGACATGTGCTTCAATCCCTTTTCAATGGATTTGCCCTCTTTTGGAGGATCCCCTGGATTTTTCCTATCTGCGAGCTATGCTTGGCTGTTTGTTTGGGGGTAATAAGGAGTGGATACCTTGTGTGTCACCCTGAATTTCTTCATTAGCTTCGCAAACAAACGATTGCAGAAGTGTGATCCTCCATCGCTTATAATAGCCTTTGGTATCCCGAACCTTGCAAATATGTATTCTTTTAAAAAGTTTAGCATGACTGTGGCATTGTTGGTCCTGCAAGGAATAGCTTCCACCCATTTAGAAACATAATCGATTGCAACCAAAATATAAGTATAGCCAAATGAGGGTGGAAAAGGACATAGGAAATCAATGCCCCAATAATCAAATAGTTCAATCTCTAGGATGTGGTTTAATGGCATCATATTTCTTTTTGTCATGGTTCCTACCTTTTGACTTGCACTACAAGTCTTGCAATAAGCATGAATGTCTTTGAACATGGAAGGCCAATAGAAACCAAAATGCAATATTTTAGCTACCGTCTTATTACCAAAGAAATGCCCCCCACATACCCCATCATGGCAAAATTTAATTACACTTTCTACTTCATGATCGGGGATGCCTCACCTAATAATTTGATCACTACAATACTTATAAAGGTATGGATCATCAAAGAAGAAATATTTTACCTCATGTTTAAAGTGTTTAAGATCTTGTAGGTACCAAGTGTTCGGAGTCTTACCAGTGACTAAATAATTTACAATGTTCGCGTACCATGGTAAGGAGGTGACGCTAAAAATATGTTCATACGGGAAGGAGTCGTCCAACGGTGTGCTGCTGGCCTCCGAATCCAATGTCAATCGTGATAGGTGGTCGGCCACTTGGTTTTCCACACACTTCCGGTCTTTGATCTTCACCTTAAATTCATGCAGTAATAAGACCCAATGGATTAGTCTTGGTTTAGCATCTTTTTTTGATAGCAAGTATTTCATTGCAGAAGGAACAGTATGAATAATTATTGGAAAACCCAAGATGTAGCTCCTAAATTTATCCAGTGCAAACACCACTGCTAGCAGCTCATTCTCTATAGTAGTGTAATTCTTTTGATCCGCGGTCAAAGTCCTGCTAGCGTAGTATATTACCACTGATGGCTTCCCTTTTCTTTCCCAAGCACAGTGCCAATGGCGTAGTTGTAGGCGTCACACATGATCTCAAATGGTAAGCTCCAATCTAGAACATGAAAAATGGGAGCTGAGGTTAGTGTCTTTTTCAAATAATCAAAAGAGATTTAACACTCATATGTCCAAATAAACTCAGCATTTAAAGTAAGCAAATTGCAAAATGGACGTGAGAAAGCGCTAAAGTCCTAAATGAAATGCCTATAAAAGCCGGCGTGGCCAAGGAAAGAATAGATGTCCTTCATGCATTTAGGTCTAGGGAGCTTCTCGATTACCTGCACTTTGGCCTTATCAACTTGAATCCCTTCTTTGGAGACTACATGTCCAAGGACCAAGCCCTCAATCGTCATGAGGTGGAATTTATCCCAATTAAGAAGGAGATTCTTCTCGATGCACCTGTCAAGGACCAAAGCTAGGTTAGATGGGCAATCATCGAAAGAGCTACCAAAAACAAAAAAATCATCCATAAATACATCCACACACTTTTTAATCATATCATCAAGATACCAAACATACATCTCTGAAAAGTAGCAGGGGCATTACAAAGACCGAATGGCATCCTCCAGAATGCAAATATGTCGAAAGGACATGTGAATGTGGTCTTTTCTTTGTCCTCCAGGGCTATCTCTATTTGGTAATATCCAAAGTAACCGTCCAAGAAGCAATAATACTCGTGACCTGCTACCATCTCTAAGATTTGGTCAAGGAATGGTAGATGAAAGTGGTCTTTTCTTGTTTGGGCATTTATCTTTCGAAAGTCTATACACATTCACCATCCCGTAGTGGATCTAATTGGGATTTGCTCATCACTCTCATTTCTCACTACGATAAGGCCACATTTTTTGGTGCCACTTGTGTAGGGCTCACCCATCTACTATTGGATATGGGTTAAATAATACCCGCTTCTAAAAGCTTAAGGACATCTCCCTTAACCTCCTCTTTTAACATAGGGTTTAACCTATGTTACATCTCTTTCGTGTGTTTGACGGTGTCCTCTAAGTAGATGTGGTGTTTGCAAATTAGGGGGATTATTCCGTTTACGTCGACCATAGTCCATCCTATGGCTCCCCTATAGGCTCTTAAAACATTTAATAATGCATTCTCCTACTCTAAAGAGAGTTTAGAAGATATTACCACGGGGAATGTATTATTGTTACCCAAGAACGCATACTTAAGGAAATCCAAAAGTGGCTTCAAATCAGGCTTTGTTTCCCCCACTTTCGATAGAATTTGAGTTGGCACAAATGGCGATAACGGTTCAAAATGTGGCTCCCACACAGCATTAAGCTCCTCCACGTTTTCCTGCAAGAACGACATTTCATCAATATTGACACAAAATGAATCAATACAAGTCATGGCATTATTAAATTCGAAATCGAAATGTTCATCCACAACGACATCAAGAATATCTACCATGTTCACCTCTTCCATCTCATCACTCACCCTTGGATTTTTGCATGAATTGAAAATGTTTAAATCAAGGGACATGTTTCCAAAAATGAGTTTGAGTTGGCCATCCCTACAATTGATTAAACTATTGCAAGTGGTTAGGAATGGCCTACCCAAAATGATGGACATGGATTGACTAACTTCGGTTCCTTGGATATCTAAGACTATAAAGTCCACGGGATAATAAAAGTGGTCCACTTGGATAAGCACTGTCTCTACGCATCCCTTGGGGACTTTAATGGATCTATCTGCCAATTGTAGTGTGACAGATGTAGATCTAAGTTCTCCTAGCCCAAATTGGGTAAAGACATGGTAAGGCAGAATATTAACACTCGATCCCAAATCTACCAATGCATGTCCTATCTTTTTCATGCCAATCATGCAAGGTATCATGGGTGCACCGGGATCACAAAATTTCGGAGGTGTGTAAATAATATCATTGACTTGTTCCATTAAAAACGCTTTCTTCCTAACATGCAATTGCCTTTTGACCGTGCACAATTATTTTAAAAAATTTTGCATATCCATGGATTTGGTTTATTGTATCTAATAACGGAATATTTATTTGGCACCTTTGAAAATTTTCACGAATTTTGGATTGGTACTTATCTTTTTTTGTGGGCACCAATCTTGATGGGAAGGGTGTGTGAGGTGTGTATGGCGTGGGCTCCTCATCGTCATTAACTTGATTGCTTGGGCCTTTGCTCATGTTATCTTCTTCATCTTGCACCCTCTCTTGGTTCTCTTGAGTTAATGGTTCTTCTTCTTCTTCCAACTCTTGTAGTTGCAGGCCCAGTTTCTCTATCTCTTTACCACTTCTAAGAGTGGTCATCGCTTGGTAAGGCTTTATATTTCCTCCTCCCAACGTTGATGATTAAGTTTTGGGGTTCAGGAGGGGTTGAGATGGTAACTTTTCCTTGTCCAAATTCATCGCAAACTTCACCAAGCTCTCGGTTATTTGCTGAAACATCTAAAATGACTACCCTTGAGCTTGTTGAATTTGTTAGAACTGAGTTTGTAGTTGTAGCATTTGGGTCTACTACAGTTGGATGAGCAGCTAAAGTATGTCTCCAATAGCAGGTTGTGCTGGTTCATGCGTTGCCTTAGAATTCCTCCTTCGACTTCCTCATTGGTAATTGGGTTGAAATGGTGGTGCCTTGTAAGAAGGGGCTGCTAGTTATTGCCTTTGGGGACCCCAATTCAAATTT
Organism: Scilla litardierei; assembly: GCA_030789695.1. Taxonomy (NCBI): domain Eukaryota; kingdom Viridiplantae; phylum Streptophyta; class Magnoliopsida; order Asparagales; family Asparagaceae; genus Scilla; species Scilla litardierei. The sequence continues at coordinate 214,202,481 of CM061133.1, forward strand.
GGTTAATTCTTCCAAGTTGAGTTGTATGAATTGGAGATGTAGCCTTGGAAATTTGAATTCACTTGGTTTAACGTGGTAGGGGCATGCAAAATGTTCTTTATGGATGGTAGTAGCTTGGGACAAGCGGTAACTTCATGACCAGTGTAGTCACACAACGAGCATACTTGTTTTACTTCCACCTCATGTACACCTTTCATCTTTAACTCTTGGAGTTTCCTAGTAACGAGTGCTTCCATCTTGGCCTCCATGGACTCCTCAGGCTTGAGTGTGTAAGGTCCACCCTCCCTTGTTGGTTGGAAAGATGGAACTTTTGCCCCTCCATAATCTGAAGTGGTGTCCCAACTTTGCGCATTCTATGTAATACTCTTCAAGTACTCCCATGCTTCCTCAGGTTCCTTATCAAAGAATCTGCTGATACATGATGTGTCCATATTTTACATTCATCTATCGCATCATTTCATGCCATTTTAGTCGTCCAAAACTTATATTTGTCGCTCATTTAATTGTTTATCGTATTATATCACTTTCAGATCTTTATTCTCATTTTCAGGAGTTTTGAGGTGATTTGGAGCAAATTGGGGTTATGGACACATCCGAGGTCGCCAGAGCATCCATGGCGTCGTCTCCTATGTGCTTAACCTGATGGAAGAGAAGAATTGAGGAGAAGAAGGAGACAGAAGGAGAAGAGAAATATATGGAGATATGCACTGAAATTCCAATCTACTCGATCGAGTGCATCAGCACTCAACCGAGCGGACATACAGATCGAAAGAGGAGCTTCCCAGCTGATGTGCACGCTTCACTCGACCGAGTAGAGAGACTACTCGGTCAGATCAACTCGGCTGGCTAATTCAATTCCAAATGCAAATCGAAGAAGGAGAGCGCAAAGGCACTTGACCGAGCGTTGCAGCCGCTCGGTCGAGCTGAATCCAAATAGAGCGACGATTTTGAAGGCTTTCCCAACCTACTGTAGCTCGACCGAGCAGATCGACGACTCAACCGAGTACTTCAACTACTCGATCGAGCTGAACCAATTTCCAGAGCGGCATTTTGAAGCTAAAGCGGCATCCAACTGTAGCTCGACCGAGCATGAAGGCTACTCAACCGAGTGCAACTGCACTCGGTCGAGTGAGGTGAGACGCCCAGATTTTCAGACAGTGTCTCACTCTTTTGAGATCTTCTATCATTCCAGCTAGCAACGTATTTTTCTTATATTTTTCATAGTCAGTATACTTCATGAAGGTTCCAACGCTACCAAGAACACATCAATTGGAGGTCGGATAAAATCTGGGAAATTTCTGCAAGTTGATTCTGCAGTGCTGAAATCTGCACTCGACCGAGTGCAATTCCTACTCGACCGAGCTACAGTCGGGGTCCACCAATAAGTTGCGGCCAGAATCAGATTTGAGCTGAATTTCAGAGGGTTTTCTCGGGCTATTTGCTAGGGTTTGAGGGGACTATTTATATGTATTGTAGCCGTCATTGAGAGGACCCAACCCCCTTTAGGGGAGAGTTAGATCTTATTTTCTTAGGAGCTCTTAGAGACTTTGTCTTGGAGTTAGGCCATGCCATAGGCCCCTCCCTTGTATCAAGCTAAGTATCTCTATTCCTTTGAATTATATTTTAGTTCTTCTTATTGTTTTTCTATGATGCTAGTAATAATCTCTATTGTTTTCATAATGTTTGCGATACTTGAGTAGTCTTATCTAGGGCTAATGGATTAGCCCTAGGATCTTAGGATTTAGATGTAAAGTTGGGATTTTTCGGTTGTCTTGGCTAAAAGGGGATGTGATTTGGTTGATCCAGCCAAGTTTGTAGGAGATCTCGTACTGGGGTCGTGACCACGATAGTGGCACGTGCGCTTAAGGAGTATCCTATGAACTTAATTAGGTATGTTAGTGAATCTAATTAGAGTTCGTGACCACGATAGTGGCGCGCACTTTGATGGGAATTACCGACATCCTATATTACTAATTGATGACTACGATAGTAGCGTCAATGAGAGCCACCAAAGCACAGATCGAAGCTCTATCCACGATAGTGGCATGAGTGGAGATTATTCTTTTCACGATAGTGGCATGAATGGTTGTCGATCGTAATGTATAGATCGCATGTGAGGCCATCCACGATGGTGGGGGGGTAAGCGTGCGATACATTAGACGAATGGCGTGTCGAGCCATGAGTTCTACATTCTTAGATGTGATAATCAATAATAAAGCCAATTCAATGTAAGAATTCTAACCTAGCATTGACATCCGACAATCCTAGTGGTGAGTCCTAATACCCTAGTCTTTTTATATTCCTTTCTTTGTGTGGAGTCAGTTTGCGATATCGAGTGACATGACCTTCACATCCATCACCATTACGACCCTACATACTCCACATCCACCAATAAACCCGCAAGTCTAACTCAACCAAGGAGTAGACAGGTAGTATAGCACTGCCTCCCCATGTTCGATACCCATCGCCGATGTACCATGCGCTTGCGGTAAAACGACATCGTTTCGGAGTTAAATCCGGGCCGATCAAGTTTTTGGCACCGTTGTCGGGGATTCATCTCCGTGTAATTCGTGACATACTTGATTGTTCTCGGAGTTACATTTTGGAAAGATCAATTTTTTGGCGCCGTTGCCGGGGATTTATCTCCGTATAAATTGCGCCAAACTTGGTTGTTCTCGGAGTTACATTTTGGATAGATCAAGCTTTTGGCGCCGTTGTCGGGGATTCATCTCCATGTAATTCACAACATACTTGGTTGTTCGTGGAGTTACATTTTGGAGAGATCAATACACAGCATCTCTACGAACTGTTTTAATTGAGCTTGCAACCCATTGTAGAAAAATCCAGTGATTCTATTTCTATCCCATGGTGTGGACATGCCAGAAGTAGCTCATTGAATGTCTCCCAGGCTTGATAAAATATTTCATTACCTTTCTGAGAAAAATTCATGATCTGCCACATGAGTCACTATCATGTGAAGATGAAAAAACTTTTTAAGAATTCAGCCTGTAATCCCCAAGTAGTAATCGAGTGTGGAGCTAAAGTGTTTAGCCAATTCTTTAATTTGTCTTTAAGTGAGAAAAGACATAATTTCATATAAACTGTATAGTCTTGCCATAAAAGCAAGTCAAGCATACTTATTCAAATTCTTTGATGTGCATGTAAGGATTCTCCCTTTCTAACCCATGAAAAGTGGATATAAATTGGATTACCAAGGGTTTAAAAGTGAAAGAAGTAGCGTCATTGGACAAGACTATGCATGAGGCCGCACTAGACCTAGTGCGGCTTAGATCACCTTTAAGTGTCTTCCTACCGTGTTATGAACCATTATCCTTGTTACTGCCATTGTTACCATCATGATTATCATTATCGGCCATTTCGATATATATCACTAAGCGATGTGACCTAGGTGTCCTATGCCACATGCACTATGCAAAGCACACGAATGCTTCTTTCCAAAATTGTCCTAATTTTTATGGGTTTTGAATATAAAATTATAAGATGAAGTAAAATGTATCAATAAAAGTATATACAAGAAAATGGAACGATCTCACCAAAAATTTGCTTTAAATGAAATGTAATTGCGATAGGAAAACTGTCTCCCTGGTAACGGCGCCAAGAACTTGCTTGCCTTTGAATGTTGCACTCCCAAGCGTAAGAGGTCTAGCAAGTAGTAAATCGGGTGAGTCCGAAGTCCGTATTCCACGAGGAGACTGTATCAAAAATCACAACTAGAAATCAGCCAAAGCAAATGGTTAATGAGAATATTTCCACTTCTTAGAGATGGTTGAATTATTTGGAATTGTGAGTTAAGTTAAAGTAATTGATTTAAAACTAACTGCTCAGAATTAGAGTGGGGTAAAATCAAGATTAGAGGCATGTGTGTGATATGGATCCATTAGGGTTGTAAACCTGGCATGACTTGGTTTCTATTGCTATAACTTAATGGTGCACCTCTCGAATAACACCAGTGGGTGATCCAATTAGGATTAAGCACAATATTTTATTGGAATTATAGTTAGGATGATGATTTTCATGGTAATAATAATGATCAACCCTTTGAGGTGATCCATCCCCTATCATTGGCCTTGTGGGAAAAAAGAGAGAGGTAAAGTAGGAAATAATCATCCAACCCTTTGATTGCAATAGATGCATTCAAAAATCACAAGCTTCAGCTAGAGTTAACCTCAATTTTACCAAATCACACACATTTGTAGCTTAGCCAAGCATGATTAAAAAGATAGATTCATGGAAGAAAGCATCATCTCATTTATCAAAAACAACCACACAAAAATTTTAAAAAAAAGAGAGTGTGTGTTTTTTATGACCAATTTCTCTAATTACAAGCCTCAATTCCCTAAAATCCCCTTTCTTCTTCCTCAAGAAAATGAAAACCGCACTAAGGAGGGTTAAAACTAAAAGAAAGCTTCACCTAGCTCTAAGTGAGGGAGGGTTTATATAATCCTCATCACCATCCACTCTCCTCCCTTAGATCTAGGTTTAATGGTCAGATTTACAAGGATTTTGAAATGGGTTTAAAGAAAAACCCAAAGAAAATCGGGCAAACCCCGCTCCAGAACGAAGGCAGCTCCGTTTGACATGACCGTGTCGATTTGACATTGTTGTGTGATCCGTTTTCAGCCTCCCCTTCATCGATATTTGGTGCAGATCAAGACAGTCGTATGGATTTGACACGACCGTGTCACTGCAGAATCCAAAAACTCACACTTTCTGTTTTCTGTGCACATTGTAGTATGTAGAAAGTTGGCTTGATTCATAGCCGGGGCTTCAATTGCACATGGTTAGATGAACGACCGTGTGACTTCACTTGACGATTTGGATTCTCCACCACATGGTCATGTGAATGACCGTATGAGCTACTCCAAATGAGGGCTGAGTGTGTTACATTGCACACGACTGTGTGGAGTGTAACACATGACCATGTGATCCATAAAGTCTTGAGCCATTTGAGCCTTGGAAAAATCCCTAAAAATTGTGGAAAGTTATAAAAAATATGAGAAGTATGGTTAAGCCTTGAGATCTTGAACAAGACTTAAAACATTATTTATTTCATACATTTCCATGTAAAATAGTGAACTCCAAAATATGGTTGAAATTCATAATTTGTATTGTTTGGAACTTAAGTAGTATAAAAAACAAGTGGAACATCATATGAAATAGATGGAAAATATGCAATATTATGTGCTACTCATTGACTAGTCAACTCTTTGTAATAATTACAGTCTTCCTAGTCGACTACTAGTACCAAAGCACTAGTCGACTACTAGGTAATTAGTCGACTAGTCAATTAGCACTAATCAACTAATCAATGATGATGGGATGTATTCTTCTTTTCTAATCATAACCCATTGTGATCTTTACCATAGTATATCGTATATACTCAAAGTTTCTTCCTTCACTGTTTGTGGGGAGTTTCATCATCAGTATGAGACTCTAATAGTTGATTCCTACTTCAGTTGTGAACACGATCACTTCGTGTCACCAATCGGTAGCGACCCTAGCTAAGCATGCCGACATCCGTTTTAGAACCTTCATTATCTGGTTTGGGAGACTGGAATCTCTCCAAGATAATCTGAGCCTTATCGTGACAAATTTCGTGTTGTCTGGTCCTTTTGTCATCACTATGTCGCTAAGGTGTCTAAAAGTATAGAGTCAAACCCTATTACACCTTAAACCCTTTGAGTCAAGATCCCATAGTTATTGGTTAGATGACACCTGTTAACTCTTTATAAGTGCATCTCATACCCTGGCCAGGGATTTACTTTGGATCTATTTACTCGAATACCACACTAACCTCCCATACTGGGGGAGATGAATTCCGGCAGCATGGCCACTCCCTTCATATGTTTCCAACCATACCCAATAGGTGCCTACACTTCAGCTGCAAAGCCAATGTTCGAAAACTACCAAAGTATAATTTTCAACATGCAATGTATTTTTGCATATCTTCGGTCAAAGGACTAACATGTACCTCCTGCCACTAAAGATATTCTGTTGACACTCAGAGTACAAAAGTATCTCTAGCAAGCCGTTCTGTGAACTTGTTTCCTAACAAGTACATGTGCATTATCTAATGATGTCTCCATACTAAGTGACTATGAGGCCAATCATTATCATATGATGTTATAGATTAATAAACACTAGTCTAACCAGAATATCGATGTCTCATCTCAATATTCCTCTAACCAGGAATAGTTATGTACATATGATCGATGAACACATCGGCCTCATTATCATGATCTCATCATGATCCTAATTTCCTCTCATAAGTCCTGGGACTTTATCCATGCATCATATAGTTACAACAACCATAGAATTGACACAGATGATATCATAAATAAATATTGTCAAATAGCTTATTATCATTTCGAACGAGATGTCTATTACAATTACAATAATTGTCTTAAGGGCATACATTCCCCAACATCTCCCACTTGCACTTACAGCCAATTATTTCGATAGCTCATACCGATTTTATCCACTAAACACTCCAGTCTGTTTTATGTAAGGATTTTCATGAGCAGGTCTGCCACATTATCATCAATACTAATTTTTGTATCTCAATGTCCTCGCATCTTTGAATTTCACTTATTAAGTGAAACTTCCTAAGGATATGTCTAGATTTCCTATGAGAACTAGGTTCCTTGGCAAGTGAAACTGTCGCAATGTTATCATAATACAAAGGTATTTGATTAACAATCAAAGGAATAACACCAAGTTCTGTAACAAACTTCTTCATCCAACCTGCCTTCTTTGTTGTATCATTGGCTGCGATGTACTCAGCTTACATCATCGAATCGGATACATTGCCTTCCTTCGAAATTTTCCAACTCACTGCCCTCCTTTGAGAGAGAAAATATATACTGACACCGATTTATTGTCATCTATGTCAATTTGGAAACTTGAGTCAGTATATCCTTCGATAGAATGATTACTACTACCACCGTACACTAATAACATATCTTTATTCCTTCTTAAGTACTAAGTATGTTGTTTACGGCAGTCTAATTCATTTCTCCATGATTTGATTGATATCGATTAACTACGCCAAGTGTGTATGTGCCATCAGATCTAGTACATAATATAGAAGACATGATAGATCTTACAGCTGAGGCATAATAAATCTTACTCATGTTTGCTTTCTATTCATCTGTCTTGGGAGACATAGCCTTAGAAAGAGTGATTCCATGATAAGCTAGTACCATACAACACTTGGAGTTTTCCATATTAAATCTCTTTAACACGGTATCTATATACCTAGACTGGGACTACACCAGCATCCTATTCAATATATCTCTATAGATATTTATACCGAGTATATAGGATGCCTCTCCCAAACCTTCATGGAAAAGTTTTATGACAACCATACTTTAACTGATTCCAACATCTCTATGTTGTTACCAATCAATAGTATATCATCACGTACAATACAAGGAATATGATAGCACTCCCATTGACCTTTGGATAAAGGCATGGATCATCCTCATTCTTGATGAAACCAACCTTTTTGACTATCTCATCGAATCATATGTTCCAACTCCTAGACACCTGCTTTAGTCCATGAATGGACTTAAGTAATCTGTAAGCTTTTCTTTTGCTCCCACTGACTTCGAAGCTCTCTGGTTGTGTCATGTAAACACAGTCTTCTAAATCATTATTTAGAAAAGTTGTCTTTACTTCCATTTGCCTAATCGTGTAGTCATAGTAGTCTGCTATAGCAAGAAGAATCCGAATGAATTTATGCATGGCTACTGGCAAAAATATTTCGTCATAGTCTATGCCAAGCATATGATGATATTCTTTAGCCACAAACCTTGCTTTGAAGGTCTCTACCTTCCCATCTGCACCGATCTTCTTCTTGAATATCCATTTGTTCCATATTGGTTTGACCTCTTTAGAAACATCATCCAACGTACATTCTCTGCTGGTGTGCATGAAATCCATTTAAGATTTCATCGCGTTAAGCCATCTTGCAGAGTCTCCACTCTACATGGCCCCTTGGAAACTGGTAGGATCATCATCATCCATGATACTATCCTCTATTATGCCATAAACGAGAAAATCGTAGTATATCTCTGGTGGATGGGAATGTCTATCAAATCTCATGATTGGCTGAGTTTCATCAATAGAAGCATTGATGTCTTATCATTCCCTTGATCCGTTGAAATTTGTGTTTCTGGAACCTCTTTGCCTAGTGTCTCTTCACCAAGAGACTCCTTCTCTACGAAGGTGACATGATGGGCAACAAACACCTTTTGTTCCTCAGAGTGATAGAAAATATATCCTCGAGAATTCTTATATTCCTCATAAACTTACATATAACGGATCTAGCCTTCAATTTATCTGGACTGTGCCTTTTTTCGGATGATGTACAACCCCATATCTTAATAAATGTAAGATTGGGTCTTTTCTCTGTCCATATCTCATATGGAGTGGTAGGCACGGCTTTGGATGGAATCATGGTCAATATGCGTATAGTCGTTTCTCGGGCATAATCATAGAGTTAAATAGGTAACTCGGCGTTACTCGTCATGGATCACATCATATCCAATAAGGTGTGATTCCTTCTCTCTATCACACCATTGTGTTATGGAGTGTAAGGAGAAGTAACCTGAGAGAGACTAACATTCTATTTTAGATACGCAAGGAATTCCAAACTTAAGTATTCTCCTCCTCGATCTGATCGAAAGATTTTAATACTCTTCTCAGCTTGTTTCTCTACTTCACACTTGTGCTCTTTGAACTTTTTAAAGGCCTCATATTTGTGTTTCATCAAAAACACATATCCATATCTTAAGAGGTCATCAATAAAAGTAATGAAGTAAGATATCCTCCTTTAGCTTGGGTAGACATTGGGCCACATACAATCTTTATGCTGTGAATAAAATAAGAATATATGTGAATTTCAATGTGTGAATATTATTCGTCAACTTTGACAAAGCCCATAGGATTCCATCTTTATGCGCTTACAAGTGCTAATTAGACAATGGATATGTGAACCTTCTGATATCATCATATTGTGTCGAGGAATTAAATGAGAAAAGCTATTCTCTCCCCCTGTCACCACAGAGCATATGACCATTGTATCTGAATATCACTGTTACATTGTGTCTAAATATCACTATTCTATGTCGTAATATGTTCTTGTGTATTAGACTAGTTGATATTTATCCAGATATGTCATATAGTTTGTTATGTGTGCATATTTTAAATGGAAAAATAATGTAGATGGAGTAGATATTTACGTTTGTCACATTAATTGGATTATTTGTATCTATTTACTCCTATATTTATCCCCCAACATAGATAAAGTCGGTGGAACTAGGAATTTTCATTGCATGACGGCAAGATATTATATGATATACACATCTATGGAAGGAATGTTACCAAATTTGGATGGATAAGTGATATTCAGACACAATGTAACTGTGATATTCAGACAAAATTTGGAAGGAATTTTCATTGCAGAGAAGGAAGACGATGTTTTCGCATGACAATAACCTCTAACCCACAAAATTAGCTGCACACAACTGGATGACATGGACTTAAGTCACTGATGATTTCTTGGCATTCAGGGCCAGTCATGGTAATCACACGTTCATGTTGGCTCCAAGAAACAAGTTGCATATGAAGATGCACTCCTATCAGCAACTTGTGCATCGTATAACAATGCCGGCCATATGATCGCAAACTTACCAACTCTATGAGCAACCGACGATCCATTGATTTTGGAAATATCTCAACCACACCTGTCGACGAACCCAACTTCTTGGCTTCTTGTTTCGTTTTCTTGTATACTCTTTCTCGGTGTTGCGGTCTCGACTTCTGAGTGTTGGGTAATATGCTATGAATTGAGAAGATATTTTGGAGCTAAGAATGATTCATGGATTCATATTTCTCTAAGTTGCTTCATCTTAGTCTTTACAAGGCTCTATATATAGGAGCTCTATGGAATACATAAAGACACATTGGAATACATAAGGATTTCTTGGAATACATAATCTCTCCTTAAGATACAAATGGACTCATTGGGATACATGGGGACTCATTGATTATACAATTACTCCTTGGAATACATAAAGACAATTCTAGATGAATGAATCCACTAAATGCTAGCACATTATTCAACATATTCCCCCTTTAATGTGATGTTCTTGAACTCTAAGTATCTCTCGAAAATAGTAGAACTTATTTTTTGGAAATGCCTTGGCAAAAAATATCTGTAACTTAGTCTTCACTCTTGCAACATTTTAGCTCTACTTCATCATCTTTAATTGCACCTCGAATGAAATGGTGTTTGATAGAAATGTGAAGAGTTTGGCTATGATAAACTGGGTTTTAAGCAATGTCAATGGCTGATTTGTTGTCACAAAACAATACAGTAGCTTTCTTTTGCTTTTCACCAACATCTTCAAGGATTTTTCTAAGCCAAATGACTTGTGATGTTGCCAAACTAGCTGACACATTCAGATTCTGTAGATGATTGTGAAAACTTGTTGCTGCTTTGATGCCCAAGAAAATACTACGAAACCTATTGAAAAATAATAGCCAGGGGTGCTCTTCATATCATCAAGACATCCATCCCAATCACTATCACAATAACCATGAAAGCTTGTGGCAACTGTGTTGAATTTGATGCCAAAGTTTAGTGTCCCTTGGATGTATCTTAACACTCTCTTGGCTGCTCCAAGATGTAGTTGACTAGGATTGTGCATGAACCTTGATAACAAGCTTGAAGCAAACATGATATCCGGCTTTGTGGTTGTTAGATAAAGTAAATTTCCCACTAAGCTCTATATAAAGTAGAATCAGCTTTACTTTTGCCATCTTCTTTCACAAACTTTTCATTTACAAAAAGCGGTGTAGCCATCGGTTTGCAATCAGCCGTACCGAACTTCGTAAGAATATTTTTTGCATATTTCTTTTGATAAATGAAAACTACCTCATCATATTTCTGAATCTCCCTGCCAAGAAAATGATGTAGCAGCCACATATCATTCATTTTATATATTTTCATCATGTCTTTCTTAAAATCAATAGTCATCTTTTCATTGGTACCGGTGTAAAATAAATCAACATATAAAGCAATATTGAGAATGTTTGAGTTACCTTGAGCCTTTATGTATAATGTTGGCTCACTTACGCTCTTCTTGAATCCTTGCTCCATGAAGTAAGAATCAATTTGGCCATACTATGCACATGGAGCTTGTTTTTAAACCATACAATGATTTCCTCAACTTGTACACTTTGTCGTCTTATCCTTCCTCGACAAAGCCATGAGGGTGTTGAACATAGACATCTTCCTTCAATTCTCCATTTAAAAATACAGATTTGACATTAAGTTTATAGAGATTCCAACCTTTTTGGGCCGCTATGTCAATGAGAGCTCTAATTGTGTCAAATCTTGCAACCGGTGCAAAAATTTCATTGGAGTCAATTCCAGCCTGTTGTGAATAACCATTTGTTGGAAACAATGTGTAGTTGGATATAATGATCGATGACTTCGTGTTTGATGATAACAAACATGTGTGAACGATTTGATGTGTGTGCTAAGTGTTTTCAGGAGTGGTAAGCTCGTAAATACTCAAATGGAGACATAGTCAAAGTGATAGAGAAATATGCAAAGAAGACATAGTCAAAGTGATGGAGAAATTGCAATTCATTTGCAATTTGGACTTGGTCAAAGATGGAGAGATACGGAGAGATCTCATGCATATCAAAGATGGAGAGATAAGGAGAGGATCTCATTCAAATCAAAAGTGATTGAATCAAATCAATTTGTGATTGGTGCAAATCCTATACAAATTTCAAGTCCAATCCAAATCATATTTGGATTACAATAGAGATCAAATCAAACCCCATTACACATCCAATACAAACCTCAAAATCCTACAATTAGGGGATTTGGTTTGAGCCTAATTGATCCTCTTCCACATCTATATAACCCCCATCTTCAAAGAGAGCAAACATGCGGTCATAATATCAAAAGGGGAGCAAAGAGAGGTCGGCCAAAGCTACATAGAACAAAACCCTAGCAAGCCTCCTAGCCGCAAGCATCTAGCACAGGCTCCTATCTTCCTACTTGATGCAACTACCACAAGGTAAAGAAAACCATATAGCATCTCCAAGCCCAGCTTCATCTTCAAACCTCCTTGCCGAAAGCTTCATCATCTTCCTATTGTCGCAAGGATCCAAAGCCAATGCCAAAACATACCAAGCTCCTCCATTGCGCAAGGCCAAGCAAGCTTCCTCCTCAAGGCCACAACAAAGCAAGGGTCTCATCCTCCATTGCAAGCAAGCTCTTCCAAGGATCTTCAACTCCCAAGAGCCGCAAGTTCTCATCAAGGAGCTTCATCAACACAAGGCCGCAAGTTTTATGCTAGCTAACTCCCTTTGCCGCAACTCTACAAAAAGGCTACACCTTCAACATTATGCAAGAGCTCCATCACCTCTAAAGGCCGCAATGCTTCAAAGGGTTCATCCATACATTGCGCAAGATCAAGCTTCCTCCTTCTAGGCCGCAAGTTCATTCAAGGGGAGACTAACTCAACCATTGTTAGCCCAGACTTTAGAGCATCATCTAAGAGCAAAGGTTGAGAGGGATTGATGACTACATCTTGTCAGACTAGCTCTGACCATGCACTGATTGACAAAGATGATATACCGACACGAACTGAGATTTTCTAAACTCTTATTACTTTATATTCGTGTACTTGGTGTATCAATCTTTATAGGTTACATATTCATTCTTTTGGGGTCTTGTCTAGTCGGTGCTAGACAAGAGGGTCTTAACGAGTTGGGGCTTGTCAAGAGAGAGCATTTACTAGATTGATAGTGTTTAGCACTTTGGGGAGTGCGGTACGAACTAGGTGAGAGTTGAGTTGGGACTCGTAGCTCATTGTAGTTGTATCCAGTAACATATTAATGCTAGTATCTGATTTGGGGCTGGAGTATGTCGTTGGGACGACCGAACCAGGGCAAATCTATTGTGCACTCTGTGATTGTCTTTATTACCATGCATCTTATTATTTGTGATGTAAAACTGCATGTGATTTTGTGTGTGTGCACGAATATTTTTTTAGCCTATTCTCCCCCCTATTATCCCCCCTAGGCTTAGATCCAGATCCAACAAGTGGTATCAGAGCATGTTAGAGGATCTAGGCTAGATTAACCACGATATCTCTTATTCAGCATTTGCTAAAGGACAGTCTATTGCCGGGCCCCCTAAGTTTAATGGTGTAGACTATGCTTATTGGAAATCTAGAATGAAAATCTATTTAGTGTTTATTGATCATAATGTGTGGAAAATTGTTGAAAAATGATATAAACTACCTATGATTAAAATCGAAGACATTTAAATTCTTAAACCTGAAGATAAAGGAATGATGCTGATTGGAGACTTTATTCCTTGAATGGTAAAGCCATGAATGCACTTATTTGCTCATTGGATAAAGCTGAATTTAATCGTATCTCACAATATTTAACTGCATAGGAAATATGGCATACGCTGGAGGTGACGCATGAGAGAACGTCACAGGTGAAGGAGTCCAGACTTTCTTTGCGCACTGAATATGAAAGCTTTCACATGCTTCCATCAGAGTCCATCAAGGAGATGTTTGCGAGGTTCACACACATCGTCTACAAGTTTAGCTCTCTTGGAAAGCCATACTCAAGCCTAGAGAAAATTAGGAAGATCTTGAGGGCGTTAACGAGCTCCTTCCGTCCCAAAGTCACAGCCATTTAGGAAGCCAATGATCTATCAAAGATGAGAGTGGAAGACTTGATAGGAAACTTAATGTCACATGAGCTTGAACTGCAGAGTATCGAAGCAAGAGAGAAACCAGAGGCCAAGGCTCCCAAACCACTAGCTCTTGAAGCTAAGGAAGATGACGACGATGATCTTGATGAGGAGCAAGCACTGATGGTCAGAGGCTTCAGAAAATACATCAAGACCAAGCAAGGAAGATATGAAATGGCAAAAAGGTTTAATCGCTCTAATAAATTCAATCTTGCTAAAAACTCTTCTGAGCAGAATGCTACTAATGAAACTCATTGTTTTAAATGCAGGAAGCATGGACACTTTATGAGGAATTGCACACAAGAAAAGAACAACAATGCGGAGAAGAAAGGAAAATCTTTAGCAATAACGTGGGATATGGATAGCGAAGATAAAACTGAGGAGGAGACTGCACACTCCTCCCTCTGCTTGATGAGAGAGCTTGATGAGGTAAAATCTTGCACTAAAAGCGAACTTCGGAATATTTGTAAAGGAATGCAAGATGAAATTGAAAGCCTTGAATCTACTGTAGAGAAGCTTGAATCCAATGCAGAATGCTGGAAAAATTCAAACTATGAATTGAAACAAGAAAATTATGACATGTCTAACGATATAGATGAACTGAAAGCTAAACTTGTTGCATGTAATTCTACTATTGATGTGCTGAAAAAAGAAAAATCTAGCTTGCATGAAAAAGCTGAATGTCTTATTTGTCCCACTTTATTAAAAGAAAATAGCATGTATAAAGAAAAACGGATTAAGCTAGAAACTGAAAATAAAGAGCTTATTGAAAAGATGTACATGCTAAATAATGAGCTTAAATAAAAAATAATTGATTTTGAAAAGAGAGCTGAAAACATGAAAAAATGAAGAGGACAATAAGAAAGGTGTCATTAGTAAATGCATTTTGCTTGTGAACGAAAATACTTATTTGAAACCTAGAATTAACCATTAAGAAATTTGGTGTGGAAAAACAATCTTTGGATATAATTATTGGAAACCAAATATATGGCAATAATAAGCGTGGACTTGGATATAATTTGAAACGTGTTGAAAAGTCAAAATATAGGAAAGTTTACATTGAGACAACAAAAGCTAGAAATATTCATGAAAAATGCTTTACTTGTGGTTGTGTCGGTCATATTTCTCATTATTGCAAATATAAGAACAAAAACATAAAGTTTAAACAAATTTGGGTTCCTAATAGTTTGATGACTAACGTGAGTGGACCTTGTTGGATTCCAAGGTCACACATGACATCTTCTGTGTAGGTAAGATGGAGTGGCGAGGAACAAATGGATTGGACGTCGCATTTCATTAAAAAGCTCCTTAGCCAAACGACATCACGAAGGTATGATTTCTTCTTTGAGCATAATGAATACCTTCATAGCTTTTTGTGTGCTTGATTTGTTAGCATTTTCTTGTTAAGAGGCTTTAGTTCTTTATAAAATCAAAACAAAAAACATGAAAAATACAAAAAGCTATTAAAGTTGTGCTTAATGTGTATCTTTCTTTTGAATCATTAAATTGGTATTAATGAATGAGATTCATATCCATGTAGAAATTGATGTATTATTGTTAAAGCTACATGTGCATGTTTGATTTTCTAAATAACCATGACATGTTTAATGATTAGAATAATTCGATTTTTACACCTACACTTACACTTCCACAAGTATTAAATGTTGTTGTACATTTGGAGATATCTTTTATGAAATATTGGAAAGTGAATGTAGGATGAAAAATAACTGAAAATCTACGAGATATGATGTGTCTTGCCTTAGATAAAAAAATAGAGCTCAAAAGAATTGAAATGAGTGTACGTGTGTGTGTGTGTATAAATATATATATAATACATTTGACAGCGATTTTTGAATCATAGGGCTGACTAGAACAAGATGACTAGGAAAAAGGGGTTGATAGAAAGATGGTTGAGATTTAATCTTGAGAAATCAACGGTTGAGATGAGAGTTTGTGAAAAATTTTGGAGGGAAAAACATTTTTTAGGGAAAAGAAAGTTTCTTGGGAATGAAAGTTTCTTGGGAATGAAAGTTTTTGGGAAATAGCAGATTGTAATTAATGCATTTGGGGAAAAAACTTTAATTTGCACTTAATGCAAAGTTTCTAGGGAAAAACATGTTTCTTGGAAAATGAAAATTTTCGAGGAATGAAAGTTTTTAGGTAATAGCAGAGTGCACGCAATTAAATTGTCTCTTCGACCCATGGGGCAACAAATTTGTTGTTCCGTGTCGAAGGCGCCTGCTAAATTGTTTACGCTAATTTGTTGTTCCGCGTCGAAGGCGCCCGCACCAAATTTGTCCTTCTACGCCGAATTTGTTGTTCCGCGCCCAAGGCGCCCACTAAATTTTTTTTACGCTAATTTGTTGTTCCGCGCCGAAGGCGCCCGCACCGAATTTGTTGTTTCGCATCGAAGGGGCCAGCGCCGAATTTGTTGTTCCGCACCGAAGGATTCTGCACCGAATTTGTTGTTCGGTGTCGAAGGTGCCCGCGCCAAATTTTTTGTTCTGCGCCAATTCCGTGCCGTTAAATATTTTTACGCTAATTTGTTGTTCCACACAATTTTGGCAGTGGAAATAATTTTTTTGGAAACAAAGATTTCGCGTGAAAAAATCTTAAATGAACCGTGCCCGCAGGCACGGGTTATGACTAGTATATATATTTTTTTTGAAGAGGACTAGTGTATATATATATATATATATGGGATTAATGGGTATCATACGCCATATGAGATAGGTTCTCATACTCCCTCTCACATAAAGCACCCAAGTACAAGCCAACATGGGCTTGTACTTGGTTGTACTTGGTTGCTTTATGTGAGAGGGAGTATGAGAGCCTATCTCATATGGCGTATGATACACATTATTCTCTTTATATATATATATATATATATATATATATATATATATATATATATATAATGGAATCCAGGGTTTACGGAGAGGCGACTGGAGGAATCGGCGACAAGGGTTTCAAGGCGGCGGATTCCTCGTATGTCGGGGGTGTTTCTCCTCTGGCCTTCCATGGCGTCGGGACTGGGGGTGCTCCGGCTATCATCACCAATGGAGAGGTGGTGATCGGGAGACCCGAGGCTTTGATTGGGAGATCCGGAGTTCTGTGCATCAACGTTTCGGGCCCTCGCATAGGTGGCGAAGGCAAAGATCAAAGCTCTGGGATCCTAGACGGCGTCAACAAGAAGGTCTCGCGGGTACCTGAATCGGATCTAAATCCTGTTGCATCGGAGGGCATCGATCGCAGAGGTAATGGGCAAGTTGGGGGCTGGGAGTTGGTCTCACGTCGCAGAGGTAACCAACGTGCTGACATGGACAGAGCTAAGGGCAGCAATAGGATGCGTCCTCCAACAACTTCTAAATTTCGAAGGGGGGTAACCACAGATTTCGATCTGGTGACCGCGTGTAAAAAGGTACTAAATATTCTACCAAGGGACTTTCAAAGGAGGATCTTAATTGGAGATCTGAGAAGGATGGAGTAGCCACTCTTGAACGCCAGGTGGTTGCTAAAATGCCCATTAGACCAAACGTTCCGCTGACTATTAATACATCGGGCACAAAGCTTTCATTCTCGGATGTTTGTTCTAATCGGAGATTGTATGAGGAATCGTTAAGGATGTCATTCATCCCTCCCCTTGCCAAAGATAACGAGAGTTGCGTTGGAAGAGTACCGGGTACTTTGATTGATAAGGGTGCGGACCGTTGGAGAAACACTCTTGTTGGATATGTCTTGGGGGATGTTCCTTACTATGGACAACTTAGAGCGTGGGTGGACCGATTGTGGAAGTTGAAGAAGGGGGTTTGTATCTTTACCAGAGAAAATGGGTTCTTCTATTTCAGGTTCGACTGCGAGGAGGACTGTGAACGGATCCTCTATGGTGGACCATGGCTATTCGATGGGAGGTTAACGGTCCTGCAGAGATGGAGCTCAACACTCCAATTTGACCTTGATATGCTTGCTACAGTACCAGTGTGGGTCCAATTTCATGGTTTACCATTGGGTATGTGGACTCTAGATATATTCAACATTATGAGTTCCATCGTTGGCAACCCCCTATGCTTGGATAGGGCAACGGCTAAACTTGAGAGGTTGACGTATGTGAGGTGCCTCATCGAAGTTGATGCTTCTAAGCCTCTGCCGCGTACGGTGGGTCTGGAACTGGATGATGGTTCCATTGTTAATGTTGATACAAAGTATGAAGGTGAGCCTCCGAGATGTAGTCTTTGTGTATGTTTTGGTCATGATGACTCCCGTTGCCCTGATGTCTCAAAGCTCCCTTCAATCCCAAAGATTCTGAATAATACTGAGGTGCTCAACGACCAGGTATTGCTTGACATTAACCTTACCTCCTCCTGTGTCAATGCTGAGGCCTCTGGGCCTAAAGACGCGGTCTCTTGTGCTAATGGAGTTGGGACAAATGGCATTACAAATTCTCCCCAAATGACCCCCGCTGTTGATCAAGGTCATCTAACGGTCGGCCTTCCCGTAGCTGACGATGTGTCCATTGCCATTCCTTCGAACCCAAAGGAGTTTATTGATGCTGTGACTGTGTATGCTAATCAATCCTCGGCTTCTGATCCTGCTACTCTGGAATCTGGACGTGTAGACCACAGTGGTTCGTTAGCCGTCCCAAGTGCTGCAAATTACTGCCGTCTTTAAAGACAACCCACAGAGATCTGTTAGAGAAAAAGGGGAGTGTAGTAATGTCGTGGACCATGCTGCATCATCTGAGCCTATAGGCTCCCTACGCCAAGTCTCAAAGCATATTCCCTCGCCCTTGGTGCTTCAGCCAGCGGAGGATTCTAACCCTCCGGATACTCCCACTGTCCTCAATCCAGTTTGGGAGGAGGAACAATCTAAGCTTAGAGCTTCGCTTCCGCAGACTAAGCCCAAAAGTGTGAACCGTTCTCCTCCATCTACTACTCGACGAAGTTCTCGGCTGGCCATGAATCAGCCCAATCCTACCCATCCCTAATGTCTGTGTTCTTCTGGAATTCTAGAGGGCTCAACAACACATCGCGTCGTGCTGACCTGAGGTATAGGCTTCGATTACATAACCCTTCTATTGTTTGTCTATTTGAGACTAAAGTGGAGGCTGTTAATGAAGAGAGAATATCACGTTGTTTTTCTAAAGATTGGGGTAGCATTGATAATCGTAACTATCACAAAGGGGGCAGGATTATTATTTTCTATAACAAATCGACATGGTCCTGCACTGTGATTTCCGGTTCTGCCCAACATATGACTGCTTCCTTCATAAACTCTGGTGGATTTAGCATGGTCCTGTCTGCTGTCTATGGATTGAATCTTCCTTCTTCCAGAATCCCTCTCTGGCACTCCCTAGTCACTGACTCCAGACTGCTGAACTCTGCTCCATGGCTCGTAGGGGGGGACTTCAATTGTGTACGTAATTCAAGCGAAAAGCTTGGGGGCCGAAATGTGGACAGCACTAGTATGGATGATTTTAATTTGTGTATTGGGGAATGTCAACTCTTTGATCTAAAAGGTGTGGGAGGCAAATTCACTTGGAACAATCGTCGCATTGGATCTTCTCGCATTTCTGCTAGGCTGGACCATGTCTTTGGGAACTTTGATTGGATCCGGGTGTTGCCGCATTCCTACTATGAATACACAACTGCTGGTACAAGTGATCACGCTGGAATTATTGTTCATCCGGTCACTAAGGTACCTTCCTTCCCCAAACCGTTTAGATTTTACAACTCTTGGCTCAATTTCCCAGTCTTTATAGAACTTGTGCAAAGCAATTGGAATTGCGGTGGAACTGGTTCACCTATGCAAAGGCTGGCGGCATGCCTTAAAAATCTTAAACCCAAGCTTAAGGATTGGGCCGCTATTTCTAGAGATGTTTTGGACATATCTAAATGCCGAAATGCTCTGGAGTCTCTTCAAAATAATTCCAATATTGACTTCGATCCTGATTTGCAAGTGAAAGAGAAGCTGGCCTCATTCCAATTAGCTCAAGCTCTAGATGTTGAGGAGGAGGAGTTAAGGCAGAAAAGTAGACATAATTGGCTCACACTTAGCGATAGAAATTCACGTTTTTTTATGCAGCTATGAAATCCAGACAGATTCATAATAATCTTAGCCACCTGATGTCTCCTATGGGACAAGGGAGCTATGACCCGATCTCTTTCAGGAAACAAGCCTCTAGTTTCTATCAGAATCTATACCAGCAGTCTGACTACTGGAATGTTTTCCCCAAACTCACCCCCAAGCGTATCCTATCTGCTGAAGCTTCTACTTGGATGGGTAGGCAGGTTACTGCGGTTGAGATCAAAAATGCAGCATTTCAAATTGGCAAGGACAAAGCGCCGGGACCTGATGGGTACAACTCTTATTTCTACCAGAAGACTTGGGAGATTATTGGTCAGGATGTTATCTCAGCTGTTTCATCTTTCTTCAATTCGGGCAGATTGTTACCTTACATAAATCATACCTTTCTCACACTTGTGCCTAAAAGTGCTACTGCTTCTAGCTTGGGTGATTATAGGCCTATTTCATGCTGCAATGTTATTTATAAAATTATTAGCAAAGTATTATGCAACAGGTTGAATCATGTTATTTCAGATCTGGTCTCTCCTAACCAAGCAGCATTCCTCAAGGGCAGATTATTGGCTGATTGCTCTCTTATTGCCCATGAGCAGATTAGGGACTTCAGCAACCCCATGGGCGCCAGAAGCTGCATTAAATTGGATCTCCGTAAGGCATTTGATAGTGTGAACAGAGAATTCATTTATTTTCAAATGCACCAGATGGGCTTTAATCATAAATTTATTAGCTGGATTAAAGAATGTATCTCCTCCCCGATGTTTTCAGTATTAATTGATGGTTCCCCTGAAGGCTACTTTGAGTCCAATAGAGGTTTACGGCAAGGGGACCCCCTATCGCCTTACTTATTCGTTTTGGTCATGGAGGCTTTTTCTCTCCTTATGGCAAGGGCCGAATCTACTCTATCCATCCAACCTTTGAAGAGAACAGGATCTATCTCTCACTTATTATTTGCAGATGACCTCCTGGTTTTTTGTCGTGCCACACCCCGCTCTTTTGAAGGCCTGAAGGATGTCCTTCTCAACTTCAGTTTATTCACAGGGCTTCAGGTAAACTGGGATAAAAGTTCAGCCATCTTCAGTAAAGGGGTGCGGGATCCTAGAACCCTATCTGCTACACTTGGTATCAAACTGGTCACTTCGTTCTCTATCTATCTCGGGCTGCCTCTTTCCTCAAGATACCCAAAAGCTTCTATGTATGGGAGGTTAGTAGATAAATGCAAGAAGAGGTTGCTTGGTTGGTCTTCTGCTCTTCTTTCTACCTCGGGGAAAATTGAGCTTGTTCGTAGTGTTATTTATGGCATGGTGTCATTCTGGATGCAAGCCTACCACTTTCCTGCTTCTGTCATTCGGGCCATCAATTCGGCTTGCAGAAAGTTCATATGGGGTAAATCGAATATTTGGGCCTGGCGAGATTTGTGTATCCCAAAGAAGGAGGGAGGTTTGGGGCTTAGACAACTAAAGGATTTAAATGCGGCCTCGGGGGTAAGGCTCACTTGGAGATTCCTAGCTTCCGATGGTCTTTGGGCGTCCCATATGAGACATCATCATTCGCTTGCTTCCAGGAATTTTTTCTCCACCAGGCCATCTGCACTTCAATCTGGCACACTTAAATACATGCTTAAAAACCATTCCCATTCCCAGCACTTGATCAAGCGACATGTTGGTGATGGAGCTAACACTCTTTTCTGGTTTGACAATTGGCATCCCAAAGGCCCACTTCACATACTTCACCAACCGCCACCGGGAGCTGAATCTATCCTAGTATGTGATTATTGGAACATGGGGTCTTGGCAAAACCTGCCTGTTCTTCAGCCTCTTTGGCCGGATCTTCAACCTATTAAGCTCAGCCGGCAACAAGACTCCTGGCATTGGAATGCCGGTGCTGTGAGCTCCTTCCGCTCGGCTTGGGAGGGCTCTCGTGAGCCTCGGCCAACTTTTGGTTACCACCGGCTTGTGTGGTTCAGCAGACACGTGCCGAAAATGGCTCTCTCTCTTCTTCGAGCAATCCAAGATAAGCTACCTACTAGAGAAGTTCTCTACAGACGGAGTATTATTTCTGACCAGCTTTGTGTCCTTTGTGATAATGAGGCCGTAGAGAGTAGTTCACACCTTTTCTTTGAATGTGATTACTCCAAATATATTCTTGCTAGAGGCCTTCTTAAACTTGGATATACAGGGATTGTTACGAACAGTCTTCCTGCAGTGTGCGACTTGATCTTGGCTAGATATAGAAATTCTGACCCAGTGGGGGTCCTTGCTAAATCGGCCCTCTCGGCCATGGTTTGGCATATATGGAAACAAATAAATAAGCGGATTTTTGAGTCCAAAAGCTTAGACAAGACATTGCTGTTCGAAGACATTGCCGCTGATGTCACAATTACTCTCCGGGATCTCGATCGGGAAGGCGCTTCAGATAACACCCCTTTTTCTAATTGGGGATTTTTGGATGCAGGCTGACTTGTACATATTATTTTCGGAACATTACATAGCCTAGGTAGATGGTAGTCTGTATAGGGTGACGGCGCTTGTGTCATATCCCCTATCCATCTTCTTTCTACTTATGCTATGTTCTGATCCAATCATTTGTACAATATTTTGATTTTAATAAAGGATACCAATTACTCGTCATATATATATATATATATATATATATATATATATGATGGATCAAATGACCCCCAAAAATAACCCCCTAAAATAACCCCTATCAAAAATCTTATGCCCCCATTTTTTCGGAAGATCCGAACCGTTCATCTTGATCTCCACCCTCTAAATACCTGTCCCACCAATTTTCAACCCGATCCCATGTGTTTTGCCCGTTCATCCATCTGACCCAAATTTAACGGTTTCGCATGAACAGAACTTTTGCGAATGGTTGATGAACGGGAAAAACACATGGGATCGGGTTGAAAATTGGTCGGTCAGGTATTTAGAGGGTATAGACCAAGATGAATGGTTCGGATCTTCCGAAAAAATGGGGGGCATAGGATTTTTGATAGGGGGTTATTTTAGGGGGTTATTTTTGGGGGTCATTTGATCCCTCCTCATATATATATATATATATATATATATATATATATATATATATATATATATATATATATATATATATATATATATATATATATATATATATAGGAAAGTTAGAGCTATCTTTATTGAATATGAACAAGTGTAGATACAAAATGAAGGCCAGAAACAGAGAGGGGATAGGGCACATGCGCCGTCACCCTCTACTGGCTAGTCCATCAATCCTATCCACACAATATATACAGGAGAAAGCAGACTTTATCAAACATCAAAGTCCCATCTTTCCATCGCTAATTTTTCTTCTTGGCTTTCAGGGAGCAGATTCACCAGTATGGTTCTTACATCAGAAGCAATATTCTCAAATAATGTGGTCATCGGTCGTCTGGTAGCTTCAAAAATTCTTCTATTCCTTTCCTTCCATATATGCCAGATCATTGTGCAGAGAATTGTTTTTGCTAAAGTGCTGAGTGGGTCATTCTTGGCATAATGAGCAATGAAATAGTCACCAACCTTGTTGAGCTGAGGGTCTATATGGCTAGTCACTCCTAGCTTAAGGAGACTCCTTTTTAGTATGTAACTTGTGTAATTACATTCGAAGAACAAGTGGGGAACATCCTCAGCTGAACCCGCATCACAAAGTGTACAAGCCGTATCCACCATAGGAGCCCAGGCCGAAAGTGTGCTTTTGGTTTGAAGCTTCCCAAGGAATGCTCTCAGGGAGGTAATTGACATCTTAATGACATTGTTCTTAAACCAAATAATTTTCACAAAAGGAAATTTTTGCCCTCTTGATCTGATACCATCCCAGGCCGCTGAAAATTTAAAGGCTGAACCTGCCGACCAAATCCAAGTATCAGCCCCCGGTACAAGAGTAATACTTTGAAGAGTAGGCCGCAAGGAATCAATGGCAGTGTCTTGTTTCCAGCTATAACCATCCCAATAATCTGCAACTGTCCGTAGCGCTATCTCATCAGGGACATCGTGGGTGTCTCTAAGTGGGCCATTTGGCAACCAGTTATCTTGCTAGAATAAAGTAGAGGATCCATCCTGAACTTGTCTTTTGATTAAGTGTATGGAGTATCTCCTACAGTGAAGCATGAATTTCCAGGTGCCAGACTGGGTAGGCTTGGGCTTTGCACCAAAGAAGCAAGCTGAGTCTATGTAGTGGTGTCTCATATAGTTCGCCCATAGACCGTTGTCAGTAAGAAGGCGCCATGTCAGTCTCACTCCCGCCGCAAGATTTAGATCTGAAAGAAGCCGTAGCCCCACTCCACCCTCCTCTTTAGGGGTGCAAATGTCCTTCCAAGCCCATATATGCGAAGATCCCCATATAAACTTCCTACAAGCCGAAGTAATGGTCTTTAGTATAGATTTTGGGATTTGGTATACCTGTAGCCAGAAGTTGAGCATTCCATATATTACTGTTCTGACAAGCTCAATTCGCCCCGATAATGATAGCAAAGTAGATGTCCAACTAGTTAACCGCTTCTTACACTTGTCAACCAATCTGCTATACATAGCAGCTTTAGGGTACTTTGAGGATAGTGGCAGACCCAGATATGTAGAAAAAGAGGTTCCAAGCTTAATGCCCAACTGGTTGGCCAACTCCGATGGGTGCTTAGTACCTTTACTGAATATAACAGTACTTTTTTCCCAATTAATATTCAACCCCGTAAAATCCTTGAACTCATCAAGTACCAAGGACAACCCATGAAAAGAGTGCTTATTCGCTCTGCAGAAAAGAAGCAAGTCATCAGCGAAGAGTAAATGCGATATAACTCCAGTGCGCTTCATGGGATGAATAGTGCCATGAGAGATTGCTTTGTCCATCAACAGGGAGAAAGCTTCCATGCAAATCACAAAAAGAAAAGGTGATAGTGGGTCACCCTGTCTGATACCCATGTTTCCCTCAAAATAACCAGCAGGAGATCCATTTATCATAACTGAATAAGTAGGAGTGGAAATACATGCCTTAATCCACGATATAAATCGGCGACCAAAACCCATTCTGTGAAGAATGTAAAAGATGAATTCCCTATTGACACTATCAAATGCCTTCCGTAAATCCAGGTTTAAGCATGCCCTTGCACCCATCGGGTTGCTGAAGTCCCTGATTTGCTCGTGAGCCAAAAGAGCACAATCCGACAAAAGCCTCCCTTTTAAGAAAGCGGATTGGTTTGGCGAAATTAACTCATGGATTATATTTTTCAGCCTGTTACATAAAATCTTACTGATAGCTTTATATATAACGTTGCAACAAGCTATTGGCCTATAATCACCAAGACTAGAAGCATTTGCATTTTTTGGGACAAGAGTAAGATTAGTATGATTTATAGGATGCATAAGCTCACCAGATAGGAAAAAGGAGTGAATTGCAGCAGATACATCATTACCTACTGTGCTCCACCCATGTTGGAAGAACTGGCTGTTAAATCCATCGGGACCAGGGGATTTATCCACCCCTATTTGGAATATCGCCTCCTTAATCTCATCACAAGAAACTTCCCGCTCAAGCCAAATCACAGCCTCTGGGGTAACAATTCTTTTGGGAACCATTCTGGGGAAGACATTCCAATAGTCAACCTGAGTATAAAGATTTGCATAGAATGTTGGGGCTTCCGACCTAATAGTCTCATGAGGGTTGATAATACTTCCATTTGCTGAAAGGTGATTCAGGTTGTTATGGCAATGGCGAGCATTGATAGCAGTGTAGAAGAAGCGAGAGTTCTTGTCTCCCAGAGCAAGCCAATCCTGACGGCTCTTCTGGCGTAGCATGTCCTCCTCAAGAGCAATCATTGTAGACAATTTTTTAGCAAGATTGCGTTCTGCAACCTGAAGCTGAATGTCATAGTTTAATCTTGGATTTTCCCTAACCTCTTGAAGCTCCCCCCTACATGTATTAGTTGCTTTAAGAACATTATAGTCATGAGCCCAGCGTCTAAGAATTGGCTTCAGGTGCCGCAACTTAGTGAATAACCTGTGCATTGGGGTACCAGCAACCGGATAGTTCCAAGCGTCCGCCAGTAGCTCCTGATAGCCAGGTAGATTGTCCAAGCGTTGAAGAACTTAAACGCTTTAGGAAGGGATGCTACTTTGGGATAAAGCATGAGTAGCATAGGTTTATGATCGCTGGTAAAAGAATCCAAGTATTGAACAAACGAGTATGGGAGTACCTCAAGCCAACGAGAATTGCATAGCACCCTATCCAACCTTGCTGAAATTCTCGCAACCCCCAGTCTTTGATTACACCAGCTGAATGAGTTGCCCACACTCTTCATGTCGCCAAGCCCACAATTGCTCACACATTCATTAAAATCATGCATCGGTTTGGGATCACAACGCCTACCGCCCAATTTTTCGTTGGAGAACCTGATGCAATTGTAGTCCCCCCTGACTATCCAAGCATCACCATGAATATGTGCTGCATCTGCTTCAAGGGACTCCCAAAGCTGGAGTCTCTCGCTCATTCTATTAGAGCCATACACCCCGGAGATAATAACCGATAGGCCGCCCGTATTAGTACATTTCAGAGTAATGTGTTGGCCAGATGCAGAGAGAGTAGTTGCTTTCCATTGACTATCCAACCCTATTAAAATTCTTCCTCCCGAATGATGAGTAAAATTATTAATCAACAGCCAATCTTTAGGAAAGCTAGATCGCCATTTATTCCCTTCTGCCTTCAACTTAGTCTCAACGAGAATGACCAAAGATGGTTTAATAATTTTGAGTCTATCACGGAGGTCTCGCCTTCTCACAACATTATTTAGACCTCGTGTGTTCCAAATGAAGATGCTCATTTAATTACTGACCTTTGGTTGGCTTCCCCGAAGCCACTTCCCTTATTCTCAGGCTTCTACGAGTGTTTCCCGCGTTTGCTTCTTGTAGAGTAGGTTCCTTGGTTTTGTTATTTCCGTTGCCATCCAAAATAACAGTAGCATCTATGGCGTCCGCTTCCCATTCAGGATTTATTATAGTAGACGGGCCATTCAGTGGAGTATCATGAGGTGCTTGTGGCACAAATCCCTGAGGAGTGCTCAGCTGATCCTCCCCAGAGTTAGCATGAAGAGGGTCAGTTGCAAAGTTTCCGGGTAGCAGGCATTCAAGATTAGTAGGGTTTTCGCCATCGGAGTTGTTGCTGGCTTATCAATTGTAGGACCGGTTGCAACATCTGGACAAGCAGCCATGGAGGCCGTTGGTGGCAGCCTAGAAGCATTTAGCATAGCACCTCCCCCATAGATTCATCCGCAGCATTTAGGATAGGAGTGACCGAGGGCCTCACATTGCTAATAGTGTCCGAGGGGGACCCAGAGCATGCAGGTAGCTTCTCCACCAAAGAATCAGCCTCAGCAATTCGAATATGAGCACTCGAGGGGGGCCCAGGGCTGAAAGTGTGAGAGGGCATCCCAGGCGATGCCCCCGAATTAGTGTTATCCAGCTGTGTCGGAATGGGCTTGGTGCCCCCATTGTTAACTAAGTCCGGCTGAGCTCCTACAGTATGTGAAATAGAGCTCTCCCCCATCCCAGTAGAACTGATAGAACTGTAGTTTATAGCATTGCCGAAATTCACTTCCTTACCTTTGGACTGTAAAGGCACTCCCCCTGTGTTTGTCACTTGGATAGAAGGGAGCTTTACTTTATCACGGCATTGAGAATCTGAATGGCCAAAACAGATACAATGAGAACATCTGGGAGGCTCTCCTTCGATCTTTACTTCAATATTAATTTTAGCACCACTATCCAGAACAACCAGGACAGAGGATGGAATAGGCCTTTTGGCCTCAATCTCAACTAAACATCTGGCGTACGAAATCCTCTCCAGATTTGCAGTTTGTCGATCCAGGCAAAGTGGCACGCCAATAACAGATGCAATAATGTTGAAGATTTCTTTGGTCCATAAGCCAAGTGGAACTCCATGAAGCTGTGCACACACCGGCACAACGGATAGTATATCTCTTTCATGTCTGAGGGTGGGGCTCCATCTCTGCAACACCACGAGGCGCCCATCAAAGAGCCAAGGCCCTCCGTGTAAGATCCTCTCACATTCATTGCCATCTTCAAATTTAAAGTAGAAAAAGCCATTTTCTCTACTGTAGATCTTTAGTCCCTTCTTAATGAACCACAGTCGATCCACCCAAGCACGAATCTGCCCATAGTAGGGGATGTCCCCAAGCACATATCCCACAAGGGTATCACTCCATTGAGCTTGCCCCTTAGGAAGGAGGGAGCTGCCAATCCTTGCAAATTCCGCACCCCCCTCATCCCTGCAAGGTGCAACAAATTCCATGGATAAATTAGAGCCATAAGATCTCCTATTTGCGCATTTATCCGCCCAAGAGAGTTTGATTCCCTTCGTGTCCACTCTAATATCCACAGGCGGTCTAACAGGCTTTTTATCAAACATGTTTCCTACATTGCCAGGCAACGGAATGTTTGACTGGGCTTGCATTCTTCTCACCCCCTGCCTGCCATTGAGATGTTTGGTGCCATTGATTAGGGGTCGTCTCCTACCTCCCTGAAAATTCCCGATGCCATCCAATCCAGGGCGAGCTCGCCTCCTAGTAACAGTCGTCCAGCCCCCAAGAGAATCTCCACCCTCCCTCGCCGCAGCAGAAGGAGCTCCGGTATCCTCCCGTCTCAGCATGATGGGAGGCGCTCCTTGGATATGTGCCCTAATCAAACCCGGGTTGAGATCCTTGTCTCCATGATCTCCAACGCAGATGTTCGCCTCTCCAATGATATTGCCGCTACCTTGAGTCTTCGCCACCAAGCCGAGATCAATACCACCGCTATATATATATATATATATATATATATATATATATATATATATATATATATATATATATATATATATATATATATATATATATATATATATATATATATATATATATATATATATATATGAAAAGTTAGTAAATCTTTATTAAAGGACAGAAATTTTACATCACAATAGTATGTAGGCATGAAGAATCAATAAAAAGAGGAGAGGGCACAAGCGCTGTCACTCTTAATTAGAGACTCTCCATCCTAGGTAAGCTATACAAGATATGAAATATAAATCATGAATCAAGTCCTATCCCATATCACGGAACTCCCAATTTGCAAACACAGATTCCTCCTCAATGGACGAGGGATCCTGGCCTAGCATAGCAAGTCTGATATCCGCTGCAATCGCTTCAAAGACCTCCGTTTTGCCTCTGCTTCTACCTTCGAAAACTCTACAATTCCTCTCTTGCCAAATGTGCCAAACCATCGAAGAAAGAGCAGTATTAGCTAATCTGCTCAGAGCCCCTTTTCCCCCGAAATTCACCAAGTAAAATTCCCCAATATCCGCTAGGGATGTCCCAATCTGGCGTCTGTCATTTAATTTTAGAAGAGTTCTTTTAAGGAGGTAGCTAGTGTAGGAACAGCCGAAGAATAAATGGTTGATGTCCTCCAAGACATCGTCGCCACAAAGTACATAGTTAACAGGTGTGTTTAATCCCCATCTACTAATAAGATCTCTAGTAAGCAGCTTACCCCTGAAAGCTCGAAGTAGTGTGATGGCCCACTTTGGGATATGACCCGGAAACCATATCAGCTTATGAAAACGGAACAGCTCACCCCGCATCCGGACCCCTTCCCAGGCCTCTTTGAACTTAAATTCATTATCAAACCCTGTAATGGAATCCAGCTTGGAGACCGCAGGTGGCAAGGTAGGCTAGATGAGGACGGCAAGTAAGCTGATCGTCGGTTGCCTGTAGTGGATTGTGCGGCATTATGCAAGTGGCCTGGAGATGAAGGCAACGTGGAGTGCACATTGCGTGAAGAAGCCGGCACCCAGGCCCAAGAGTCAGAGCCATGTACTATGGCTACCTGGGCAAGGAGATGCCTGAAATTTTCAATAGTTGGGTCATTCACCCAAGACCCATGAATCCAATAATCACTAACACGTTTCATACTGGAGTCCGAGGGTACTGCAGCCAGATTTATCAAAGGACCACAATCTAGCCAATAGTCGTGCCAGAATAGGGTAGAGCACCCGTCCTTCACCACACGCCTGATGAGTTTACTGGAAGCCGTTCTACAATTCAACATATGTTTCCAAGTGCCAGAATGAGTCAGAGATCCCTTTGCCACATAGAATCCATCAGCCCCATCGTATCTAACTCTCATTTGCTTCGCCCATAAGCTCTTGGAGGTAAGAAATCTCCATGTCAGCCTAATCCCAGACGCAACATTGAGATCCTCCAACAATCTAATACCCACTCCACCTTCAGACTTAGGGGTACAGATATCCTTCCAAGCCCATGCCCGTGAGTGACCCATAATGAACCTCCTGCAAAGAGATGAAATTTCTCGCACTACAGTGTAAGGCATATGATAAGCTTGCATCCAGAACGCCACCATACCGTAAATGATAGATTTGACCAGCTCGATCCGCCCCGCAATGGATAACATAGATGACGACCATCCCATAAGTCTCTTCTTGCATTTATCTACCAATCTACCGTACATAGGTGATTTGGGATATTTGGACCTACTTATACCGTGCATTTATCTACCGCAATGAAATTACTACTTTTATATATATATATATATATATATATATATATATATATATATATATATATATATATATATATAGGGTAAAGTGTTCCTAGGGTGACTCCTTAGATTAAATCTAAGGAGTCTCCCCCATTTTCCCCCATCTCCCACAACTTTTTTTAAAATTTTTTTTCTTGGGATTGTTGTTCATCTCATGGATGATCAACATACCAAAAATCAAGTCATTCCAATACTTTTAGAGCCCCCATCTACCCCTTGCAACTTTATGTATTTTTCAGCACGTTTTCAGACCGTTGAAGTTGCAAGGGGTAGATGGGGGCTCTAAAAGTATTGGAATGACTTGATTTTTGGTATGTTGATCATCCATGAGATGAACAACAATCCCAAGAAAAAAAATTTCAAAAAAAAATTGTGGGAGATGGGGGAAAATGGGGGCGACTCCTTAGATTTAATCTAAGGAGTCACCCTAGGAACACTTTACCCATATATATATATATATATATATATATATATATATATATATATATATATATATATATATATATATATATATATATATATATATATATATATATATATATATATATATATATATATATATATATATATATATATATATGGGATTAATGGGTATCATACGCCATATGAGAGCTTCTCTCATACTCCCTCTCACACAAAGCACCCAAGTACAAGCCCACATGGGCTTGTACTTGGTTGTACTTGGGTGCTTTATGTGAGAGGGCGTATGAGAGAAGCTCTCATATGGCGTATGATAGCCATTATTCTATATATATATATGAGGGAAATGTGCCTAAGAATGACCTCGGGTAGAGATACCTGAGCACACCCTCGCTGTTCGGGGTTTGTGAGTATTTTTTTTTGAAAATTTTTTTTGCAGTTGGTAGATATACTTGTTATGTAGATCCCCACAAAATTTCAGGTCAATCCAACACCGTTTGGGCCTCCGTTCATCGATTTCAAAAACGTTGCGCAAAACTGTCCAAATGGACAGTTTTGCGCAACGTTTTTGAAATCGATGAACGGAGGCCCAAACGGTGTTGGATTGACCTGAAATTTTGTGGGGATATACATAACAAGTATATCTACCTACTGCAAAAAATATTTTCAAAAAAAAATACTCACAAACCCCGAACATCGAGGGTGTGCTCAGGTATCTCTACCCGAGGTCATTCTTAGGCACATCACGAGTATCCAACATAAGCTTTAAGAGTAAACTTTAACGTTGGTGTTATACTCGTCAAGCGATGACATCCCACATCTAAGAGTCCTCATAGGCTATGTTTTGGGTGTGGTAACTTGAACTCATTTTCAATGAGATTGGAAAAATCACTCTTAGATGATTTCATGTTACATGGAAAAGTGGATTGCTTTTCGTTGAATTTCTTGAAAGTTTTTCTTATGTGCTTCAATGTTTAATCATCACACTTACACGATGGTGTAGAAGTCTATGTTATAACTTTCATTGAATTTGAAGTGTTTATTCTACGAATGTCTATATGCAAGTGTTTGTTGTAATTTATAATACTCTCTTTTTGCATGTGATATGAAATTGACTTCGTTGTACACTTTTGATGAAAACAAAAAGGGGAGAATATTTGGGAAATATTTGGTGTTATATGCTTAATGAATGCTAATGAATAATGTGATATTTGAATATTGTGCATCAATTAATATATGTTCAAGGGGGAGCATAGCATGAATATAGGGGGGAGCATGCATACATGTTTGAATGCTTGAACATCATTGTTAAATTGTTGCATACTTTCTCCTTCATCACACATCACACACACATGTCACGATAGTATTATTTGGATCGTTATTGCTCAAATCTTATATTGGTTTGGCATCATCAAAAGTGGGAGATTATTGGATACAACGTGTAGTTGGATACAACGATCGATGACTTCGTGTTTGATGATAACAAACATGTGTGAACGATTTGATGTGTGTGCTAAGTGTTTTCAGGAGTGGCAAGCTCGTAAATACTCAAAGGGAGACTTAGTCAAAGTGATGGAGAAATAAGCAAAGAAGACTTAGTCAAAGTGATGGAGAAATTGCAATTCATTTGCAATTTGGACTTGGTCAAAGATGGAGAGATATGGAGAAATCTCATTCATATCAAAGATGGAGAGATAAGAAGAGGATCTCATTTAAATCAAAAGTGATTGAATTAAATCAATTTGTGATTGGTGCAAATCCTATACAAATTCCAAGTCCAATCCAAATCAAATTTGGATTGCAATAGAGATCAAATCAAACCCCATTACACATTCAATACAAAATTCAAACTCCTACAATTAGGGGATTTGATTTGAGCCTAATTGATCCTCCTCCACATCTATATAAACCCCATCTTCAAAGAGAGCAAACATGCGACCATAATATCAAAAGGGGAGCAAAGAGAGGTCGGCCAAAGCTACATAGAACAAAACCCTAGCAAGCCTCCTAGCCGCAAGCATCTAGCCCAAGCTCCTATCTTCCTACTTGCCGCAAGCACCACAAGGACAAAAACCCTATAGCATCTCCAAGCCAAGCTTCATCTTCAAACCTCCTTACCGAAAGCTTCATCATCTTCCTATTGCCACAAGGATCCAAAGCCAAGGCCAAAGCATACCAAGCTCCTCCATTGTGCAAGGCCAAGCAAGCTTCTTCCTCAAGGCCGCAACAAAGCAAGGGTCTCATCCTCCATTGAAAGCAAGCTTTTCCAAGAATCTTCAACTCCCAAGATCTGCAAGTTATCATCAAGGATCTTCATCAACACAAGGCCATAAGTTTTATGCTAGCTAACTCCCTTTGTCGCAACTCTACAAAAGGCTACACCTTCAACATTGCACAAGAGCTCCATCACCTCTCAAGGCCGTAATGCTTCACAGGGTTCATCCATACATTGTGCAAGATCAAGCTTCCTCCTTCTATGCCGTAAGTTCAGTCAAGGGAGACCAACTCAACCATTGTTAGCCCAGACTTCAGAGCATCATCCAAGAGCATAGGCTGAGAGGGATTGATGACTACATCTTGTCATACTAGCTCTGACCATGCGCTGATTGACAGAGACGACATACCGACACAAACTGAGCTTTTCTAAACTCTTATTACTTTATATTCGTGCAGTTGGTGTATTGGTCTTTGTATGTTACTTATTCATTCTTTTGGGGTCTTGTCTAGTCGGTGCTAGACAAGAGGGTCTTGACAAGTTGGGGCTTGTCAAGAGAGAGCATTTACTAGATTGATAGTGTTTAACACTTTGAGGAGTGTAGTACGAACTAGGTGAGAGTTGAGTTGGGGCTCGTAGCTCAGTGTAATTGTACCCAGTAACATATTAATGCTAGTATCTGCTTTGGGACTGGAGTAGGTCATTGGGGCGATCGAACCAGTGTAAATCTGTTGTGTACTCTGTGATTATCTTTATTACCATGCATCTTATTATTTGTGATGTATAACTACCTGTGATTTCGTGTGTGTGCACGAATATTTTTATTAGCCTATTTTCCACTAGGCTTAGACCAGATCCAACACCATTTACAACAAATCTTGCCTTCTTCTTTTGGATTGAGCCATCTGGATTCATCTTGACTGTGTATATACACTTGACACCAATGATCTCCTTGTATTGAGGCTTCTCAACTAGCTTCCAACTCTTGTTCTTATCAATTGCATGAATTTTCTCTTCCATTTCCTTCCTCCAATCTTTTTCTACATATGATTCTTCAAAAAATTTGGTTTAACAATGCAAAAGTTACATCTTGCATACACATCACTCAAACTCTTCATTTTCTTTGGAGTTATGCTTGGAGAACTCGAGATTGAACTTGGAGATGATGGTCGACTGCATGTGAGAGTTGAAGCATCATCACTTCCTTCTTCATTTGCTGAATTTTCTTCTTCTTCATGATGCCAAACAACCTGCTTCCCAATTCCAATCAGCATTTTCATCAAACAAAACATCTTGGCTAATGATGCTTTTGTTAGTCTTCAAGTTAAATAGTCTATAACCTTTAGACTTGGAACTATAACCAACAAAAATACATTTTTCACTTCATCAAGCTTGTACCTCTTTTCTTTTGGGATTTGAGCATAGCAAATGCTTCCAAAAAAATTCAAGTATTTCACCGAGTGCTTCCTTCCACTCCATGCTTCAATTGGAGTTTGACTCCACACAGCCTTTGTGGGACTTCTATTGAGCAAATATATAGTTGTATAAACAACTTCACCCCAAAATTCCTTGGGCAAGCATTTGTCATGTAGCACAAAAAATATACTATAATAGATATAATAGATATAGTAGATAGTATTTGATGAAAGAAACAGAACATAGTTGGAACATAGGTTTTGACATCTCCATCACAGTTTGTTTCTTTCTTTATGAAACTCCATTTTATTACGGTATGTAGCCAACGGTCAGTTGCCTTTCCAAGCCTTCATCTTCACAAAATTCTTTGAATGCATTTGAGGTGTACTCCTTGCCACAATCACTCCTCAACACTTTAATAGAGTGACCACTTTGTTTTTCAACAAGACTTTTGAACTTCTTAAAAATAGAAAACATTTTCGATTTTGCTTTCATGAAATAAACCCAAAGCATTCTTTAGTAATCAACAATAAAAAGGATGAAATACTTGTTACCTCCATGAGAAGTTGTTCTCATAGGTCCACAAACATCGTATGAACTAGCTCTAAAATCTTCTTGGCTAGCCATGCAACTCCTTTAGGAAATGGTTACCTGTGTTGTTTTCCAAGTACACAACCTTCACAAACTTCATGTTTCTCCTCAATCATTGGCAAGCCATATGTAGCCCTTTTTGTTGACGTACTTGAGGCTGTGAAAATTTAAATGACAAAGCCTCTTGTGTCATATGCATGAATTTTTATTGACATGTGCTTTTAAGGCTTGATAGATATTGTAGTTGAAGTTGACTGGAAAACTTCAATTGGCTTGCATTTTGATTTACAAGCTGTCTTATCATAGATGCAGCACTCATCATCATCAAAATTAAGTACATATGTGTGCTCAAGAAGCTATATATGACTCAATAAATTTTGGTCCAAATCAAGAATAAATAAAACATCACGAACGAACTTCGTACCTTGCTTGGTTTGGACTCCAATGGTTCCCAATCCTTGTGCTTGAGCTATGACTCCATTTTCCATCTTCACTTCAGTCTTCACAGATTCATTCAAGTCAACAAAAATGGGCGTATCTCTTGTCAAGTGATTGTTACAACTGCTATCAAGGTACCACATATCATTCTTGATCTCGGTGCCATGTGATAAGCATAGAACAAATTTCTGTCACCTCGTTTCTCCTCTGAAAATTGTGCTTGTTGATTGGTTTTGAATTTGCATTATTTCTCAAGGTGTTCAAATCTCTTGCAATAATAGTAATTTGGCTTGTCTTTAGTGCCAACAATTTTTCTGAAGATGGTTGTTCTTATCACAATAGCCACAATGCTGTGAATTTTCAGCATTCAGCATTAAAGGCTCTTTGAAGGTTGTTTCTTCCTCTTCCTCTTGAATTTCTGCCTATCCCTTGTCCACAGCCATGTCTACCACCTCTTTGTGAGTCTCCACCTCTTTGGTAGTAGCTAGATGTTTCTCCATCATTGATCTTCATACTGAAATTCAGCTTTGATTGGAAAACACTTCCAATGGCTTTTTTCAACATGTCTAGACATCCTTCT
The DNA here is from genome assembly GCA_030789695.1 of Scilla litardierei. Taxonomy (NCBI): domain Eukaryota; kingdom Viridiplantae; phylum Streptophyta; class Magnoliopsida; order Asparagales; family Asparagaceae; genus Scilla; species Scilla litardierei. The sequence goes on from CM061133.1 coordinate 214,238,660, forward strand.
CTCATGAGCCTTCAAGGATCACATCGACTCTTGAATACTCAATGAGAAAATGTCTTTCGTCTCTTCAATTATGGACACATTGGATCAAACTTTAAGGGTACACTTACATGAATCTTCTTAACAATTCTACAATCACTAATTTCTTCACCAAAAGTCTCCATTTCATTCACAATTTTAGTGATCTTTGTGTAATAATGTTGTACACTTTCAGCATCACTCATCTTCAAAATTTCAAGATATCTTCTTAGAGTTTGAAGAGTAATATAGTTTACCTTGAGATTTCCTTGAAGCTCCTTTTGTAGAGTCTCACATGCTTCCTTGGCTTTTTCAGCTTCCATGATTCTTGAGAAGATATCCGTACTCACACCTTACTGGATATATAAGAGAGATTTTTGCATCCTTCTTCATTTGCTCTTTGAGTGTCTTTAGTTGTTGATTATTGAGACCTTCTTCACTTTCTGATTCTTCATAGCCTTTTTCTACAAATTGTCACAACACTTGTGATCTTAAAATGGTTCTCACTTTTACATACCAATGATCATAATGATCACCAGAGAATATGGGTATTGGAGGAGTATCACTTGTAGGATTTGTAGTTGAAAATCACTAAATTCTTTTGGTTTTAAGGGATGAACTAAGGCTATTGAACCATAGCTCTGATACCAATATTTTTGGATAATATGCTAAGAATTGAGAAGATATTTTGGAGCTAAGAATGATTCATTGATTCATGTTTCTCTTCATTGCTTCATCTTGATCTTTTCAGGGCTCTATATATAGAAGCTCATTGGAATACATAGAGACTCGTTGGAATACATAAGGACTTCTTGGAATACATAATGTCTCCTTGGGATACAAATGGACTCATTGAGATACATGGGGACTCATTGAATACACAATTACTCCTTGGAAAATATAAAGACAATTCTAGATGAATGAATCTAATAAATGCTAGCACATTATTCAACAGCCATTGAAACTTTTCTATTTTACCTTCCAACTCACTTCCTTCCTACTCTTCATCTTCATCTATGTAACTGACACTTGTCATCGCGGCCCTGCAGCCCTCCGACCACACACCACCTCTCATGCCTCTTCATCCTCCTTCATCCCCCTTTTCACCATCCTCTCTCTCAAACCCTAGATCTACCACCCAAAATAATCTCTCTCCCCAACTCTCATCCCCCCCAACTCTCATCTCGTCTCTCTCATGGGTTGTTCCGACTGAAGCTAGAAGAGCATGGGTGCAGTTAGGGTGATGCGGGACGACTGCGGCGGTGGTTGCGACGAGGACATGTGTGATGAGTATGAGGAGGAGATGGGCAATGTGGGGATACGGGATTGTGTGTAAAGTAAAAAACGACTTGTTTTGGTGGTGTGTAAAGTGATCAGTGTGCTCAGCAATTTAGTTTGTGCGCATAGTAACTCACGTTCACTGGTACAGAAGACAAAGCAGGCCCGACAAAGAGCCACCCTAGATGGAAAAGTAAATTTACCAAAACGTTCATTCATCAAGTTTACACAACCTTTAGTAAAATGTGAGCTCTCTCTCTCTCTCTCTCATATATTTTATATTATCTCCCTCATGTTCTCATTTAAGCGTTAGAGGAGTCGAAGTCGGTACATCTCCCCGAATTCAACTCGCTAACGCTCTTATCTGTTGTAATGTGTGCAAATCGTGTGACTATCCTAAACATGTGAAGGGTAGTCGTTTGGATCATCTTGCACACTATAACATCATTGACGATATCGATAGATTGCATAACACACGAAACGCATGAGGAAAGCCCCAAGCTAATGAGGGATACACTAGCCACAACGCTTGGAGGCAGGGGAATAGTGGCAAGCAAAGCTCCCTTCCTCCAGCCCTGCCCATATGGCACAGAAATTAGAATCATTTAAAGCTCTTTAGGGGTACTTCGTCGTGCTGCAGGCACATCTTGCCCAAGTACTGCACCAACAAGCACAGCACAATAACCACCATACTACCCAGCAGCAGCAAGACCAGAGTGATCACATATTCACACTATACGCCTCCTAAAACTCACAAATCTCCTCCCCCCAAATCAACCTCAGACTCAGACTCCCAATCGCCACTCACCATTTGTTCTTTTTCCAACTTAACAATTTCGACCGTTTGGCTAGAGTTGGCGAGAGTTGATGCTACCTATTAGACGCGAACCACACTGGTGTTTTCCATACCTTTGTATTCGAGATCCATTCGTCCATCGCTCAATGCATAAAGCTGGCCCCTGCTTTTCTCATCCCAACCAGGCCCGAAATTTGGTACGGATTTTTTTGGCACATTTGTATCGAGTGTGACCAACCAAGTTGCTTGGGTTGACTCTTTCCTGGCGCTAAAATATCAAGAAAGCCAATTGCCCTCGTGTCTTCATCTACTGGGTCACGCTCGTGTTACATAGAAAGAACTACTTAATCATGTATTTAAGACTTAAAAAAGGAAGACATCATCGTTATTGTAAAAAAGCGTCAGTTAGCGTGCTATCTTGCGCCTGTAGAGCCCCTCTTCATTTTGCGATTAGGGCTTCGATTGGAGGTGGAAGGGGCGTCGAAGTCGGGGGTTGATGAGGAAACACTGTTACGTAGCGCGAAGAAAATGAAATCTAGGTTGTTGGGCGAGGGATCATCGGGGAAACGTTCCTTCAAAGAGGTCTGTAATAGCATCGAAGAGGAACATCCGATGTTGGAAGATGCTGAGTTCACAGGGGTGGAGAAGAATATTACAGTGGATAAAGTGGGAGAATGGGACAGCATCTCCCTTTCTCCGAACTTCAAAGAGCTCCTCCATCGGCGGTTTGCTAGGGCGGTCATCGTTAAATTGTTGGGGCGTAACATCTCTGTGGAGATGATGGAGGGGAAGGCCAGAGCTATTTGGAAGCCGAAAGGGGAGTTGGAGTTCATCGATCTTGGAGAGGGCTTCGTGATGGTGAAATTCTTGTGTGAAGAGGATCTTGCTTTTGTTCTGGAAGAGGGGCCGTGGCTCATCTTCGAGCATTATTTGACGGTGAGAAAATGGATCCCGGATTTTGTGCCGAAGAACGATGATATCGGGTCGACGGCGGTTTGGGTAAGATTTCCATTCCTCCATGTAGAGTATTACGATGACAGAGTGTTGAAGGTGCTGGGTAATTGCGTGGGGAAGGCGCTGAAGTTCGACTTTCATACTCGTATGCTCAAGAAGGCGAGATTGGCAAGGGTGTGCTTGAAGTGGATCTGAGTAAACCATTGAAGTCTCAGATTTTCTTTGAAGGAAGATGGCTGAAGGTACAGTATGAGGGCTTAGGAATTGTTTGCTTCAAATGCGGTAGATTGGGGCATAGAGATCCCTGTATTTTTCAGGCGGATGAGGGGTTGGAAAAGAGCAGAGTGTCGGGGATGTCTTCTAAGACGGAGGTGGTTAGAGTTGAAGACGGTCCCGCTGAGGCTTTCATTCCATGGCTGGTTCCAAATGACAAGCGCTATCAAAAACCTAGGGTTTCCCCGCTGGGTCTGGGGGGAGATAGAGGAAGACCATCGGCGGCTCTTACCGGGGGTTCGAGATTCTCGTTGCAGGAGAAGGAGGTAACTGAAGAAGGCAATGGTGGGGCGGGGACAGTTGGAGCTGGTGGGCTGGGAAGCTTTAACGGGCCTGGGGTCTTTTATTCTAAGCCTTTGGGCAAGCCCAGTCAGAATATTTCTTTTGCTTCAAAGGGAGTGGGTAAAGGGGCCCGTATGGGATTCAAACCCCAGAATGCAGGGGATGTTCGCAGGCAGGGCTTTTTCAAAGATGGGCCGAAAGGCCAATTTAGCATGAAGGGATTTGGTGGGGGCTCTTTTCTTTGGACTCTACTAGGCCTTCATTTAGGGAAAGGGATCCTCTTGGTGACATTTCCAATGTTAATGAGAACTTTTCGAAGGATGGAGCTTTCAGAGGGGAGGGGACTGTAATGCCCTACAAAGCTACTGCACAAGTACTAGGGGGTGAATAGTACTTTAAAATAATTAAGAGGATAATTCCTAATTATCTTGCAAACTCAACCAACAATGCGAAAATGTAAATATAGACAACAAAGAAATGCAATCGCAAACAGACGATATAACGGGTTCGGATCCACCCAAGTCTCTCCGACTTGTTCCCGGTGATCCTACGTCCCAAACACCCGGATCCCCTCCGGATACTTGAGTTAGAAACTTCTAACTCAAATTTGCACTATGAAATACTTGTAGAAACCTCTACAAGATCAAATCATACACAAATGAAATTGTGACTCCCACAACCCGGGATCACAAACAAACTCTCACAACCGAGAGTAAAACACTTACAATATCGAAGTAAATGAAATACGAAATTCTTACCGACAAAACCATATGCCTTGAGTAAACTTACGATTTAGGGCAAAGAGGATTTTGGGGAAGATGAAGGCACCAAACCCTAGCTCCAAGATGTAGATCAGCAATGGAGGCCTAGGTGGATGTTAGTGACCTAGAATCAAGTACTTGGCTTGGAAGGCTCACAATCAATGAATCTCTCTTTTGACATAAGAGTGAGGGAGAGATTCAAGTGAGAAATGAAAGAGCTTTGAATGAGGATTAAATGCTTCTCTTTGATTCTCTAAAGATCAATTAATATCATCCTTGAATGCTATGAAAGCAGCAATCCAAGTATATATAGGATAGAGGAGAGAGAGAGCAAAATTCGTGGCATTTAATGCTCCAACGGCTCTATTCTGAAGAAGACTAGTCGGTCAAAGAAGGATCACTGACCGACTAGTTCATCAACTAGTCGGTCGGTGAAACAGCATGAACCGACTAAGAGGTGAACAGCCAAAAGAAGAAGTTCAGGGAATGAATAACTAGTCGGTCCAAGAAGACTTGCCAACCGACTAGTTTCACAACTAGTCGGTCGGTGAGTCAACTTTGACCGACTAACAGGTGAAATAGTGAAGGCTGAACTCAAGATGAATTAGTCGGTCTAAGAGCAAATGTTGACCGACTAGTTCATCAACTAGTCGGTCGACAAATGTACATAGACCGACTAACGATAAACAGTAACTTAGGCTGTACAGTAGAAGCTCAATTAGTCGGTCCAAGAAGGATTCTTAACCGACTAGTTTCACAACTAGTCGGTCGGTGAACCTTCTTTGACCGACTAACTGTAAACAGTAACTGTGCTAGAAATTGAGAAGGCATTCTAGTCGGTTCAAGAAGCTTTGCCGACCGACTAGATTGCCATCTAGTCGGTTGGTTCTTCTTCTTAAACCAACTAACATGCACAAGAAGTCGCGAATCGAAGCGCGAAGCTTCGAGAAAGTTTGTATGGACTTCTACTAAGATCCTAGCTCTAAGATAGGAGCGTTATGAAGATTAAAACGTAATACCTACTCAAGGCTTAACATTCTACAAAACGAAGCTAGAAGACTATAAATAAAACTTGACGAACCGTCTTCAAATGCTTCGATTCGAATCTCTTGACTTCAATAATGGTCCTTGAGCTTCAACGAAGCTTCAAGCATACGATCACGCGCTTTGAGAAGTCTCGAGATGTCGCTTTTGATGTTCATAGAAGTTTGGCGACGATCTCCATAACTGCGCTCACAAAGAGTTAGTTCACGATATTTATGTTTGTTCATCATCCAAAACCAAATCCGGGGAATCAATACTCAACATTCTCCCCCTTTTTGGTGATGACAAACCAACATAAATAATAATCAAAAATAATGATTCAAATGAAATTTACTTACTCCCCCTGCATTGATGACACGTTAGTTCCAAAATAAATATTAATCATAAGCATCAAACAGACGAGTAAAGTATAAAATGTGAATCAATTATTGAAATATCGGTTTTGAAATCCATTTTTATATCTTAACTCCCCCTGAATCTAACATATCAAATTAGATTCTTGGAAAATTGCTTTAAATTATCATTTAGCACATTGTCATTATTAATTCTCTCCCCCTTTGGCATTAGCAAAAAGAGCGGGAGGAGATCAACGACAACAACAATGGCTTCAAATAAAAGCATGGGAGTCGTAGAATTGGACCATGGTCCAAATGACACCAAAGGAAAATACGAAGTAAATCAAAGCGTGCCAACGAGACCATAATCGATAATCGAAAAATAAAATCATCAAAACTCAAATTAATTTCACGAATTGAGTTATGGAATATACTCTCCAATATCAACATTCTTGAAGAATTAAGTGCATGGAAAACAATTATATGTTTTCATAGAAATAATTTCTATTAAATAAAGATAATCGTCGAGCGACGAAGTCAACATCAGAGACAAAATATATATAATGTGCACAAAATTCATGAAACGACGAAGTCAACACGATGTATATATATATATAACATGATACAACAAAATTATACATCTACCAACATACATATAAGCGATCCTCAGATCGAAACACATATCACAACACATATCACAAAAGATATCGGAGTATCACATACATACAAAAATATCAAAATACATCACAAAATCCATAACCACCATCTATCCTACCCAACTCTCTCACACTACATATATCATCCAATGTGCACTAGGAGAGTCCTCCAAAGAAGCTCAGGAGGCAGCAGGAGGATCTGCAGCAGTAGCAGGCTCTGCAGAAGGAGTGGTGGTCACTGGGTCAGCAGGAGTGTCCACGGTCGCGACCGGAGTGGCCTCGGGAGCACCAGACGAAGTATCCATCGGAGGAACGGTGGCAGCAGGTGTGCTCTCGGGGTCACCGGCAGAAGTGGCAGAAGGAGCAGCAGTAGCAGACGACGTACCCTCTGGGGCACGAGCAGCAGATCCAATGAGCTCCTCGAGCTCAGCATCATCCATCTCCTCATCGTCATAAACAGACGAAGGAACCTCAATGCCCAAACGAGAGCAGATGCGAGCAAGCATCGCCTCAGAACGAGCACAGCGAGACTCCACACGTGTTGTAACGGCCGGTATTTTTCTACGCGTGTAATTATTGTGTGTGCCCGTATCTTTGTTTGTTCGTCCGGATGTGTTGTGTGCGAGTTCTTTGTGCGTCGACGCGAGCGCGTCTCGGATGACTTTTTAATTTTTCATGGCGCGATTAATTAACTTTAACCCTAATTGAATTACACTAATTAATTGCCCTAATTAAATTGTCCCTAATCAAATATTGATTAACTTAACCTTAATAAATTACCACTAATCAGATTTTTAATTAATTAACCTACATTGAACTCCACCGACTGGGGGCAGTTCAGATCCAACATCCTCAATCAAATCACCCCCACCTCCAGCTAACCCCCTTCAACAAATGTGTCCCCCTCTGTTCTTATAACAGTAACAACAGTAGGATGATGAGCCGCCAGCGACGATTTCCTTCTCTGCAATCTGTCAAACCCAAATCCCTGCAAACAAATCCCTGCAAACAAATCAACCAGCAACCAATTTCCCAAATCCTTCCCAAAAACAATTTCACAAACAATCAGCCCCAAAATTCTGAAATCACCCATTTCAGTTCATCATCCCCAAACAATTTCATCAAACCCCATTTCTGATCCTCCTCTCTTCTACCAACAAACCCAAATCAACTACACAATCAAAACCCAAAACAAAATTCAGTTCCAAACCCCAAAACTTCAAATCAAAACATATAGCTACAAATTCAATCAAGATCTGAAAATACTTCAGATTCAAACAAATTGTTGGTTCAATTCAAAAAAATCAAAAACCCAAACTTCTCCCCTTCTTCATTTCCTTCTTCCTCCCCCTCTCCCTAGGCCGGCACCTCCCTCCTCACCCTCGCCTGAAGCCGCCGCCTGTAACTCGCTGTGCGCGCATCACCGGAAGAAGCCGAAGCCGAAGCCGCCGCCGTGAGGAACCGCCGCCGCCCAGCAACCAGCGCGCCACCGCCCGGACTCCCGCCGCTGCAAGTCGCCGCCGACCGCCGGACTGGGCCCCGCCGCCGCCGTCTGTGCCGGAGCGCCGCCGCCAGGAGCCGTCCCGCGTTCGCCCGAGCTCCTCCCTCCTCCGTGCGTAAGCTTCGAGCCCTCTTGCCTTTGTTTACTGCAACATAGAAAAAAAAAGAAAGCAAATGATGAAGAGAGAAGAGAGACAGAGCCTGAGAACGAAAGTGATGAGTTAACAAAAGAAATAATGTTAGAGAGATAGGGAGACTGCCTTAGTAAATAGGATAGGGAGAGTTAAAAGAATTTATTTTATGAATAAAGAAAGAAGATGAGAGGATAGCCTTGGAAATAAAGAGAAGAGATAGGAGACAGAGAGTAGGTGTAGTCAGCCTTAATAAAATAAGAGAAGAGGGAGAGAGAAAGTTAGAGTTTGATATGTTAAAATTGTTAAAGTAAGTGTAGAGCCTTAATAAAGGTATTAATATAATGTTAACATGATAACCCTTGAAAAGAAAGTGTATTAAAATTTGTTAGGGTAGGTCTGTAGTAGGTGCACTATTAAACATGGTGATTAACCCTATAATTAACTAATATTAGGTTAGTGTTAATAAGATGTATCAGGTTAGTATAACACAATATAAACCCACCCTAGCCTGAGACCCCAATAAAAATCTGACGAACCTAAATTGGAGATTAACTTAATTTTGTGCTTATCTTGCAATGGACCTAATTCGTTAACTTGTTTAACCAAAACAGAGAACCAGTCGTTCTATAGCGTAACGCTCGTCGAGGCGAACCCACGACAACCGATATCACCGGAAACAGGCAAGTGATACTTGCCAGTAAATGTTTTAGGCCACGTTTTCAGGCCAATTTGTCTGTTAGCGTAAAAGAGACTAGACAGTGAAATGATAGCTGTCTAGACGCCCTATTTGATCTAGTTTGACAATGAAACTAGATCCGACACTTTACTTGCTTTCATTCATGCTGCCATGCCATGTTTAACTTTCAATTAACGGTACGCACTTTAACTGCTCATCCCATGTCATGTCATGTCATGTGTTCTTCGTGATTGAGTAGCACACGCTACAAATGTTATTGCTATTGAGGCTAGGCACCTGCTTTTGTGGGCACAACCCTATGCCATATTGAAAAACACTTCCTGGCTCGTGATCCAGAAGCGAGCACAGTGTTGTTGGGAAACCAACGCTCGATACACGTGGAGGGGTAGGGTTAAGCGATCACTTGAGCGTAGAAGTGTGCCCGTACAACCGCTTCAGCCAAAAGGCGTAAACCCTGTGCACAAAGTGAATGGACAATGTTTCGTGTTTTGTTACTTGTATTGCATGTTTCATGTCATATTAAAATTGTTGCATCCTTAAAATGTCATATCACCTCATTATATTAGAACTGTTAGTTGTTTAAATTTATTATATCCTTGCACAAAAGTTCTCCGCTTCCCTTGGGAGACTTTTGCTGACATGTGTCCTTTTCTCTTTGGGTGTCACATGTCAGGCTTTGAGACAGAGCAAGTTGCGAGGACGAGCAGTTCGTTGACGCTGAGTTTGAGGTCCCTGCTGGGACCGAGTTCGAGGACACGGGTGACAAGTCCTAGACTCGTTTGGAGTCTCCCCTTAGTTGTTACCTTTCCTTAGTTGTTGTTAGGTTTCGGTGCGTAGCACCTATCTCTCTTTGTTTTTGTTTGGCCATGCTTTAGGCCTATTGTTCAGACTTGTACTTTTCTGACTTTTCTGTGATGTTGTAATATTTGTTGGATGTTGGTGGTGGATATTTTCTTATCTGCTTTATTATTGTTGTTGTTTCGTCGCAATGCAAGGACCTGCTACTTTTCGAAATTTTTACAGACGCTTATCAGACAGCAGCTTCACATCTCCACGTCTGAGCGGACCTCCTCACGTCTCGCCTTCCATATAAGGGAAGCGGGGCGTGACACGTGTCAACGAACGTGCAAGCTCAGCGAGAGTAGGAGCGGGAGGTGGAGGAGCAGCTGAAGCAGAAGCTGAAGGAGTCATCCTCTGAATATGACGAAGCGCCGCAAGAGACTTCTTGACGGCCGTCGCATTCAGAGGGGGACCAAGGGGACGCTCATCGTCGGGAGGGAAAGGGACCTGGAAGTGACAGAATACAAGAGTCAATAGGCACGGGTATGGAATGTGGGCTGACTTGGTGGACTTTCGAATACATTCGAAGGAGTCCATCTTGTCAAGAATAATCCGTGCCCAATTGATCTCGCTCCCTATGAAGATGGCGTAAATGAGTTTAAGAAATGTCTGGGAAGGCAAGGAAGAAGAGCCATACTTCGGAAGGAGGCACGACTTCAAGATAAGATTTAGAACCCAGGCATTCGGCTTAAAAGACTTGGATGGGACGCCAATCATGGCGGGAGGGATCACATGGAAAATCTCGGCGAGCATCACCTGATCAAGCTCAGAAATATCATCAACAGAGATATCGGTAGGAAGAAGGTCAGACGAGGAGACACCTATCAAATCCCCTAAGATTTCTGCCGGGAGGACAATCGGTGTCCCCAAGACAGTCGTCTCAATGGAATGGGTCTCGTCATACTGACCACGAACCCTATTCGCGTAGAAAAGCTTGACTAGACGGGGGTACGGGTGTGGATTCGCTTTAGGGTCAAAGCGAAGATAATCGATAAGGCCGGAATGAGAAAGAAGATCGTCTAGGTGAGGGAAGTCAGAGAACTGAACGAAATCCTCCAATAACAGTGGACAGTGCTCTATACGGTTGTAAGCCGCGAGACACAACGGGTCGTCGCGACACAACGATATATCGACACCGCCAACTGTCATGGGAGCCTTCCCTTTAGGCTGACGAGTGCTAGATCGGGGTGGAGGAGTAGGATCCCGAGCGGTGTGCTCGGTCTCCGGAATATATTACGTGTCAGAATCATCAGGAGGAGTGGGAGCACGGAATAAAGCTGGAGACATGGGCTGCTTCCTAGGCTTAGGTTGAGATCTAGGCTTGGCGGTCGTCGTCCTCTTCTTCTTAAGAGGAGGCGAAGACGACGAAGGATGGGTTGATTTAGATCGGCGTTTGGGTTGCGGGGGGTCCGAAGGAGGCGACTCTACTGTCATGGGTGACGGACGCGAGGGTTCGATGGGAATACGTGTCCTCGCCATAATCGAGACGAGACACGCACGAAATCGAAAGCTAGAACCCTAAAATCAAACCCTAGGTCGAACCCTAGAAATGCTGAAATCGAAATAATCTAACCCTAGAAGCCTAAACAGCTGAAAGAGAGGATAGATAGATACCCTAGGTGGAGAGAGGAAGATCGACACCGGCGGAGATGGCCGGAAAGCGGCCGGAAACGACGGACGATGGCGGAGGGAGAGGAGGAAGTCGAAGGGATTTGGGGGTTGGAGGAAAATCGCACTGATTAGAAATGATTTTAGTCGGTGTGAGGCCGTATAAGTCGATGGGAAGATCAAAAGACGCAACTGTCCCTGTGCAGTTAGTCGGTCACAGTTCAAGCGCTGACCGACTAGATGACGATCTAGTCGGTCGGCCAATGAGCTTGAACCGACTAAGTGCAAACAGTAACTGAAGCCAAAATTAGGGCTTGAGTTAGTCGGTCTGAGTTCATTCACTAACCGACTAGATGATGATCTAGTCAGTCGGTCAATGAACATGAACCGACTAACAGAGTTCAAAAATGTGAAATTTCGAAATATTGAGTTTTCTCCTAATCGCACTTGGACGAAACATCGAAATACTCTCATTAATCATTATACTACCCCATTAAACATCGAAAATCATAAATTTGACGTTCATGAATAAATCGAGCATAAATTCCGAAAATTCAACCAAAAATCCAGAAAATCTCAATTAATCTAGCATGAGCATATATAAAGAAATTTAATAGCATGCAAGATTATTGAGCAAAAATGAATCCTAAATCTCGGATTCACCCATAATCCCCAATTCTCGACGTAACCGCACAAAGGAGTCTTCCTTGAGTGGTTTCGTGAAAATATCGGCGATTTGCTTCTGGGTTTCAACGTACACTAATATGATGTCAATTTTTAGCAACATGATCATCCAAGAAATGGTGACGGACATCTATGTGTTTAGAACGGGAATGGTGTACCGGATTCTTAGAGAGACAAATTGCACTTTGGTTGTCCACCATGATAGGGCAAGTATCACAGTTTATACCAAAGTCTTTAAGAGTGTGTCTCATCCAAAGAACCTGAGCACACACGGCACCGGCGACAATATATTCCGCCTCGGTGGTTGAAAGTGATACGGAATTTCGCTTCTTGGAAAACCAAGAGACAAGAGAATTTCCTATAAAATGGCAAGTGCCACTAGTACTTTTCCGGTCGGATTTGCATCCCGCATAATCTGCGTCACTATATGAGATTAACTCATATGTGCTAGACTTTGGATAAAGTAATCCAAAGTCAAGTGTGTAACTTAAATAACGGAAAATACGTTTTACCGCTACTAAGTGTGATTCCTGATCGCACCCCGGATACACGTCCCGGAGCGACGGTTGTAGTTTTAACGCAAGCGCACGGTGTAGCGGCGAGCGGGTTATCGAACACAGGGAGGACGAATGAAAGTGCCTGCTCCGAACAACCTGGCTATTAAAAACGGAAAAGAGAGAATTTGCCTTTGGCGATCCTGTCACAATCGTCAGACAAAATATGGGGATATAAAATCAAATAAAGGACGCCTAGGGAATAGGGAATCCCCGCTACTCACCGTATCTCGTCAATGTAATTCATTGGTATCAACATTGCTAGGGTAGAATTTCGGATGAACTAGTTGCAACTGAATGTAAAACCTAGCTCACGCTCTCGCGCTATTGCCGGTCTATAGCTATCCTAGGTTTGGGTCCAATCTCTTGCAAACCCTAGCCTAGGCAAGCTACCATTAGGATCAACATCATCGTTCAATCGCGCCCCGAGCCCACTCTCGTGCAAACTTGGGCCACGACCTAGGTTGGGATAGTTCTTACCCGTCCAATCTCTTGCAAACGGGTATCGGCATGGAATTACAACCGAAAACCCTAGTATCGGTCCAATCCCTTGCAAACCGATACTACGGAAACTCGATTTCAACCCAATTCAGATTTCTAGGGTTTCCTATCGAATTGGGATCCAATCTCTTGCAAATCCCAATCGATATGAACACCTAGCTATCCGTAGTAAATCGATCCCAATCTAACCCTAATAGCAATTCTAGCAATATTTCTACCAATTCATCACAAATAAGAAATTGGGCTCGTAGGGTTCATCCCCACGCCCCAAGACGTATAGACTACTCACAATCCATATCACAAATGCAAGAATAAACAATGGAAATAGCAAGAGAATTCATCATAATATTCAAATAAGCAATAAAAATGAGATTTTTAATGGAGAGGGAGACAAACCAATAGAGTTCTCCAAGAATCCAACAAAAATAAACTTTTCTCTCCTCTCCAATCACAAGAATCAAAACCTAAAAAGTTTAATCTAAAAAGCTGCAAAAAGTAATGGAAAAAGCTCCCTAACCTAGGGTAAAAACAGGGGTTAAATACCCCCCAAATTCGTCCAAAAAACTGTGACCAAAATGCCCCTGCGCAGCCTGAAAATCGCAATTTTCGCTACAGGCAGCGCGTCGCACTCGGCCGAGTGACAAAAGTCGCTCGGTCGAGTAAGAAACCCTGAAAATTTCCAGTAAGTCTTGGTCTTCAGGGGTCTTCACTTCGGGGGTGGCTCGGCCGAGTGAGTTGTCGTCACTCGGCCGATGGCTTCTATGTACTCGGGCGGTCGGCATTTTCCACTCGGCCGAGTGGGTCTTCTGAAGCTCAGGCAGACGAAAAACAGTAAGTTAGCACTTTTTGATGGGCGTCGTCTGAGTGCCACTCGGGCGGACGGGATCTCGTCACTCGGCCGATGTGGCTTCCGACGCTCGGCCGAATGCACACATGAAACGTGTCCGATCTGGTCGGCCGAGCGGTGTCTCGCTGGTCGGCCGAGTGACTCCTTCACTCGGCCGAGTGAGACATCAAAAATGCCCAAACAGCTTGTTTTTGCCTCCTCGTCGCTCCTGCGACGTTCTTTCTGCTTCCGCTCCTCTCCAATAGCAAAATACCCCTCGGGGAGGTCATCGGTGACACTCTGGAGTAGGCATATCAGGGGATCACTCCAAATCGCTCCAAATCTCCTGAAATACGACAAAAACAACAAATCGTGAAAAGTATCGCAATATTGTCGATAAATCGTGAAAAGCGTGATTTGAGCGGTCCGAATGGCATGCAATCATGCGGAAAAAGGGTGTAAAATAAGGAGTGATCAAAATCCCCCAAGCTTACCTCTTACTCGTCCTCGAGGAAGATAAGTAAAAGGCGAACCCGGTGGATTCGGAAAACGAAAATGACGAAAAACGAAAAACGGAGAACGAAGAAAAACAAAAACCGAAATAAAAACGAAGAAGAAAGAAGGAAGCGAAGAGGGTAGCTGCTAGATCATTTTCTCAGGACGTGGGTTTTGCTTACTCATATAGCATGCACCGAATGTAAAACACATGTCAAAGAATTCTATTTCGATATCATAGTATAATGGTGCAAATAGAAATAGAAAACCCACGAATAATGATATAACATGAAAAACGGAATAATTTTAGAATTAACATCGTCTGAATCATTTAAAGCGGTATACAATATCGCAGATCACACACTTTTTCAATTGAACGCTTTCTAAGAGGAGTATAAGAATATCACGCAATAGAATAGAAAGATTAGAAAAGTGTGGATTTCATGAAATGAGTGCTAGGCGTAGATTTCTGGATTTCGTAAAGCTAAAACAATCTTACCGAGTATAGAATATTACTTAGCCTAGGTTGTCGTGCAACGTCAAGTAGTCACTCTCTCACACATCATTGGATTCTCTCCCCCAAGCTTATCTATAAGCGTGGTGGCACAAAAACAATATTTACATCCCCATTTTTTATGAAGCTCCAAAAGTAATGAAAATAAAAACAAAAAGAGAGAAGAAAGAGAGAACATGAGATGGGATCGTTTATTGAGATTCTTTTCTCTTTTCTTTTCTTTTTTCTTTTCTTTTCTTTTTTTTTTCAAATAGCATATATACACAATGATCCCAACTCAAAGAGAAATAAGGATATACAAGAATTTTCTTTTCTTTTTCTTGCTTTGGTTTTGGGAAATTTGGAGCTAGGAATTAATAGCGGGGGAAATGCCATATAATAGAATCGCTAAAGGGAGATTCACCAATGACTTTAAAATAGAGAAATGATGTTCAAGATATGTGGAGAAAGAAATAAATATGTCTCTCAGTTCACTCTATAGGATGTGCACGACAACTTCAGCAGGGTAATCTAATCTACTCAGTTTTGATCACAAAAAAGCTAAACTAATCCAGATTTATCATCGCTAACATCATTCAATCATCCTGAAGTGAAATGTACAAATCATGCATATAGAAGTGATATAGGAAAAGAAAACGGTACTCCAGACATAAGCATTCAATGCGTGAATCTTGGTGTGTTTTCTGCGATAGCATACATATGAATATTCAGACTCAGCTAATAATAAAATTTCATCCATTTTCATGCGGAAAAAAAGGTATGGGTTACTATCTCTAAATGCAAGGCAGATCATAGCATATGATATCAGAAATAAAATCTAGGACATGACACAGATAGCATGCATATAGAGAAAGCTAACTCCACGTCATCATCATCACAGAAAAGTCATCTCTAGCATGAGATGAAAAAGAAATAAAGATAAAGAGGGAAAATGAAACTATTTACAATGCAGCACACAAAGAAAATAAGAAAAACGTGATGCATGGTAAAAAGGAAAAAATGATGAAAATAAGTGCAAAAGCGGAAAATGGCGTGAAAAAACTAAAAACAAAGGTGGTAAATCGAAAAGAACGTGAGAACTCACTCCCCCAAGCTAAAGTGCACAGTGTCCTCAATGTGCGAAGTGTGGCACACCGAGAGACGTGTCAAGTGAGGGGTAAGTGAGGATGCATGCATGAGGAAAAAAGAAAATAAAAATAATGAAATGAAAAATATGATGCGGACATGATGCATGCAGATACAGGAGTGATACAGATATAAAAGTGTGACACCAAAAACTCTCCCTCGCTCCCAAAAAAGATATATAAAGATATAATCAAAATGTGTACCCAAAAACAGTGAGGGGAGGGGGTGGGGAAAAATCAACAGGACCCAGCAGAGACGGGCAGCACAACGGCAAAAAGAATCAATGGCATCAAGGGTGCCTAAGAGGGTGGGGCTGCGCCGTCTCCGTCCTGAGGCGGTGGTGGTGGTGGTGGTGGCTGTGGAACAGGCTGTTGAGCGGGTGTGGGTGTGGAAGTGGAAGCAGGCTGGGTGTGTGTAGGAGTGGGGGTGGGACCTGCTGGGTGGGTGTGGGTACACGAGGGAGCCGCTCAAGAACCTGGGTGAGGCAGTAGTGAATGTGCGGGAGCAGGTCGAAGCGGCGAGCCATATCAGTGACGGTGGCGGACAGGGTCCTAAGGTCACCTCTGAGGCCACTCACCGCCCCCTCGAGAGCACGAATGCTCTGAAGTACAGTGTCGGGGGGAGGTGGTGCAGAGGGACGTACCGGTCTGTGATGTGCAGGACGGGGCTGGCGTACTCGGGTGGCGTAGGTGATGGGCTCAGCAGGTAAGTGGACGAAAGGTGTTGTGCTCGCAAGTGTGGGCCTAGCCTCAGTGGGAGGCCGGGGCGCAGGCTGGTAAGAAGTGGAGGCAGCAGCAATGGAAGAGGAGTATAAGAGTGGCAACGAGGCGGCCAGAGAGGTCGGTGACACAAACGTGTGGACAGACGCCACGACACTCTCAGAAAATACGGCAGCGATGGAGACAGAGGCAGAAACCACGGTCTCCACGGCGGCAGCAAAAGAGGGCTCTCCGCACTCAACTATAGTCGGTGGGCGCTCAGGTAGGGCAGAGGAAACGGGCTCGACGGACAGAGGGCCAGCAGTGGTGGGAGTGGAGGTAGTGGAGGTAGTGAAGGTGGCCGTAGGCGTGGAGGTAGTGGAGGTGGGCTCAGCGAGGGTACTCCCGACACCGGCAGAAGTGTGGACAGAGGTGTCGGGAGCAGCAGAAATATCAGGCTGCTGAGGGGCCACGGGGTCAGCAGGAGCAGCAGGGTCAGCGGGTGCAGCGTGGGCAGCGTGGGCCTGCTCAGCCTGCTCAGCCTCCTCGGCCTCAAGCACATAGGCAGCGGGGATCAGGAGATCCATCGCCGGAAGCCAGTCCACCAGTGCTGGTGCAATCTGAGTCCGAGCTAGGCTCAGAAGGATCATGTAATCCGCACCATAGGGATCGTGCAACCAAACCCAGTGCCGCTGACCATGCGGACGAAGCATCTTCATCCGGGCCATAACATCTATGGACAGTGAAGTGGGGCCCGGGGCTCGTCGCATGTCATCTGGAAAGTCCTCACCGGTCATAAGGGCGAGCAGGGTGATCAGACAGCCGCAGCATATCGGTGAGCGAGCGCCCACCGATACGATGATGCGATCCAAAAACCAGCTCGCGATATCAATCACGACGGCGGGGACCAACTCATCGCCCTCCCTAGATAGAGCTCTGGGGCGTGTCATCGCGTAGAGCATATAAAGCTCCGGCGTGAACATCGTACCTGGCTCATATCTCGCCAAAAAGGTAGTCGCCATAAGACGCTGAGCTATACGGAGGCAATGGTGGATGATGGCCGAGGCCTTGGCCCTACTAGGGTCGAAGGCAGCAGGTAGACCCGTGATCCGGGCCCAGAAGGCGCTGGCATCGAAGGAAGGTGGGGGAATGTGAGTGGGGACGTAACCACGGTCGGCCCCGGGGACATCGGGCCACGAGAAGAAGGCTCTCATCATACTGAGAGTGACCTGGCACTCTCGGTCCATGAACCTAAACGAGCATCCTTCGTCGGTCCGGGCGATGGAACTAAGCACCTCAAGTGTCGGACGGACGAATGTGTCCGCCGACACCTGGAAGAAATCTCGCCAACCCACGTTGTCATACAACGTGAGCATCCCCTCGAGTACCCCCAGGCATCCTAGGTCTGCAAGGTATGCGAACCTGGAGGGTACGATCGAGCGCTGGGAAATGCGCTCGAAGACGACGCGGTGTGCGTCGTCCCGGAACGTAATCCCCAGCGGCCCGATAAGTGGAGCCGGTGGTGGTGGCTATGGGACGGCAGGGAGTGGCTGTGCGGGGTGAATGGGCTGTGCGGGCTCTGCAGGCTGTGCGGGGTGTGCGGGGCCTGCAGGCTGTGCTGGGTGAACGGGGTGTGGTGGAGTAGGCGGAGGAGAGTCATCCACCTCGTGGGAGGGGCCGGTATCATCCGACCGCTTCCGCTTGGCGGAAGCTCTCCTCGACCGCGGCCGTGTCCGGGGCGGCATATGGGCCCCGAGTGCTCACCAAAAACGTGGAAAGTGCGGCGTGCGTAAAATAAAGGAAAGAGTATACCGCGACACGCCGCGAGAGCAAAGCTATGGAAGCGTGCGAAGACGACGCCTCCACGTAGCCCAAAACAATCCCCGGAAGCTCCCCTGGGCTCCCCTAAGCTCCCCAATATAACCTGCGCATGAAACGGAGATATCAGCGAGTAATATTCAAAACATATGGGGGGTTAGGGGTATAATAAATAGAAATTTAATTTAATTTGGGTTTGGGGTTTGATAAACACATGGATCATCAAGAAATAGGAGAGAGAGGAGAAAATGGGGCGAATAAGGCGTTACCGGAGTTGGCCGGAGGTGTGGCCGCCGGCGGCGACTCGGGCGAGGGGCGGCGACGTTCGGCTGGAGGTGGGTGGCCGAGCGCCGGCGCGGGGCGAGAGATCGGGCGAGCGAGGGGGGAATCGGGGCCGAGGGAGTCGAAGGGTCGGGCGCTGTGGATTTTAACTCGTTTCGAAAAACGCGCCCCCCCCCCCTCACGCCCCCTTTTATAGGAAAAGTTACGACTCGGCCGAGTGACTATGTCACTCGGCCGAGTGAGCTCAACGGAAAAATTCCTCCCCGCTTTCGCTTCGGCCGAGTGGCCGTGCCACCCTCGGCCAAGTGGAGTAAGTCCATTCGGCCGAGTGGCTCAAGCTACTCGGCAAGACTCGCCCTAGGAGCGTATCAGTTTTACTCGGCCGAGTGAATATATATACTCGGCCGAGTAGCAGTTATACTGAAATCAAGAAAAGAAACAGAGAGTTGGGTACAGCAGACTTCCCTCGTTCGTGAGCCGCTCGGGCGGACGAACTTGTGTGCTCGGCCGAGTGACTAGTATACTCGGCCGAGTGAACCCTGTTTTCTGTTGTTTGTCTTCGTTTGGGCTCTAAACTCTGTTTTTCTTCCTCCAGTCGATTTCATCTTCCTCCTAAGCATCGAGCGCCTTCCTGGAGCGCTCCTCGTCGCCTTGTTCATCCTCCTAATGATGGGTACCTCATTCTCCTCTCCTGTTAAAGAAAAATAGGACCCGTTATCACGAAATTTTTGGGCGAACGACTCAAAACACTAATAATTTCTAAAACAAAAATAAAGTAAAAGTAAAAATAAAGCTATAACCGTCGGGTTGCCTCCCGACAAGCGCTCGTTTAAGGTCGTGAGCTCGACCCCCTTTGATTTTCAATTAATGCGGGATGTTTGGTGCATATGAGATGCACCCGTCAAATTTTCCGGGGAGAATGCTTGGATTCGGAAGTTGCGGCGGCGTGTTCTCCCTCGGTGGTCTCTCGTCTCGAATAGTGTTGGGGGGTGGCTCCCCCAAGCTAGCGCTTGCTCTGGTCCTCGGCTTCACCGGTGACACCGATTTCCGTATTGGCGGAGCTTTCTTCGGAGACTTCATCTTCGAGAGCTTGCAGAGCTCTCGAATCCTTGCGACATCAGCGTCACCTTCATCAATGTTCACGGAGAGGTCGGGGGAATGATCCATCTTCTCTTCTTGGTCCAAATCCGGCTCCTCCTCAAAATCTTCTTTGAATAGAGCGCCGATCGAATGGGGGATCGCCTCCTCAATAACCTCGTCAAGGAGGTCCATATAGTCCAGCTCCTAGTGATAAGGCATGTGTTTCATTGCCTTGGGAATATGAAGCTCCACCTCGATGTTGCCGACATTCAATGTTAGAGTTCCTTCTCGTACGTCGACAATGACACCGGCGGTGTCGAGGAACGGGCGTCCAAGTATTAGCGACGTGCCTCCCTCCTCCTTAACATCCATGATCACGAAGTCACATGGCAAACATATGCCCCCGGGACTTGTAGCGGGATGTCCTCTGCGATCCCTACCGGCCTTGTGATCCGTCCATCGGCTAGTTGTATCCGCATGTCGGTAGGCTTCAATTTCGTGCCGGTATTTAGCCTTAGGAACATAGAGAGAGGCATGAGGCTAACACTAGCCCCTAAGTCCACCAACGCTTTTTGTAGAGGGACGCCGCCCAAGGTGCAAGGAATTCGAAAACTCCCCGGGTCTTTGAATTTAGCCGTCTCCTTCTCTCTCTTGGTGAACCAAGAGCCCTCCTCGACGAGCATAATTTTCTCCTTCCTCTTCCTTCCCGAAATCAAATCCTTTAAAAATTTAGCGTATGTCGGGATTTCCACGATAGCGTCGAGGAAAGGAATGTTGAGGCTAACCCCTCTCAAATACTCGAGAAACTTCGCTAGCCGTTTCTCCATTTTTGCTCTAGCAAGCCTCTGGGGGAATGGGACCGATGGCATAAAACGCCTTTCTTCAATCAATTGCTCCGCTCTAGATTTCTCCTTTTCTTGTGGCTCTTTCTCCCTCTCAA
Source organism: Scilla litardierei (assembly GCA_030789695.1). NCBI lineage: Eukaryota > Viridiplantae > Streptophyta > Magnoliopsida > Asparagales > Asparagaceae > Scilla > Scilla litardierei. Next base: position 214,259,350 of record CM061133.1, read on the forward strand.
CTTCAACTACCGGCTCAATTGGCTCTACATTCTCCTCCACGGGCTCCTCGGTAGGAATCATGGCGGGGGTGGTATCCCTCCCGCCTCTAGTTGTAACGGCAACCACGGCATTGATGTGGCCGGTGTTGCCCGTGGGTTTTGCTCGGGTTGAGCCGGCAATTGTTGAGTATTTCGATTGAGCAACGCCAATTGCTCCGAGATTTGGGCTACAACGGTTGTAAGGGAGTCTTGGCCCGCCTTCAAGGAAGCATTGATCTTCTTTTGCTCGACCATAAACTCCTCCACCTTAGCTTCAAATTCGGATTGTTGATGAGCTTGTGGAGGGTTTTGATTTCTCCACCCTTGATTGTATCCGGGCGGCCTATAGGGTGGAACTTGTTGCTTCGGTGGGAAATTTTGTTGTGGAGGCCCCCTCGGTGGATAATATTGTTGTTGTTGTTGTTGTTGTGGTCGAGCTTGTTGAGGTAGTTGTTGCGGTGGGTTCAACGCTCCTTCATTGTTGGCATAGGAGAAACCGGGATGGTTTCTAGTGGCCGAATTGGCCCAATATCCTTGGTTCCTCGTGACATATTGAACTTGCTCCAAGGATCCCTCTCCTTGCTCTCCTCCCAAATACATAGCTTGAGATTGGTCTTGCCAATCACACATTTGATTCATTGGTGCGGATGTGGAAGGGGTTCCTTGGGGCTCCGTGATATACTTCTCCAGTCTCTCCACCACCTTGTGGAGAGAATCGAACTTGTTTGTCAGCTCCGCTACGGCCTTCGCCTCATAGATGCTGGATGGCTTCAAGGAGGACGAAGAGTGTCCTCGCTCATCGCCCCATTGTTGATTGTTTGAGGCCATCTCCTCAATTAGGGCCATAGCTTCGTCGGGAGTCTTCGATAGGATGGCACCATTTTTTGCGGCATCAATAATCTGCTTGGTCCCCGGTTGGAGACCATTGTAGAAGCTATGAACTAGCTCCCAATCTTCAATGCTATGGTGCAGGCACTGATGCTGCAGGTCTTTGAAACGCTCCCAAGCCTCGTAGAGTGCCTCTTGGGGTCCTTGCTTGAAGGACATAAGAGCGCTCCGAATCTTTACCGTCTTGGAGGGCGGATAGAACTTGTCAATGAACGCACTCGCCAACTCGTCCCATGTGGTAAAGACTCACTCAGCTTGCGTCCTCAACCAATAAAGTGCTTTATCCTTTAATGTGAAGGGGAAGAGGCGCAGTCTGATGGCATCGATGGAGACCCCTGTCATCTGAAATGTGGCGCACTTCGACAAAAATAGCTGGATGTGGTAGTGGGGATTTTCATGGGCATTCCCATGAAATGGATCCTGCTGCATCAGAACCACTAGTCCAGTCTTCAGCTCAAAATTCTTGTCAGCCGCCAACTCCGGCATGGCAATGGATGAGGTCGTAGAAGAGGTCTTAGGCCGAAGCCTATCTCGAATAGAAATAATCCTCGCCATTCTTGCCGCTAATTGTTCCGCAGTTTCTGGGTTGGTCATAAACCTCCCTTCCGGGTCTTGTCTCCTCTCCGCTCTGATTCTCCGTACAGTACGTTCAATCTCGGGGTCAAATAATATAGCTTCAGGGTCCGCCGTTGATCTCGTGTACATGCACGGGAAAACAAAGTTTCAAAGAAGTGATTAGCACAATGGAAGGGTTAGATAAAAAATAAAGAAATAAAACAAAAAGAAAGAAATAGCTAGGGTGGTAAGATCAAACACAATCGCCTCCCCGGCAACGGCGCCAAAAACTTGATCGCACCCCGGATACACGTCCCGGAGCGACGGTTGTAGTTTTACTGCAAGCGCACGGTGTAGCGGCGAGCGGGTTATCGAACACAGGGAGGACGAATGAAAGTGCCTGCTCCGAACAACCTGGCTATTAAAAACAGAAAAGAGAGAATTTGCCTTTGGCGATCCTGTCACAATCGTCAGACAAAATATGGGGATATAAAATCAAATAAAGGACGCCTAGGGAATGGGGAATCCCCGCTACTCACCGTATCTCGTCAATGTAATTCATTGGTATCAACATTGCTAGGGTAGAATTTCGGATGAACTAGTTGCAACTGAATGTAAAACCTAGCTCACGCTCTCGCGCTGTTGCCGGTCTATAGCTATCCTAGGTTTGGGTCCAATCTCTTGCAAACCCTAGCCTAGGCAAGCTACCATTAGGATCAACATCATCGTTCAATCGCGCCCCGAGCCCACTCTCGTGCAAACTTGGGCCACGACCTAGGTTGGGATAGTTCTTACCCGTCCAATCTCTTGCAAACGGGTATCGGCATGGAATTACAACCGAAAACCCTAGTATCGGTCCAATCCCTTGCAAACCGATACTACGGAAACTCGATTCCAACCCAATTCGGATTTCTAGGGTTTCCTATCGAATTGGGATCCAATCTCTTGCAAATCCCAATCGATATGAACACCTAGCTATCCGTAGTAAATCGATCCCAATCTAACCCTAATAGCAATTCTAGCAATATTTCTACCAATTCATCACAAATAAGAAATTGGGCTCGTAGGGTTCATCCCCACGCCCCAAGACGTATAGACTACTCACAATTCATATCACAAATGCAAGAATAAACAATGGAAATAGCAAGAGAATTCATCACAATATTCAAATAAGCAATAAAAATGAGATTTTTAATGGAGAGGGAGACAAACCAATAGAGTTCTCCAAGAATCCAACAAAAATAAACTTTTCTCTCCTCTCCAATCACAAGAATCAAAACCTAAAAAGTTTAATCTAAAAAGCTACAAAAAGTAATGGAAAAAGCTCCCTAACCTAGGGTAAAAACAGGGGTTAAATACCCCCCAAAATTGTCCAAAAAACGGTGACCAAAATGCCCCTGCGCAGCCTGAAAATCGCAATTTTCGCTACAGGCAGCGCGTCGCACTCGGCCGAGTGACAAAAGTCGCTCGGCCGAGTAAGAAACCCTGAAAATTTCCAGTAAGTCTTGGTCTTCGGGGGTCTTCACTTCGGGGGTGGCTCGACCGAGTGAGTTGTCGTCACTCGGCCGATGGCTTCTATGTACTCGGGCGGTCGGCATTTTCCACTCGGCCGAGTGGGTCTTCTGAAGCTCAGGCAGACGAAAAACAGTAAGTTGGCACTTTTTGATGGGCGGCGTCTGAGTGCCACTCGGGCGGACGGGGTCTCGTCACTCGGCCGATGTGGCTTCCGATGCTCGGCCGAATGCACACATGAAACGTGTCCGATCTGGTCGGCCGAGCGGTGTCTCGCTGGTCGGCCGAATGACTCCTTCACTCGGCCGAGTGAGACACCAAAAATGCCCAAACAGCTTGTTTTTGCCTCCTCGTCGCTCCTGTGACGTTCTTTCTTCTTCCGCTCCTCTCCAATAGCAAAATACCCCTCGGGGAGGTCATCGGTGACACTCTGGAGTAGGCATATCAGGGGATCACTCCAAATCGCTCCAAATCTCCTGAAATACGACAAAAACAACAAATCGTGAAAAGTATCGCAATATTGTCGATAAATCGTGAAAAGCGTGATTTGAGCGGTCCGAATGGCATGCAATCATGCGGAAAAAGGGTGTAAAATAAGGAGTGATCAATTCCTTAGGTTGAAACTGATAACGAGCACATACACATACGGCAAACATAATATCGGGCCTATTTGCGGTAAGATATAGTAAACTACCTATCATACCTCGATATAGACGAATGTCTACATCTTTGCCACCCGTATCTTTATCAAGATGTGTAGTCGTGCTCATTGGAGTCTTCTTCCTGGAGGCATTCTCCATTGCAAATCTCTTTAGCAACTCCACCGTGTACTTGGTTTGGTGGATGAAGATTGCATCGTTCATTTGGCGAATTTGGAGACCTAAGAAATATTTGAGCTCACCCATGTGGCTCATCTCAAATTGATCCTTCATAACATTAGAAAACTCTTCGCAAAGAGTGAAGTTAGTAGCACCGAAAATGATATCATCAACATATATTTGACCTAGAATTATATCATTATTCGAATACTTAACAAATAATGTATAATCAACTTCTCCCATTTTAAAACCCAAATCCAAAAGAAAGTTCTTTAGGCGGCCATACCAAGCTCGAGTAGCTTGTCTCAAACCGTAAAGTGCTTTCTTAAGTTTGAAAACGTGATTTGGAAATTTTTCATTTATAAAACCCGGAGGTTGAGAAACATAAACTTCCTCAACAACATCTCCGTTTTAAAATGCACTTTTTACATCCATTTGAAAGAGTTTAAAATCTTTATGGCATGCAAAAGATAACAATAATCTAATAGATTCTAATCTAGCTACCGGAGCAAAGGATTCTTCGAAATCGATACCTTCCTCTTGCCGGTAGCATTAAGCTACTAACCGAGCTTTGTTTCGGACGACGATTTGGTTCTCGTCGGTCTTGTTCTTGAAAATCCACTTCGTTCCTATAACTGTGTGGTTCTTCGATGGCAATGGAACAAGCTCACAAATCTCATTCCTCTCGAATTGAATGAGTTCCTCCTCCATGGCTAAGATCCCAGCACTATCTTCGCACGCTTCGTTAATATTCTTTGGCTCTATCGAGGAGGCAAAGGCACAATGAGCGAAGTAGTTGACTTGAGATCTCGTCTTGACACTATCAAGGATATTGCCAATGACTTGCTCATGAGGATGGTCACGAACGGTATGAAGCCGTTTGGGAATTCCCTGATCACTAGGAACATTCTCAAAAGATTCATTAGTCGGGTTAGTATCAATAGAATCAATAGAATTAGAATTACCAATTGAATCACATAAGACATCCATGGAGTCATCATCATTAGTAATTCTAGTCGGGACAAAACCTACATTAAATGAAACATGAAGTGATTCCTCGATCGTTGAGGTTCGTTTGTTGTATATCCGGTAGGCTTTGCTACGTGAGGAATATCCAACAAACATCCCCTCATCGGATCTTGGGTCGAATTTGTCCATACTACCATACGTGTTTTTAATAAAATATTTTGCGCCGAAAACTCGAAAATGTTTAACTTGAGGCAATCTACCAAATAACAATTCATAACAAGTTTGTTTAGTGCCGGGCCTCAAAAGTATTCTATTAAACACATAGCAAGTGGTATGTACCGCTTCCGCCCAAAATTGATGGCCAAGTTGGCTAAAGCATAGTGCGAGCACACTCCACTAGCGTCATATTCTTCCTCTCAACTACACCATTTTGAGGAGGTGCGCGAGTGAAAGAAAAAGTGTGAGTAATACCAACTTCATCACAAAAATTTGAGAAAGACTCATTCTCAAATTCCCCTACATGATCACTACGAATAGTGACAATGGTGGTTCCAATAAGATTTTGTACTTTCTTAACAAATATTGTGAAGTTTTCAAAAGCATCATTTTTATTACTTAAGGAAAATACCCAAGTAAATCTAGAAAAGTCATCAACGATGACAAGTCCATATCGTGCATTTCCTAATGAAGCAACTCTAGTTGGCCCAAAAAGATCTAGATGTAAAAGCTCTAGAGGCCGCTTAGAAGAAATGCTTTTCTTAGGTTTAAAAGACGATTTAGGAAGCTTGCCTCGTTGACACGAGTCACAAAAGCTTTTCTTTTGAAAGACAAGCCTAGGGAAGCCTCTAATAGAATTTAACTTGGAAAGCTTAAATAATGTTCCAAAGTTCACATGACCAAAATGTCGATGCCATAAGTGTTGTTCACTTGTGTTGGCAATGAGACATTGTTCATGTGATCTTGGAAGATTTAGGATATATATATCCTTATGGCGTGTGCCGGAAAATAATAAATCATTATTATCTTTTCTTAAAATATGGCACATTCCTTTCGCAAAGCTAACTTTGTAACCTTTGTCACAAAGTTGGCTTATTGAAATAAGATTGTGGTTTAATCCTTTAACAAGGTAAAAATCACTTATAAGTGGTTTAGAAGGATTACCCACTTTTCCAACACCTATGATGGTTCCGCTCTCGTTGCCTCCAAAGACTACCCGGTTCCCATTAGCAATGGGCACCACTCCGGAGAGCAATTGAGCATCACCCGTCATGTGTTTTGAACACCCACTATCGAGTATCCAATTATTCTTGGAGCTAAATTTGGATTTGTTGCTCCGTTTCTTTTTCTTGAGTACCTAAAGATAAACATATCATTCCATGGTACCCAAGGTCATTGGGTCCTAAAGATTAGACCTTTGGAAGCCAAGTCCAATTGGACTTAGACTTTCCCACATAATCATCATTATGCACTACATTCATGAAATAAGAAGTCATGTAAACTTGTTTTTCATTCATGCTTGTGTCCTTCGGGCTCCAAATAATGAAGATTTTGGGAGCCCTATTCCTATTGGGAGCATGCATGCGTTGTTGATTTCTACGTGAAGCATGTCGTGGATAGGCCAATGGCACATGATGAAATGGTGCATGATGATAATTGTTCATATAATGATGTGGGTGAACATATGCATGTGGAGTAACACGTGCGTGAGGGTGTCTCACATGGTGTGCACGTTCCCGTGGATGTGGTGCATAAAAATCATCATATGTGTGAGCATGTGGAGTAGGACGTGTGTTCCTACGGGGCATGGTATTTGTGTACATATAAGCATGACCCTTCTTTGGAGGTCCACCCAAAGTGGGTTTCTTTCCAAACGAGGGTGTGTACGAAGTGGAAGCACCATTGGTAGATGAACTACCAATAGAGTGTTTGCTCCCACTCGTTGAGGCATCGAAAGTTGGCCTACAAAGGTAGTGGCCGATTTGGATGAATTTCCCATCGTATACCCCAAGCCAATGTGGTGATTGGCCGGAAGTAAGTCATTTAGGATTTTATCCAAATGGTCCTTACCCTTATTGAATTTATTAATTCGGCCTAATGTTCACTCATATTTCTCGGTGAGAGAACGCATAGAAGCATCCAAAGTGGATACTTGCGATGTGAGCACATAAACACGAGATTTGAGATTCTCATTCTCAATACTCAAAGTCGAGTTTTGAGAAGTCAAATCCGCTATCGTGTGTTCCTCCGGATCCTCAATGTGAACAAGCTCAACTTGAGATTTGAGATTCACAATCTCATTTCTCAAGTCTTCAACAACGGTGTCGTTGTTGATGACGATAGGCTTAGGCGAGGTTTGGATGCTAGCTAGCTCATCTTTTATCTTAGTATATCTATTTACTAATTTAGAATACTTACACCATATTTGTTCGTTAGCTAGTCTAAGGTCATCCATAGTTACCTCATCATCGCCTTCATCCTCGCTATCATCGGAGGAAGATCCTTGATCATGCTCCTCTCTAGCCATGAAGCACATGTGTGCTTGCTCCACTTGCTCATCGTCCGACTCTCCACTTGAGGAATCCTCGGAGTCGGTAAAAGTGCCGACAAGCCCCTTTTGTACCCTTTCTTGTACTTCTTTGACTTGTCGAACTTTGGCGCCTTCCACTTCTCCTTTTGCTTATTTTGAGGACAATCCGCTTTCATGTGTCCTGGCTTATTGCATTTAAAGCACAAAGGAGAGGAGGCGTTAGAAGAACTAAACTTTGATTTGTTCTTGAAATTACCTTTCCGGAAGAACCGGTTGAACTTCTTTGCCATGAGGGCAATGGATTCCAAGTCCAATTCTTCTTCCGATTCTTCATCATCGGTAGATGTGGATGTGGATGGAGCGGCCTTGAACGCAATCGCCTTTTTCTTTGGCTCGTCTTGCTTCAAGTAGGACTTCATCTTGTCTTGCAACTTTAGCTTACTATCCTTGCGTACCTCATAAGACAACAAGGTACCCATTAGTTGAATAACCGTATACTTACTCATATCATTACCTTCCTCGATGGCGAAGGTACGTTTTTCCCAACAAGAAGGAAGTCTGTCAATGATCTTTGAGACTTTCTCCTTTTGGGTGTAGGTTTTCCCAAGAGCCTCCAACTCATTGGTGATGTCGACGAAGCGAGCATAATACTCCTTCATCTTCTCACCCTGTTGCATATGACATAATTTGAAATCTTTATTAACAACAACGAGTTTAGAGTCTCTTACCCTACTCGTTCCTTCATGAAAGATGAGGAGGGAGTTCCAGATTTGATATGCACTCTTACATGTGCATATCTTATTGAAGTCCTCGGGCTCCAAAGCACATTGCAAGGCGTTCATTGCCTTGGCATTGCTTACCTCCGCGGCGACCTCCGCGATAGTCCACTTAGCGAAATCTTCTTCGACGGGCTCGACATACTCCGACATCGTGGCTCTCTATAGTGAAGCACTCCGGAGGAAAGTTTCCATCCGGTATTTCCAGTACCCATAGTTGGTACCGTTGAAGAAAGGAGGCCTCGTCGAGGAGTGTCCTTCCATCACCGAAGAAGCTCCTTCACGGTTCCTGAAGGTGCTGTAGTCTGAAGGTGGACGTACGGTTTTGTTGTCGTTGGCAGACATATCTAGGTACTTGGCTCTGATACCAAATGTAATGCCCTACGAAGCTACTGCACAAGTACTAGAGGGGTGTGAATAGTAATTTAAAATAATTAAGAGGATAATTCCTAATTATCTTGCAAACTCAACCAACAATGCGGAATTGTAAATATAGACAACAAAGAAATGCAATCGCAAACAGACGATATAACGGGTTCGGATCCACCCAAGTCTCCCCGACTTGTTCCCGGTGATCCTACGTCCCAAACACCCGGATCCCCTCCGGATACTTGAGTTAGAAACTTCTAACTCAAATTTGCACTATGAAATACTTGTAGAAACCTCTACAAGATCAAATCATACACAAATGAAATTGTGACTCCCACAACCCGGGATCACAAACAAACTCTCACAACCGAGAGTAAAACACTTACAATATCGAAGTAAATGAAATACGAAATTCTTTCCGACAAAACCCTATGCCTTGAGTAAACTTACGATTTAGGGCAAAGAGGATTTTGGGGAAGATGAAGGCACCAAACCCTAGCTCCAAGATGTAGATCAGCAATGGAGGCCTAGGTGGATGTTGGTGACCTAGAATCAAGCACTTGGCTTGGAAGGCTCACAATCAATGAATCTCTCTTTTGAAATAAGAGTGAGGGAGAGATTCAAGTGAGAAATGAAAGAGCTTTGAATGAGGATTAAATGCTTCTCTTTAATTCTCTAAAGATCAATTAATATCAGCCTTGAATGTTATGAAAGCAGCACTCCAAGTATATATAGGATAGAGGAAAGAGAGCAAAATTCGTGGCATTTAATACTCCAACGGCTCTATTCTGAAGCAGACTAGTCAGTCAAAGAAGGATCACTGACCGACTAGTTCATCAACTAGTCGGTCGGTGAAACAACATGAACCGACTAAGAGGTGAACAGCCAAAAGAAGAAGTTCAGGGAATGAATAACTAGTCGGTCCAAGAAGACTTGCCAACCGACTAGTTTCACAACTAGTCGGTCGGTGAGTCAACTTTGACCGACTAACAGGTGAAATAGTGAAGGCTGAACTCAAGATGAATTAGTCGGTCTAAGAGCAAATGTTGACCGACTAGTTCATCAACTAGTCGGTCGACAAATGTACATAGACCGACTAACGATAAACAGTAACATAGGCTGTACAGTAGAAGCTCAACTAGTCGGTCCAAGAAGGATTCTTAACCGACTAGTTTCACAACTAGTCGGTCGGTGAACCTTCTTTGAACGACTAACTGTAAACAGTAACTGAGCTAGAAATTGAGAAGGCATTCTAGTCGGTTCAAAAAGCTTTGCCGACCGACTAGATTGCCATCTAGTCGGTTGGTTCTTCTTCTTGAACTAACTAACATGCACAAGAAGTCGCGAATCGAAGCGCGAAGCTTCGGGAAAGTTTGTATGGACTTCTACTAAGATCCTAGCTCTAAGATAGGAGCGTTATGAAGATTAAAACGTAAGACCTACTCAAGGCTTATTCTACGAAACGAAGCTAGAAGACTATAAATAAAACTTGACGAACCGTCTTCAAATGCTTCGATTCGAATCTCTTGACTTCAATAATGGTCCTTGAGCTTCAACGAAGCTTCAAGCATACGATCACGCGCTTTGAGAAGTCTCGAGACGTCGCTTTTGATGTTCATAGAAGTTTGGTGACGATCTCCATAACTGCGCTCACAAAGAGTTAGTTCACGATATTTATGTTTGTTCATCATCCAAAACCAAATCCAGGGAATCAATACTCAACAGGGACCAAACAACATCCCCCGGATGCAGGGGAAGTAAGTGGTAAGTCTGATGGTTTTGGTGAAGAACAGATGGAAGAAGACGTTGCGTCTGATGTGGTTCATGTCAAAGTGATGACGGAGGTGTTAGGTAACTCTCCTCCACCCTCCTAATTGTTTGTTTATGGATTTTCTCTTCTGGAATTGTCGAGGCGCGGGGAAGAAGCTGTTTAGCAGTGAGATGAGAGAGCTTATTGGTAGATTCAAACCTATCGTGTTGGCTATTGCTGAGCCCGGGATTAGGGGGACCAGGCTCTTAAGGTGATTAAGAAATTAAATTTCAGTAGTCACTTTATAGTTGATCCTATTGGTTTTTCGGGGGGGCATTTGGGGGCTCTGGAATGATCAGGAGGTGAATCTGGAAGTGGTGTCTTCCTTGGAGCAGGTGGTGCACGGTGTGATTCACTGTGTTGGGAAACAGGATGTGTTTCTTTCGGTGGTGTATGCTAGTCCTTTAAGAGCTGTCAGGTGGAACTTTTATGAGCAGTTGGAAGGTGTATGGGGAAGCATTGAGCTCCATTGGGTTGTTCTTGGTGATTTTAATGACTATTCTTTTGGGGCTGAGAAATTGGGAGGGTCTTCTCCTTCTTCTCTTCGGATGAATAGGTTCAATGAATTAATATCTGATTGTGGTTTCATTGATATTGGATTCCACGGGGTGCCTTTCACTTGGTGTAATAATAGGCAGGGTGGGGCTAGAGTGCATGAGAGACTGGACAGGGCTTTGGCCAATGGGTAGTGGTGTGAATGTTTCCCGGAGGCTTCTCTGCTCCATCTTCCTCGCATCTTATCTGACCATTGTCCCATTCTTCTCAGATGTGAGGGTGCTGATCTTGGTGTTTTGCGGAATAAAGTGTTCAGATTCCAAGCCATGTGGTTGAAGGCTGATGGGTTTCATGATTTTGTGTTGGATAAATGGAATAATTATGGTGGGGTATGGTGGATATCGTGAAGGCATTTGTGACTGACGTCCAACGATGGAGCAAAGATAGCTTTGGGAACATCTTCCGCAGGAAAACATGGTTGAAAGGAAGGATTGAGGGTGTTCAGAGAAGCTTGCTGGAACAAGACTCTCATCTTTTAAGGGGTTTGGAGAAAGAGTTATTAGGTAAATATGAGACGACCCTGGAACAAGAAAAGATCTTGTGGTTTCAAAAATCTAGATGTAATTGGTGGACGTATGGGGATAGAAATTCCAAATTCTTTCATCTATCCACGTTAATCAAGAGGAGATTCCTGAATATCAAACTTCTCAAAGACGATGGTGGGACTTGGATTTCTGATCCTGATTAGCTGAGGGCTTTGAGTGTCAATTTTTTCAGAAGCCTGTTCAACTGCGAAGGGGGACCCCTTCCTTCCTTATCCCATTCTTCCCATCCTCTTCTGGATCCTATCGACAGGTTGTCCCTTGATTCTAGGGTGTCAGAGGAGGAGGTTAGGAAAGCTCTCTTTGACATGAAGGCTTGGAAGGCTCTGGGTGTTGACGGGCTTCATGCTGGATTTTATCAGGAGTTCTGGCACTGCGTGAAGCTCCCCCTCACTAATTTGGTGGAAAATGCATTCGAAGAGGGATCTTTCAGTCCTGAACTGGGGAAGTCTTTACTGGTTTTGATTCCTAAGAGATCTCATCCCGAGCCGATCTCACAATTCAGACCTATATGCCTCCTTCGTGTGGCGTACAAAGTAATTGCAAAAGTGATTGTGAACAGACTCAACAAGGTGATTGTGGGATTGGTTAATCCATGCCAAGCCAGTTTTGTGCCTGGGAGACAAGCTGCTGACAACATGATTCTGGCTCAAGAATTGGTTCACTCCATCAGGAGCTCTAAGAGAAGGGAAGGGCTGTTGGCTATTAAGATTGATCTCGAGAAGGCTTACGATAGGGTGGATTGGGATTTCCTCAGGGATACTTTAATTATCTTTGGTTTCTCGAGCAAATGGGTGAAGCTCATCATGTATTGTGTTTCTACGGTGAATTTGTCTATGGTGTGGAATGGCAGCCACACCGAATGGTTTCAGGCTAAAAGGGGATTAAGGCAAGGGGATCCCCTGAGTCCCTTCCTTTTTGTGCTTTGCATGGAGAGATTGGGGTGGTTGATCAATGATGCTATGGAGAAAAGGAGATGGAAGCCCATAGCTTTTAGGAAGGATTCTATTGGTATTTCCCACCTCTTGTTCGCAGATGACCTCTTTATATTTGGAAGCGGTTCGTTGGAACAGGCTAAGGTGATGAAAGATATCCTTATGAAGTTTTGTAAGTCGTCTGGAGCAAAGGTGAAATTGGAGAAATCAAGGTGTTTTATTTCTCCTTCATCTTTGAATGGTCACGGTTGCAAGATCAGCAATATATTGGGCATTTCTTTAACCAATAATTTGGGTAATTACTTGGGTGTCCCTTTGGTGCATGGGAGAGTGGGGAAGAACTTTTACAGAGAAACCTTTGAGAAGATTATGGCTAAGATGAAGGGGTGGAAAGAGAAAGTGCTTAGTCTAGTAGGGAGAACCACTCCGATTCAATCTGTAACTGCTGCCATTCCCACTTATACGATGCTCACCTCCAAGTTTCCTGATTTCTCTTTGGAAGAAATGGATAAACTCGACAGGAGATTTCTCTGGGGTGTCCATGAGGGGGTGCGGAAGATGAGTCTGGTGGGGTGGGGGAGAGTTTGCACGCTCAAGTCTTTGGGTGGTCTGGGACAGAGATCTATGAAGATGCACAATGCGGTTTTGTTGCAGAAGTTTGCCTAGCACCTCCTTCAGGAACCTTCGAGCCTTTGGGCGAGGGCTGTGAGAAGCAAGTATAAGATTAAGGGTGACGTGCTTTCATTTGCCAATAATATTGATAGATTCAAGCCTAATTGGTCGGCTTCTTTTAAATCTGTGATGACGGGCATGAAGGAGTTGTCGAAAGGTGTGGTGAAGAGAGTCGGTAATGGATCATCCATCTCTTTTGGTGGGATACTTGGTTGGATAGGCATCTGGCTAGCGTCATTCCTAATGTGCCCCCATTGGATACGGCTGATGCGAAAGTCTGTGAGTTTTTCAAGAGTAGGGGTGTGTGGGATGTTGAAAAGCTCCTCCTATATTTGCCGGATGTGATTGCTCTTAAAGTTGCAGGGTTCCCCTTCGCTAAAGTGGGTTCGCAGGAAGATGGATACAGGTGGCGGCATTCTAACAATAGCGTCTTTTTGACAAGGTCGGCCTACAAGTTGATGGCTGGAGATGATGATAGGGGTCTGAAGTTCGCTTGGATATGGAGGCTTCCATTGCCTGCGAGAAGATTGTATTTTATCTGGTTAGTCTTCATTGAAAGATTAGTCACAGCATCTCTTAGATTTGCTCGAGAGATCGCAAATTCGTCGTTCTGCCATCGTTGTTCTACAACGGAAGAAGACACGTTACATGCTATTAGGGATTGCGCCGATGCAAGGAAGGTATGGCTTATTATGATTCCTGTGGATCTCCAACCTCTTTTTTTCTCTCTTTTCTTGCGGGATTGGATGGAGGAATTTCTAATGAAGAAGAGAGGTGATGACAGATTGAGAATTGTTATGGCCACGATGATGTGGTATATTTGAATGAGAAGATGCTAAAGGCTGTTTCAGGCGGTGGAAGATGTTGGTAGCGAAGCTGGGTGTTCTTTTCAAATTGAAACATCGGTTGCTGAAATTCGTAAGCATTGCGCGCATTCGAAGAAGGATAACCTTCCAGAGGAGCGGATTGTCTGGAGGAAACCGGAGAGGGGATGGGTGAAGATCAATGTAGACGGTGCGGTTATTGGTGGGGAGGGTGCAGCTGGAGGGAGAGGAATCCTCAGAGATCATAATGGAGTCTGGATCCTTGGTTTTGCTTCTTTCTTTGGCATTTGTTCTAGTTTGGCAGCTGAGCTCAAGGTGATTAGGGACGGACTTATCTTAGCGTGGAATGAAGGGTTAAAAAAGGTCTGCTGTGAGTCTGATTCGAGGGAGGCGTTATTGATCATCAAGAGCAAGGAGTAGGGGAATCATGAGTACATGGCGGTTGTTTCTGATATCCTCGAGATGATGGCTAGAGAATGGGAGCTTACGCTGGTGCATGTATTGAGAGAATCAATTTTTTGCGCAGACAAACTAGCGAAGATCAGTATCAATTTGGAGGAAGAACTGAAGCGAGGAAGAACTGAAGCTGTTTATCAAATGCCCGTCAGCTCTTAGGGCTCTCCTGGTTGCTGATTCGGCTGGGTTAGGAGTTAAGCGAGGGTTTATGCCTCCGTAGTGTAATTTTTGTTTAGCTGTTGTCTGTTATCTGCATTCTCACCAAAAAAAGGAAGACATCTGACGATAATATGAAGGCTTCCCTAATATCTATATTATGTTTAAATAACAGAGGTTTAGAGGTATGTTCATGCATATATATTGGCTCTACACGAGAAAAAGAGAGTGGGACTCGCAAGTGGTACCTTTCTTCGTACACTTGCAGAACACATGCTTTCTGTAGGACATGTTTCTTTGGGTGAGAATGGGTTTGGATTTACTGTTATGAATAGTAAATCTTGGTGGAATCTTGATATGGGACCCACGATTGGAAAATTGGTTTGAAAATTGTATGTGGGCTCCACACAACTTTCTTGTATTTGTGTGTTTCTTTTTGTTGAGAAAGTTCTTTGGTAAATTTTGATGTGGAGTCCACTAATTAATTAATTGTAATTAAAAAAGAGGGGGAAAACTGGCGAGAGTTGCTGCAATTGGTCAAAACAGAGGAGAGACAGTGAAATGAGACCCACAAAGCAGCTTTCTCACCGATCTTCAACGAAATCTGCACAATTTGCACGGATTGTGCAAGTGCAAATCGCTGCCTCCACGTAGGCACCAGCCCAGCCCGCGTTCCCCAAAATTCTTCCAAGAAAAGAAACAGGTTACTTTAGAACAGGTTGATTTGACATGAACATTGAATCTTTTTTACTTTCTTTTTTACTTTCTTCGCTACTTTCCGCGAAAAGAAACAGGCCCTTAGACTCGTGCTTGCCTTTTGCCATATTCCATCGTAACTGTCTGGATTCGAGCCACCCGATCTCAACACAAGCTTTCATATTAGACCAACAGCTCCCATGAAGCAATCTCAACACAAGCTTTAATCTTGGACGTTAATCAAACCTAAAACTTCAAACTTCATTTTCAAGACAATTTAAAGCAATTTAAAAACATAAGGGCAGTTTAAATAAAAGCAGTAAAAGTGAAAGACATGTTAGAATAACTTAAAAACAGTACCCCAAACATTCCCTTGGGCAAAGTAATAAAAAATCACTCTCTTTCAAAGTAGACCGCAAGCGACTGTGAGAGTAATTCTTATCCCAAACGTAGAGGGATGCTGGGACGCTGTGATGCACTTTATCATTGTTCCATAAACCCAACCTTAAGAATGTACCAAGTTATAACATACAAAACGAAGCCCAAAACAAAAAACAAAAACAAACCGACTGATGGATGCATAACTATTTATTCAGATAATTAATATAAAGCTGGGTTAAACATTATACAGGATTCATACTTTGGAAACTGTGGGCAGGTGAACTGGCTAGGGATTGGGGTTGCCCCTCGTTGGTCGGCAAACATGGTTCCTTTTCCGAGCATGCTCCATGTTGTGGTACTGGGTTCGACATATGTAGCCATACCAGCAGTTTTCCCTTCCTGACACGTCGGGTGGGAGATGCTGTACAATAATAGCAGAACATCAGCACAGTGATTTCATATTATAAAATAAGAGTCCAATTTGTCAACCGAGATTAAGATACCATAAAAGTACCAACGTGTCGCCCTAGTATACACACAAGGTGAAGCCTAGTTTGTTAATGATGAGTGCTGGAAGATGTATAAGAAACATGAACACGGCTACAGCGAGGCACAATCGAATGGACACGAGGCACACCTACATATTATACATGGTGGTGGCAGCGGCGCCACTGATTAAAATAAAATTAGTTTTTATGTATATAATATGTGTAAGTTTAAATATAAGGGAGAAATTCCTAACCCTAGCCGTCGCCTACTTATAATTGTTGTTTTTCTTCAAATTACAGAAATTACCAAATTGTCCCCCCTAAAACCCAAAATTACTAAAATACCCCCAGATCAGCCCCGATAAGCCACTTACTTTGCCGCAACTTCCTCGAACCTTCTCCTCCTTTGGTGCGTCCAGATCGCATCATTACTCCGTCTCCAAAGAACCACCTTATCCTCGAGGTGGTCTCATGAAATTCATAGACATGCTACTCTAAATGGAATTGCTCGTCCCCTTCCGGCTCTTCCTCTTCAGCTGCAGAGCCTTCTTCTTCCTCAACGACCAGAATCTGGAGAGCATGCTCCTTACAACAATGTCCCGGTCCGAACCTCTCGCCACATCAAAAGCATAAACCTTTGGTGTACATGTTCTCGATCTCGATCTGTGTAAGCTGCTTGATCCTGTCCCATGGAGGTTCACTGTTCTTCTCTTGACTAGACTAGATCCCTCCTGATGGCGCGCCTTCTCCTCCCATACCGCTACCTGGTTGCCAAATGTAGGTTTGTCACATGCCACATTGGCCAGCCGCTGATCTGTGAGCCGATACTCTATTATCTGGACCAGCTACATTGTGTCTAGTAGACCTTTAGGTCTCTGAATGCGTAACTCCGCCCGAATGCTTGGCTTGAGACCCTTCATAAAACACTCCTCCAGAGACTCCCCTAACAATTCTTGAACACGGCCTGACAGCATCTCAAACCTTCTGATATAATCACTGAATGTCCCTCCTGTTTAAGGACAAAAATCTACGTCTGAAAGTCTCCCCATGTGTATCTGGAAATCGATGCACACAATCCTTAAACTCTTTCCATGAGCGCACAGTACGTTGTTGCTATCTCCACCGATGCCAAGATAAGGCCTCACTCTCCAAACATATCCCAACCGCCCTCAGTTTCTCTGTGTCATTAAGATGTGGCACCTCAAACTACCTCTCCGCCATGTAGATCCACACATAAGGATTCTCTTTCTTCAAATATAGACATCTTTAATTTCCTAATTGTGTTGAAATCCACATGTGCTGCTGTCTCTCGGTACTGGTCATAGTAGTATTGTATATGTGAGCCCCGTGGTGCATCAAAGTCTCCAAATATATCTCCCTCTTCTCCACCGTCGTTCTCCCAATGTCCATCTCCCCACTCAGATCTTACCCCATCGTCCACGTACCTCGGCACCTCATCGTGATAATTATCGAACTCCTCGTAGTCCAACGATCGTGTCAGGGCCTCTCTCTTGCGTGACCGAGGCCGTGGGGCCGCTGGGAGTTCTCCAAATCATCACCGATTTTCCGTCGGGCCCTCCGCTGATCTCTGAGCTATGAACGAGCCAGTATGGGGTCCCGTGGCCCCTGGCGGTCTGTCTGCAGGTAATCGATACCCTGGCAGGTTGCCATGGTGCCGTAAGGCCCCAGGCGGCCCTGCTGGGCCTCGTCAACACTGGGTGGGGCTTCCCGAGGGCCGTGGGGCCCCTGGTGGTGTCCAATTCCAGGGTGTTCCTCTGCTCCATCTTCTAACACTTTGTCGGCATCGGATATGAGTCCTTCAATAAATTCCTCATCTTTCTCATTCCCTTTTCACCAAAGTTTACACCGTTTGTGCCGGATTTGAGTTGATGCCCTCGTCCCTCCTCAGATTGAGTCCTTCGCATTTGATAACACGATGACTTGTTTCAAAATTTGTTGGTTTGATTGTATGAGTTGTTGGTTTGATTGTATGCTGGCTTCCAATATCACGGTCATCCTCACTTTCAAGGCCTTCGCATCGGATCTGATTGCGAATTTCATCTCATCCATCGATTTCATCAATCATTCAACTTTGACGTCAAATTTCTCCTTTAAAGCCTCAACCTTTCCTGTTGTTGCCATCAGGATCTTGCTCTGATACCAATTTGGTGTGATACGCAAGAGAACATGAGATAAAAATAGGGGTTTGTGGAAGATTTGGGGGAAAATGTGGATTTTTTATAGATCTCAAAGAAAGATACAAAAGATACGAAAGAGGATGCCGATATCCTAGCTTTTACTTCGAAGGAAACGCATAAACCTCCATGATTAAGGGTTCTACGGACTCCAAGAATATTACTTTCACAATATTCAACATAAAAATTCCTAACCTTAGCCGTCACCTACTTATAATCGTTGTCTTTCCATAATTACAAAAATTACCAAACTGCCCCTAAAAACCAAAATTACTAAAATACACATGGATCAGCCCCGATCGGCCCCTTGCTTTGCTACCCTAGAACCTTCTCTTCCTCCTTTGGTGTGTCCGGATCGCATCAATGTAGCAGGGAGAATTGAAGGTCTAGGGATGAAGCTTTACACCATCAATACCTTGTAAACTACCACACTAGTTATCCACAAACTGCCTTTATTGCCAAAGAACATATGGTATTTAAATTATTGTTCCAGCATGAATGCATTAATCTTGATTTAGACTTACAGGGGTCGATAGTTGGCAGACTACTTAATTAATTAATAAACAAAATTGTTCCTTTATTAAAAGCAAATATTACTTAAAAATACAACTTCTACTGGGTTGACCTGGTGGAATCCTTTGATGTGTAATGTCAAAGAAGAGAATTTGAACACAAATCCCTCTGAATTGTCCATTTAACAATCCTCGGTGACGGCAAAATATTACTTCAATATACAGTTAAACAAGACTAACAGTTTCACCAAATTAATCTATATTTGAATTGAAGAGAGGTGGTAAGAAACAAAGTCAAGTATGTGGCCTAAGAAACATGGGTATGGCACGAACACGGACGAACTACACGGCAATTTCTTAAAATTAAGACATGGAACGTGGCAAAAAAAACAAAATACTTATACATAAGAAAGAGAGTGGCAATATGCATTCAGACAGAGACATGCATTCATCCAAAGGTCGGGACACCTATGCATATTATAACATATAATGATTACAACCCATCACATACTTCTATGAATTTGCAAAAGTAATAATCCTTGTGTCTTCACTTATGTATATAATAGCTTATATATCTTATTTTTTAGACCAAAACATATCTAAACTCATCATAGTTTTAAACTAGTATGTATATTTTGACAACCTTTTCAATAAAACATAGACAATATAGATGCAACTAAACAAAATTTTCAAATATAAAAAATTATATATGGAATCATGGGTATGAGATGACAGCTCATGTGAGAAAATGAGCAACCCTCTCATAAAGCACATTGGGACCAGTCCCCAGTTGTCCCATCGACATGGACAAGTAGGGGGCATTGTGAAAGGGTAGCCCATTTTGCCAAAATGAGCTGCCACCTCGTTCTTATTTTTTTCAACTAAACAATGTGTACAAAAGTGTATTATACAAGGCATGTGACAGGAAGTTTTTGAAAATCTTTGCAAGAATTGTTCAAGAAATGTCCAAGAAACATCAGCATGTTCGACATGGGTACATCGACATGCCTGACACGAGTATGGTTTCATGATAAGAGTATTCGTGTTACATAAAAGGTGGCTATGTCATAAAAGAGTTGACCAAGTTTTTGCGATTGTTCGCTCAACCGAAGACAACCTTCTTGGCTTCATGATAGGCAGTTGTTACCAGGATTTATTTTTGCCACGGGCAAAAATAAGGATGATGCAATGGGTAATTTCAATGAATAACAAAACGAAAAAAACTGACAAAAGACTGTGGTCCATCGACATTTAACTCCGCTTCCCAGTGGGACAACCAGGGATCAATTCCTGGTGGACGCGGCCATTAACCAGCTTTTCGATGTATCCAAAAATGAAAAAATTTAAATGCTAAAAGCATAGCTAATGCATTTCCAACTCAATCAAAATAAATCAGAATATCATATGATTTTAATAAAATTCAAATATGCAGGCATCCTAGAAGCATGATCATCTCCATCGAAGCTTCATTTGGATGAACAATTTTTTTTAATAACTTAAAAGAAGTGGGTATTCTTCTTTTTTTTTAATAAAATGTCATCTTTCCGAAGCATCAAAAAATAAATAAAATGTCCAAATTTTCGAACCATCAAGTCCCAAAAATTATTCCATTTACAAACAGTAGTTATTAGCTCTCAAAATTTACATGAACATGTAAAGACATGTCATTAAATCATGTTCAACAACAGAACCAAAAAGAGAAAAAATAAATAAATCAATAAAAAAAATAAAAGGATTTCAAATATCAGCACTCAATAGTCATTTACTGAGTCATTTACTTCTCACGAGTCATTTACTTCTCACCAAAACACACAATTATTTCAAGTAGATTTAAAACCAAAAGCACACACTTTTTGAAATTACTGAACAACTTCCTAAAACTCACGCTAGAGACGATGCCGGCGTGTGGTACGGCATCTCTGCACCCTCATCCTTATCGGATCCAAACACAAACCCCTTCACCAATTCCAAATCCAAGTTCTCCTCTTCCCTGATCGTGTACAAAACCCTCGACGGGCCCAATCTGCACATCGCCCTCCACCACTCTTGATCGCACTCCTCTGGCGAAGGCTACGTACTGCCACGTTGTTTGGTTCTTGAAAGGGACCTATGCCATGTATCTTTGAAAGGGCCCAAACTAATTATTATTATTTTTGATTTGTCAAGAGATCAAACTAATTTTTTTTGTTTTTCTTGCCCTGGGCAGCTGCCCAGGGCAAGTTGCATTTGGTTATGCCCCTGATGATAGGAATTTTTGAAAAGCATTCTAAAAGTGTTTGAGAAATGTCTAAGAAATGTTAATGTGTCCAACATCCATGTCATGTGTATGTACGGTTTCATGATAGGAGTACCCATGCTACATATAGGGTGGCCATGGCACATGAGGACGAAAAAAGAATTGACCAAGTTTTTGCAACTATCCATCATCTAATGACAATTCTCTTGGTACGTGCCAAATTACATGCAAGGCTATGATCGCCACACTAGGGAAACAGATAGCCAGTTAGCAGCTTGGCAACAAACCTGCTCATTTTGGTGAAGCAATTTAGCGCATGTAACTAAGCAGTAGTAACAAAACTTAACTCAACCAACAGTCTAGACAACGATGTTTGGATGACATGATTTTCTATAGGAAGTCACATTCATGCATGCCAATGAGCCAAGACAATCTATGGAAATTTTGTGGGGAGCTACATAACAAGTATACCTACCTACTACAAAAAAAAATTCAAAAAAAATACTTTAAAACACCGAACAGAGGGGGCATGCGCATGTAATTCTGCCCGCGCACGTTCTTAGGTACATATTTTGCGCGCGCGCACACACACACATATATGAGGAATATGGATGTGTGCTGACAGAATTTTCATGTGTTGTCAGCATTTTAGGGGTCCAATCCAACACTTTTTGAGCCACCATCCATGCATTTCAAATAGATAGCTCAAGTTCTAAAACTGTCGACGCAATCTTTTTGAAATGCACGGATGGAGGCTCAAAAAGTGTTGGATTGACTTGAAAATTGATGGGGATGTAGCCACCAAGTTGTAGAATATACTGTATAAAAATTTAAAAAAATGTTTTTGGGGGGGTGAAATTGCTGACAGCACAGGTAAACCGAGCATGTGTTGTCACCACACCTCCATATTCATATATATACATATAGATATACATGTAAACATATATATATATATATATAAGAATGATGGGTATCATATGACAATAGAGGCTTAGCCGCTATACCAATACACAATAGTGGGGAAGTGCAAGCACCACATGGGCTATATTTTGTTTGTGGAAAGTTAGTGAGTATCTATATTGAGTGGAAAAATGTACAAAACATAGAGGAAGCTAGTGTAGTTTGGATTTAATAGAGAGGGAAGAGGGCACAAGCGTTGTCACCATCTACTATCAATCTTCACCCCTCTTCCAAAAATAAAGAGGAAAAGTACAATAAATCTCAGCCTAGATATCTAAATTCCCAATTTGACATGGTTTCAGCAGCTTCAGGGTCATTGCGGCCTTGGTCACACACCACTATTCTGGCATCCGCTGCGATGTCCTCAAAGAGAAGTGTCTTGAGCCTTGTAGTGTTTTCGAACACCCTCTTATTTCTCTCTTTTCAGATATGCCAAACCATAGTAGCAAGAATGGTGTTGGCGAGCAAGCTCAGAGTACTCTTCTTAGAGAAATGGGTAAGGAAATAATTTCCCACTTCGGGAAGTAGCGGGACAATGATGGCTTGAGTACCCAACTTGAGAAGGCTCCTTCTTAGAATATAGCTGGAATAGCTGCACTCAAAAAACAATTTAAAAAAGGTGGCACCTGATCAAAAAACAATTTAGAATATATATATATATGAGAATAATGTAGAAAAGGTAGCACCTGATGAAATAGATCAGGTGCCAAGACACAAAAAGTAGGAAAGTACAAGCACCACATGGGCTTGTACTTTTTGTGGGGCCGCCTTTTTGTGTCTTGCACCTCATCTATTAGATCATGTGCCATCTGATCTACATGATTCTATATATATATGAGAATAATGTAGAAAAAATGGCACCTGATCTAATAGATCAGGTGCCAAGACACAAAAAAGTGAAAAGTACAATCCCCACGTGTGCCTTACTTTCTGTGGGGCCCGTCTTTTTGTGTTTTGCACTTGATTTATTTAGATCAGGTGTCATCTGATCTACATGATCCTATATACGTGTATATATATATATATGTATGTATGTATATATATATATATATATATATATATATGTATGTATGTATATATGAGAATAATGGTTATCATCTGACAATGAATGTTTAGCCTCATATACCAAAAAACAAGAAAGTGGACGGTACAGGTACAAGTACAAGCCCATGTGGGACTTGTAATTTCACACTCGTGTCTTGGTATATGAGGCTAAGCCTCTATTGTCATATTATACCAATTATGCTAGGTTTGTGTGTGTGTGCGCGTGCCTAAACGAATCACAATCCTAATCAAGCATGCATTCAGCAGACAAAATAATAAGCAGTATAAAGAAAAGAAACAGACCAAATAATGGTTCAAGCATAAGCCCCTTTCCATGCAATCCAATAGCAATCGTCTTTGTCATAGCTCGTTCCCTGCTCATTTTCGTATCAAACTCCTTACTCTTTTTCCTATCAATATTGTTTGACTACGGGCAGCTCTAATCTTAGAGAACCGCAATGGAAATATTTGACCAACTCATGCACCATCTACAAACCCAAAACCGCCATCTACGCTTTTGTAATCTTGCAGTGATCTCAAAAAGTTTCTGTTACGACCTAAAGATCGTGATAGTCCGACTTTCTAATCCCGCCAGCCAGCGAGTGACAGCTCGACCCGCCGTCGTAGAAACCACGCCCCGATCGGCGGAAGGGGGGTAGTTCGGCACCCCGACCTCGTCAGTGCGCTGCCAACCGCCCTTCCTAAGCCCATCGGCCCCGGGGTCCGCCACGACCCGCGGATAGGGCGCCTGAACGTCGAGGTCAGCGCCCTCAGGGTGCCCATCTCTCCAGAGCTCGCTAGGGGAACCGCAAGGTCGCCAGACAACCGCCTAGCGTGGCCCGATGGGTTGAGTACGGACCGCCTGCGCCGACGCGACCCCGCAGCCCTTTGGCGCATCAGACACGACAAACAACCTAATACAAGGACGCTACTGACACTTCCGCCGCTCGACAACCTGACAAAGTGCCCCCTGGCCGCTGCGCCCCCTGACCCTTGGTGCTTTCGGCTCTGATACCCTGACAAAAGCACCCCTGGCCGTTGCACCGTCTGACAAAAGTGTGGCTGACGCACCAGATCATGACATCCTCGTCCGAAGCTTCCGATGACAGATGGGCCAGCTCAGTACGTCGAGTCAGCATGCCAGGTCAGACTCACCTAACCGCCTCCATCAGGTATAAATACCCCTTCGCCTCCATCGGGGAAGGGGGTTGACAAATTAACTCTGAATCTCATTACTCACACACAAGAGCAAAAGTCTTCCATATCTTTGTTCTTCCACAACTGATAGCTCGTCATCACGTAAGGTCGACTCACTCTTAGTCCGACCTGCGTGCCTAACCCCCGCTTTTAAGCCATAATACTAACTTAGGCATCGGAGAGGCTAAGGGTTGGACCCCAACCCGGCCTTTCTGACTAGCTGCTCCTTGTGCAGGTGAGCTCGTCTTCACAAGTCGTGCCAAACTCCCACCTCCGACAGTGCGGTCGCGGGACAGAGTCCTCATGGAATCGGTCCCGTGGTCGGCCTTCGTAGTGCGCTCAGCCTCGTCACTCCATTCATTACCTGTCAAACAGCATACACTAATCACATCCCAATCCTAACCACAGTGCCCTTGGTTCCCCTTAATACCAATTCATTGTACGCGAGTTTTACCCCGCAACAATTAGCGTCGTCTGTGGGAACGAAGGGTCACACCCATGTCTAACTCCATACCCATCAACCGGAACCCCGACCACGGCAAAGACCACATGGACCAAGAATCACATTCTCACCCAAGAACTCCCGCGAATAATCCACCCACCGAGGCGGAGGTCAAGACTGTCCAGGCCTCGGCCCGTGCTGTACGGCAAAGCTTCGAGGCTTTCACTAAGATGATGGAAGGCTTCGCGGCGACCAGGACCGAAGCACCCCCCGGCCCCTCTGAGCCACCGAAAGTGAGACGAAATCTTCATCATCAGTTCGATGAAGAAGTAGGGCAGAGAGGGCTCGCCGAGGAGATAGCGGCCCAACAAAGGCTCTTAGACGAAGAGATGGAGGCTGCGCGGCTGCGCAGGCGCCAGGAAGAAGCGACTGCGGCTCAGAGATGCCTAGATGAAGCAGCCGAGGCTGCCCAGCAAGCCCGCCTCAACGAGGAAGCCGTTCGTCGCCAGATCCATTTCATCATCGCGGAGCGGAAAAGGCTCCGGCGGGAGAACGGGGAGAACCGGGAGATCCCAGAGATGTCGACCTCGGGCCAACGGCGCAGGAACGCGCGTAGCCCGCCATCCGTCGGGTCCCCGCCTCGAGGGAGGAGCCCTCCGCGACGGCCCCTCTCCTCGCCGGAGCGGGAAGACCGTCGCCAACGAGGCCGGGACCGAAGCCGCACCCCAGATCGCTTCGACGAGCTTGCCATCCGTCAGCGACTCCGCTTTCTCACCGCAGAGCGCGAGAGGCTCCGACGGGGAACATGGAATACCAAGAGGTCCCGGAGGCGTCGGCCTCGGGCCAACGGCGTAGGAATGCGCGTAGTCCGCTCTCAGCCGGATCCCCGCCGCGCGGAAGGAGTCCTCCAAGGCGACATCTTCCCTCCCCGGGGCGTAATGACCGTCGACAGCCAGGACGGTACCGAAGCCGAACCCCAGAGAGGCGGAGGGAGCGCACCCCCGATCGCCCCGCTTACCCGGAGGAGGCCACGTCACTGGCGCAATGGATAACTTCGGCCCCGAGACCCGCGAGGTTCAAGGCCCCCCCACCTAGCAACCTACAACGGAAGATGCGACCCCCTCACGCACGTGCAGCAATATCGAGGAGCGATGGAGATGCAGGACGTGGACAACGCATTCCTTTGTCGGGGGTTCCAGCAGAGTCTGCGGGACTCGGTCCTGGAATGGTACCACGGCTTGCCTGCGAGGTCCATCGAGAACTTTGACGAGCTATCTCACAAGTTCTGCCAGCAGTTCAGGGCCGGACGTACCAGGAAGAAGCCTACGGACTACCTCTTCACGATCATCCAGAAGGAAGGGAAGACGATCGGGAGGTACTTGCGCCGCTTCCAGGACGAGAAGCTGGGTGTGGTGGCCTGCAGTGACGAGGTGGTCATGATGGCCTTCAAGGCGGGACTGACGAACCGAAGCCTCCACAAATCCTTGCTCCGAGACCCGCCTGCCGACTTCGACGTGCTAGTCGTTCAGGCGGAAAGGTACACGCTGAGCGAGGAAGCCCTCGGAGCAAAGAAGCATGTCGCCTGGGCCGAGGCGTCCCACGGCGAGCCACGGTCCCATCCCGGGCCGAGGCAAGAAGACAGGCTCCGGGGCCGCGACCAGCTGGCCCAACCTAGACGCGACCCTGAGAGGCGTCGCCCGCAAGACCGTCCTGGCCCACTGCGAGAATTCACCCCGCCAGAGAACCCGTGTAGGCGATCCCGAGGTTGGAGGGACCCCTACGGGCCAATACACGCAGCTCAACGCCGCAATGATAGAGGTGTTGGCCGCAGCAACAAGG
The DNA here is from genome assembly GCA_030789695.1 of Scilla litardierei. Classification (NCBI taxonomy): domain Eukaryota; kingdom Viridiplantae; phylum Streptophyta; class Magnoliopsida; order Asparagales; family Asparagaceae; genus Scilla; species Scilla litardierei. The sequence continues at coordinate 214,285,722 of CM061133.1, forward strand.
GCCGGGCTGCTACCAGACCCACCCAGAGAATTGAAGTTGGACCCGGCGAGGAGAGATCTCCAGAAGTATTGTCGGTACCACCGGAATCACGGTCATGATACCGACGATTGCTTCACCCTTAAGAGGGAGATCGAGCGGTTGATCCAAGCGGGTCACCTTGGGGGGCTTCATCGAGGGCAGGAGGCCGATCCGAGAAGAGAGAGCTCAGCAATTAGTGCGAAGGCCGGACCCACCCCCAAGCAACGAGCGGGAGGAGCCTCGTCCGCCGAGGGCGGTCATGCGCATAGATGTAATATGCGGCGGACCGTCCTCAGGGGGAGTGTCGTCATCAGGCAAGAAGGCGTACGCACGACAAGTGATGGCGGCGAACCTGGGCGACGAGGCGAAGCAGAGAATGGTGGCTCGACCTCTCATTACTTTCACTGAGGACGAGCTGGAGGGGGTCGAGCTACCGCATGACGACGCCATCGGCATCGAAGCTCAGATCGGGATGGCCATCATTAGCCGCCTCCTGATCGACACCGGAAGCTCCTACGACATTCTGTTCATGTCGACGGTTAAGAAGATGGAGTTGAAACATGCGGATTTAAGGCCCTGCACCGGGCCCATCGTCGGCTTCACCAACCACTCGGTTCCCATTGCCGGGTGATCACCTTGTCGGTGTCGCTCGGGGAGGAGCCGAGGGTCGTCACGCGCATGACGCAGTTCGTTGTCGTCGACATTGCGTCGGTGTACAAAGGAATCATAAGGCGACCTTACATGACGGCCATTGAAGCGCTCCCCAGCCTTCTGCACCAGATGGTTAAATTCCAGACTCCGCGAGGGCTGGGGCTGGTGCGGGGGAGCCAGAAGCTATCCCGGAGCTGCTATGTTGGGTCCACCAAGCATAAGGGTCCGGAGCAGGCCTTATCGGTCGACCTCCTCGATGAGAGAGATGACTATTGCGACCAGCGACCAACTCCTGCAGAGGTCGAAGAAGTACCCGTAACCGCGGAGGAGGGCAAGACTGTCTCTCTCGGCACGAAGCTCCCGGCCTCTCTGAGGGCGGACCTCATCAACCTCCTCAGAGAGAACGTGGACATATTCACATTGTCGCCCTCGGACATGCCTGGAGTTGATCCCGCTGTGATCTCCCACAAGCTGAATGCTGACCCGAAATCTCGACCGGTCCGGTAAAAGAAGAGGAACGCTGGAGGTGAGAAGATGAGGGCAGCCGGTGAAGAGGTGGAGCGGCTCCTTCAGGCCAAGTTCATCAGGCCGGTGAGCTATCCGGAGCGGCTTGCCAACGTAGTCTTGGTAAAGAAAGCCAATGGGAAGTGGCGCATGTGCATCGACTTCACGGATCTCAATAAGGTGTGCCCGAATGACAGCTTTCCACTACCGAGGATCGACCATCAAGTCGACCAGGCGTCCGGTTACGAGCTGCTGAGCTTTATGGACGCGTTCTCGGGCTACAACCAGATCCCGATGGCAAAGGAGGATGAGGAGAAAACGTCCTTCATTACCGACAATGGCACCTTCTGCTACACGAAGATGCCGTTCGGATTGAAGAACACCGGGGCAACCTACCAGCGGATGGTAGACAAGATTTTCAGCTCGCGGGTCGGGCGGAATCTGGAAGTTTACATCGACGACATGCTCGTTAAGAGCAAGAAGGCCCCGGACCACCTCGCCAACCTACGGGAGACGTTCCAGAAGGTGCGCCGATATAATCTAAGGCTGAACCCGGCGAAGTGCATCTTCGGAGTGCAATCAGAGAAATTCATGAGCTTCATGATAACGAAGCAAGGAATTAAAGCGAACCCCGACAATGTGTCGGCCCTCGTCAATATGGCGGAGCCTCGGACCATCCGAGACTGGCAGCGACTGAACGGCAGGATCGCCGCGCTGGAGAGGTTCATGTCGAAGTCCGTGGAGAGGTCGCTCCCTTTCTTCAGGGTCTTGCGGTAAGCCCTTGGCGCAGCAAAAATTGATATGAAAGTGATCCGATGGGACGACACCTGCGTCCGAGCATTCGCGAAGCTGAGAGCTTTCCTGCAGAGCCCCCCGTTGCTCGCAAAGCCTGATGAGGGAGAACAGCTGGGGCTGTACCTGGCCATCAATGAAGAGGTAAGCGCAGTCTTAATCAAAGAGGAGAAGGGCGTGCAGCGGCCAGTCTACTATGCGAGCTGGGTGCTTCGAGAGGCGGAAACCTGTTACAGCCCAATAGAGAAGGTCGCCTACTGTCTAGTCACAACGGCGAGGAAGCTCCGACCGTACTTTCAGGCCCACCCCATCGCTGTCCACACCAACCTGTCCCTCGAGAAGAACATGAAGAGATTAGAGCGGTCGGGCAGAATGCTCAACTGGAGCGTCGAGCTCAGTGAGTTCGATATAGTATACAAAGCCCGGACGGCGATCAAGGGCCAGGCACTGGCGGACTTCGTGGTAGAGTGCACTGTGGAAGACATCCCGGAGGAACCGTCGGATGCTCTACCGACGGTTGCGTCTCAAGGAGCGATGGGAGTGGCCGGACCCTCGAGGCCGATCCAGGAAGAAGTGAGCAGATTATGGACCGTTCACGTCGACGGGTCGGCCACAGGATCCGGCACGGGGGCAGGCATTGTCATCCAAACACCCGACGGATGCCTGCTGGAATACGTCATGCGCTTTAACTTTCTGGCAACCAACAATGTCGCGGAATATGAGGCCGCGGTCAATGGGTTGAAGCTTTGCCGAGCTTATGAGGACGACGAACGTGATGTTACTGAGTGACTCGCGGCTCGTCGTCCAACAGGTCCAAGGGAGCTTTGAGGCCCGAGAGGAGGTGATGAAGCGCTACCTTAAGCGCATCCAGGCCGAGCTCCAGAAATTCAAGAAAGCATAGGTCCAGCATCTGCCTCCCTCCAACAATCTCCGGGCCGACGCCATGTCAAAGCTGGCCTCCTCTCCAACCGAAATTGGGAAGGCCATCTACGTCGAGAATCTACTGACGCCTACCACTGAAGAAGAGGAATTGATGTATATCGGCCAGACAACGACGTGGATGAGCCCAATAATGAAATACTTGGAGACGGTGGCCCTGCCCGAGGAGCGGCTGGAAGCTAAGAAGATCGAGAGGCGGGCCTTGTCGTTCGTGCTCTTCGACGGAGTGATGTACTACCGGTGTCGCGCGAGCTTCGACGTCCTGCCTTACCTGAAGTGTTTAGTGTTGAGTATTGGACTCCCCGGATTTGGTTTTGGATGATGAGCAAACATAAATATATCATGAACTAACAATTTGTGAGCGCAGTATTGGAGATCGTCGCCAAATTCACGAGAACATTCAAAGCGACATCTCAACTCTTCACAAAGCTCGTATTCATGCCTAAAGCTTCGTTGAAGCTCTTGCGCCGTTTTGGACGTCATGAAGAATTAATTGAAGCTTTGAAGACGGATCGTTAAGGTTTATTTCATAGTCTTTTAGCTTCGATTTATAGAATGTTAAGCCTTGAGTAATTCTTACATTTCTATCTTCATAACCCTCATGTCGTAGCTCTAGGATCTTAGTAGAAGTCCATTCTAACTTCCCCGAAGCATCGCGCTTCGATTCGGACTTCTAGTGCATGTTAGTTGGTACAAGAAGGAGTAGATCTAGTCGGTCAGCAACTCTTCTTGGACCGACTAGTTTGATTCCTTAATTTCTTGGACTTTACTGTTTACAGTTAGTCGATCTACGTTGACTCACCGACCGACTAGTTTGTGAACTAGTCGATCAGTGATGCTTCTTTGACCGACTAGTTGTAACTTACTGTTCATACTAAATTTCTCCTAAGCTACTGTTTATCGCTTAGTCGGTCTAAGAACGTTTGGAGACCGACTAGTTGTTGATCTAGTCGGTCAACATTTGTTCTTGGACCGACTAAATCATTTGTATTCAGACTATTTGTTTTTTACTCTTAGTCGGTCTAAGTTTACTGACCGACCGACTAGTTGTGAAACTAGTCGGTCAGAAAGTCTTCTTGGACCGACTAGTTATCTAGGTCTGAAATCTTCATCTGTTCACTATTCACCTCTTAGTCGGTTCATGTTGTTTCACCGACCGACTAGTTGATGAACTAGTCGGTCAGTGGTTGTTCTTTGACCGACTAGTCTGCTTCAGATTTAGATCCGTTGGAGTTTTTGAAAGCGACGTTTCTCTCTCCCTTTTCCCTTGATCCTTTAAATAGCTGAAGGGGTTATTTCATAGGATCCAAGGCTGCTATTCCAGAGCTCTATTGATTCAAAGAGAAGTTCTTTCAACTCTCATCTTCAAGCTCTCCCATTCTCAAGAATCTCTCCTTCACTCTTATTCTTCAAGAGAGATTCATTGGTTGTGAGCCTTCCAAGCCAAGGGCTTGATTCTAGGTCATCCATCTCATCCCTAGGCTTCCATTGCTGGTCATCTTCTTGAAGCTAGGGTTTGGTGACATCCTCTTCCTCAAAATCCATCATTGCCCTAATTTGGTAAGTATACTCAAGGCATAGGATTTTGTAAGGTAAGAGTTTATTTCATTTCAATCGTATTTGAATTGTGTCTCTCGGTTGTGAGAGAGGTTGTGATCCCGGTTTGTGGGAGTCACATGTCTTTTGTATGATTTGACTTGTGAAGGATTTTCACAAGTATTTCATAGTGGAAATCTTGAGTTAGGGTTGCTAACTCAAGTATCCGGAGGGGATCCGGGTGGTTGGGACGTAGGATCACCGGGAACAAGTCGGGGAGACTTGGGTGGATCCGAACCCTTTAAACCATTGTGTTTGCGTTTGTTTTAATTCTTGTTGATAGTTGTTTAATTCCGCATTGTCGTTTGTTTCTTGCACAATAATTAGGAATAACTATCTTGATTATTTTAAGTACTATTCACCCCCCCTCTAGTACGTGTGCAGTAGCTTCCCAGGGCACAACAATTGGTATCAGAGCCAAGTTCAAAGCTACACATAGCCAAAGTTGAAAGCTATGACGAACAACGACTACAACGTCTTCAAGAACCGCGATGGAGCTTCTTCAGTTATGGAAGGACTATCCTCAGTCAGGCCTCCACACTTCAACGGTACCAACTACGGGTACTGGAAATGCCGGATGCAAATTTTCCTCCGGAGCGCTTCACTATGGAGAGCCACCATGACGGAGTATGTCGAGCCTTCCGAAAAGGATTTCGCGAAGTGGACTCCCGCGGAGGTCGCCGCGGAAGTAGCCAATGCCAAGGCAATGAATGCCTTGAATTGTGCGTTGGAGCCCGAGGACTTCAACAAGATATGCACATGTAAGAGTGCATATCAAATATGGAACCAACTCCTCATATTGCACGAAGGATCGAGTACGGTAAAAGATTCTAAACTCGTCGTTGCTAATAAAGAATTTGAGTTGTTTCATATGGAGCAGGGCGAAACCATGAAGGAATATTACGCTCGCTTCGTGGATATGTCAAACGACTTGGAAGCTCTTGGGAAGGTCTATACCCAAAAGGAGAAAGTCGCGAAGATTATCGACGGTCTTCCATCATGTTGGGAAAAGCGTACCTACGCCATCGAGGAAGGTAATGACATGAATAAATATACCGTCGTACAACTAATGGGTACCTTGTTGTCTTACGAGGTACGCAAGGATAGTAAGATCCGAATGAAGGAAAAGATGAAGGCGTACTTGAAGCAAGACGAGCCAAAGAAAAAGGGAATTGCATTCAAGGCCGCTCCATCTACCGATGATGAAGATTCAGAAGAAGAAGAGGACGAAAAATTGGACATGGAAGCATTGGCCAATATGGCAAAGAAATTCATCTGATTCTTCCGACAAGGTAAGTTGAATCGTAAATCTAAATTTATTTCGACTAATGTTTCTACTCCCGTGTGTTACAAATGCAACAAGCCAGGACATATCAAGCCGGATTGTCCTCTCTACAAACACAAGGGGAAGTGGAAGGCATCCAAGCACGACAAGTCAAGAAAGCACAAGAAAGGACTTGTCGGGACATTCACCGACTCTGAGGACTCCTCTAGTGGAGAGTCGGATGATGAACGTGTGGAGAAAGCACACACGTGCTTCATGAGAAGAGAGGATCGTGATGAAGACACATCCTCCGATGAAAGCGAGGATGGAAGCGAGGATGAAGGCGGAGAGGTAACCAATGATAAACTTAGAATAGCCAATGAACAACTTTGGAATAAATTTTCTAATATGGCTACTAAGCTTATGAAGACTAAAAATGAATTAGATAGTCTTAAAAACTCGCCTAAGCCTTTCATCGTCAACAACGACACCGTTGTTGATGGGTTGAGAAATGAGATTGAAAATCTCAAGTCTCAACTTGAGCATGTTCATATCGAGGATTCGGATGAACATGTGATAGCGGATTTGACGTCTCAAATCTCAACTTTGAGTATTGAGAATAAAAATCTCAAGTCACGTGTTTGTGCTCTCGCATCGCAAGTGTCCACTTTGGATGCTTCTTTGCATTCTCTCACCGAGAAGCATGAGAGCACATTAGGCCGAATTCATGAATTCAACAAAGGTAAGGGCAAGTTGGATGATATCCTAAATGACTTACTTCCGGCCAATCATCACATTGGTTTGGGGTATGAGATGGGAGAGTCATCCAAATCGTTCGCCACCTTTGTTAGGTCATCTTCCGATGCTTCTACTAGTGGAAGTAAACACGTCATGGGTAGATCTTCTACCAATGGTGCTTCCGCTAGGAACACGCCCCCATTTGGAAAGAAACCCACTTTGGGTGGACCTCCAAAGAAGGGTCATGCTTTCATGTATACCATGCCACGTAGGAACACACATCCTACCCCACATGTTAGCACAAATGATGATTTTTATGCTCCGCATCCACGAGCACGTGCACACCATGTGAGACACACTCATACACGTGTTCCTCCACATTCATATGTTCCTCCTCATTCTCATATGAATATTTATCGTCATGCACCTTTGCATCGCATGCCATATGCTTACCCACGTCATGCATCACATAGAAATCAACAACGTATGCATGTTCCCAATAGGATTAGGACTCCCAAGACATACACCATTTGGGGTCCGAAGAACACAAGCATGCATAATAAGAATTTGTATGTGAAATCATTTATTAATGACGTTATTTTGAATGATAATTATGTTGGGAAATCAAGTTCTTCGTGGACTTGGTTTCCGAAGGGTTAGTTTCCTTTGACCCTTCATTGCTTGGTACCATAAGTTCAATTTCATTTTTTTTGGGTACCAAAGCAATTGTGGTAAGAATGGGTTACATTTATTTTGAATTTAGTTCTCTAAATTTATTGCCTAACCCATTGGATCCAAATAGATTTTTTTTTTGGATACCAAAATAAAATTCTCTAGGTTAACTTCACCATGGGATACCAACCCTACCAACTCCGTGATTTGCAAGGATTTTCATTCAAATGGAGTTGTTGGTGCTTAAGTGATGCACCAAAGTAGGGGGAGCTTAATGTTGTAAGTATGTTCATACTTTTGATTCATATTGGTATCCATTGGTAGAATATATTACATTTGGTATCATTTTGCTACATTTGGTATGCACATCGGATTATTTTTGTCTCTGATGTTGATTTCGTCGGTCGACGATTTTATGGATTTAATAGAATTCTTTCTATGGAAACATAGAATTGTTTTCCATGCATTCTATTGATTTTGGAGAGTATGTTCCAAAACTCAATAAGTGAAATTGATTTGAGTTTTGATGATTTCGGATTTCGTTTTTCGCCTATGGAGTGATGATTTCGTATTTCGATTTTCGCCTATGGCTTGGTGATTTCGTTTTCCGATTTTCGCCGATGAGTTTATGATTTCGGATTTCGTATTTCGCCTATGGATTGATGATTTCGTATTTCGATTTTCGCCTATGGCTTGGTGATTTCGTTTTCCGATTTTTACCGATGATTTTATGATTTCGGTTTCCGATTTTCGACTTTGGTCTCCTTGACACGCTTTGCATTTATTCGGTATTTTGAATTTGATATTTTGCATTGGTGTTATTTTGGGCTTTGGTCGTATTCTTAGACTCCCATGCTTAATGAATTATTTGGCCATGATCTATTCGTTTTGATTTCCTCCCGCTCTTTTTGGATTATGCCAAAGGGGGAGAGATATATAATAATGGCATGTGCTAAATGATAATTTACCATGAATCTAATTTGATATGTTAGATTCAGGGGGAGTTAAGATATAAAAATGGATTACAAATCCTAAATCTCAAATATTGGATTTGAATTTTTACTTTCCTCGTCTGCTTGATGTATGTGCTTATTATTTCATATGGAACTAATGTGTCATCAATGCAGGGGGAGTAAGTATATTCCATTTAGTTCATTATTTTTTATTATTATATATGTTGGTTTGTCATCACCAAAAAGGGGGAGAATGTTGAGTATTGGACTCCCCGGATTTGGTTTTGGATGATGAGCAAACATAAATATATCATGAACTAACAATTTGTGAGCGCAGTATTGGAGATCGTCGCCAAATTCACGAGAACATTCAAAGCGACATCTCAACTCTTCACAAAGCTCATATTCATGCCTAAAGCTTCGTTGAAGCTCTTGCGCCGTTTTGGACGTCATGAAGAATTAATTGAAGCTTTGAAGACGGATCGTTAAGGTTTATTTCATAGTCTTTTAGCTTCGATTTATAGAATGTTAAGCCTTGAGTAATTCTTACATTTCTATCTTCATAACCCTCATGTCGTAGCTCTAGGATCTTAGTAGAAGTCCATTCTAACTTCCCCGAAGCATCGCGCTTCGATTCGGACTTCTAGTGCATGTTAGTTGGTACAAGAAGGAGTACTGACCGACTAGATGGTGATCTAGTCGGTCAGCAACTCTTCTTGGACCGACTAGTTTGATTCCTTAATTTCTTGGACTTTACTGTTTACAGTTAGTCGGTCTACGTTGACTCACCGACCGACTAGTTTGTGAACTAGTCGGTCAGTGATGCTTCTTTGACCGACTAGTTGTAACTTACTGTTCATACTAAATTTCTCCTAAGCTACTGTTTATCGCTTAGTCGGTCTAAGAACGTTTGGAGACCGACTAGTTGTTGATCTAGTCGGTCAACATTTGTTCTTGGACCGACTAAATCATTTGTATTCAGACTATTTGTTTTTTACTCTTAGTCGGTCTAAGTTTACTGACCGACCGACTAGTTGTGAAACTAGTCGGTCAGAAAGTCTTCTTGGACCGACTAGTTATCTAGGTCTGAAATCTTCATCTGTTCACTATTCACCTCTTAGTCGGTTCATGTTGTTTCACCGACCGACTAGTTGATGAACTAGTCGGTCAGTGGTTGTTCTTTGACCGACTAGTCTGCTTCAGATTTAGATCCGTTGGAGTTTTTGAAAGCGACGTTTCTCTCTCCCTTTTCCCTTGATCCATTAAATACCTGAAGGGGTTATTTCATAGGATCCAAGGCTGCTATTCCAGAGCTCTATTGATTCAAAGAGAAGTTCTTTCAACTCTCATCTTCAAGCTCTCCCATTCTCAAGAATCTCTCCTTCACTCTTATTCTTCAAGAGAGATTCATTGGTTGTGAGCCTTCCAAGCCAAGGGCTTGATTCTAGGTCATCCATCTCATCCCTAGGCTTCCATTGCTGGTCATCTTCTTGAAGCTAGGGTTTGGTGACATCCTCTTCCTCAAAATCCATCATTGCCCTAATTTGGTAAGTATACTCAAGGCATAGGATTTTGTAAGGTAAGAGTTTATTTCATTTCAATCGTATTTGAATTGTGTCTCTCGGTTGTGAGAGAGGTTGTGATCCCGGTTTGTGGGAGTCACATGTCTTTTGTATGATTTGACTTGTGAAGGATTTTCACAAGTATTTCATAGTGGAAATCTTGAGTTAGGGTTGCTAACTCAAGTATCCGGAGGGGATCCGGGTGGTTGGGACGTAGGATCACCGGGAACAAGTCGGGGAGACTTGGGTGGATCCGAACCCTTTAAACCATTGTGTTTGCGTTTGTTTTAATTCTTGTTGATAGTTGTTTAATTCCGCATTGTCGTTTGTTTCTTGCACAATAATTAGGAATAACTATCTTGATTATTTTAAGTACTATTCACCCCCCCTCTAGTACGTGTGCAGTAGCTTCCCAGGGCACAACAATTAGGGCCGGAGCAAGCCGAACAAGTCGTCCGCGAGGTGCATGAGGGCTTCTGCGGAAACCACTACGGCGGGCGCATTATCGCCCACAAGATAGTAAGCCATGGGTACTACTGGCCAACCATGATTCACGACGCGGCCCGGTACGTCAAGAAGTGCGAGGCGTGCCAAAAGTTTGGCAGACACACGGCGGCGCCTTCGGCCAACCTGGTGCCTATCCTAAGCCCGATCCCATTCGCCAAGTGTGGGTTCGACATCCTCGAACCCTTCCCGAAGGCCTCAGGGGGGAGGAAATACCTGGTCGTCACCGTAGACTACTTCACCAAATGGGTCGAGGCCGAACCTTTAGCGCGCATCGCGTGGATGGACATAAAGAACTTCATTTGGAAGTCCGTGATCTGCTGCTTTGGGATACCACGTTCCATAGTGACAGATAATGGGAGGCAGTTCGATTGCGAGGGCTTCCGAAATTTCTCTTCGGGCTGGGGGATCAAACTTCATTTTGCATCTGTAGCCCACCCTCAGTGCAATGGAATGGCAGAGGTAGCGAACAAATGCATATCGGGCCCCCTGAAGAAGAAGGTCGACGACGCTCTCGGATCTTGGGTGGACGAGCTGCCGGCATTCTCTGGTCGTATCGCACAACCCACAAAGCTGCGACCGGAGAAAGCCCGTTCATGCTGGCATTTGGGTCGGAAGCGGTCGTTCCCGTGGAGGTTGGAGAGGAAACTCTTCGGCTTCGGTACTTCGACAAAGACATCAATGTGGAGGGCATCAGCCTTAGCCTCGAGCTCATCGACGAAGTAAGAGATCGAGCTCTGACGAACCTCGTCAGTCACAGCCAAAGGATGGCCCGACACTACGACTCCCGGGTCAAGAAGCGGAGCTTCAAGATCGGCGACTTAGTCCTCAGGGACGCCACATTCAAACCAGAGACCGCTCGCCGAGGGAAGCTGGCAGCAAAATGGGAGGGGCCTTACGAAATCATCGACATCGTCGGTCGGGCCACATACATCCTGGCAACCCTGGACGGAGGCGAGCTAGCTCACCCGTGGAATGCAGAACACATACTGAAATACTATCAATGATTGTGAGTCTTTAATAAGATCAAGGTGGTAAAAAACGTTAGGCGCGAGGCGTTCGGATTGCTAGCGCCTAGCGCCCAGAGCATTAATCGGGGATTAATCGGCCTAGGCGGATTTACATTTTTTTAATTATTTTATTTATTTTTATATAATATATTTATGTTTATATATATATATATTATTTAAAATACATCAAATATTTAATACATACTAAATCAAATCCAGTTTACCTACTTTAGAGTATTTGTGTGCAACAAAATAAAATTTAAAAGATACTCTTGTACAATTAAGCCATTTACCAAAAACGCCCAGACACCACCCAGGAACCGCCCAGGAACGGCCTATAAACCGCCCAGAGCGCCCAGACAACGCCCAGAACGCTTAGGCGGCCGATTAATCCCAAAAACGCCCAGATTGACCGCCCAGGCCATAGTCGGAGCGTTTACTGGCCGCCTAGCACCTAGGCGCCGCCTAGGCGGCCGCCCAGGCCGATTTTTTGAACACTGAATAAGATACTCTTTTCCTGCACATTTTCAAATTTTGCCGTCTCCACTTGAAAATTTTCAGTTCCGCGCGGACACTCTCAAAGACTCCGGGGCAAGCTTACGGAGCTTCGCCACCCAAACCGAAGAGCCAAATGCGGGGGAGGCGACGGCCCAATACCCTCCCTCTCAAAGACTCCGGGGCAAGCTTACGGAGCTTCGCCACCCAAACTGGAGAAAAATGGCATGGGCCGAGCTACGGCTCTCTCCCCCCTCAAATGAAGACTCCGGGGCAGGATCCGTCCTCGCCACCCAAACCGGAGAGCCAAGTGCGGGGTAGGCGACGGCCCAATACCCGTCCGACTATAGAGGCTGCGGGGAGGCGACGGCCCAATACCCGCCCTCTCAAAGACTCCGGGGCAAGCTTACGGAGCTTCGCCACCCAAACTGGAGAAAAATGGCATGGGCCGAGCTACGGCTCCCTCCCCCCTCAAATGAAGACTCCGGGGCAAGATCCGTCCTCCCCACACAAACCGGAGAGCCAAGTGCGGGGTAGGCGACGGCCCAATACCCATCCGACTATAGAGGCTGCGGGGAGACGACGGCCCAATACCCGCCCTCTCAAAGACTCCGGGGCAAGCTTACGGAGCTTCGCCGCCCAAACTGGAGAAAAAGGGCATGGGCCGAGCTACGGCTCCCTCCCCCCCTCAAATGAAGACTCCGTGGCAGGATCCGTCCTCGCCACCCAAACCGGAGAGCCAAGTGCGGGGTAGGCGACGGCCCAATACCCGTCCGACTATAGAGCCTGCGGGGAGGCGACGGCCCAATACCCGCCCTCTCCTCGCCACCCAAACCGGAGAGCCAAGTGCGGGGTAGACGACGGCCCAATACCCGTCTGACTATAGAGGCTGCGGGGGGCGACGGCCGAATACCCGCCCTATCAAAGACTCCGGGGCGAGCTTACGCAGCTTCGCCACCCAAACCGGAGGACACGGGCCGAGCTACGCACTCGCTTTCCCCCCTCCATTGAAGACTCCGGGACAAGCTTATGCAGCTTCGCCACCCAAATCGGAGAAGGGCACGGGCCGAGCTCCGCGCTCACGCTCCCCCTCCATTGAAGACTCTGGGACGAGCTTACGCAGCTTCGCCACCCAAACTAGAAAAGGGCACGGGCCGAGCTATGCACTCGCTTTCCCCCCTCAAACGAAGACTCCGGGGCAAGCTTACGAAGCTACGCCACCTAAACCAAAGAAGGGCACGGGTATCCATATCGGGGCTCGCGCAGGGCTAAAACCTCCGGTCAATACACGGTCCCGATTAAGTAAGCCCCTGATGCGACTTGTCATAGCAAAAGGACACTCGGGAAGCCCGCCATTAATGACAACACGCCCCCGAGAAGCGCAGGCTTGACGCTTCACGTTTGACACTGCCTGGCAAAAGTGGGTTCGAATGACTTGACCCTGACAAGCCAGCTCATGATGCCAGCTCATCGCATCAGCCTATCAGAAGCTATCAGCTCCCGCCATCTATAAATACTCCCCTCATTCCCTTGAAGGAGAGAAGAATGGGAGAGCGAGTAAGCCTTAGTCCGCCTCCAATGGAGGTCGAAAGGGGGTGAGATACCTCCATAGTCAATCTCTCCTCACAAACCCGAGGCGTTAGAGTCGGTTTGCCTTTAGACACTCCCCCTTCTCAAAAGGAGTCGCCCGTTGGCCCGATCGTAGGATAGGCCCCCGGTCGACAATGGACAACGCCTCCCCGACGAGCTATTCCTCTTACATACGGATCGCCGATGGGTTACTCCTATTACACGAGGGACGGCCCGCCTTCCACTCCTCGACGTTTCTTGGACAACTTGAGACAAGGGACTTATGGGACCTACAGCGGACCGCTCCTCCCTTCCAGCACCTACTCCGCAACGACCACCGCCACCAGAGAAGGCATCGCCGCCCACGCGGAGACGCTCGAAATCACCGGTTAGGGGGCCGCCGCCCCAAATCACCCCACTGGACATACCAGCCTCCACCGGCCCGCCCTCCAACGGCCCACCTTCCACACCTCGACCTTCCGTGGAGGCTACGCCACCATGACGCCTCCTGCTCCTCTCGCAGGGTTTCCCTTCGAGTCGGGGATTCCCAGAAGAGATCAAACAACCCACCATCATCGAGGAGGTGAAAGAGGACGCAACGAGTACCGATAGAAAAGGAAGGCCACGCCTGAAACCGGAGTTTGCTCATCCTGAGCAGCCTACAACAGAGAAGAACGGTCCGCTAGCCCGTCTGCGGAAACCGTCATGCTCGTTCGCACACTGTCAAGTGTCTTGTAAAAGTTAATGAAAAGAAACTCCCAAACGAATTACCGAATTCCATTGTGGAAAAGCCTACTTGTCTACTTGTCTATGAGTTCCGCCTAACTCCGGGGCGAGCTTATGGAGCTCCGCCACCCAAATCGGAGAAGGACACGGACCGAGCTACGTGCTCATCCTTCCCTCAAGCGCCACTCGTCGTTTCTTACTGTCGCTTTAGGTTTACTTTAATTATGCAGAGAAAACTCAGGCACCAGATGGCAAAAATTCACGTCTATTCAACAGTCAAAACTTTACAATCACTGCGGGGGCCGACCTCACAAAACAAGACCTCCCTCATGTCGACCCCACTGCAACAAAAAAAGGGGTGGGGGTGACGACTACTCCGGTTGGTCGCCACCACTCGGGACACCATTCCTCGCGTTGGACTTCGGGGACTCACCCTCGATGTCAACGAATGTGCCCTCGGCGTCATCTGCTTCCTGCTCCTCGTCGGAGGCAGCCGCTAGCCGGTCGAAATCTACCTCGATCGAAGGACAGATCCTCCTCGCCCTTTCCTTAACCCGGCAAAGGCAGGCCTCCCAACCCTCCGCCCGACCATCCTCTAGGCCTTTCTCCAGGCCGTCGCGCATCATCTCCGCGAGGGCGGGGAGGACAATCGACTCTCGATATCCCTGAAATTCTTCGGTCTTCAAGGCCAGCTCGTCCTTCCCAGCCTTCACCTGCACCGCCAGGTCGACCGCCAGCGCTTTCTCCTGCTCCAGCGCGCCCTCTAAATCCGCTATGCGCTCGGCCGCGGAGGCGGCCTTCGTCTCATGGTCCGCCAGGACTGCCTCCAGATGTTGAGCCTCCAACCTCAGCTTGCCACTCTCCCCTCTCCAACGCCAGCTTCTACGTGGCCTCCTTGTGCTTGGCGAGCTCGTTGGCCATCTTGGCAAGGGCAGCCTCGGCCCTGTTCAAAGCGGGCGTATGGCGCCTAGCGGCGACCATCATAGCTGTGGCCTGCATGACAAATGGAACGTGTCAGACTACTCTTGGGCACAAATGCATCTAGAATACATGATCCAGTCCGGACGACCAACCTGCATGGAGTGCAACACCGCAGAGGTGCACAGCCGCTCCTGACCGACAGCGCCCAGGCTTTCCTTATCCCAGAGCAGCTAGCAGTTCTCGGCCAATCTAGCCGCTACCCCGGCCTCGTCGAATATCGACTCAGCGCTTCCGACTCGGTAACGCATCGCGTGAAGGGCCTCCGGAGCGAAGCCCTCGACCTCGGCCTTCTTGGATTTGAAGACGGCGAGCGAGGCCTCACAGATGGCGTGGCCAGGCTTCTCCAAAATGAACCGCGGGCAGCTATAAGGCCAGTATTCCCCTCCCGGCGGTGGGGCAACTGAGCCCGACCCACTAGAGCTCCAAGGCGGAGCCGGGTTTCCGGTCCGATCGGCGGCAACGGCGGCAGCGGTAGCCTTTGGGCTCGGCCGCCGGGTTTCAGGGCCTCCCGTTCAGTCCGCCCCTCGCTCCCGCCTTCAAGGTTGATAACGGGGGTGGCGGCGTCACGGGTGGTCCCTTCAGGGGGCCGACGGCTATCCCCCTCAGCACGTGGATCGGCCACAGACGACTTCGCGATCGGCTTCGTCCTCTTCGGCGCACCGGACGATTGCCCCTTCCTCGCGGTCTCCTCCCCCTTGCCTCATTGCGTGGCCTCTTCTTGTCGGCCTTCCTCGCCTGTTGGACCGCCTGCTCCGAGGCCCGCCTCTTCAACTCCCCGAACGGTACGCTCATCGTCCGACCTGCAGAAGGAGGAAAGCTTAGAGTGAGCGCATTAGGGGCAGCAACCACTAAGCTCTGGTTACCTTCGGGCTAAATGTGCCGAATTATCATCTCCTTATCGGCGAGCATGCCGTACTCCCGACCCTCCTCAGGGATCGCCATCAGAATTCTGGCCCGTTCTTCCTCGTCATCACTCAGATAGACCCCCCCTCCTCGCCTCGGGGTTCAGAGAGCCCCAGTTCGATCTCAACGCCAGGTCAGACGGCGTCGAGACGAACACGAACAGCTCCCTCCACCCTTTATATATTGCCAGGCAAGCCTCGGATAAGGGGATGACTCTTCTTCGCTGACAAGTAGTAGTACGACCTGAGCTTCTTTAGCGCGAAGAAGTGGCGGAAGAGAGACAGGGACGGGCTGACGTTGTTGCTCACACAAAACAAGAAAGCCGACGATCGCGATGATGGAGTTCGGCATCAACTGGTACAGCGGCAGCTCCAGAAAGTTCAGAATCTCGAGCACTAGCGGATGAAGGGGGAAGCGCAACCCCTGCTGAAAGCAAGTCACATACACCCCGACCTTGTAGTCCCCTGCGAAACATACCCTATCCGATGCGGCCGGCAGACAGACTGAGTAGGGCGGCCTAATATACCCCGTAAAGGCGTCCGGTAAGACGGATGTCCTCAAGACCGCGCCCAAGATCTCGTCGGGAACGTCACCAGCCTCGGCGATGGTAACAGCAGCCGGGGTGGCGGTCTTCGACGTCCTTACAACAGGCCCCTTCCCCTTCCCTCGGATCCCTTGGAACCTCCGGGGGCGAGCTCGTCGACAGCTCGACACCCGCGGTCCGGCCCCGACTTTCCGACGACCATTCTTCCGCACTCTCCACCGTACCCGAGGAGGAGCTCCCGACCGCCGCCCGACTCCAAACCCACTTCCCCACCTCCCCCGACGCTGACGGACGGGTAGAAGACGACGAAAACATTTCGAGAGAGAGAAGAGTCAATACCTGTAAGATCAAGCTGGCTAGGACGATGGTGCAGCTACGGTTGCTCAATCTCCGACGACGACTTCAACAGCAACGGCACAATCTCCGGCGATCGCAAATACTCCTAAAATTTCGAGCGTGAGAAACTCTCTCGCGTCGCCACCCAGACCTATTTATAGGACACACCGAACGATCTTGTCCGCAGACAACCCGCCACGCGTCGAAGATCCGCGCTTGGTGACGCCTCGATCCGCGCCAGGGGACGCCTCGAAAATCCACGCCTCCTGACGCTTCGACTGACAGCCCCTTCTGACGCCTCGACTGATAGCCGCAATCATGTCCCCACGTGTCACCTCCCGATCGGTCGAGGCGCTTCGGTTTCTTCCCGCCTCCGATTCAAAATGATTGTGTCGAATCGGGAAGCGGGTTTTTCGAAATACTCCCGCCTTTTTTCTCACTCGGGCCAAGGCCCGGTCCCACCACCCTTAATGCGCTCCGAGAAACAAGGCAACCACGAACCAACGGACAAGGCCGAACTGCCACACCGGCCATAAGCGAGCACATCCGGGAGTAATACCTCGCCTCGCACCGTCCTATCTACCTCCTTGTTCCCCTGAAGCTCGTCCTCAGGCCCGAGCCGGACCTAACATGTCTCAACATTCTGCTTCTCGCAGCTCAGCGCTCGCCGACAGAATAATGTTGGGGGCATTCATACCCATGCAAGAACACCATCTGCACAACCAACAAGGAGAACAAGAAGCAGTGGAAACAAAATATATATATACTTCATTTATTTAACCGGTCTACAACACAGAGCCCGTCTAGAATACAATGCGACATCAGGCTCAGCCAATAGCCGGCAGTGCAAAATTCCCTTACACTAAGAGCGCCTCGACTACGTCACCTCACCCTCGGCCTCTGCCCCCCGGAGCCGGTGTCTTCCCCAGGTCATCCGTCGCATCTCCAACCACGGGCCGATCGCCCGCCTCCTCTCCCTCCGTTTTCACGGGCACGTCGAACTTGGGGAAGTCAGCCTCGAGCCAGGGATACAATCTCGCCAGCCGGACATTCATCTTCCCCATCCCCTCCTCGATGATCGCTTTCCTCGTCTCTTTCAGCAACTGGACGAGCACCTCGTCCTGATAGCGACGGACAGCAGTGTCCATCACGCCCTGGTCGACCTTCCCTTTTTCCTCCACCTGCTTCTTGAGGACGACCTTCTCCTTCTATTACGCCTCGAACGTCTTCCTCAGCACGGCTATCTTCTGGTGCTAGATATCGATCACCCGCTTCTTACCGGCCATTTCCTCGGCATGCCTCTTCAGGAGGTCAGTCCGCATGTCCTCTTCTTCCTGAAGCCGACGCTCGAGCGTAGCCTGCTTCGCCCCAAAGTACTCGGCCAGCACCATTTGCACATCACGGGTCGTCGTAACCCGCTCCAGCTCCGCCTCCTTTTCTCGCAACTTTTCCATCGTCTCATTAAGCTCGGTCCTCGCCTTCTCGAAAGAAGCCTTGGTTAAGGCCACCGGGGTGTGGCGTTGCAGGGCCACCATAGCTGCCACCGCCTACAAAAAGAGCCCACATTCAGACGCGAGCAAGAAGACTTCGAGGGCAAAGTTGGGAGTTCGACCTACCTGCATAGTGTGCCATACCGCGAAGTCGCACAGCCGCTTTGCGCCAAAATTGCCCAGGGATTCACGATCCCGCGTCAGCAGGCCGTACTCCGCCAGCCGGGCCGCCACTCTGGCATCCTCGAACACCGACTCCTCCCCCGCCTATCCGATAGGTCAGTTGGTGGACTTCCTCACTCGGAAGGGCCGCGACCTCAGCCCTTGTCGACCTGAAGTGGGCGAGCGCTCTCTCGCAGCTCGGATGCGCCTTTCTTCCCACCTCCCACAAGGGAATCTCGTAGGGCCACTTCTCGACGGGAGGTGACATGCGGGGCTTATTCGAGGTCGGGATCCGCAGAGAGACCGTGCTGACCCCTCCCTGGTCGAACAGACCCTCCGATACGGACTCGCTAGTTCGTTGGGGAGGAGCATCCGATTCAGACGTTCGTCGCCCCTGTTCGCCTCTTCTGCAGCCGGGACATCGGCACTTCGTTTTCGGGCTACCACCTTCGCGGGCCCCTCCTCGTCCATCGCCTTCTTACCCTTATCCCGAGGGTCGGTCTTCCGTGCAACCGGCACATCGGCCGCCGTCAGCACTTCCTCCGGCGAGAGCATCGTATCTTCACCTGCAAAGGAAAGAGAGATCAGGGTAAGCCTACCTGAGAGCTCGCCAGAGTCAAAGTACCTTGGGGCCAAAAATCATGGACGAGCCGATCGTCCTGTATCAATCTCGCCAGTTGACGGTCCGCCGCTGGTAGCTCCGCCAAAATTTGAGCAGTCGCCAAGTTTTCTCCCGTCAAGGCCACCTTCTCGTTCACTAAAGTGTTTAAAACCCACTAGTTCGACATCAACACCCGTGACGAAGACGAAACTCTCCATCCACTCCCCCCCATCGGCCGGCACCCCGACAATCTTCCTCGCATAGACACGGTAGTACATCCCCCTCTTCCTCACTACAAAAAAATGCCGGAACAACGCCAGGGATGGGCTCAAGGAGCTGGCGAGGCACAGAACAACGAATCCGACCAGCAAACCGAAGAAGCAGGGCGCCAGCGCGAAGATCGGTAGCTCCAGGAAGTTCAAAAGATGGAGAAGGTGAGGATGGACCAGGAAGCGGAGCCCTACTCGAAGGACCGAGTGTAAACCCCTACTTCGTTATCACCAGGCCCGCATACCCTCTCCTTCGGCCCGGGGAGCCGCACTTCACAGGGCGGACGGGCGAACCGCACCCGACTCTCCCTAACGTTAACCTTGTCCGACCTATACCGGATGGCCGCAATCGTCCTCGGCACGTCAGTCCGCCACATCATCTGCCACTGCATCTGCCTCTGCGGCCTTCGCATCCACTGCAACCTTTCTTCTTCCGCCGACTCTTCCTCTACAGCCCCGCTACCGTCTCCGAACTCAAAACGAGGAGCCATCGATCGAGAAGATCAAGAAATTACCTAGCATGGTAGCCGAGCTAAAGATACGATCGGAAGCGGATCTCCGACAAGGGCAACGGCAGCAACGTCGGCGAATGACGACCGGAAACTGGAAAACGCGAAGGGAAGTTGAAATCGGAAGAAACTTTTGATCGATCCCCTCCTTCACGTACTTATAGCAGGCGACAGGCCATCCTGACCGTTGATGCGCCGCCACGCGGCGCCCATTCGATCCTCACTGACGCCTCGACTGGCGCGACGGTCAGTTCCTCCACGCGTCATATGCTCAGTAGCGGAGACTTTTCGATTTTCCTCGCCCTTTCAAATCGTAATAATGACGGCAGGAAGGGCAGGAACCCCGAGACCACAGCTTACGCTCCCAGGCACGGCACGAGGCCCCAGTCGCCATTTCCAATAAGGGAGGAGGAGAGTGCATTATCCGAGCAGAGCCGGGCCACCGCCTCGAACCCGAATGAAGAGGGCAATTGTTACGACCTAAAGATCGTGATAATCTGACTTTCTAATCCCGCCAGCCGGCGAGTGACAGCTCGCCCCGCCGTCGTAGAAACCACGCCCCGGTCGGCAGAAGGCAGGTAGTTCGGCACCCCGATCTCGTCAGTGCGCTGCCGACCGCCCTTCCTAAGCCCGTCGGCCCCGAGGTCCGCCACGGCCCGCAGATAGGGCGCCTGAAAGCCGAGGTCGGCGCCCTCAGGGCGCCCATCTCTCCAGAGCTCGCTAGGAGAACCGCAAAGTCGCCAGACAACCGCCTAGCGCGGCCCGATGGGTCGAGTACGGACCGCCTACGCCGACGAGACCCCGCAGCCCTTTGGCACATCGGACACGACAAATAACCTAGTACAAGGACGCTACTGACACTTTCGCCGCTCGACAACCTGACAAAGTGTCCCCTGGCCGCTGCGCCCCCTAACCTTGGTGCTTTCGGCTCTGACACCCTGACAAAAGCACCCCTAACCGTTGCACCGTCTGACAAAAGTATGGCTGACGCACCAGATCCTGACATTCTCGTCCGAAGCTTCCGCTGACAGATGGGCCAGCTCAGCACGTCGAATCAGCATGCCAGGTCAGACTCAGCTAACCGTCTCCATCAGGTATAAATACCCCTTCGCCTCCATCGGGGAAGGGGGTTGGTAAATTAACTCTGAATCTCATTACTCACACATAAGAGCAAAGGTCATCAATATCTTTGTTCTTTGATAGCTCGTCACATAAGGTCGACTCACTCTTAGTCCGATCTGCGTGACTAGCCACCGCTTTTAAGCCCTAATACTAACTTAGGCATCGGAGAGGCTAAGGGTTGGACCCCAACCCGGCCTTTCTGACTAGCTGCTCCTTGTGCAGGTGAGCTCATCTTCACAAGTCGCGCCCAACTCCCACCTTCGGCAGTGCGGTCGCGGGGCAGAGTCCTCGTGGAATCGGTCATGTGGTCGGCCTTCGTAGTGCGCTCAGCCTCGTCACTACATTCATTACCTGTCAAACTGCCTACCATAATCACATCCCAATCCTAACCACAGTGCCCTTGGTTCCCCTTAATACAAATTCATTGTACGCGAGTTTTACCCCGCAACAGTTTCCATGCGTCTTCGATTGATTTAAAATATTAATCATACAATTTGAACTAATCAAAACAATGTGAAGCCCTTCAAATATTGATGTAGCACAAGAACGAGTTTAGTGATTTGAAGGGAAAGTTGGTGAAGAACGGTAAGAAATTAGGGATTTGATAACTTTTCAAATCTCGCACCATGAAAATCTTTCGTTTACCGACTCGCACGCCTCACACGTGGAGATTTTTTGAACCTCCCAACCAGCCAACCAAGCCCACTTTTGCATAACAATGCAACAGCTTTAATTCGTAGAAAAACTAAAAATTTAAAGATTCAAACTAACAAGAACTCAAACTATATCAAATAGACTCCTCGAATTTGATCTGTATCATTCTCCCCGGCTAAATAAATTCCCCACGTCAACGTGAATGGCGATAGACATAACAAAGCCTCTTCACTTGTTCTAATACAAACTTCTCTAGGCTAACATTAATCTTCTCGTCATTCATAATTGCAAATTCCTATAAATTTATATATGATTCTGCATCAGACTTGTGACTATCATCGTCATTAGGCTCAAGATACAAAGCACTTAAATCAGATGCAACATGCTTATGAAATGTACTTGGAACCAAGTCATATCCTAGCTCTAAGGAAATGGGATTCCATTGAGGTGAAATTAGTGGTGATGGTTCTTCAACCTTAGCCTTTTCTTATATCTTTTAGCGGTATTAGTTTCAGATTTAGTCATATTATCACTTAACCACTTAAGTTGCTTCTTGGCTTTAAAAATAGGCTTTCTATCTATGGATTCCAAATAAAAGGCTATGTTATATGCTTGTTGCACATTATCTAGAGTGTATGGCAGCATCTCTCGCATAATGTATGTTTTCAATCCAGAACAAAACCTATCAAGGGTATATAGATATTCTTGTATTTCACTCCTAACAAATAGTCACTGGATGTACTCATCAACCGTCATTCTTCCTTGACGTAGGCCATTCAATTTTCTAGTAGACATTTTCTATAGATATGTGGTAAATATTTTTCTTTAAACTTCATATCAAATTTTTGTTCTTTAGTCAATTTATTTTATAGGGCTTCTAGGCGATCTCATGTTCGATTTATGTCGGCTTTTAGTTATATATCTATCTATCTATCTATCTATCTATCTATCTATCTATCTATCTATATCTTTTGAAGCTTGTTTTCGACTCAAACTCTTTCAAATAGACTCCTCGAATTAAACTCCTCGAATTCGATCAGATATGTCCAAGACAAAGAAAAAAATCTAGATGATGGAATATGAAAAACATTGTACTTCTTTCATCGTTGAGGCAGAACATAAAGAAATATTAATTGTGTGCATAGCTTTCAATGTTATAATTATTCTAGTAGCTTACAAATGTAATAAATGGCATACAATCAATCG
This sequence comes from Scilla litardierei, assembly GCA_030789695.1. Lineage (NCBI taxonomy): Eukaryota > Viridiplantae > Streptophyta > Magnoliopsida > Asparagales > Asparagaceae > Scilla > Scilla litardierei. The sequence goes on from CM061133.1 coordinate 214,308,492, forward strand.
AGCACTGATATCATAAATCACATACTATCAATCAAGCACAAAAACCTTCCTGGCAAAAGGCAGGACGCCATGAACAATATCGATATAAAGTAACTGAGGGAAAAAATGTGAATATTATTAGCCTTAAAATGCTTAAAGGAACGATGTAAGTACTTACACTTTTAGGCATTGTTATGCGAAACCAATACAAGAGAAAGTCAACCAGTTTGTTGTAGCAACCACTGCATTCATATGACATTATTTAAATAAGAATGCAGAATGAACTTAGACGACCAAATAAACACGATAAGTAAACATAAAAATATTATGGACCAGCATATAATATAGCTTAAGAAAGCAAGCATTTGGAAAATATAAAAAATAATTTTAAACAAATTACAAAATACAAACACATATATAGAAAGCTAGTTAAATCTCGGAAACCTGGATGTAGAAATCAAATTGCCATTTGACACAAAATGACCTCATCGTGTCTTGGTCATCCCGACGCCTAATATCCAAAACCTAACACACACACACACCCCCCCCACCCCCCCCCCCCCCCCCCCGGCTCCCCAAAAAAAATGAGAAGCGCAGAACGTAGCAACATACTTGCTCCAAGTCTATTTATGCGCACAGAAATTTAAAGTAAAGAAGTAAAAAGTATACTCAGATTATAGTCCTACAAAAACTGCATCCACCTTGCCACATTAGAAACTAACCATTAAAGAAAATATTCATTTTGACATTTGTTGGAACATACTTGCAAAGGTGAGTCCTTGAAGTGATAGTCTCAGCATGATTTAATTGCAATCTGGATCTGTCTGCAAAAACCAAAGTCATTAGTAACAGTTAGCTATATAGTTTAGTTCGATTAATGCCCAGTAACACGATAAGAGTATTTCCCACTGTCAAAGAAAATGACCATTGTAGGGGAAAAGAGTTAATTTTTTTTACTTACACTGATATAATATTGAAATAATTAAAGCAAGTCCAGGATGTGACTCGTTGTTATGTTACACATAGGCCATGTCTACTTGGGATCAGCTTTGGAGGGCCTTGTTAAATCTCTTAGTTTATAGGCAGTAAACTCATGATCGAGTAATATAGCATCCTTTCATGCAATCTGTTTTGTGGCATGCATGAAGAATCATAAAATGATAAAAAATTTCAAGAACACTATGCTAATAATCCTTATTGTCAAGTAGATGTCATCCAGAAGAATATTTCAGAAAATAGGAGCAAAAAATAGAGATGATGAATTAAACACAGTTTTTCTCATAAAATATGAGCAGTTGCCTTGCCCTAGATTCTGAGCAATATCCAGGCCCAAACTGCCGAGAGATATGAGGCCTGCATTTTAAGATGGCTAAGACGAATGAATTTGGCAGAAAATGAGTACGAACTTCTAACATTAGTAGAATGTAGACAGATTTATATGCAGTTGGGCATCCATATACATGTGATGTGAATCCCATTAGGATTCAAATTAGTCTTTAGTGTCTTAATCAATGTTATATTTTGCTATTTGAGTCTTTTTAGAATTTCCTTTTCAAATGAATTTGAGTCCTTTTAAGTTTCCTATTCTAAGGAACTCATTTGTTATATTTTAAGAGTCTTTATTTAAATCGATTTAAGCATAATTTTTATTTTTACCTATATATATATATATATATATATATATATATATATATATATATATATATATATATATATACTAGTCATTACCCGTGCCCATAGGGCACGGTTTATTTAATGGCTGAGTTTTTCTCCCCCACAAATTTCAAGTTCCCCCAAATTTCAAGTTTTCCCACAAAATTTCAAGTTTCCCCCCAAATTTAAGTTTTCCTCCAAAATTTAAGTCCCCCCATAATTGTCATTACCACCAAGGACAAACTTGCCACGTAGGACAAAGCATTGTCCTAGTAGGATAAGATTCAAAATCTTCATAGAACTGGAAAAAAATGGCCGGAAGGAGTGAGAATAAAAAGTGTGGGTGTGTGTGTGGGGAGGGTCCATAGGCAAAAATACAAAAACCGAGGTTGTATGTGCAAAATTCCCCACCTCCTCTTTTATCCCTCAAAATCTTATCTCTTATATTTTCTCTTATTCAATTACCCTGTTTTATATAATAGATATCCAAATTATCTTATCCAATTTCTCATGTCCAAATTCTCTTATCAATTTCTCTTGATAACATCCGTCTTTTATATAATAGATATCCCTTATCCAATTTCTCTTGTCCAATAACTCTTATCCAATTTCTCTTGATAACATCTCTCGTTTGTAATATAGATATATCTTATCCAATTTCTCTTGATAACATCACTCTTATCCAATTTCTATTGTCCAATATCTCTTATTCAATTTCTCTTGATAACATCCCTCTTTTATAATATAGATATCTCTTATCCAATTTATCTTGTCCAATATCTCTAATCCAATTTCTCTTGATAACATCCCTCTTTTATAATATAGATATCTCTTATCCAATTTCTCATGTCCAATATCTCTTATCCAATTTCTCTTGATAACATCCCTCTTTTATAATATAGATATCTCTTATCCAATTTCTCTTATCCAATATCTCTTATCCAATTTCTCTTGATAACATCCCTCTTTTATAATATAGATATCTCTTATCCAATCTCTCTTGATAACATCACTCTCTTATAATATAGATATCTCTTATCCAATTTCTCTTGTCCAATATCTCTTATCCAATTTCTCTTGAAAACATCCCTCTTTTATAATATAGATATCGCTTATCCAATTTCTCATGTCCAATATCTCTTATCCAATTTCTCTTGATAACATCCCTCTTTTATAATATAGATATCTCTTATCCAATTTCTCTTGATAACATCCCTCTCTTATAATATAGATATCTCTTATCCAATTTCTCTTGTCCAATATCTCTTATCCAATTTCTCTTGATAACATCCCTCTTTTATAATATAGATATATATATATATATATATATGGTTTTGTATTCAACTTTTTAATTATGATTTATTGAATAACAATTAGAGTTATGTAAACTTTTATTATCAATTGAAACCTTGAGCATGAAGGGAACAAGAGTTGGCTTAGCGTGAGGTCCGAAAAATCTCTCTGTGCGAGATGTTGGAGTAAGTAATTGTCAAATTTCCATGATGAGAGGCTTAACACCTTATCAAATCCCTAGTTTGTGCTTTCCTAATTTCCACATCACATCTACCCCATTCTGGTCCACATCACCATGTGAGCCGCTTTAGTCAAACATTGGAATTGTTACATTGTTGAAGAAATATCCACACTTTTGAGTAATGCAGCAAAAGGGGAATTTCCAATTTCCTATCAACATGAGTAGGCAATGACTGTCATGCTTTTAGATGTCAAATCGGCACAAGTACTCACAATACACATCAGCTTTAAGAACTATTGTGTTTTAAGTGCGCCTGCAATAGATAATTCAAATCGACTACTGATCTGGTTACTTGCATGCATTAAACAGCATTAATTCAAAAAGAGTAACAAGACGTGAATCAATAAAAAAATCTGTGTATTAAAATGAAACTTCTGTTTATATCTCTCACTTCATGCTCTCCTTGGAATCATCATCATCATCATTACCATCATCATCATTAACCTTCATCCCAAAAATTAAGGACGACTTCATATGCTTAATAGAAAGAATGTTGTATCGTGATCAGAATGCTCCAACGAAATTTCTATATAATTACATGATCATAAGAGGGTAACAAAGTATTGTGTTCGCTATCACAGCCCTACTACACAACCATCCCCTTTATCCGGGCTTGGGACCGGCAATGAAAACGTAGGCTTGCACCCCTTAGAATAATGTAATTAAATTTAAGTAAACATGTGATGATTGAAATTTGGTGCTGATTAATTTAATTTTAACTAGACATTTATCCGTAAATTCCGATAGAAATCATGAAAAGGCTAACAAAATTTCAAACTTAATAGTGTGAAGTAAGAAAATTAAAATTAAAAAATAAACCAGTCATCAACCCTAGCGTCTTAGTGTGATACAAGCCAAGATTAAAGGTCGTATTTTCGGTTTCGGTCTTCGGTTTCGCTCGTTTCAACGGTTTCAGAATTTTGTTTCGTTTTGTCTGTATTGGTAGTTTCAAATACTTAAAACCTATCAAATACTATCAAATATTATAACATCAAATACTTAACAACTAAAGTATTAAACAAATACTATCAAATTTGTATTACTAATACGTATTTACAAATTTGTATAATACTATCGAAAAATTAAAAATAAGTATTTTCTTAAATTTAAAATAGTTTTGCTATTCATGTTACACATTTTGCTAAATATATCACACTTTTTTACAAGTTTACTTTTCATTCTAGTAGATTGCTAAAAGATAATGACAACCCGATAAATAAATGGAACTTGTTTAGCAAAATGTATAAGATGAATAGCAACAAAAATATAGTGTTGTGGGTCAAATTACACATTTTGATAAACGGTTTACATTTAGTTACAAGTTTGGCATTCCTTTTCGTTAAAAGATTTAAAAGAGAATGGCAAACTTGTAAATAAATTTAACATGTTTAGCGAGATGTGTAATTTTACCACAGCACTCGGCGTGCGTCACATGCGTCACGTGTCACACGCGTTAAAAGATAAGATGACGCCCTTTTTTCTTTGTTGTCATTTTTCTTCATTGCATGCTCTCCGACTTGAAAACGACGCTCTCCGACTCTCCGACTCGAAGACGACACCGACGAAGCTCTCCGACTTGAAAATGACAATATCCTTCGTTGCAGCAGGGCTCTTCGACTCAAAGCGGATGCCGACGCCCTTTTTTCTTCAAGAGTCGGAAGAAGTAAGTCGGTAGCTACATCATCTTATTTTTTTTCTATTTCTTTTTTTCTGCATTTTTTCTTGTTTCTGTCGCGTCTCTTCGTCGAAAAAATTGTCATCTGCTTTTTTCATCTTTACCCTTTCGATCAGAACGTTGCCGTTCCAGCAGAAACCGAGAAACAACCACCATTTCGTCTCGGTCTGCTCCAAAACCAAGACGAAATGCTCGATACCGAAAGGTATCAGGCAAAACCTTATTCCTTGATACAAGCTGTCAAAGAAATCATTTTGAAACTCCCCCCCCCCCCCCCCCCACTTATTATGATATGAAAAAAAGTCAAACGTGATCGCACAGAAGCAAAAGTAAATACACTGATGTGCAGCATGATTGCTTAACTCTACCATGTCAAATTCCATCAATAACCAGGCCATGATATAGTGTCTCTTTGAGTAATCTTGAGACGTGAAATCAGAATTGTGACCTTTAATCCACTTCGTCAAGGTATCATCATCTGTCTATTTCTTCTGGACAGATGACTAGGCTGTGATTTCAGGAATCAGTTTAAGGTGCTAAACGATTGTTATAAAGAACAATAACAAGATTAAAAAATAAAAAATAAAAGGCAAGACCTTGTTTGAAGGATCACGGTATGATCTTTGATGACTTAAAACCTGACACCTTGAAGATCAAAACATATTGGCTGAATATGGTTATAGTTAATGCTAGAGTCCTCGAGAAAAAAGAAACGACAAACTGATATGGAACGAAAACAGCTTCACAAATGCAGATGAGAAGAATCAAATCCCAGAACCAAATACAATGATAATCAGCCATTAGAATGCACAAGCAAATATATAAACTTATAAAATCTTAGATGTAATCAAACTTATAGAACATAGATTCCATATATAGACATTATAGGAAAAGATGATGTACCAATTTCTCGGTTGTTGAACTTAATGATCCACTCTGAGATCACAGCCTGCAATGTCTTTCCAGTTTGTTGTATGCACCTTTCCGTGACCTAACAGAATGATTGAAGCTAATGAAATTTTGACCACCTTTTAGGGGCATCCAAATAAAATCAATTAAACTGCCAGCATACTCTTACATCTTTCTCATATTGATTATTTTGATGTATCGAATCTGGAATTCTTGATATAGTGTGCTCTGATATCTGCAACATACTGCCAAAAATAAATATCTTATTGCAGTTGGAATGGATTTCAGTATTTAGAGTGCAGGGGTATGCGATATCAGAGCCACCCAGTTGTGGGTGCATTTAAAATTAGTTTTTTTTAATGTCACTATGCAAAAGCATATGTTTCCACTCCGAGAAAAGGGAAGTTTGGATACAAAAATGTATCCTGCAACCCTTGTACGACTTTGGAGCATTAACAGCGAGGACTCTAACATCAGCAACAACCAGTTTTCATCATAAAGTCAAATTCTTTTCATAATAGGATCCAGAGCATGTATATGATGCATAATGTATCAGTTAAAGAAATCAGGACAAAGTTTAAAATAAATCAATATATAAAGTAAAATAGAAGAGTATTTTATACAATGTACTTTTTAATATCTTGCAGACAGGAGCCCAACATTGCAGTAAAACTGTGATAGTCATAGGTTTGTTGCTTAAACTGTATAATGTTGTGTTTGTTCAAGTGTCCAAAATATTCCAGACATAAAAAAAAACCTAAAATTTGGAGTGTCCTGGTATATTGCCAATAAGTCCTACTGAAAGGTAGGATCAAATTAATAATGTGTCTATGTTCATGCCACTAATAAATGAATCTTTAACTTCACAGGTTCAGCGATGTATACAATATTTTATTCAATGATTAAAGAACTGCATGGATCTCCAAGGTATAGAGAGACAGCTAGACATCCATACTCTACAGAACCCAGTGAAAACTACCATAGAGTCATGTTCTAGGTATTTCTAGCATCAAGAAAATAATGCTAGTGCACAAAGAAATGACATATGGTTTTGAGAAAGTAATATTGCAAAAAAAATGCAAAAGGAAAACTGTGTGCGCGCAGGCGTGTCATCATGTGCCTTGTAGAGGTTTACCACCCTAACATTTCATTCATTTCCAGCAAAGAATATACTAGTTACTTTGTACAATGATTTTAAGGTAAAAGCTGTAAAAGTTTAAGGCAAAATAACAATATAAAACTAACAATATCCAGTGGGAAGAAAGTGTACTGGTCTGAATGTTTGCTGATTGCAAATTATCTCATAATCAGTTGCATCCACACCTTGAGAACGCCAATAAGGACCACAGAACGCTCTGTTGCATCCTAAGCCTACAAAATGTAAGCAAAAATTGAAAATAATAAATAATTTTGTGACTTGACTATGAAGACAAATTGTGACCTAAATTGTTTTGCAGAAATTAAGAATATACTGAGGATTAAATTGCAAAAAAGAGCTTATCTATTAAATGCAAGTTCTCTGTGTAGTAAAAAGAAGTAGATAATCTTAATTCTAATGCAATCTGCATAAGAGATGGTCACCTTTGTGCAAATAGACTCCAATTTGTCATAGAACATGTTAAACAAATGATCAGAAATCAATCAGAGTCGATAAAGCATTGCTGGCTCGAATCCACTCAATATGCATAGAAAACATGTGCAGAATACTTCAGATCTTAGGGGGAGAAAATCCACAACTCTCAGTTTTGTTTTTGTTAAGATGTATTATAGTTTAGTTTGAGGTGTTTTATGTAAGAAGATGATGGGCCTCTGGCCCATCAGCCGCCGCCTCCCCTGCGGGTTTACACCCACAGGGTTCCGCGTGAGGGGAAGCCCATGCCGCACCCCCCAATTGGCACCGAGTCCCCATTGGCCTAGGTTTGGCCGGCCGAATCCCCCTAGACCTAGGATTGCCGAATCCCCCTTGCCCTAGGATTGCCCTAGTTTCTATTATAAGTAGGGGGGAGCCTCTCTTGTATATCTATGCTAATTTGATGATTGTTATTTGGTGATTCCATAGGTAGACGAGTGCGGACGTCCTCTAGGCGTCTTGGGAGGAGAGCACACCTCTTTTGTGCTCAATTATCTTTCTATTTTGCTATTTGTTTTCTAATAAAAATTCCATCTTTATTAGTTCCTAAAGAGCACGTGACGATCCATGGCGGCTTCAACAAGATCGTAAGACAAATTTGAGGGGTTGGAGGTGAAATTCACGGGCGAAATTGAGGCAATCAAAAAGTCCTTGACGGGGAACGACGAATCCATGGCGAAATTAACTACATCCATCTTCCAATTGGCGTCAAATCAAGCAAAGCACGACGATCAATTCGCGCAATTGATGGGAGCCCTAAATCAATTGGCAACGAATTCCAAAGGCGATGAGAGCCCTAATCCGACGCAAAAGGCGGCACCTTTAAAGAAGGAGAAGGAGAAAGAGGAGAATGTTCCCCAAAGTCAACCCTATTACGTGGCGGAGATGGACGAGGAAGATGATGGGGAGCCATGGAGGGTAGACTACCGCGAGGAAATACGGCGGAAGGCGATTGAGAGCCAAAGGAGGGGCGGCGGGCCTAGCCACCCCAACGGAGATCGCCACGGCCAAGGGTAAGGCCGGCCGAACCCCCAGTGCTTCCCGGGGCTCGGTCGGTACCAGAACAAAGCGGGGGACCTCCCCCCGCCTCCGCCGGACCCTGGCAGGGGCGGCCAAGCCCTGCCGGGGCTCGGCAGGGCCCGCCGGCCCTGCCAGAGGCCCGGCAGGGCACGCCGGCCCTCCACGGGCCCCGGAGGGGCCCGACTACCTGCCGCGATGGGCCAGAGGCCCCCTGGCAGCCGCCAGGGGGCGGCGGAGCTTCCAGCTGGGGCCGCCAGGGGCGGGAACCCCCCGGCAGCCCCCCTAAGGACGGGAAACGCGCGGACAGCCCCCGGATGAATTTTTTGAGCCACCCGGACAGCGGACAGCGAACGAGGAGGGCTACGGGCAGTTTTCGGGAGACTATTTTGACCCTCCAGAGCATCGACCAGCATCGGAGGACCCTTACTACGGCGACGGACGCGGGAGAGATTATTATGTGGACGGTAGGGGTGGCTACGAGGCAGAGTTCGGCGACGACGCAGGTTGGGACGATTTTGAGGGGCGGCGTGGAGATCGCCGTGGGGACTACGGGGGTCGCGGAGGAGGGCCACCTAGGTGCTACGAGACATTGGACGAGAGGCGTCAGCACTACCGACCACAGCACAGAGAGGAGGGGAGGCCGGAGCAGGGACGTTTTGGAGGAGATTGCAGTGTCCGGAAGTTGAAGATGCCGCTATTTTCCGGGGAGGACCCACACGCCTTGTTGTTTACCGCAGAGAGGTACTTCACGGCACATCACATGACCGAGGCCCAGAAGCTGGAGGAGGCAGCGATCTACATGGAGGGGAGTGCCTTGGGATGGTTCCAGTGGAAGGAGAGGCGGCAGCAGATTAGGAGCTGGGAGGAGCTGAAGGACATGTTGCTGGAGAAGTTTAGAGACCCCCGTCTAGGGACTTACACGAGCAGCTGTACGTCATCAGGCAGGAGGGGCCGGTGCATGATTACATCGAGAGGCAAGACACTGGCGGGGCGAGTACATGGCGTGTCGGACGAGTCATTGGAGGGCACCTTTCTGAAGGGGTTGCGCCCCAGCCTGCGAGCAGCGATGAAACCCTACAAGCCCAGGGGGCTTTCAGAGGTCATAGAGATGGTCCAGATGGTGGAGGATGCGCAGACCGAGGATAGACGGGTCCGGAGCAGCTACAGTAGTCAGACAGCGAGAGGCGGCCCATCTGGGGCCGGAGGAGCAGGTAACCCGGCGGGGGTGGCCAAGACGAGCCGGGAGAAGACTGGGGAGAAGAGTAGCACACCAGTGACTGGGGGACAGTTCAGACGCATGACGGACGCGGAGATGAGGGAAAAGCGGCAGAAGGGCTTGTGTTTCTGGTGTGATGAGCGGTTTTCGACGGGCCACCGGTGCGCGGGGCGCAAGCTCCAGGTGATCCTGTTGGAGGACGACGACGACGAGTCTGATGTCGAGGAGGAGGCCGCTGAGGCAGAGGAGGAGCTGGAGGGCCAGCAGCTGGACGTGGCGGAGGTGTCCCTAAACTCCGTGGTAGGGTTCACACCGAACCATACCATGAAGCTGAGGGGAGAGGTCGGCGACCAGGAGGTGACTGTGTTGATTGATAGTAGGGCCACCCACAATTTCATTTCCAGGAGGGTGGTGACACAGCTGGGGCTTCAGCTGACAGATTGCGGCAGCTTTAGCGTGATGATGGGGGACAGGGAAGAAGGAGAGCAGCCGCGGAGTTTGCAGGGGATTGGTGCTGACCATGCAGGGTATACAGATTATTGCAGATTTTTTACCTCTAGCCTGGGGAGCACCGACGTCATCCTCGGCATGACCTGGCTCCAGACTTTGGGGGAGATGACCATAAATTAGAAACTGCTACGGATGGAGTTTCAGGAGGCGGGGAGAGCAGTGATACTCCAGGGAGACCCTAGCCTCTGCAGAGTTTTGGTCTCTCTGAAGACCATATTTAGGGACATCCAGACAAAGGGAGGAGGATACCTAGTAGAGCTGCACTCTTTGACAGGTGAGGGAGGCGCAGAGGCCAGTACAGAGCAGCCCATTCCAGGAGAGGTTCAGCAGCTGATGGACCAGTTTGAGGAGATCTTCAAGAGCCTCGTGGTCTTCCTCCACCACGGGACCATGAGCACGCCATTGTTCTACGAGAGGGTGTTTCTCCCATTAACGTGCGGCCCTACCGATACCCTCAGCATCAGAAGGACGAGATAGAGAGGATGGTTTCAGAGATGGTGCAGGCAGGGGTGATCCAGCCGAGCGTGAGCCGGTTCTCCAACCCAGTGTTATTAGTAAAGAAGAAGGATGGTAGTTGGTGATTCTGTGTGGACTACAGGGCGCTGAACAAGGAGACGGTCCCTGATAAATTCCATATACCTGTGATTGATGAGCTCTTGGACGAGCTACACAGAGCAACCTGGTTCAGCAAGCTAGATCTTAAGTCAGGCTATCACCAGATACGGATGCGACGGGAGGATGTGCCTAAGACGGCGTTCAGGACGCATGAGGGCCACTACGAGTTCCTGGTCATGCCATTTGGGTTGACCAACGCCCCGGCCACCTTCCAAACTCTCATGAATAAGGTATTCCGTCCCTTTCTCAGGCGATTTGTACTAGTCTTTTTCGACGATATTTTGGTGTACAGTCGTACTCTGGATGAGCATTTGGACCACCTGCAGGTGATTTTTCAGGAGCTGCAGTACCACCAGCTATATTTGAATAGAAAGAAGTGTCTATTCGGGCAGCCGCAGGTAGAGTATCTGGGGCACGTGGTATCAGCAGGAGGGGTAGCCGCCGATAGAGCGAAGATAGCGGCCATGATGGACTGGCCGCGCCCTACTACACTCAGAGGGCTACGGGGCTTCTTGGGCCATACAGGTTACTACCGCAGATTCGTAGAGGGATATGGGACTATTGCCTGGACATTGACAGAGTTATTAAAGAAGGATCAATTCCACTGGGGGAGGAGGCAACGACAGCTTTTGAGGCCCTGAAAAGGGCAATGACCACTGTGCCAGTATTGGTATTGCCCGATTTCACCAGACCATTCGTAGTAGAGGCAGACGCGTCAGGACATGGGCTGGGAGCAGTATTGATACAGGAGCAGCGTCCCATAGCTTACTACAGCCAGGTGTTGACCACGAGGGCCCGATTGCGATCGGTCTATGATAGGGAGCGGATGGCGATAGTGTTGTCCATACAGAAGTGACGACCATATTTATTGGGACGGAGCTTCATAGTGCGCACGGATCAGCGGAGCTAAAAGTACCTGTTAGAGCAGCGGATGGTAGCGGAGGAACATTAGAGGTGGCTGCGAAAGCTGATGGGCTACAGGTTCGAGATCGAGTACCGCCCGGGATTGGAGAACAAGGCAGCTGATGCGTTATCTCGACGGGAGGAGGAGACAGAGTTAGCGGCACTTACGGTATTGATCCTCGAGGATTGGGGCCCACTGCAGCAGGAGGTAGAGCAGGACCAGGAGTTGGCGGTTATACGAGAGGCCCTTTTACAGGGGTCGACTGAGTACCCGGGATATTCTTTGCAGGATGGGCGACTACTTTACTGGGGGCGACTGGTGATACCGAGGACTTCCACTTTTATACCGACCATCTTCAGGGAGTTCCACGGCAGTGCTATTGGAGGACATTCTGGAGTCCTCAAGACCTACCAGCGGTAATCACAGGAGGTCTACTGGAATGGACAGAAGAAGGATGTGGGCAGGATGGTGGCAGAGTGTGACATGTGCCAGCGTCACAAATATCAGGCCATATCCCCAGGAGGACTACTACAGCCGCTATCTTTACCAGACAGAGTTTGGGAGGACCTCTGTATGGACTTCATCGATGGATTGCCTAAGTCGGGTGGTTACAGCGTCATTTTTGTTGTGGTAGACCGCCTCAGCAAATATGCACATTTTATCCCGCTTAAGCATCCTTACAGTGCTGTTTCAATGGCAAAGATTTTTGTGAGAGAGGTCATCTGTTTGCATGGCCTGCCGAAGTCCATAGTCTCGGATAGAGACAATGTATTCCAGAGCAAGTTTTGGCAGGAGCTTTTCAGACTACAGGGGACGGCCTTGAAGCGGAGCACAGCTTACCATCCCCAGACTGACGATCAGACAGATGTGATCAATAGGAGTGTGGAGACTTACCTACGATACTTCATCTCAGAGAATCCTAAGGAGTGGACATGTTGGCTGTCGTGGGCGGAATACTGGTAAATACTTTATATCACACGACGGCGCAGACTACACCTTTCAGGATTTTGTATGGTAGGGATCCTCCGCACTTACTTCATTACGGTCATGAGCCTACTCCGGTATCAGATGTCGAGCAGTACCTGGCAGAGAGGGACTTGATTCTAGAGGAGTTGAAGCTCCACTTGGCGAGGGCTCAGCAGGTGATGAAGGCTCGGGCAGACCTACACCGTCGAGACGTACACTTTGAGGTCGGTGATATGGTATATCTGAAGCTAAGACCCTACAGGCAGAGGTCGGTGGCTCATAGGAGGAATGAAAAGTTGGCGCCGAGGTATTTTGGACCTTTTGAGGTCAAGGCGAGGATAGGACCGGTGGCTTACAAATTGCGATTACCCCCAGGATTTACCATTCACCCAGTCTTCCATGTCTCACAGTTGTGCCAGGCCATTGGCAACCACACCTCTTCCCCTACATTACCAGGACTCTTACTGCGGATATGGAGGTGAGGATGGAGCCCGAGTTACTAAAAGGGGTTCGGCAGAGTGACACAAGTGAGAGGCAGGTACTACTGCAGTAGAGGGGCTTACCAGAGCACGACAGCACGTGAGAAGACATGGATGATATGGTGGCGCGTTTCCCAGACTTCCACCTTGAGGACAAGGTGGCTCTTTGGGGGAGTATTGATGGGCCTCTGGCCTATCAGCCGCCGCCTCCCCTGCGGGTTTACACCCGCAGGGTTCCGCGTGAGGGGAAGCCCAGGCCGCACCCCCCAATTGGCACCGAGTCCCCCTTGGCCTAGGTTTGGCCAGCCGAATCCCCCTAGACCTAGGATTGCCGAATCCCCCTTGCCCTAGGATTGCCCTAGTTTCTATTATAAATAGGGGGAGCCTCTCTTGTATACCTATGCTAATTTGATGATTGTTATTTGGTGATTCCATAGGTAGACGAGTGCGGACGTCCTCTAGGCGTCTTGGGAGGAGAGCACTCCTCTTTTGTGCTCAATTATCTTTCTATTTTGCCATTTGTTTTCTAATAAAAATTCCATCTTTGTTAGTTCCTAACAGAAGATTAAAGGGGTTTTATTGTGTAAAAGTACCGATATTTGTACCATAAATCATAGATCCTAGGGAGATGTAATTAACTCTCCCTAACCTTTGTCTCTAATTTCTTCACGGTAACAAAACCATAATCCTAGATTAGCCTTAACACTATATTAGCCTTAACCCTAATCATTGCCAAGCCTCAAACCAACCCACCGTCACCACTCTTTTTACCTCAAACCAACCCATCTCCGCCAAGAAAAAAACCGCTGACTCAAACCAACTCGTTGCCTCAAACCAACCTGTTGCCTCAAATCACCCATCACCACCTCAAATCAACCACCCACATCTCAAAACCGCCAACACCCTAACCCGAGAATCCCCAAGTTCCGGATCAGTTGGTAGAACAGATGACTTGCCTTAACGATCCTTCTCCGGAAAAGATGAGGCACCTCCAATGATGACAAAGGGCCTCCGACGATGATGAAGGGCTTCCGACGCTGCTTCGAATTCAATGTAAAGACAAAGCATGGCTGATATCCAACCTTGTTTGGCGATAGAGATACCACCTATGGAATGGTGATGTTGGTCATGCCTCCTCTGATGTCAACAACCTCCTCTAACTAGATCCATGTCTGCTCCTTCATCTTCTTTCATCTTTGTCATGTTCATCTTCGGTCTCATGTTCCTTCTTCCTCTATTGTTGATATAGTTTATGTGCTATGTTGCTGCCTTTGTTACTCCTTTCTCTCTCCTACCGACGAGATATGTCTCTCGTTTCTCTTTCCCTCTCTCGATCTCTACCCTTTTGTCTTTATCTGTTTACTGGGCTATTAAAAAGTGAACTTAAAAAGGGAAAATGTGAGGAATACTATGTAAAAATTTTATACATTAAAAATTTAAAAAGTAAAAAATTTTGTTTTTGTCTTTCTTTATATGTTAGAAAGTATATTTGGATGATGACTGGCAGTTTGGTTTAGTTGTTTAGCATTTAGATTTTGACATTAGTGCTAGTGTTTAGTTGGCATTGGATTGAGAGTTTGGTGTGCGTTGATGGTTTAATTTTAAGTGTTTGACATTTGGCGTTTGGCATTGATGTTTGATTGGCACTTGGTCGGGCATCTGGTGTTCTGATGTTTAGTAGTTGTCGGATGATTTTTAGTGTTTAGGCGTTTGGCGTTTAATAATTTTTGTTACTTGGTTAGTTAACGATGGGAAAAGTAGGGTGTCCTAAGATAACAGATTCGAAGTCATAAGAAAAGTTTGGTAATGTTCAGATATTTGACAATAAATGGAACCAGCACCACTTGTTTAACCGCTTGTTTGAGAAGTTTCAAGACGCTTGGTTACATTTATCCTCTATCAATGTGAATTTAACCAGCTCAGGTAACCCAATTGCATGCACTTTCATGTCAAATCATCAGCCTTAGGCTACAGATTCAGTGGTTTTTGATCATATGACTAGTGAGCCAATTATATTATCACCCTTTTGTCCATCTACTTGTAGATAGATATTCATACTAGTAATTAATTCTACATCTACTGCTACCAGTATTAGTTCTGATAATGTCACTTCTTCCTTACCTTTGATATTCTTTTTGTATCTGCATAAATTTTTAAATTTGCTTTTTGTAATTCAGTTGATGTGATTTTTAAACTGCTCCATAACATTCTTTCTTGATCATTATGTACTCTAAGACATTGAAACAAAGAAGATGATTGACACAAGACGTGAGGTTGATTGTCTGTCAGTTGGATGAGACATCGGATCAGTGACTTGCTCTGATGTTACTTTCTCTTCATCATGCATTGTAGATTAGGTCATTTATGTCTTAAAATTTAAACATTTTACATCCCGAGTTTCTAGTTCGTTTACTCTAGAATATGAATCTCATCAGTCGAAAAAAAAATCACCAAGTTATTACCAATCATGAATCAATAAACATGTTCAAACCCCCTTTACACTGGTCCACTCAAATGTGTATGAACATTACCATGCTAAGTTTAAATTTGGATTAATGTATTTTATCATGTCTGTGAATGAGAGTTTTTATGTTAAAATAAAGAATCAATGTGGCATTTTTTGTTAAAATTTTATGAAGAGATAATGCAAAAGAGTGTTTCAATAACCAGTTTCATCTTTTATGTTAGAATTTAAAATTGTTCATCAACCCTTATATGTGCAGACACTCCAATAAAATTAGATGGCACAGTAAAAAGACACTTATAAAAGATTTCACGAATACTTATTTTTCATATAAATATTCCAAAGATTTTCTGAGCTAATACCATTTTACTCGCTTGTTATTTTGTTATTTTGTTAATCGTATGCCATTCACCATGCTTAAAGATTAAATTCCTTACCATTTGCTATTTCCTGAGTCATTTCATTTATCACCTAAAATTTTCAGATGTGTTTGTTTCATGCATAATTATGTCCATGATAATTCCAAACTTGATGCACGTTTTTAAAATGTGTGCTCTTAGGCTACTCTTGTATATATAAAAGTTATAAATATTACTATCCTACCATCAACCAGTCTTTTTTCTAATGATATAAAATTCATTTAAGTTCCAACCGTACTTCACTAACCTAAAAGATAATGACCAATCACTCAACTCAACTCTGACATTGATGATAAGTTTTTATTTTATTTATTGTCATCAAGAAAATCTGAGATTACGCAAGTGTACTAACACTGAAAAATAACCAAAACTTAGCTTTTAGCTCCAGTCAGTGACGGAACCATGCATTTGGTTTAGTAAGGTCCCCATACATGTATATTTTTAGTGGGGCACAATACATATACATACATATATATACAAATATACATACATAAATATTTTTTTAAATCTTAATGGGGGCAGTGCCCCCACATATGTAAACCTAGATCCACCAATGGCTCTAGTCTCAGCTCCCAAAGCGTCCGCCTCCTTACCTCAAGATCATGTGCCATCTTCATTCTCGTTTCCGTCTTTTAGAATCTTTAAAAGTGAAAGTAAGATGGTTTTTTATTTGGATATCCTGATTGGTTACAAAAAGCTACTCGTTCTTGCAAGCTCATCTTTTTTACAAACATATATCTTATATCCATCTTTCTTAACTATACATTACGTTTCTCTTTTCCATTAATTCTCACCTAACTTCCAAATCTGTTTCAGAAATTTTATCACATCCAGATTGAAGTTCCGCAATGTTAGAAGAAATGAACGAAGAAATGAACGCATTTAAGCTCAGTGAAACTTAAGGTCTTGTACTAATCCATCAAGCAAGAAGGTACCTGATTGCAAATGGTTTTATACTGTGATGGTTCTCTTGCTCGATTAAAGATCAAACTTGTTGGTAAAGGTTATTTATATGCATATGATATAGACTACCATGAGTTATCTTTTCAGTTACGAAGATGATCTTATCGCTTATTGATCTTTCTAGCCACCATTCATCATTAGTCCTTACATCAATTGGATATCAAAAATATATTAATTAACGGTATTTATGAAGAAGAAATATACATAAAGCAACCGTCAGGTTTGTTGCTAATAGGAAGTCAGGAAAAATGTGCAAATGGAAGAAATTGATGCATGGTCTGAAGCAATCAACATAAAGTTGGTTTGAGCGCTTTGTAGATTTATTAAGGTGATTTGACCTCAACCAGTATCAGAGTGAGCATTCCATCTTTCATCGGACCAATCTTTCATCGGACCCATTAAGGAAGGTGAATAATGATGGTGGTATATATTGATAACATTGAGATTAGTGGAGATGATGCATTCAGGACACATAAGTTAGACGGTTTATTTAAGAGGTTCAAAGAATGACCTTGAGTCATTTAGATATTTCCTTAAGATAAGAGGTAGCACGCATGAAAAAAACGGTAAATATTTATCACAACGGAAGTATATTTTGGATATGGTGGTAGTAACAAGGATGTTGGTGTAAGCCAATCACCTCACATATGGATTCAAATTCTAAACTTATATCGGATCAGAGTGAGCCATTGTGTGATCAAGTCCATACATAAGATTGATTGAAAAGTTAAAACCTTACTATGACAGATCTTGATATTGCATGTTTGGTTAGTGCGATGATCAATTCATGTATGATCTGAAAACTACACATCGGGATGCTATACGAGTCTTGAGATCCTTGAAACATACACAAGGTGGAATCTTTTATATTCTGATTGTGGCCATTGTAGAGTTATAGCCTTCTTGATATAAATTGGGCTAATTTTCTTTTTGATCGATGATCAACGATTGGCCAATGTGTTCTATGAGAAGCAATTTAGTATCTTAAAAGAGCACAAAATAACCAACCATTTTTAATCCAATGTAGAACCAGAGTCCAGAGCTATGATCAACACATCTTGTGAGTTGTTATGCATTTAACAGTTACTTTTCGAGTTAAGATTCATGACACGTACTATGATGTTTTATTACGATAACATGATTACTAAATACATTACGATAACATGATTACTAAATACATCGCTAACAACAGTCTTTTATAAAACGACCAAATACATTGAAATTGATTGTGACATAATAAGACAGTAGTGTGCTAAGAATTTAATAGAGACAAAGTAGGCTAGATTGACAAATCACCTTGTGGAAATACTTACCAAGCCTTTAGAAAAAAAGAGTGTACATTTGTGATTAGCTGGACATAAATAACATATATGATCTAACTTGAGGAGGATTGTTAAGATGTAATATAATTTAGCTTGGAATGTCTTATGTTATAAAAAAGGGGTTTCATTATTATGTAAAATTACTGATATTTGTACTATAAATAATAAATCCTCGTGAGAGGAGAAAATAACTAGTTCTCCCTAACATTTTTTCCGTCTTTAATTTCTTCAGTTTGATTGAAAATAATTGCAATAAGTGAAAAAAGTATTCTTTTTCCAGCGCTATGGCTTACGTGTCTCTGTGAAGTATAAGATGAGTACTTCATCATATTGGTGTCTAAAATGTGTGTATCTATGCGCAGTTTTTTTTTTGAGAGGGGTATCTTGCTGTACAACTTAAGAAATCTTTCTTTAAAGGCCGTGTAGTTAACCTGCCTTGGATAGCTGTAACTACGACATCTCATTTTTTATTTGAGAAAAATGTGTATCATCTGACATATGAGCTAAGGTCTCATATGCGACCTTAAAAACTCCACCCTTTCTTTTTTGAACGATTGGAACTATCTTCATATTCTAAAACCCCAAAAGCACCATCGGATGAATCCAATGGATTTTGCTTGTTCATCCATCTGTCGTAAAAAATTCTATTCTTGCTAAACCGTTAAATTTGTGATGTATAGATAAACGAGCAAAACCCTTTGGATTCACATGATATTCGGTGTGTTGGGGTTTTAGAATATAAAAATCAAAATGAACTATTTTGATAGTCTGAAAACATACGCAATGGTGGAGTTTACGTGACCGCATACAAGACTTCGCCACATATAGCATATGATACACATTTTTTTTGAAAAATTAGTGGGTATCTTTATTAATAATGTACAAAACATACATCGCAAGGTGTATAGGCGTTTGGTTTCAATAGAAAGAGGAGAGGGCACAAGCGCCGTCACTCTTTACTATTAATCCCAGACCCTATCTCAATCAATATAAATTCGGGTGAACCAAATAATTCAATAAAAATAGTAGTACATGCCAACATCAACCCATATCTCTGAATTCCCAATTTGCTAGGGCGAGAGCCTCCTTATCATCCGAATGTTCTTGATCTCTCAAGGCAATTCTGACATCTGCTGCTATTTCTTCAAAACCCACTGTCTTGCACCTTTTAACATTCTCAAAGATTCTTTTGTTTCTTTCCCTCCATATATGACATACAAGCGCTGCTAAAGCTGTTTTGGCGATTACGCTTAAAACATTCTTCCTTCCAAAATTTGCTAGGTAATAGTTCCCTACCTCAGCTAGGGAGGGAGCAATTTGAGTGGGGACCCCTAATTTTAATAGGGCCTTGCGCAATATGTAGTTGGAATATCTACATTCAAAAAAATATGCCCATTATTCTCAACATTGTTGCTATCCCATAATACACAGTTAGTAGGTGTATTAAGACCCCATCTACTAATCATCTCTCTAGTTAGCAATTTATCTCTGAATGCTCTAAGGAGAGTAAGAGACATCTTGGGGATATGATTGGAATACCAAATGATTTTGTAAAAGGGAAATGATGTACCTTGGCTCCGCACTCCTTCCCATGCGTCCCGTAATTTAAAGGTTGCACCATGTGCCCACTCCCACTGATCGGGACCAGTTGCAAGTCTGACATGTCGAAGCATTGGCATGATTTGGGTGATTGCAAGGTCATCGATCCAGCCCGTGCCGTTCCAGTAGTCTTTGACACATTTCATGTCAGCACTGTCAGGTATGTCATAGAGATTTTTAAGAGGCCCACAAGGTAGCAAGTTATCGTTCCAAAATAAAGTAGACCTTCCATCTCGCACATTTCTCTTTATAAGTTTCTGCGATGCACTTCTACATTTAAGCATATGCTTCCAGGTTCCGGATTGGATGACATGCCCTTTGGCCGCATAAAATCTTCCTGAATCCGCATACCCCGCCCTCATATGTTCCACCCATAAACTACCCGATGTGAGGAATCTCCACGTCAGACCAACTCCCGTAGCCATGTTGAGATCTGTAAGCAATCTGATACCAATCCCCCCTTCCATCTTAGGGGTACAGATATCCTCCCAAGCCCAAGCTCTCGTAGGCCCACATATGAATCGCCTACAGGTTGACGATATGATACGTAAAATGGAGCGGGGGATTTGAAAAGCATGCATCCAGAAGGCCACCATGCCATAAATAACTGTTTTGACAAGTTCAATGCGCCCAGCTATGGATAACATAGACGATGACCAACCCATCATCCTCTTCTTACATTTGTCAACTAATCTGCCATACATTGGGGATTTAGGGTATTTGAAAGATAACGGAAGACCCAAGTAGGTGGTAATAGTTGAAGCTAACTTAATACCCAGACTATCTGCTAATCCGTTAGGGTCTTCAGTATCCTTGTTAAAGATAGCTGCACTCTTCTCCCAATTTATTTGAAGGCCAGTGAAGCTTGTGAAATCAACCAGCAAATGTTGTAGCCCCTTCAAAGATTTTTTATTAGCACGACAGAAAACTAACAGGTCGTCAGCGAATAATATGTGGGATATAGACCATGTACGCCTCATTGGTTGGATGGTGTTCATATTAATAGCTTTTGCAACCAAGATGGAAAATGCCTCCATAACAATAACGAACAGGTAGGGTGAAAGTGGATCACCTTGCCGAAGCCCTCTGTTACCATCAAAGTAACCCACAGGAGTTCCATTAACCATAACTGAAAATATTGGAGTCGAAATGCATTCCTTGATCCACCCTATGAAAATTCCAGGGAACCCCAGCCTATGTAGTATATAGTAGACAAATTCACGATTCACACTGTCAAAAGCCTTCCTCAGATCCAGCTTTAGACATGCTCTCCCCCCCATAGGATTACTGAAATCCCTAATTTGCTCGTGGGCTATCAAAGTGCAGTCCGCCAGAAGCCTTCCTTTTAGAAATGCAGCTTGATTTGGCGAAATTAGTTCGTGGATCACCACCTTGATTCTGTTGCATATAATTTTGTTGATAATCTTATATAGCACATTACAGCATGATATAGGCCTATGTCTCCCAGGCTCGTGGCGTTAGAGTTTTTAGGAACCAGTGTTTAAAAAGTATGATTAACTTGTCTCAAAAGATTACCTGCTTTGAAGAATGATTTTACTGCAAGGGTAACGTCATTACCAATGAGACCCCAATTGTGGTGATAGAAGAACCAATTATACCCATCCGGTCCTGGAGATTTATCTAGCCCAATCTGGAAGACCGCCTCCTTAACCTCTTTGGTAGAAACCCGTCTAGCAAGCCATATAGACGCCTTTTCAGTCACATTGCGCCTTGTGACTAGTTTTGGAAAAATCCTCCAATAATACGACTGGTTGTATAGACTTTCAAAATATAAGGAGGCTTCAATTTTCAGGTCCTCATATGATCTATTTTGATTACCGCTAGCATCCACCAGATGCCCCAGGTTATTGTGAGCTTGCCTTGACTTCATTGCATTATAGAAAAATTTTGTGTTTCTATCTCTCAAATTCAACCAGTCCTGCCTACTTTTTTGCCGATACATATCTTCTTCCAAGCCCAAAAGGTTAGCTAGTTCCTTGGCTAGGATCTTCTCTTTATCTTGAATAGCTGCTAAAGTATGAATGTCTGGCATTTTCCTAATCTGCTCAAGAAGGATTCGGCAATTATATGTTGTATTGGCAGCTTGATGATCTTTTGCCCAAGAGCGAAGGATAGGCTTCAGTCGCGTCAGCTTTTGGGTAATACAATACAGTGGTATGCCATAGGTATATTCATACCAGCTTCTTTCAACTACTTCTTTGTAACCCGCGCATTTTATCCAATAATTGAAAATTTTAAACGACTTTGGGTCAGAATGTACCTTGGGATGGAGGTGCACCACCATGGGAGAGTGATCACTAGTTCGGGGGTCCAGATAGTTAACAAAAGATTCTGATAGCTTATTCACACATTCGGCATTACCAAATACCCGATCAAGCTGCGCAGCAATACGCCCCGCTCCAATTCTATTAGTACACCAACTCATTCTCGTTCCAGTGGTTTTTAGCTCTTGGAGGTTACAATTTCTGATGCAATCGGTGAACTCTCCAACCATTCTCTCCTCCATTTTCCGACCCCCCACTTAATCTTTAGTAAACATTACACAGTTAAAGTCTCTCCCAAGAATCCAAGCTCCATGCCTCACCCTAGTAGCCTCCAGCTGCAATATTTCCCATAGCTCACATCTCTCCGAGCTTGTGTTGCAGCCATAAACTCCAGTTAGAGTGAATGAAAACCCACCAACATTTGTACAACACATCGATATATGCTGAGATGAACTTGCTAACATCTAAGCAGTCCAGATGGAATGATCAAAACCCATAACGATACGCCCCCATCTACTAGTGTTAAAATTGTCGAAGAAGTTCCAAGATTTCGGAATACCAGTTTTATTCACAATAGAAGGAGACTTCAACTTTGTCTCCAATAGAATCATGCTTGAAGGTTTCAGCTTCATGAATAGCTCCTTAAGATCTCTTCTCCTTATCGAATTATTCAGCCCCTCAGTATTCCAAATTAATAACTTCATTGATGGGTATTGGGTTGGTGATGCACAAGGCTATTCTCCTTCAGCCTTGTACTCTTCCTAATTGCTGCAGATTGGTGGGTAGTCTGCTTTTTTGGGATAGCTTGTAATCTATTGCTTGACGATGGTGTTCCTCCACTTCTGTATCCCATTCAGGATTGGCAACCGATAGATTCTCTGAAATAATGTCAATTTCACTATCTTGATCATCATCCAAGAGTGATGGTAGAGGCCGGCATGGGAGGCCTGTATCAGCCCTGTTTTTTGATTTATCCTGCTCTTAAACCCTAGAAGCCTCAAACCCCTTGCCTCCAATTCCATTTAAGCTCGCAAGCCCCTCCGAGTATAGCTGTTCAGTATTTAACATGTTGGCATCCTTCCTGTCGTCAGTATGTTGTGATTTATTCCCAAGTGCTAGAATTGCCTGGCTTGTGCTTTTATCAACATGTATCTCATCATTGTTAACTTCATTTGCTTCCGATGCAAGTCCCCATTTGGGGTCTTGGAGTTTGAACCCCTCCTATGTGTTCATTTCTCCATTAGACCCTTGGTCCTCTCCAACTATGTGTTCCCCAGATGGGCAAATCTCCTTCTCCCCCACTTGGATATTATAGTTTGCCGCCTCATTATTGATAGACTCCTCATCGGTACCCTTCCCCTGCATGCTATCCTGAGATTTCTCCTGATCATTTTCTTGGATTGAAGGGAGCTTTGACAATAATAGACATTGGGCATCCGAGTGACCAAAACAGATACATTGACTGCATCGAGGTGGCTCTCCCTCAAACTTTGTTTCAATGGTAATTAAATTTCCATCATCCAATTCCACTTCTATAGATTTCGGGAGAGGCTTATTTGCATCAACTTCCACCAAACATCTTGCATAAGTGATTCACTCCAAATATGCCGTAGCACGATCAAGGCATAATGGCAAGCCAATCACCGAAGCCATTATATTCAGCACTTCCAGATTCCACAAATACAGAGGCACTCCATGTAGCTGCACCCATACTGGCACCGAAGATAGGATGTCCCTGTCATGCTGTAGTGTTGGGCTCCATCTTTTAATCACCACTAGCCTGCCATCAAAAAGCCAAGGTCCCCTTGTAAAATCCTATCACATTCCTCTGGGGATTCAAATCTGAAATAAAAGAATCCATTTTCCTTGCTATAAATCTGCACTCGCTTCTTTAGCTTCCATAAACTCTCCAACCAAGCAAGAATCTGCACGTAGTATGGAACATCACCAAGCACACATCCCACTAGCATATTCTTCCATCTTTCAGCCCACCCCCCCCCCCCCCCCCCCTCTCCACAAGATTTCCAGGGACCCGAGTGATGGCTTTCACATCCTCTCTAATCTTTGGTGGTACCAGTGTCATAGTCAAAGCCGCATCATAGGTGCGCCTATTGGAGCACACATCCGACCAAGACTATTTAGCAATAGCAGTATTAATTTTGATTGGAATATTAGGCCTTACTGGATTTTTAACAAACACCTTGTCTACTCCACCCTTCTGAGCTTGCTGCTTATAGGGTCCTTTCCTTCCGTGATTAGCTCGCATACCCAAAGGTTGCTGTTCAAATTGATTTCCACCTCTGGAAGGGAAATCTCTGCCCTTCCAAGGAGCTGAAGATTTAGGTCTAGTAGTTGATTTTTCTCGTCTTCTTACCTCCTGCCAGCCGCCATCTACAATGTCCCCAGTCTGCTCACCCTCATCGCATGTGGACGTGTTATGTTGCGTCAACATTTCCTTGGTGCCTGATGGGCCTGCTCCCGAAACGACATTGCTCCCAGTGAAGCCCGCACGCCGTACACCTCCAATCCCTTGATCGAGCGAAAATTCCTTTACGCCGTCTTTTATGCCATCATTTACCCGATCGCTGGCCCCCGATGCTAAGCTCTCATCATCTTTTACACCGCCGCCAGGATCACCTAGGTCGCCATTTTTGCCATTTTCGCCAGAGCCCACTTTTTATGATACACATTATTCTCTTTTAAATATATATAATATACCAAGACACACAAAATTGGGAAGTACGAATACAACCCACTGGCTTGTACTTCCCCACTTTTGCGTCTTGGTATATGAGGCTAAGCCTCTATTATCATATGATACCCATTATTCTCATATATATATATATATATATATATATATATATGTATATATATATATATATATATGTATATGTATATGTATATATATGTATATGTATATGTATATATATGTATATGTATATGTATATATATGTATATGTATGTGTGTGTGTGTGTGTATATATATATGTATTATCTTCTCTGTTTATTAGGTTATGACTCCTAAGCTTAGTGAGAATATATCAAAAAAATTCACAAGTATTTCCCATATTATTAAAACAAATCCCCTTAATTTCGAAATCAAAACCTACAGAATTTAGAATTCACTTTTGACCTGATTTGTGACTTGAATAGCACAGACTGACACCCTCCTCTGGCTGTTGCACCTGTTTCAAAGCTAATGAACCAAAGATTTTGATCGGTTCATGTCTCATTGTCATATTCTTTTCTTGCAGCTCCAATAAATCTTGGAAGTTGACCTTAGTTTGAATTCAGAATTTCAGTAATTCTTCAATGCCCTGAGATCCTCTTGGATCAAAACTACATGTAAATGTGAGAAAACTATGCTCTCGTGTTCCCACACCCTGGACTAATAAAAAATTTACCTATGGCAAGCTGATCTTAGCATGTGCTGTGGATTACCATCATTTTGGTTCTCTAGACCCACCTGTTCTTTTACGGTATATCTTGGTGGAGTTACAAAATTCACATCCATGGAATATCGGTTTGGCTAGATAGCTTCTCGGTCATATGAGAATTCAAAATTCAGACAGCAGTGGCATGCCATATATGGACAAGAAAGCCAAGATAGCTCTGGTGCAACTTCTATCCATTTTTTCCTTACATAATCTTATGGGTGTGCCAGTTTCATGGACCACAGTATTTAACAAAGTTTCTAGGTTGTCATCTGCCTATCAAATAAGGCATAAACTGTTTGTAACTGGGATATGGACATGCTACATTATTTTTTTAAGAATAATTTGACCGGCATTTTAACAAGCCACGACAGGGCAAAATCATATGTTGAAGACATGTTTATTTTAACATTTTAAAAAATTATATAACTATTTAACAAAAAAATATCTTTAAACGGCATTTCGAACAGAACATTCTTTCATGAATTGTTTAAACTAAAAATGTTGAGTATTATAACATCTCCCAAAGAAGCAATTCTCTGAAATATAAAATTCCCTTGATATTAAGAGGTAAACCAATAATTAGTGTGTTCTGGATTAAGAGTTCCATAACAGTGTGGAAAGAAATTGAAATAAATCATCCGTACATCAATCAGATAAATTTATCTTGCGCTAAGAATGCTGTCATTTGGCAATTCCAGTTATAAAAATAAAGCAAATGAGATGTAGCAGTATTTACAGTGTTGTGGAACACCAGTATCAGGTCTAGACGGCATCAGTCCTCCACATCCCTGACACTGCAGGTGGGTAGTGCCCCTACCACATCTGAACCCCCCAAGTTCGGTGCCTGTTGAATGTTTTCATGTCAGATATGCTAATAAGTTAGCCTCAGATTAAGATCTGAGCCACGCTTTCGTTTCCAATATTAAAATTTTAAATAACAATACATGTATGACTGCTAGAATCAAGAACATAACTCCAGAGTTGATTTGCAACTAAAATCATCACAATCGCTTCTAAAAATGGAAAGGACGTTAAATTTAATCACATGGGATAAGTGAAAGGTTTGCCTTGAAGTCAACACAACTCATTCCAGGTGAACATCTAACATTCCTACAATTAACTTCTAAATCATGCCAATATTTAGAAATTATAAAACTGTAAGTGCATTGTTACTGTTGTATACTCTCCAGAAAGTCACTGCAGAATGGCAGAACATTAGATAGATTGGCTAATTGTTGATACCACCTCAAAAAGCCAGAGCAGGATCAGGAGCATGACTATGAACCACTGCGAGGAATGACAGGTTTATGTTGTCAGTGGCATGGGGAACGAGTGGGGTGGGATAAAGATAGGAAGGAGCATACTTTTAAACTATCAAAGTGCTTTTAAGAGTAGACATGTGAAGGGAAAGTCTAATATTTAAGCTAACACTTTTGAAGAGGAAGCATTAAAATGGAACATGTAATAAATCAAATAGTTGTGTTTCACGAAGATTTTTCAGCAATATCAAATCAAGAGAACGTTTTAGTACCAAAGTAGCCCACCATATTCTCCAATTAAAAAAAGTTGCATTTTTATTTCCTTTTTGATAGATTTATTTAATTGATCCTTCTAATATAAAAGTCAATACTGGACTTCATCTTGCACGTTTTTTTTCACTGTCTGATTGGTGCTTTTAAATGGGCTGGTTCAGATCCACCACCTTTCTGAGGAAGATCCAAGTAAGAAGAAATTTGCTACATAAAACAGGAATGCAGAATATCCTGATCAAGTTACAGAAATTTGTCAAATGTTTTAAAAAGAACAAGAACAACTACAATCTGTCTTTTAACCTCATCCTCAAATTTCTTTCACCAAATGATCTAAGAAAATTAAAATAATTGATGCATGCAGTTATTGCATACCACATTGAGGGCAAGGAAGCTCCACATCGCTACCTTCATCACTTGATAAAGGCCTTTTTCTTGATGATTTCTTTTGAATCCCCAATACCTAAGTCCGGTAGCAATATGACAGAATGTGGATACAATTGAACAGCATCAGGGCATAAGATACATCCAAAAGCATATAAAAATAAGAACAAAGTAGAATATCGTTAGACTATGGTAAGTCAATGATATTGCGCCCAACGTCTAACCTCATATTCCTAAAATACCCCTCATGGTTCGAAGAAGCTATCATTTGCAGACAGGACACAATAGTTCTACTTTGATATGAAACATGGGTGTCAGACATAGCAACTAGACATAGCAACTGTTCGAAACTAGGCATGAGAAAATGGTTATATATGCATGTATGTTTTGAATATATGTATTTTTAACTCAAAAGTATGCATAAATAGACTGTTATCCATATATAAAAAGAAACATGCTTTCAATAAAATGATCTATAAAACAGTTAGCTTTTGTCAAACGGGGTCATAACATATTTCTAGTTATCATATTTTTTTAACGATCAAGTTAAGCCATTTGTAGGCAATGAACATGATAGGACATGGATGTCATATTCGCATGTGCAGACATGCCAATCTTTTGTTGGGGATGTTTCAATATCATAGTTAATAAGACTCCCTACCGCTGATATGTGCACGAGGGTGTGAAACAAAATCCAAACGCTCATAGTGTAGATAGAGTACAGCATGCCTTAATATGGTGGAACCGTTGGGATCTAAAGTATTCGACTATATTGAAAGGGTTCACGTAAGTAAAGCTTCAGGAACCTTATGAGTGCATATATCACTTATTAGAAGCGCATGTGCAGTGCACAGAGCAAAAGTCAATGAAAACTAGAGTATTTGACCACACGATGTATCCAATTATACCAGCATAAGGTACTACAATAAACTCAAAAGTAGGACACAGAAGATATGACTCCTATTAGGTAAAGGTCTCTCGTAAAATTAAAAACAATAACAGAAGAAGTAGCAGCAGCAGCAATAATAGTAATCAAATGATCATACTTACAAGATTTGACTTAACCGAAGCATATGTATCTAATTGTGCAATCTCCTCATCCGAACGCTTCAATGAAGAAAAAGTTTGCAGGATGGCCTGAACAATAGAAATGATTTAGACTATAAAAAGATGAACAGTACCTGATGAGTTATATATGAAAATAACAAATAAATAAGAAATATAAAGGTTATATGTTGATTCATTATCCCCATTTCTTGATGCACAGTCCACACCAAAAAGAAAGGCCATTCATAGAGCATCCTACAGTCAAACCCAAGTACCAGAAATTCTTGATCCAACTAATCGAAAGAGAGGACCTATTATGCATGCTTAATGATAATAAACTTTTCTTTGTTAAATACAATAAAGCACATGTTATGTATTCCTTGTGTAGTTAACAAAAGGAATAACACAACAAAAGTTATTGCAGATAACTGCCACTTATAACAAGACATGATATTCAGTATCCATTCTTACGCGACTGTTCCAAGCTATAATGGTGAAACTGGACAATACCTTTGAACAAACAACATGCAGTCATGAACTAACTAACAAAACAAAGACAGGATATGCAATGACTAAGGCTCATTTTTAACGTCTCGGATAATGTGAATACTTCGGGAATGTATGTCCAACCTGAATTACAGGATGAAAAAAATAAAGTGGCCTGGCATATCGGATAACATCTATAACAATATAGCACCACCAAGTCAACCCAATGCTATGTTGCGCGTACATATACATGCCGACAAGGGGAAAATACAACACAACATGGGGACACAGTACAAAGACAGAAAAACTATTAGACGTAGACCTGTATAATTATTGTGTTTATACCAATGAACAAAAGAAATACAACTTCAACAATGAATTGATAATTCGAATCAAAATTCTAGAAAAAAATAAGGGTTCCACTGTTTTAGATATGTTAGATAAAAGAATCAGATTATGTAATGATGAGTATGAACAAAAATACTTGCCCCAAATGTATGATCCTTGTTTGAACGGACCCTATCGAGGAACAATCAAAAAATTCGATTCACGTACAATCATGAATGATTTAAAAATAGAGGTCTTGTGTCAATGTGTTTGTGGGATGTGCTTGTCCGATATGACACAACTTCATGATTGGAGTGTGCATACTACCTAACCCCAAGGTGACACTCAAACCAAAAAGGTTGTATCCGAAATTTTGCTAAAAAGTAATCCACTTAGGCAACCATTTCACATTTTTAACAATCAAAAAATGTTCAAGTCTAATATTTACAAGCCACTAGACGCAATATACCATAATGTTGATGAGTGCCAATTAAGAATTTAGCGGGCTCTTTCTGATGCCCATGTTATATTTATCAATCTTATAAATTACTAGTAGCTTGTATGTCATTTGAAATGCCTAAAGATTAAAGAGGCTAGCGCGTCAAATTTGCTCAGACTGCTAACCATACATTACTTTTAGATGAAGGAATTGTTAAACATCGGTGCCCTGTAATAAACAAAAACATAAATGTTTCAGTATGCATAATACAACTCTTAAGTATTCAGCCAACCCCTCCCATTGAAATTAATGTTTATAACACTAGGAGTTTAAGACAATAATTGTGTGGCTTCAAATCTATTTTACAATATACAATAAGACTAGAAGTCAACCCACAAGCACAAATTTCCATGGCCGAGCTGCATGCTAACCCTACTTTGCAATGAAGACAAATTGTCGGCTGCACTCATAATGCATTAACTATAATCTAACGGAAGTCACATGTGTGCAGAAGATCAACATAAAAGCGGCTTCACTTAGAACTAAGTTCCGAAAAGCTACATCAAACATCTCTAGTTAGTGATAGTAGATGGAAAAAAATACCTCTTCAATATTATGCAAAAAATGGTTTCTTCCAACTGAATGAATAATTGCTCGACACTGTGGGCAAAGTACACTTTTATGCTTATTTTGAGACCCGGTTGAAGACCTCCTTAACCACTCTGAGAAGCAACCATTACTATATAAAACAAACAAACATGTGGCATTTCAACATCAAATCATATGGTATAGAAAGTTTTTTAGAGATGAATAGACTATTAAAAAAATCAATTACCAGAAATTATGCAGACATGGAGCAACAGTGACAACATCATGCCATATGTTTAAGCAAATACTGCATTTTGCATGCTCAACGTCGAAAGACACCTACCACATTCAAACAGCAAAATGATCATCAGCATTGCACTCCTGGGAAAGTAGCATAAAAATGAAAAGTGAATTTATCAAAAGGAATAACCTTCATATCCTTCCTTTCATGCTTCTGAGAAGGTATAACTTGAAAAGTATAACTTACAAACCCTGAAATGTATGAAAAAATCGCAAGTCAATGCAATGAAGTCAAAGAAAACTGTTTAGTCAATTAAAATATCTGTTAGCAAAAAAGGTTTTTAAATGAATGCCACGAAGCTTTCCAATGATCTTACATTCAACAGATGATTTCCCTTCAATCAGGTAAAATAGACAATGCAAACATCTAAAATTGATTAGATGCTCAAACTTAATGATGAAGATAGGTCCCTGATTCACGAAACCAACAAAGTGACAAACATATAGGATTAAATTCAGTAGTATTGTCCTAAGATATGATTCTGATATCTGAACCTTATATCAAGTGACGAGGACAGAAATAAATGGTAACTGCTTTGCAAACTCTAAGGTAGCAGTGACAACTAAGGATGCCGACTTATAATTTGGGAAAATTTGATATCTTTGACTTTTAATAGATTAAAATCAAAAGATCAATTCTCAAAATCTTGAAAAGACAGTCACATTTTGTGATTTCAGTTACATAACTATATAACTAACGAAAGAAGATGAGCAAAAAATAAAATGAGATTAATAAAATATAGGATAGCACAAAAGCAGAAATGTCGATGTTAAAATCTAGAATGGTGTTAGCAAGCAGTTTGAGTTTGAAAAAATCCCGAAGTGAAATCGAGTTATTACTTCAATGCAATCAAAGCAGGATGATGTTTGTGAATCTCACTACTAGTAGTGATAGGAGGCGAATCAAGCTACCTCAAAGATACGACTATACAAATTTTGTCGCGAATGCATTGAACATGGCAAGCTATTCAAATACCATCACTAGTGAAGAATTTACTCAGTGGATTGTTCTTCCGTTCTTTCATGCATGTTCAATCACTATTTAGACTTGCTCAGTGTACACATGGCAGAAGCTGAGCCATATGAGGTATTGGCAGCGGCAGAGGAGCAATTTGCTCGATGATGTCTGAGTTGAAATGAAAAATATGATTCATGTTTTGTTTGTTAGTCAATGACTCACGCATGCAAGCCCAGATGGTGTATATCGATTGAACTTGAATTTAGCAGCAAACATTGAAGGAGAATCACATGGTGATGCTAAATTGAGAAAACCAGGAAGAAAATAATAGCATACTGGCTAACTTAAATAAGATGTTTCCTCATTTTAAATATTTCCTTAGCTGCCTATATGGTGATTTGACTAACGTGAGGAAAAAGAGGCATAGTTCTTAAATGTGCATGCCTCTCATTAAAGGTGATGTGATGATGATGCGGTCGTGTACCCCAGAAGGCGCAACGCGGGCGTGGGAGCGGTCGCGGGATCGACTTAGTATTTTGCTATTTTGATTTATGCACTACCTTCTATGGTTTTAAGTAGTTGTGTGTTTAGTATTTTGTTATGAGAGTATTTAAAGGGATTAACCCTAATTGTGTGAGCTATCGAGATATTGAGATAATTCGTCATTTTGACGGCTAGGGTTTGGGGGAATAAACTTGATCCAATGTTTCAAGTTAAGTAGCGATCTACTCCAAAAAAGATCATTATCTCTTATTCTTATCAATTTCATTGTCCACATCAAATTTCTTTTCTTTCTTCCACTTAAAAATCTGAACTTTTGTTACGATTAAACCCAAATCGTATCAATTTGGTACCAGAGCACTCGATTCTATGACGAACACACGAGCGACTGCGACGAAAACTCTGGAGGAGCGACTTGATGCAGAGATCTCGGGTTTGCGGAAGGAGATGACGGATATGAAGGAAGAGATCAAGGCAGATCTGAGCGCAACCATGAATGAGAAAATGAATCGGATCTCTGAGCGACATTTGTGTGAGATGAAGGAGGGGTTTGTCGAGGTAGCGAAGATGTTTCAACAGCAATTTTTCCAGCGAGATCTGGATCCGAAGACATCTGGCTTTTCATATCTGATCTCGCAAGCAAACCCGGGTAATGGCAGCAGCGACGGACAAACCCTAGGGTTTAAAGGAGGGGTTTCCCCTTCGTGGGGGGACGGCACAAGACAGAGTCAGGACAAGCGGCCCCACCAAGGGCCCGCCAGTGGTCTGCCGCCCCCAACTGGGGGCGACGAAGGCGGGCGGCCCCGTATTGGGGCCGCAAGGAGGGCAACCGCCCCCTTTTGGGGGCGGCGAACAACAGCGGCCCCCTCACAGGGCCGCTGGAGCATTTCCGCCCCCATGGAGGTGGCGGAGGGTGGCGCCCCCATCCTGTGGGCGCGGGGGGTTTTTCGTCCCTGGCGGGGGGCGACAATGGTGGGCAGGCCCACCTGGGGTCCGCAGATGGTGATCTGCCCCCGTGGGGGCGGAGGAGGGTGGCAGGCCCACTTGGGGCCCACATGAGGCGAGCAGGCCCCGTGGGGGCGGCGAGGACAAGCAGGCCCATCTGGGGCCCGCAGGAGGATTTCCCCCTCCTTTGGGGCGTCGAAGAAGGGTGGCTACGTGGAGGACTCTGACGAGAATAAGTTGACGAGTGTGACGATGTAGATGCACTCTCCAATGAGAGGGCCAGGGGAGATGTGGGACAGTGGAGGATTGAGGATCACCCTTACTAGAGGAGGCAGGCAGCGAACAGGGAAGGGCCACCACCACGAGGTGACACTAACCCAGAGATGAGTAAGTTGAAGGCGTCACTTTTTGATGAGAAGGACCCCGATGGATGGGTTTACCAGATAGAGAGGTACTTTGATGTCACGGGTTCACTGAGGCGAAGAGACTGAGGGCGGTAGCACTAAACTTCGAGGGTGATGCTCTTGCGTGGTATCGGTGGACCCAGAAGCAGAGGCCTATACGGACTTGGAGGGAGCTGACAGAGTGCCTTATGGAGAGGTTTCAGGAGACCCATGGGGAGGGTTGTTTGAGCAGTTATACGCTTTAAGACAGGATGGGACCGTATGTGACTATATCACGAAGTTCGAAACACTCTCGAGCCGAGTGGAGGGGGTGTCGGAGGAATCGTTGGAGGGAAATTTTTTTAAGGGGCTGAAGCCAAGCGTGAGAGCTGAGTTGGGAGTACATGACCCTCAAGGACTGGCAGCCATGATGCGAGTGGCCAGGAGAGTGGAGGACAGGCAGACTCAGGAGAGGAGGTCTCGAGGAGCGTGGGGCGGGTTCTCGGCACGCAGCCCAGCTCCAACTGCAGTACACAGGATCACAGTCGGGACTCCAACAGCGGAGGCCAGACCAGGAGGGCAGACTCGCCGGATGACAAAGGTGGAGATGAGGGAGCGCAGGGCCAAAGGGTTGTGCTTCAAGTGCGACGAGAGATTCACACCAGGACACAGGTGTGCGGAACGAGCCATGCAGTTGGAGGTGACGGCAGAGGAGGAAGAGACACTGCGGTTACACTTGACGCAGCGAACAAGGAGGCAGAGCAACATGCACACTTGGATACCGTGGAGGTGTCGCTCAGCTCCGTGGTGGGATTTACGCCCTATCACACCATGAAGCTGGCAGGCAGGTTGGCAGATCAGGAGGTGACGATACTGGTGGACAGTGGGACAACCCACAACTTCATTTCGAAGAAGGTGGTGGAGCAGCATGGGCTTGATATGAGTGAGACGGCCACTTTTGGGGTTATTTTAGGCACAGGCCAGAGGGAGGAGAGCCGGGGGATTTGTAGGACAGTGATACTAGCAGTGCAGAAGACTCAGATAGTGGCGGATTTTTACCCACTGGAGTTGGGGAAGGTGGACTTGGTGTTGAGAATGCAGTGGTTACAGACCTTGGGCGACACCAAGTTCAACTGGAAGCTGCTGCAAATGGAGTATCAGGAGGACGGAAGGACCGTGGTTCTGTTAGGGGACCCCAGCCTGTGCTGTCGTGCGGCGTCCCTTAAGTCCCTGGTACGGGCAGTACTAGTCGGAGGAGATGCATTTTTTGTTACATACCAGGAGCTGGGAGCAGTAGCGGAGGAGCAGGCGATGCCTCCAGAGGTGGGGGAGTTATTGGACAGTTATGAGTATGTGTTTCAGATGCCACAGTGACTTCCTCCATAGAGGGATCATGAGCACGCCATCGTGTTGCGTGAGGGAGCGGCTCCAATCAGCGTTCGGCCCGACAGGTAGCCTCATATTCAGAAGGATGAGATTGAGCGGCTGATCAGGGAGATGATACAGGCAGGAGTGATACGACCGAGTTTTAGTCCCTTTTCTAGCTCGGTGCTCTTGGTAGAGAAGAAGGACGGTAGCTGGAGGTTTTCTGTTGACTACCGTACCCTCAACAAGGAGACGGTGGCGAATCGCTTTCCCATACCGGTGATAGATGAGCTATTGGATGAGCTACATGGGGCGTCGATCTTTTCGAAGATTGATCTGAAGTCGGGATATCACCAGATCAGGATGAAGACTATGGATGTGCACAAGACTGTCTTTCGGACTCATGAGGGGCACTACGAGTTCCTCGTCATGCCATTTGGGCTGACAAATGCGCCCGCTACTTTTCAGGCGTTGATGAACAAGATATTTCAGCCTTATCTGCGACAGTTTGTCTTGATGTTCTTCGACGACATACTTGTCTACAGCCGCACGGTAGATGAGCACGTACGGGATTTGGAGACTTTGTTGCAGGAGCTGCAGGCCCACCAGTTATATGCCAACAGGAAGAAGTGCACGTTTGCTCAGGAGAGAGTAGAGTACTTGGGGCACGTAGTATCACCAAAGGGGGTAGCAATGGATAGAGCCAAGATTGAGGTCATGTTAGATTGGCCGCAGTCGACGACATTGAGGGCGTTGCGAGGGTTTTTGGGCTTGACGGGCTACTACCGCAAGTTCGTACAGGGTTATAGTACCATTGCCTGGCCTCTGACAGAGCAATTGAAGAAGGATGGGTTCCAGTGGAGCGATGA
This sequence comes from Scilla litardierei, assembly GCA_030789695.1. NCBI lineage: Eukaryota > Viridiplantae > Streptophyta > Magnoliopsida > Asparagales > Asparagaceae > Scilla > Scilla litardierei. The sequence goes on from CM061133.1 coordinate 214,344,192, forward strand.
GGCTACGGCGGCGTTTGAGTCATTGAAGAGGGCGATGACGACAGTTCCAGTGTTGGCTCTTTCCGACTTTAGCAGGCCTTTTGTAGTGGAGATCGATGCCTCGGGCATAGGCTTGGAGCAGTGTTGATGCAGGATCAGCGACCATTGGCCTACTTTAGTCGGGTTTTGTCCGCACAGGCGAGACAGAAATCCGTGTATGAGAGGGAGCTGATGACGATCGCCTTATCGATTCAAAAATGACGTCCTTAACTGTTGAGATGGCATTTTGTTGTGCGCGCGGATCAGAGGCCGTTGAAGTATTTACTGGAGCAGAGGCTAGTGGAGGTGACTATCAAAAGTGGCTATCTAAACTTGTTGACTACAAGTTTGAGATACATTATCGGCCGGGGTTGGAGAACAAGGCTGCTGATGCATTATCGCAGAGAGACGAGGTCATATTCTTGGCAGCCTTGTCAGTACCACTGCTGACAGAGTGGGAACCGTTATGGAGGGAGGTGGACACCGATGAGGAGCTATCAAGGATCCGCAAGGACTTGGTTCAGGGGGTGGCTGAGCACCCGGGCTATTCACTGGAGGGACGGCGGCTGTTATATCGAGGGAGGTTAGTCATACCGCGGGCTTCAGTTCACATACCGTTAATCTTTCAGGAGTTCCACGGGAGCACGATAGGGGGGCCATTCCGGCGTCCAGCAGACCTATATGAGGATGGCTAGAGAGCTGTACTGGTGGGGGATGAAGGACATAGCAGAGATGGTAGCCAACTGTGACGTCTGCCAGCGTCACAAATACCTTGCCATGGCGCCGACAGGACTGATGCAGGCGTTCACTGAGCTTGGCCACCAAAACCGGAGCGCCATATGCGGGGTAGGCGACGGCCCAATACCCGTCCGACTATAGAGGCTGCGGGGAGGCGACGGCCCAATACCCGCCCTCTCAAAGACTCCGGGGCAGGACCAATCCTCGCCACCCAAACCGGAGAGGGGCACGGGCCGAGCTGCGTACTCGCTCCCCCCCAAAGAAGACCTCCGGGGCAAGTTCACTGAGCTTGGCCACCCAAACCGGAGCGCCATATGCGGGGTAGGCGACGGCCCAATACCCGTCCGACTATAGAGGCTGCGGGGAGGCGACGGCCCAATACCCGCCCTCTCAAAGACTCCGGGGCAGGACCATTCCTCGCCACCCAAACCGGAGAGGGGCACGGGCCGAACTGCGTACTCGCTCCCCCCCAAAGAAGACCTCCGGGGCAAGTTCACTGAGCTTGGCCACCCAAACCGGAGCGCCATATGCGGGGTAGGCGACGGCCCAATACCCGTCCGACTATAGAGGCTGCGGGGAGGCGACGGCCCAATACCCGCCCTCTCAAAGACTCCGGGGCAGGACCATTCCTCGCCACCCAAACCGGAGAGGGGCACGGGCCGAGCTGCGTACTCGCTCCCCCCCAAAGAAGACCTCCGGGGCAAGTTCACTGAGCTTGGCCACCCAAACCGGAGCGCCATATGCGGGGTAGGCGACGGCCCAATACCCGTCCGACTATAGAGGCTGCGGGGAGGCGACGGCCCAATACCCGCCCTCTCAAAGACTCCGGGGCAGGACCAATCCTCGCCACCCAAACCGGAGAGGGGCACGGGCCGAGCTGCGTACTCGCTCCCCCCCAAAGAAGACCTCCGGGGCAAGTTCACTGAGCTTGGCCACCCAAACCGGAGCGCCATATGCGGGGTAGGCGACGGCCCAATACCCGTCCGACTATAGAGGCTGCGGGGAGGCGACGGCCCAATACCCGCCCTCTCAAAGACTCCGGTGCAGGACCAATCCTTGCCACCCAAACCGGAGAGGGGCACGGGCCGAGCTGCGTACTCGCTCCCCCCCAAAGAAGACCTCCGGGGCAAGTTCACTGAGCTTGGCCACCCAAACCGGAGCGTCATATGCGGGGTAGGCGACGGCCCAATACCCGTCCGACTATAGAGGCTGCGGGGAGGCGACGGCCCAATACCCGCCCTCTCAAAGACTCCGGGGCAGGACCAATCCTCGTCACCCAAACCGGAGAGGGGCACGGGCCGAGCTGCGTACTCGCTCCCCCCCCAAAGAAGACCTCCGAGGCAAGTTCACTGAGCTTGGCCACCCAAACCGGAGCGCCATATGCGGGGTAGGCGACGGCCCAATACCCGTCCGACTATAGAGGCTGCGGGGAGGCGACGGCCCAATACCCGCCCTCTCAAAGACTCCGGGGCAGGACCATTCCTCGCCACCCAAACCGGAGAGGGGCACGGGCCGAGCTGCGTACTCGCTCCCCCCCAAAGAAGACCTCCGGGGCAAGTTCACTGAGCTTGGCCACCCAAACCGGAGCGCCATATGCGGGGTAGGCGACGGCCCAATACCCGTCCGACTATAGAGGCTGCGGGGAGGCGACGGCCCAATACCCGCCCTCTCAAAGACTCCGGGGCAGGACCAATCCTCGCCACCCAAACCGGAGAGGGGCACGGGCCGAGCTGCGTACTCGGTCCCCCCCAAAGAAGACCTCCGGGGCAAGTTCATTGAGCTTGGCCACCCAAACCGGAGCGCCATATGCGGGGTAGGCGACGGCCCAATACCCGCCCTCTCAAAGACTCCGGGGCAGGACCAATCCTCGCCACCCAAACCGGAGAGGGGCACGGGCCGAGCTGCGTACTCGGTCCCCCCAAAGAAGACCTCCGGGGCAAGTCCACCGAGCCTGGCCTCCCAAACCGGAGCTCCATGTGCGGGGTGCCCGACGGACCAATACCCTCCCTCCCCAGAAAGGGCATGTCACCCCTCTCCTCAAACCTCGGGAAACGAATCAGGGTCCGCAAATCAAGGCAACCCCAACGCGGAGCCATCCCTGAGGAGTAACGCCTGACCCCCATAAAGCCGACGCCCGAAATGACTTGTCCAACCCAAAAGGACACTCGGGACGAACGCCACTGACAAATGGCACGCCTGCCAAAAAACGGGGTCTGAGGAGTCACATCACACGTCACCCATCGGGAACGCTCCCCAAAGAACGAAATTCCAAGACGGCCCCGACTCTCCATGAAGAGGAAATGAGGGCAGAAATACACCATTATAAATTCCGCCCCCCCTCAGCTTCCTTGAGAGGGGAGGAAGGCGAGAGAAAGGATGTGGAGAAAGACTAATCATTTTGCCACCCTCTCCCCCTAAAAATACGCGGAAAATGCGAGCTTCGCCGACCGCCAAGGTAAACGATCCCCCAACAGGATATTCCCCTTACACGACGGTTGCCCAGCCTGCTGCTCCCCTCCTTCCTTTAGACAACTTACGGCATGGGAACTGGAGCTCCACTGGCATAACATGCCTCTCCACGGATGCCCCGCGTACGCAGGCGCGGCTGGCAGACAACCTGATGGATGGGACAGACCTGCCAAATCACCTCACCGGACACCCCGGCAGCCGCCCGCGTCGCCCCAACCGAGGGGGACTTGTCCCCGAGCGCCGGCGTGCTCCAACAGGCTACTCCGCTTACACCGGTAGCACCCCACTTCCACTCATCGACCTCCCCTGGACCGTTTACGCCAGGAGGACGCACAGATGGGCTACGGACCGCGTCCCTTCGCGCCTATCACACGGAGACTCCAGTCGATGGGAGCAACAAGGCCCCGCGGGATAGAACAGCCACCAAGGACTCCCTCTCCCCCCAATTCTGGGAACGAGGGCCAAAGCCACTGCCTGGCTCCGACGCGACCATCCACCCCTACGCCGAGGGGGAACCCTCTGAATCAACTCCACGCCCCTTGTCAGGGGCGCGACGCCAGAGAGAGTCGGATCAACTACGATGAGAACATCAACCTACCTAGAGCGATTCAATGTTACGCCTACGGGCCGATTCAATGTTACGCCTACGGGCCGATCCTGTTTTAGTAAACTATCAATAATAGCTGATGAAAAGACTACTCCCGGTTGACCGCTAGTTATAGCTCGGGCACACCTAGACACGAGCAACCCGCGAAAAGGGAGGCTAACTCGCTGTAAAATCTCTCGGGCGCGCTACGTGAAATAAAGGGAGTTAACACGATTCCCCCTACGCCAGGATAGAAACGGCCGCACCAAGGCGTAACTCTAAGAAGGGAATTTATGCACACACACAGGCAGAAAATCCCAGAAAAATGCGGGGACGAGCCCGGCGAATCTTCACTTTCTTTCGTTTTTAAAATAAAAAAAGGGGGGGGCCTATACAAAACTACTTGGCGCTTCCGCCAGTCACGACGCCCTCTCCCTCAGTGGAATCTCCCACCGCCCTGCCGTCCTCTGGCTCGTCGCCCGCCCCTCCGTCTCCATCCCCCTCCTCGTCGCTGCATGCGGCGAGCCCGTCAAGGTCGAGCTCTACCGGCGGGACCAGGCCCACCACCTTCTCCTTCATCCGAGCCAAGCAGGCTTCCCATCCCTCCGCGTGGCCCTTCTCCATGCCCTCGGACATCGAATTTGCGAGGGCGGGGATGACGGTTTTCTCCTGATACGTCCGAAATTCCTCGACCCTACGGGCCAACTCCTCCTCAGCGGCCTTGGCACGCCCCGCTAGATCCTCCGCACGAGCCTCCTCCCTCCTAAGGGCCTCCTCCAGCTCCTTCGCTCTCTCTCCAGCCTCGGCCGCCCTCAGCTCATGATCGGACACGACCGTCTTCAGGCGCTCTACCTCCGCCTCGTACCGGCCGCCCCTCTCCCTCTCCTTCGCCAGGTCCTCGCCAGCGCTCTTACGAAAAGCAGCGAGCTCGGCGACCACTCTAGCCACGGCGCCCTCGGCCTTGTGTATGGCTGGCACGTGCCTCATCATCCCAAGCATCAAGTTGATGATCTGAGTAAAGAAATGCAGAAAAGTGAACTCATTTAGGGTGTTCAATAAAACCCGCTGAAAAGCGTCGCACGTCTTACAGAACATACCTGGACGCCGTGCATCACCGCGATCCCGCACAGACCCTCAGGCTCCACCGCTTCCAGCGCCGCCCTATCGCGGGGCAGGAAAATGTTCTCCGCCAGCCTCGCCGCCACGCCTCCGTCCTCAAACACGGACTCATCACTTGCTACTTTGTACGGCGCTCGATGAAGCGCCCCGTCGGGGTAGCCCTCGACATCGGTCCTCTTGGCCTTAAACTTAACCAATGAGGCCTCACAGCGGGGGTCGGCGGCCCTCTCGAGACCGAACATGGGACAACCATAAGGCCAAGGGTCCCATCCTCCGGACCCGGTCGGGACACTCGACGCTTCGGCCCTACCCGGTTGACCACTACCCAACGCCCCCTCCCCCCCTGCCGGTGCCAGGGGGCTAGACGGCCTCGTTCGGGGCATTTCCCCCCTCCTCCTATCGACCCTTCGTCCCCGCCCTCCAAGTCGATGACGGGATTCGACATCCCCTCCCCGGCTCCACCGTCCGGCGGACCGGTTTCCCCCGGCGCGTCAGGCTTGGACGACTTCGTCGGCCTCTTCCTCCTCTTCGTGGACGCTGGCACCCCAGTCGAGCTCCCCGCCCCTCCTTCCGCTCGCGACCTCTTGGGGCCAACTCTTGTCGACGATCGCACTGCCTGCTCCGAGGCCCGCCGCATCATTTCCTCGAGGGACAGACTCATTGTGCCACCTGCCAAAGAGAGAAAGTTCAGCGTAAGCATATCAGGCGCATGAACACCAAAATCTTTTGTACCTTCGGGCCATATGTACGCCGTTATCATCTCAGCCCGAGAGAGCATCCGATAATCTCGGCCCTCCGCTGGTATGGCCATTAAAATCTGGGCCACCACTTTCTCCTCGTCCCCCAATTCCACCCCCTCTCTCGCCTCGGGATTCAGCTCCGCCCAATCAGACCTTATCAGCACATCCTCCGGCACCTCCACAAACACATACTGCTTGCGCCACGACTTAATTTTCCCAGGCAACCCCCTAATGAGCGGATGCGTCCTCTTCGCGGAGAGATAGTAGCATGACCCCAACCTCTTGACCAAGAAGAAGTGGCGAAATAAGGACAGGGATGGGCTAACCTGGTTGCTTACACACAGCACTAGGAACCCCACAATGGCACTGATGGCATTGGGCATCAGGCGATACAGGGGCAGTTCCAGGAAGTTCAACACTTCCAGCAAGAACGGATGGGGGGAAGCGCAAACCTTGCTCAAACGAAGATACGTATACTCCAACCTCCCGGTCGCCCGCAAAACACACCCTTTCTTGCGGCTCCGGTTCACGAACCGAATACGTCTGCCTGACGTACATCGTGAAGATCTCCGCAACGGATTTCTTCAGCACCGACTTCACGCCCGCAATCTCGATGGGCACCCTTCCTGTCTCCGCGGCGGAGCTTCCTTCCCCAACTACCCCCGAACCCTGACCACGAAACGGAGACATCAAGGAAGACATTTATAAAACGGGCGTCTTACCTAACGGGTGCCGACGACTCGGGCGCTTGCGCTACTTCGCTGACCGCTCCCACGAGCACGACTCTGGAAAGGATACTCAAATCTCCTACGAGCCCTAGCTGCTTGTCAAAAATTTTCGCCCGCCACTCAGCTCTGCTTCCCTCCCCTCTGTGAGATCTCTTTAAAGCGTCTGCGCAAAGCATCATGACCGTCGAGCCCACGACACGCGTCACCAATCCGGGCCCTGTCCAGCACCGACACACGTGTTCTGACGCTTCGCGTACTGTCACAACCGTCAGTTCCGCCACGCGTCAACACTACAGTGGTCGGGCCGCCTCGGTTCCCGCCCGCCGTCGAATCGCCAGGATGACGTCTAGTCATGCGACCGCCATCAATTCCCGCCCAAATCCCTGCAAAATGATTATCCCCACTCGAAATTACCCCGTGCGCTGCGCGTTCCAAGATGGAGTCCGACCTCCGTCAGTGCGGCCAAAGCAAGAAAGCTTCCCTCGTACCAATGAAGGGTCCGATCTCCATCGGGTCGGCCGGAACAGGAATCCGCCGCCCAACTCAGTTGGATCTCGGTTCCAACACTTGGCAAACTTTCGTACGAACCAAGCAACTTCGCCCCGCCACTGCACCGCCGGGACCCGTGCCGGGCTTCCGCGCAAACCGCCGGAGAACGTGACTAATCTCAATTCCCCTCTCCCGAATACCTCGGCAGAGCGAAGTTGGGGGCAATTACGCCCTTCACAAAGCCGACGTTTTACGAGCAAACCAAGTAAGAATACAGTTCGGCACAAGACAATCACAATGTATTTACTCAGATAGCTAACCCGTACATTGGACTTTCCACACACTACAACAACACATTGTTTATAACCCTCTCATAAGAAGGTACGGACCTCCCCAAACCCATGTTTCTAGCGGCGCCGCCTCTCAAGCGACCGATCTCTCATATCCTTAACCACTTGCCGAATCGCCTCATCCTTAGCTTCTTGCAGCATCGGCACAACATGCTCGTCATGATAGCGGCGGATAGCGGCTTCGATCAGTTTGCCCTCAGTGTCCCGTTTTTCCTCCAATCGCCGCACCGCTAGACCCTTCTCCCTCTTTTCGGTCTCCAGTGCGACCTTTAGGTCCTCTATTTGCCGCCTCTGTACCCCGATCACTGCTTCCTTGCTAACAACTTCCGAGGTATGCTTCGACCGGATATCATCCCTCTCTCGCGTTACTTCTTGGAGCTGCTTCTCGACCATTGCTTTGGATGAATCGAAATACGCAGCCCGCCCCTTCTCCACCCCGTAGGCCGCCCTAACCCTCTCCAGCTCCGCCTCCGTGTCCCTCAGCTTCGCCTTGACCTCGCCAAGGTTCGCCTTCGCCACGTCCAGTGACGCCCTGATGACGACCGCGGAGGTACGGCCCCGCAGGGCTAACACGTTCGCGATCATCTACATAAACCTCGAATCAGCGAGACACGAACAAATAAAGCCTACGGTCGAGGAAAGAAAGCCGGCTTACCTGCACGACGTGCCATATAGCCGAGCCGCCCAACCGTTCCGCCCCCACACGAGTCAAAGACTCACGATCGCGCGGTAACACGCAGTACTCGGCAAGGCGCGCCGCCACTCCCGCGTCCTCGAATACCGACTCGTCGCCGCTGACTCGAAAAGGAAACTTGTGGAGACGGTCATCTGGGCATGCCTCGACCTCTTCTCGGGTCCTCTTAAAACGAATAAGGGCGCCCTCGCAAGCTGGACTCGACGACACCCCCATTTCCCACAAAGGGATCCCGTATGGCCACCTTTGAACCACGGGCGCTCGGCGAGGCGCGACCGCCGCTGGTACCCGCGGAGGGAGGGAGGGTCTGCCCCCCGCACGGGCGCGTCCTCATGAAGATCCTCTGCGGGCCCACCGGCGGAGATACCTTGCCCGACTGCCCCCCGTCCCGGGTGCGACCTCTCCCCACGGGGGGCCCCGCCCCCACGTTCCCGGGATCCTGCCTCGCTAGCCACCCCCTTGCCTTTCCCGCGGGGATCAGTATCCTCCGAGATCGGGGCCCCGGCCGAACCTGACACCTCCTCCGGCTCCCTCATCGCGTCTTCGCCTACAAAAGGAAAAGAGAGACAATCAGGGCGAGCCTAGCCCAGAGTTTACAAAACATCAAAGATACCTAGGGTCCAAAAGTCCTGGGCGAGCCGACTGCTCAGCGTCAGACTCGCCAACTGACGGCACGTCTCGGGCAGTTCCATCAAAATCTGAGCTTTGGCAATATCCTCCCCGGTCAGCTCCACCCCTTCATTTACTAAGGGATTCCGCGCCCCCCAATTTGACATCAGCGCCACGTCGCTTGGCACCGTCACGAAGACGAACTCCCTCATCCAATCGCCGACATCGTCGGGCACCCCGAGGATGAGTTCTCGCCCTCTCCTGGCGCAAACGCGATGATACATCCCCCTCTTCCGAATCACGAAGAAATGCTGGAACAGCACCAAAGAGGGACTCAAGGAGCAAGCAAGGCACAAGACGACAAACCCCACTAACAAGCCCCAAGAACGGGGCGCTAAGGCAAATATCGGCAGCTCCAGGAAATTCAACAAATGAAACAAGCACGGATGGATCGGAAAGCGGAGCCCCAACTCGAAGGACCGAACATAGACCCCGACCTCATTATCCCCCGGTGAACTCACCGCTTCCTCCAACCCGGGAACCCGCACCGCATAGGGTTGTCGCACAAACCGCACGCGAATCTCCCTGATGTTGATCTTATCCAACCTACATCGGGGGGACTCAATGTCTCTCGGTACAACGGATCGCCATGACCGTCTTTCCCTGGGCCGCCGCACCCCCGGCTGCGACGCCCCCTCGCCCACCAACTCCTCCTCCCCCACCCGGCTACTTCCTCCAACCTCGAAACGAGAAGCCATTGATCGGAAAGGAAGGAAATTAACTGTTATTGCCTGTTGATCCCTTGAACCCGCAAGGCGGTTGGAAGAAGATGACCGGCGACGGAAGTGACAAATTAGCCAGCAAGCTCCAAACAGAAGTATCGAACGCCGGAGGAGAATCGGAGAAAGACAAAAACTCCCGACGACCGCCTCCCAGACCCTTTTAGCGGTAAAGGTGGCCCCCGGGCCATCTCGGCCGTCAAACTTTCGCCACGCGGCGCCCATCGAGACGTCCCCGACGCCTCGACTGGCGTGAGGGTCACCTCATCCACGTGTCGCAAACCCAATCGCAGAGACGCTTCGTTTTTCTCTGCCCCCTTTTCAAATCATAATAATGACCACTAAGGCGGGAGTTCCGAAGCCGCCGCCGTCACTACCCGGTGGGTCCAAGGCCCATATTGATGGTCCGGAATATCGAAGGTGGTTCGCCCTCCGAGCCGAGCCGGGCTGCCGCCTCAGACTCGAAGACCGGGGGCAATTGTTACGACCTAAAGATCGTAGGGGTCCCACCCGAATCCGCCCACATGATCCATGGACTCTCCGCTTCATGAAAGGGTCGCCACCCCGAAAATCCGGGGCAATATGGAGACGGGCGCGCCTTGTAGCGTTCCCCGACCCGGTCGAGGCGAACAACCACAGCCGCTCGACCCACCGGGGGTAGCGCGCTTGGGGACGCTTGGGTAGCTACGCCGGGCCTACTGACAGGCACGGACGTATCCTTCCGTACAGGCGGACCACAGCTCATGACCGATCGGTACGACCCGCCCGATTCCCATGAACCGCGGCGCCTAGAGTGATACGGCCCGACCTTTAGTTCGTCGCCAACGACAAACAACCTAGGATAAGGACACGACTGACACATACGCCACCCGACCGACTGACGGTTAGCGCTTTCGGCCCTGACATCCCGACAAAAGCACCCCTTGGCCGTTGCGCCACCTGACAAAAGCAGGTCAGGAACTCCTGTTCCCGACGTCCTTGTCCGAAGCTTCCGCTGACAACCGAGCCAGCTCAGCACGCCTAGTCATCACCCGTCAGGTATAAATACACCCTCTCCTCTTACGGAAAGGGGGTTGGGAAAATTCTCTCTTAATCTATAATTCACACACGAGAACAAAGGTCGTCCATAACTTTGTTCTCCCACCCATAGCTCGCCACGTGCGGTCGACACACCGTTAGTCCGGCCGGCGTGTCTAGCCCCCATTTTAAGCCCTATTACTGACTTAGGCATCGGAGGGGCTAAGGGTTGAACCCCAACCCTGCCCTTCTGACGAGTTGTTCGTGCTGCAGGAGAGCTCGCCCCTTGACCAAAGTCAGCTTCAGCCCCCTGCCGTCCAACCTTCCTCAGCTGCATCCGACGAGATTCGACCCCGTGAGCACCACCGGCAACGGGTCCAGCTTCTTCACCCCACTAATCACTTGTGAAACAGCCTACCTAAACCTTCTTCTCCATATAACCATCGTGCCTTTGGTTCCCCATAATACAAATTCATTGTACGCGAGTTCCACCTCGTAACACAGTCCTTAGCTCTTCCTGAGCAGGTGTGGGAGGGGATCAGCATGAATTTTATTGACGGGCTGCCCAAATCGGAGGGGTACTCGGTGATCTTGGTGGTGGTTGACTGTCTAAGCAAGTATGCGCATTTCATCGGACTGCGACACCCTTACACTGCAGTGACAGTAGCCACAACCTTTATTCGGGAGGTGGTTCGTCTACATGGTTTTCCCACTTCCATTGTGTCGGATAGGGACACGGTCTTCTTGAGCCAGTTCTGGAAGGAGTTGTTCAGGTTCCAGGGGACCGTTCTACGGAGGAGCACCGCTTACCACCCCCAGACAGATGGATAGACGGAGGTCGTCAACAGGAGCGTTAAGACGTACCTTCGATGCTTTGTGTCAGATTGCCCGAGGAGTTGGTATCGATGGTTGGCGTGGGCCGAGTACTGGTACAACACTTCCTTCCATTCAGCGGCCCAGACGACGCCATTTTGGGTTTTGTACGGAAAGGACCCACCGGCATTGATCCACTACCGTAGCGGGTCGACACCCGTATCACAGTTGGACCCGTACCTCGAGGAGCGAGATGGAATTTTGGAGGAGCTAAAGAAGCAACTTACGAGGGCTCAGCAGCTTATGAAAGCAAAGGCGGATGGACATCGCAGAGGGTTAACTACGCGGTAAGAGACCACGTATATCTGAAGCTGAGGCCATACCGTCAGATATCACTAGCACGGCGCCGAAACGAAAAGTTGGCTGCTCTCTTTTACGGCCCCATCCAGATAGAGTCGAAGATTGGGCCAGTGGCTTATAGTTGACATTGCCCCAAGGATCGGCATTACATCCGGTTTTCCATGTCTCTCAGTTACGACGGGAGATTGTGACGCATACACCGGTGGCCACTCTGCCACCTACTTTGACAGCTGATTCAGATGTACTTATGGAGTCCCAGGATATTCTACAGGTGCGGCGCATTGAGGGTGGAGGCCGAGAGGTGTTGGTACGATGGTTCGGACTGCCCGATCACGAGGCTACGTTGGAGCTGGAGGACACCATCAGGGCACAGATTCCAGATTTCAACCTTGAGGACAAGGTTCGATTTTTGGAGGAGTAATGATGCGGTCGTGTACCGCAGAAGGCACAAGGACGCGGGCGTGGGAGCGGTCGTGGGATCAACTTAGTATTTTGCTATTTTGCTTTATGCACTACCTTCTATGTTTTTAAGTTGTGTGTTTAGTATTTTGTTAGGAGAGTATTTAAAGTTATTAACCCTAATTGTGTGAGCTATCGAGATATTGAGATAATTCGTCATTTTGACGGCTAGGGTTTGGAGGAATAAACTTGATCCAATATTTCAAGTTAGGGAGCGATCTACTCCAGAAAAGATCAATTATCTCTTATTCTAATCAATATCAGTGTCCACGTCAAATTTCTTTTCTTTCTTCCACTTAAAAATATGAACTTTTGCTACGATTAACCCAAATCGTATCAGATGACATGGTAACTATGTGAATATATTCATTAGGAATTTTCATCTGAGTGTGTATATTTTTAAGATCCAGCAAAATCTTATTTAACTAATCATAGCAATCTTTTTGCAACACGTCTCTTTCATGCGAAGGGTGAACAAACGTTACTTCCGATGTAACTTATTGGTCAATAGCTATGTCATGTACAATCCTCGCTAGCTGCATACTACATATCTGCTACCCCTATAAGCACTTTATCGGATAAACATAATTGAATGGTAACGAGTGCATTGGCTTCAACAGCGATTTTCTCTGCATCAAACATCGACCTTGTCATCTTATCCTTTTCGACCAGTGCCTCCAACTGATCTTTATGCATCTACAAAGCTTGCATCTAGATGCGCCACAGGCTAAAGCTGTTCTTCCTGATGAACTTATTTAGATTAGATTGTAACTAGAACTCTAATACCAGTTTGTTAAAAATAACAAAAATAATCTAAAACACAAAGGCAAGGCGGGGGTTGCACAAGAAAGAAAACGGAGAAAACATCAACACAAATGATAAATAGATTTCATGGTTCGATACTATGGCATGTGTCTACAAAGGATTGATAGATATTTCACTATATCAGACGAACAGAATTATAAAGATCCAGAAGAAACACATTAGTTTCTTATACAGAACACACTCACCTTGCCTATATTTATAGATGCCCACGAATTAGAATTCTTATTGAAATTTTCTACATAGACATCATGTCAACACAGAACCTTTAATGAAATTATGAAAATCATATGTATTATATTGGATCCTGTGGATGGTCAATGAAAACAATAAAGGGGGTGTGAATAATGTTTAAACAACCAAATAAAAATTCAATAAGTTAGAAATTTCTTATAAACTTATAAAACTTATGGAATTATAAAGATTACTGTAAAAGTATAGAAACAAAGTAATCAAACTAGAAAAAACAATCGTAAACATGAGAATTTTAATTCTAGTTCGATCCTTCAAACCTACTCTCATCCGTAAATCTCATCTTGAGATTTTGATGCGTTTCGCTAGGGTTTTGATGGTAAAAGGGGGATTTTTATATCTAGATCTGGAAATTCAGATCTGAAATTATAGGATAAATCTCACAAAATAGGCTACTCGCTAATTGACGATTACAAAACGAAAGGACAATTACCTAGAGATTAATCTAAGGGAATAGGAAAAGCCTAATACAATTGATCTAAGGAATAATCTAATAGAAGAACCTTCTCTCACAATTTTTGCATGCTCATTAGGGCCGGCTCAACCCCTTTAAATAGAAAAGTTACTCTATTTGTTATTTTACTAAAATGCCCTTAGCCTCCAAAATTCCAGCCACATCACTACTTCGCCCCTGAAAAACCACCATGTCCTTAAGGTGGTGCGTGAAGTGTATGCTCAGCTACTTCACGTGCAGGTGATCTTGATCATCGTCCTCGTCGGCTTCCAACATTACCATACTCTCCTCTCTCTTTATCATCATTCACTATCAGGATCTAAAGAGTACGATCCCCACACCGGTGCCCAGGAGTAAACTTCTCGTCGCATTTGAAACACATGCCCTTGGTCCGCTTGTCACGAATCTCTGCCTCTGTCATTCTCCTGTATGTCCTTCAGGTCGTATTTCCATCCACTTCTCATTGCTAGCAGATGTCCCGTCAGTGGATGTTGCCCCCTGCGGCCGCCTTCTGTCCCCCTCCAGGATCCGGCCCTCGGAAAGTGGAGCCTCCACATGCCCCACGGGCTCTCCTCTCTGTATCCTGATGGTCCTCCACCATCCTAGCTGAGGTCATCATCCCTCGCAGGCCCATGGGCTGCAGCTGTCTCAGCCCGAATCTAACAGTGGGCTCCAGCCCCTTCATAAAACAGCCCTGCAAAGATTCCCCTGAGATACCTCGAACTCGGTGGCAGAGCGACTAAAACTTCTTGATGTATTTTCCCACGCTCCCCTCCTGTTTCAGTGAATACAGTCGCTCGTAGACTCCACCAGACTGTATTGTGCCAAACCGCTCCACCAGAAGAGAAGTGAACTCCTCCCACGTCCGAAAAGGCTGATGTTGATGTGTCCACCTGAACCAACCCAAGGCCTCTCCCTCCAAGCAGACTCCTATCGCACGGAACCAGTCCTCCCCTGGTACTGCTGACACCTCAAAATACCTCTCCAGTCGGTACAGCCAGTCGTCCGGATCTCCACCCTCAAAAATGGACATCTTCACTTGCTCAGCCGACTCTCCCCAGCAAATCCACCTCTCTCCGGCTACTGAAATCCTCCTCTCGGCTGATACATAGCCGGTCTGTCAGGGATGTATGCCACCGCAGCATCACGTGTCCCTCCGTCCGCTCCATCCCACTGCCAGTCTCCCCTCTCATTGTTGGAAGCAACGATCTAGGATCTTGGTTTGATGATGACAAACGTGTCATTATATCTGACGTGTGTGCTTAGTGTGTTTCAGGATTGGCTAAACGATACATCTTTCTCTACTTGGAGAATTTGCCATCCACATAGCTAATGGACTTGGTCTTAGTGCCATTCACATAGCAAAGATGATTGGATCAAATCAATTGGTGATGGGTGCAAATCCAATATTGATTTTTGATTTGATTAAGTCATTTGCCATAAAGATTCAATTCAAAATTCGTATTTCATATCCGATTGAAATCTTACTTGATCTTCTATTCAAACACCAATTTGAATTGCCATCAAATCCCATCTTGCATCAAATCATATCTCCTATTTGTGGTGCAAAGTGATAAATCAAATCTCTAACTCCTTTTCAAAATAGGATTCCCTATAACCATATCTCCCTAGCCTCACCCTACAAAAACCCTTCATCAATGGGGAATTGTTACGGCTACACAAAAAAATATTCCAAAAGGGCAGCCAACAAAAAAAAACTTCACGCATTCCAATTTCCCCTAGCCCACATCCTTAAGCCGCAACATTCAATCTTCACGAAAACAACTCCATCTTCAAAGTGCAAGTTGCAAACTTGAAGAAGATTCACGCAAGTCATTGGAGAAGCCACGCAAAGGAGATAATCTTCTGCACATCAACCAAAGCGTGATCTCCGTCGTTCTCTCGCTGCACCGTGCCCTCGCCCGGAGAAGACCAAAGCTCTCGCCGCTGCACGTCGGAAAAAAACGAAACGAAGACGAAGCAGTCGCCGTGAAGATACCGTACAAACAAAGTTCCCGCCGCCTGAGAGTCCTTTGTTGGAGCTGCTGCCCGAAGTACACCGTCGCCGTCGAGATCCCGAGAGAAGCAGGCCTTCGTCGAAATTGGAGAGATCACCGCTGCACGAGAAGTTGAAGTCGGAGCCACCGTCGAAGGAGAGCTGCTGCATCACCGCCGTTGCTGCTCGAAGAAGAGCTGTCGAAGAAACCCTAGTCAAAGACGACGCCGAAGTTCATTGGAACGAGCCAATCGCTGATGTAGTCATCTCCCACTGCTGCACGCCGTCGAGATCACGGAGGAAAGTCGCTGTCATCTACACCAAGTCGAGGAGCGCCGCCTGTCGGAGTTCCTGTTGCAAGGAGATACCGCCGCCGACGTCCACGGAGAACTCGCCGTTCGAAGAGGACGACTACATACCCCAACGTCGCCGTGAAGACGACGACCGCAGACGAAGCTTCACCGTTGTCGCTGCCCTAGGAACACGCCGCCGTTGAAGCAGCTCGCCGCTCGGAGTTCGCTTCGCCGTCGTCGAGACATTCGCCATCATCGTGTGCAGAAGTCGCCGCCATCGCTCGGAGAAACAAGTCGTTGCATGCCCTAAAAAATTGAAGAGGTCGAACGTTGCTGACGTGGCAACCGGAGCCATGTGAGATCGAAGGCGGAGAGAAGCGAAAGCGCATGAATCAAAAAGCGAAATCAACGGCTGAGATTCATTACATGCGAGATCACGTGAAGGCTAATGCGAACGAAAACGAGACGGAGCCTAGCTGACGTGGCAACTGATTTTAAGGGGATTGCTAGACACACCGACCGTCTATAACTGAGAATTGAACTGAAATTTCTTTACGCACAGACCAGTGCACAACTTGACATCCAGGAGTCGGATTGAGACACCGTTTGCGTCAGATTGGAGCTGACGACGTGCTGATTGACAGAGACGCCTACACAGACACGAACTGAGCATTTCTAAACCCTTAAACTCTTTTATTCGTGTCTTAGTGTAACGTTCTTTGTAGAGGAAACTTTACCTATCTTTGGGGAACTATTTTGGGACTTGTCTGGTTGGGGCTAGACAAGTGGGACCCAGCTAGTTTGGGACTAGCTGGTAGAAAGCTTTACTAGGATTGATAGTGAGAGAAAACACAGTGAGTGTGATACTGAGAGCCTGGCGAGTGTAGAGACGTAGATGGTGCTCTGAGCGTGCTCTAACTTGTGGTTTTGTACGTATTGCGCTATTCAATACTAGTATCTGCTTTGGGGGCTGGAGTAGGTCAAAGGGCCGACAGAACCAGGGTAAATCTGTTGTGTACTCTGTGTCTGCTTTTTATTTACCGTGTTGCTGCTATAACTGCGTGTGCTTATTCGTGGGTTGCACGAATTATTTTTATAAGCCTATTCACCCCCCTCTAGGCTAGGATCCAGATCCAACAAGTGGAATCAGAGCATGTTTTAGGATCTAGCCTAGGATTGACCATGAATAACCTATGGATAGTGCTTTTGCTGCGGGTCAGTCTGTTTCCCGTCCCCCTAGATTTAATGGAGGTGATTATGCATATTGGAAAAATCGAATGAAAATTTACCTCATTTCTGTATATTACAAGGCATGGCAAATAATTGAAAAAGGATATAAACTGCCTGTAATTAAAGTAGATAATGTTGAGATTGAAAAACCAAATGACAAATGGGATGATAATGATTGGAAATCTTATTCTTTGAATGCTAAAGCTATGAATGCTCTTATTTGTGCACTTGATAAATCTGAATATAATAGAATCTCACATTGTTTAACTGCGCAGGAAATATGGCATACTTTGGAGGTGACGCACGAGGGAACGTCACAGGTAAAGGAGTCTAGACTGTCTCTTTTGAGTGCAGAGTTCGAGGGATTTCGCATGCTACCATCAGAGAGCATATCAGAGATGTATGCGAGGTTCACCGACATAGTCTACAAGTCTAGCTCGCTTGGAAAGCCATATGATAGCCTCGATCAAGTGAGGAAGATCCTAAGAGCATTGCCAAGCTCTTTCAGACCAAAGGTCACCGCCATCCAGGAAGCAAAAGTATTGTCTCAATTGAAGGTGGATGACTTTATTGGTAATTTGATGTCCCATGAGTTGGAACTGCAAAATGTTGAAGCAAGAGAGAAACCTGAGGAGAAAGAGAAAGCCATAAAGCCTCTTGCTTTGCAAGCTAGCGAAGAAGAGGATGACGACGACGACATAGTGCTAATGGTGAGAAACTTCAGAAAGTTCATCAAGACCAAGCATGGGAGAAACGAAATGGCACCCAGGTTTAATCGTTCTAACTTTAATAATTCTTCCAAGCAATTTAATGATCAGAAATCTACTGATAGAATGCAATGTTTTAAATGCAAGGGAAGAGGACATCTGATGAATGATTGCCCAAATGAAACTGCTCAGCTCGCTAAAGGAAAAGGAAAAGCGAAGGTATTAACGTTGGATATGGATAACGAAGCTGAAAGCGATGAGGAACATGAAGCCCATTCTTGCATGGCTTTGATGGGCATCCAAGATGAGACACCGTTAGGTAGCAAAGCTGAACTTCTTAAAATTTGTGAAGAAATGCAAAATCAAATAGTAGATCATGAGTTCACTATTGAATGTCTCCAAAATCAGAACTATGACATGCAAGTTAGAGATGATAAGGTGTTTAAAGAGAATGAAAAACTTAAAATTGAACTTAATGCATGTAAGTCTACTATTGAAGTCATGAAGAAGGAAAAAAGAAAGCTTTGATGAAAATGCTCCTTGTATTTCTTGTTCCTCATTATTAAACCAAATTAGCATGTTTAAACTTGATTTGATTAAGCTCGAAACTGAAAAAGACTATGTGATTAGAGAGCTTAATGATAAATTCTGCATGTTGGATAATGACTTTAAAAGAAAATTGATTGAATTTAAAAAGAAGGAAGAGGAAAACAAGAGAGCTTTTATTAGTAAATGCACGATGCTTGTGGAAGAAAATAAACAATTAAAAACCAAAGTCTCTCATCTTGAAGTGGCCATTAAGAAATTCTCTATGGGAAAACAATCGTTGGACACTATTTTAGAGAATCAATTATATGGCAATAATAGAAGAGGACTTGGTTTTTGTCTGAAAAACGTTGAAAAGCAAAAATTCAAGAAATTCCACAATGTACCCTCTATTGCAAAGAACTTACATACAAAGTGCTTTACTTGTGATAGTGTAGGTCACACATCATATTATTGTAAATTTAGGAACACAAATATCAAAGTTTAAACAAGTGTGGGTTCCTAAAACAATATTGGCTAAAACACTAGTGGACCTTGTTGGATTCCAAGGTCACACTTAACACCTTTCATGTAGGTGTCATGTAGGTTTGGCGAGGAGCAAATTTTTAAAGTCTCATTCTATTTCTAGCTCCTTCGTCAAATAGCGACGAGAAGGTATAATTTTTATCCCTCTTTGCATTTCATTACATACCTTCATAAATTGTTTTGTGTGCTTGATTTATTTTTGTTTGTGTGCTTGTGTGCATGATTTTTTTAATGTTTTTATTTCTGAAAAAACAAAAAAAAATTGAAAAACCAAAAATAAAAAATGAGCTTAAAAGAATACCCTTTATGATTTATCTTAAGTGGTATTGTATGAATGTTCAAATCTATCCCTTGTAGAAGTTAATTCATTATTGTTGTAGCTACATGAACATGTTGTTATCTTTTTAATAGCCATGACATGTCTCAAAAATTTCAAATTTGACTTCTACACCTACATTTGCACTTTCACAATAATTGACTCTTTAGTGCTTTTGGAGATTCTTTTGAAGAATAATGGAAAGTGAACGTAGGAATGATTAATTTCTGTATTTTCTAAGGGATATGAAGTGTTTAGCCATGAATAAAAATTGAGCACAAAAGAATTGCAAATGAAAAAAATAAGAAAATTGCTCCGTATGAAAAATGGATACACTTCATGGCTAATACACAACCCACGAGTATCCAACTTATGCTACATGGATAATCATTAGCGTTGGTGTATATAACTCGTCAAGCAATGCCACCCCACATTTAAAAGTCCTTTTAGGCCATGTTTTGGGGTTCGGTAACTTGAACTCATCTTTGATGTGGTGGGAAAAATCAATCCTAGTGATAATCATGAAAAATTGGAAAATGTGGGTTAATTTGGTTGATTTTCTGAAATTGAATCTCCTCTTGTACTTTATTGTCTATATCACTACACTTACACTAAGGTGGAGAAGTCTTGTTATGAAATCCTATGAGCTTGGATTGTCTATTTTGTGGAAAACACATGCAAATTGCACGCTACATTTAATAATGGTTTATTTTTGCATGGAATATTGTTGTGACTTCATTAATCCACTTTTGGTGATTACAAAGGGGGAGAAAGAGAAAGAAAGATTTGTGTGTTGTCGGTATTATTTGTTGAAGGGGGAGCTTGAGAGAAGGGGGAGCATGCTTTTATATTTGTTATAATGTTGTGCATGCTATGATGTAATACTTGAATATCTCATTCCATGATTCATATTACATTATACCCTTCACCACACTTCACACACCCATACTTATTGCTCAAATCTTTTGTGGGTTTGTCATCACCAAAAGGGGGAGATTGTTGGAAGCAACGATCTAGGATCTTGGTTTGATGATGACAAACGTGTCGTTATATCTGACGTGTGTGCTTAGTGTGTTTCAGGACTGGCTAAACGATACATTTTTCTCTACTTGGAGAATTTGCTATCCACATAGCTAATGGATTTGGTCTTAGTGCCATTCACATAGCAAAGATGTTTGGATCAAATCAATTGGTGATTGGTGCAAATCCAATATTGATTTTTGATTTGATTAAGTCATTTGCCATAAAGATTCAATTCAAAATTCGTATTTCATATCCGATTGAAATCTTACTTGATCTTCTATTCAAACACCAATTTGAATTGCCATCAAATCCCATCTTGCATCAAATCATATCTCCTATTTGTGGTGCAAAGTGATAAATCAAATCTCTAACTCCTTTTCAAAATAGGATTCCCTATAACCATATCTCCCTAGCCTCACCCTACAAAAACCCTTCATCAATGGGGAATTGTTACGGCTACACAAAAAAATATTCCAAAAGGGCAGGCAACAAAAAAAAACTTCACGCATTCCAATTTCCCCTAGCCCACATCCTTAAGCCGCAACATTCAATCTTCACGAAAACAACTCCATCTTCAAAGTGCAAGTTGCAAACTTGAAGAAGATTCACGCAAGTCATTGGAGAAGCCACGCAAAGGAGATCATCTTCCGCACATCAACCAAAGCGTGATCTCTGTCGTTCTCTCGCTGCACCGTGCCCTCGCCCGGAGAAGACCAAAGCTCTCGCCGCTGCACGTCGGAGAAAAACGAAACAAAGACGAAGCAGTCGCCGTGAAGATCCCGTACAAACGAAGTTCTCGCCGCCTGAGAGTCCTTTGTTGGAGATGCTGCCCGAAGTACACCGTCGCCGTTGAGATCCCGAGAGAAGCAGGCCTTCGTCAAAATTGGAAGATCACCGCTGCACGAGAAGTTGAAGTCGGAGCCACCGTAGAAGGAGAGCTGCTGCATCACCGCCGTTGCTGCTCGAAGAAGAGCTGTCGAAGAAACCCTAGTCAAAGACGACGACGAAGTTCGTCGGAACGAGCCGATCGCTGCTGTAGTCATCTCCCGCTGCTGCACGCCGTCGAGATCACGAAGGAAAGCCGCTGTCATCTACACCAAGTCGAAGAGCACCGCCTGTCGGAGTTCCTGTTGCAAGGAGATACCGCCGCCGACGTCCACGGAGAACTCGCCGTTCGAAGAGGACGACTACATACCCCAACGTCGTCGTGAAGACGACGACCGCAGACGAAGCTTCACCGCTGTCGCTGCCCTAGGAACACGCCGCCATTGAAGCAGCTCGCCGCTCGGAGTTCGCTTCGCCGTCATCGAGACATTCGCCATCATCGTGTGCAGAAGTCGCCGCCATCGCTCGGAGAAACAAGTCGCTGCATGCCCTAAAAATATCGAAGAGGTCGAACGTTGCTGACGTGGCAACCGGAGCCCTGTGAGATCGAAGGCGGAGAGAAGCGAAAGCGCGTGAATCAAAAAGCGAAATCAACGGTTGAGATTCATTACATGCGAGATCACGTGAAGGCTAATGCGAACAAAAACGAGACGGAGCCCAGCTGATGTGGCAACTGATTTTAAGGGGATTGCTAGACGCACCGACCGTCTATAACTGAGAATTGAACTGAAATTTCTTTACGCACAGGCCAGTGCACAACTTGACATCCAGGAGTCGGATTGAGACACCGTTTGCGTCAGATTGGAGCTGACGACGTGCTGATTGACAGAGACGCCTACACAGACACGAACTGAGCATTTCTAAACCCTTAAACTCTTTTATTCGTGTCTTAGTGTAACGTTCTCTGTAGGGGAAACTTTACCTATCTTTGGGGAACTATTTTGGGACTTGTCTGGTTGGGGCTAGACAAGTGGGACCCAGCTAGTTTGGAACTAGCTGGAAGAAAGTTTTATTAGAATTGATAGTGAGAGAAGACACAGTGAGTTGGGTACTGAGAGCCTAGCGAGTGTAAAGACGTAGAGAGTGCTCTGAGAGTGCTCTAACTTGTGGTTTTGTACCTATTGCGCTATTCAATACTAGTATCTGCTTTGGGGGCTGGAGTAGATCGAAGGGTCGACCGAACCAGGGTAAATCTGCTGTGTACTCTGTGTCTACTTTTTATTTACCCTGTTGCTGCTATAACTGCGTGTGCTTATTCGTGAGTTACACGAATTATTTTTATAAGCCTATTCACCCCCCCTCTAGGCTAGGATCCAGATCCAACACTCATCTCCCTGTGGGTACCCAAAATCTGCCTGATGGCCTCTAGGGAGGCCCGAAAATGCTCTCCAATCTCCTGTCACCCCCCCCCCCCCCGAAAGGGTGGGGGCTGAATCGACATTCCTCTAGGATGCTGCTGACGCCCTTCCGGTTGCTGAAATCCTCCGACGGGTCCTATATGTGGCTGAAATCCGGAAAACTGGGCAGATCGGGACCCGTGTTGGGCCCACGGAGCCCCGAAGTGATCGGCGGGGGCTGCCGAGCACAGCCTGGGTCGCAGCCCCCATCTGCGCCTCCGGGGGGGATCGGAACCCCCCTGCTGACTGGCCAAAGCCCCCTAAGGGGGCGGCGGACCCTGCCGGCCCAGATTTTGGGCCGACTGGCTACCACCGATGCCCCAAGGGGCTGTCGCAGCCCCTAGGGGTTTCGGCGGCCCCCTGTCCCTGCCCCAGGAGGCTGTCGCAGCCCCAGGAGGGGCAGGCGGCACCTGCCGCCCCTCCCTGGGGTTCGCCGGCCCACATATGTGCTGCCGGAGGGGCTGCCGCCACCCTCTGGTGGCTGATGCCCCTCCCTGCGAAGGAGATGTGGCTGGGAAGACCTCTCAATCCTGCGGATCCGCTGCGTTTTGCTAATTGTAAGGGTATAAGCCTTCGTCTTCCTCATCTTCCGGAACCCCTTCGTTAAAAATCACATTTTTACCTTTATTTGTGTCCAAAGGTGGTTCCTATTTGCCTGAATCTAGCTGAGGGTTGATGTTAGCTATCGTTGCCGCTATTTCCATCATCTGAGATCAATTCGTCTCCGTAGTTAAGTTAATCGCGCTTCGGATGCAGATGCGGCTGCGGCTGTGGCTGCGGCGATCTCCGCGGTCTCTTTTCTGATATTATTAAATCCCTCATTGATTTGGATCTCAAGTTTTTCCACTTTCCCTTCCAACGCTTCATCCACTCCATAGATCTAGTGCTCTGATACCAATTGATGTGTTTTGCTAGGATTTTGATGGTAAATGTGGATTTTTAAATCTAGATCTAGAAATTCAGATCTGAAATTATAGGATAAATCTCATAAAATAGGCTACCCGCTAATTGACGATTACAAAATGAAAGGACAATTACCTAGAGATTAATCTAAGGGAATAAGAAAAGCCTAATACAATTGATCTAAGGAATAATCTAATAAAAGAAACTGCTCTCACAATTTTCGCATGCTCATTAGGGCCGGCTCAACCCCTTTAAATAGAAAAGTTACTCTATTTGTTATTTTACTAAAATGCCATTAGCCTCCAAAATTCCAGCCGCATCAGATTTTTCACTAATTTTTCTTGCAAATTGTAACAACAGTATTTTCTTATAATCTTAACAACCATGTTACCAAATTATACGCTTCTCTCAATCCCCTAAAGAGACCTTACAGAAAATGAAAAATAAATAACACAAATACCTTGATTGAGTATATGTGCATCAAGCATGAAAGCTTTTGGAGTGAGTTTCTGTTCAGAGATTTGAAATTATGAAAAGAAAATAGGGAGAACTTTTTCAAGTTCTTAGCTCAAAAGATGAAAGAAACAAAATTTTTGCAACCAAAGGTTCTGATCAATTGAGGGGTAATTCCTTATATATAGAGCTAAAATCTAGCATTCAAAATATTTGAAAAATCTAGCTGTTCTAACTGTCACAACGGATATATCATGAACATGTAACAGATATAAACTGTCTGATTAGTTGACTAATGTACTCAGTCAAATAAAGAAGCAAAATTAATTTGCATAACTCGACTAGTGCTTGCATTAGTTGACTAATAGTAGACAGTCAAAAATAAGCAAGTTTGTGTTAGTCAATTAGAAAAATCATTGGTCAACTAACTATCAGAAGCAATTTAAAATCATTAGCAGTCTATGTAAGTCGATTAATGACTTAGTTGACTAGAAGTCAAAGCAGTGAAAACACCGGTCAATGTTAGTCAATTAATATCCTAGCTAATCAACTAACAGTTAAAAACATAGAATTGGTTAGTATATATTAGTCGACTAGAAATCAGGTTAGTCGACTAAGCAATTATTGTTAGAATTTCAAAATGAAGGATATGTATAAGTCGAGGGTGTAGTGGTCAACTAATGACACGTGCAAACAAAGATTTGAACTTAAAATGGAGATAAGTTGATTCGAGGTTTAAGTTGTGAACATTCTAAGTCTTAAAACGTATTAAATGTGATGTGTGTGATCAAGGCTTTACATCAATCTAAATACACATGAAATTAAAATACATCAAAATGATACAAAATAAACTTTGAAGTCCATTGATGCTTGAGTATGAGCCATGTCCTTTATCGTTGAATTGAATTGCGCTGAGTAACCTTGAGTCTATGCATCATGTTGGAGCTACATGGGAGGGTTAGCACAAAAAATAATGTTTTATCATCATCAAAACCATCATGAAATAACCAAGAATTAACCCATTCAAGCTGAATGCCCCCTTTTTTCCTCATGTCAGTCAAATCACCATATAGGAGCAAAGGAAACATTTAATTTTTTATGTTAGTTAACTGGTCTATTCTATATTCTTCATGGCTTCTTGAGTCAAAGTCAACATCACCATGTGATTCTACGAAAATTCTAATGTTTGAATTTAAGGTCAATCAACATTTTTGGCTTGACTTGAATGTATGAGTCATTGTCTATGTTTATCACTGCTCACAAATGCGAATTCCTAATGAAATTCTACATACACCTTCCTGTCATCACACCACCTTTAATGTGAGCCATGTGCATTCAAGCAGAATATCTTCTCCTTTTTAATGAGGATGTGAAAGCGGATGGGTTTTTGTGGTGGAAGAAACTAAGGAATTGGAAACTTTTAAGCTAGGGATTGGAAAAGATCTTACACCTCGCATGCAAAAAGCTTCAATTGATAGGTTTCTTGCAATCCAGCTAAAATTTATAAGCTCAAATTTCAATTCATGCTTCAATAATCTAGTTTACAATGAAAGGTATAAATGCTTTTAATAGAAAGGCAAAACTTGACCCTAAGAAAACTATTCCACCAAAACCCTAAAACTGCTTTTTATAAGTAAGGCTACAAAACCACTCAAACTAAAAATATGAATAAAAGAAAATTTCAAATTCCAACTTGACTCAAACTATAAACCAAATAAAAAAACTCCTAACAAACTCAAATTCAAAAAGAAAATCCTAAACAAATTCTAATTTATTTTCCATCTTCGATAATAAGTCTTCCATAGAGTAAGATTTGTTGGATACAACGTGCAGTTAGATACAATGATCGATGACTTCGTGTTTGATGATAACAAACGCGTGTGGACGATTTAATGTGTGTGCTAAGTGTTTTCAAGAATGTCACTCTCGCAAATACTCAAAGAGAGAGTAAGTTAAAGTGATGGAGAATGTGACATGCATTAGCCAAGTGGACTAAGTCAAAGAGGGAGAATATGGCTACAACAATTGGACTAAGTCAAAATGGAAAGATAAGGAGTAAATCAATTTAAATGCATATTTGAATTGATTCAAATCAATTGGTGCAACATTCAAATCCTAACGCCATGCAAATTGAAGACTTGGTCAAAGATGGAGAGATATGGAGAATCTCATGAAAATCAAAGATGATTAAATGAGATCAAATTCAAATCATATAGCTACTCAAATTCAATTCCATAGCCATCCATATTCAAACTCCATATCCAAAGAGATTCATTCAAATCATAATCAATTTAGGATTCCTTCCAATCTCCATCAATTATGGGATTCCAATTGATCCTATCATATCACATCCTCTCCTATATAAACCCATATTCCAAGAGAGATTTTGAGAGAGAGAGGGCAACCAATACTCCAAGGAAAATTCGTTCAACATCAAGGAGACGGGGAGTGCGCAAGTTTTCATGTCAACAACCCATTAGATTGCGCAACATACATCAAGGCCAAATGCTTCAACTCTCTTCCTCGATTGCCAAAGATCCTTGCCAAAGTTCCATAGCTAAAACCCCAAGCCATTAGCCTCTCCTTGGCCGCAACATATCCAAGAGCTTCATTGCCAAAAAGCTTACCAAAGCCACATAGCCATTGTTCCTTCATAATTGCACAAGCTACACATCCCAGGCCAAAACTTCAAGTCATCTCCAAGAGCACATTGCCGTAACATCCCCTTGCCAAAGTCCATTGCCGCAAGTTACTAGAGGGGAGTTCACACATTGCACAACCTAGAAGGAGAACCATAATACTTGCGCAACACACCAAAGGGAGAGCCTTCAACACTTGCGCAACCATCCAAAGGGAGAGCCTTCAACACTTGCGCAACCATCCAAGAGAGTCTTCAATACATTGCGCAACATAGTGCAACATAGAAGGGGAGAGACACACCAGGGCCGCAAGTTTTCAAGGGGGTGATCATTTAAGCCGCAAGTTTCAGAGGCAAGGACGTGACGTTGACGACTACATCCTGTCAGATACGATCTGACATGAGCTGATTGACAGAGACGACTGTCGCTACACAAACTGAGATTCTCTAAAACTCTTTATCATTATATTTGTGTAGTAGTATAGAACTCTGTAGGAGAAACTTTACCATTGATACATGTTTTGGGATCTTGTCTAGTGGGTGTTATACACGAGGGACTTGGCTAGTTGAGACTAGCCAATAGAAAACTTATACTAGGATTAATTTTGTTGAACACGGTGAGTGGGATACTGAGAGCATGGTGAGTGTAGAGACGTGGGTTCTCTAGCTATTAAGGTTGTACCTGTTACATTATTAATCTAGTATCTGCTTTGGTGTCTTGTCTAGTGGGTGTTATACACGAGGGACTTGGCTAGTTGAGACTAGCCAATAGCAAACTTATACTATGATTAATTTTGTTGAACACGGTGAGTGGGATACTGAGAGACTGGTGAGTGTAGAGACGTGGGTTCTCTAGATATTAAGGTTGTACATGTTACATTATTAATCTAGTATCTGCTTTGGGGACTAGACGTAGGTCGTGGTGACGACCGAACCAGGGTAAATCTGTTGTGCATCTGTGTTTAATTATTTTTTTACCATGCATGTGATTATAACTACGTGTGATTTCTCATGAGTTGCACGAGAATTTTTTAATAACAT
This sequence comes from Scilla litardierei, assembly GCA_030789695.1. NCBI lineage: Eukaryota > Viridiplantae > Streptophyta > Magnoliopsida > Asparagales > Asparagaceae > Scilla > Scilla litardierei. The sequence continues at coordinate 214,371,641 of CM061133.1, forward strand.
ATTCACCCCCTAGGCTTAGATCAAGATCCAACAAGATTCACTCCAAATCTTAAAATAATGTACACATGCACATGGCTTATTTCACACCAAATCTCCCTTAATTAGAGAAAACTTAACCTTCCATTTTGACATAACATCAAGAAAATCGGAACCATATCAAAAGTAACGATTCAATACTGGCAACCATGAGTATAAGAAAAGTTGTAGCACTAGCTGGCTTCTAAGCAATGGATCATCTGGAATAACAAAAAATCAACATCCTCTGGTTAAACATCAACAAATTACTAAGGTTGCAACTTAAGTGCAGACTCTACTTGGAACGTTGTTTCAAACTCTACTTGGAACTCTGTTTCAAATTTTGAGTGAGACTTTGTAATTAACGGTGGCTCCAATGCAGGCTTTAGTTCTGGGTCGGATTAGGCCAATGCTTCTGATTCAAACTCAAGCTCTAGCTTCAACTTTAGCTCTTTATGGACTTGGATTACTGTTGTAACGGCAACTCTTAACTCAACTTCACAATTCTATTTGGGTTGTGATTTTATCCCAAACTTTGATTGAGGCACTGGCTTGAATAATGACATCACTCGTATTTTCGTTGGGTCCAAATGGGATTGCAGCTACAGTTGTGGCTCTAATTCATACCCTTGCTCTATAGACTTACTTTTGCACAATTCTATCATAGCATGTATAGCAATCTGCATTTCTATATTTATATTTTAGACTAAGCTTTTCAATTCCTTGATTGGGCTATTCGATGGATCATGCTCCCGATTTGATGATGATTGGGCCGAACGGTGGATTGGTCAACGTTTAGAAAGATATCAATGGTGAAACTCGACTTTCATTAGTAACTATTGATAACAACTTTCACCATAATCCTTCTATTAAAAATAGACCTCTCCTACTAGCTTGCGTCAAGCATATAAACCTCTCGTCAGTTAGTTTGCAACAAGCAAAGAAATCATCAATACATAACTATCAATCTTTATATCAATAACCCTTGAATTCCTTCAAAAATTGGGACAGCTCTGAATTTATAAAACTAACTATAAGATTGATAGATAGATAGTCACCATAAAAAGACAGAAACTTGCATAGTAAGTATCATAATATACTTCAAAATATTCATAACTCAGATGGCTTACTCATATTCAATTCTCACTCAAATCTGGCTTCAGAAAAACTAAAAAATCATATTCAAAATGGTTAAAAAATCACCAAAATAGGCTAAAGCCCGTTGATCAGCTCGGATCCGAGCTAATGAATAGTGCAACTTAAATCTAAACAGATAAGCAATGTTGATTCGAGCCGACTTGAGTCACCTCGGGCGGTTATGGTTTAGCTCGAGCAGCTTGAGCAGCTTTGGATCAGCTCGAATATGAGTTGATGAACTACAATGGCTCAAATCTAAGTCGTTATTTTAAAACAGCTCAAATCATGCCACAATTACGAATTCAAAAATAGTCTTAATTTCTGTTCTGATAAGATCCCTTCCTTGCCAAACTTGGATCTAGCTTCGACGAGGGCAGCAGAAGGGTCACTGGACCATATCGACAATAGTGACGGGGAATATGTTCAGCGATGTTGTCAAACAATTCTAGCGATTACAATGTAGCAATGTTAATGATGAAGTGTGATGTCAGGGCTTTACTGTGACTACGATAATCGAATGAAAGAAAGGTGACAACAATCCTTGAGGTGGTGGTGGTGGTCGATATGGCTGCCAATGCTTTAAGGTTTGAGATTAGAGTTAAGGCTTTGAGTTTGTGTTTGATAGAGAAGAGAATGTGATGAATAATAAATTTTTTCATCTTTTTTTGCTAACTAAAAACAAACTTTTTCACTAAAGAAAAACTAAACTATAATTCTAATTTAACCCAAAATGATGAAATGATAATAATGGTAGAGGAAGAATATGAATTTAACTTTTACATAATTGACGCGAAAGCGAAAGCGAAAGCGAAAGCGGTTTTGTGGTGGAAGAAATTGAGTAATTGGGAAGAGGCTAAGCTAAGAACTTGGATAAATGGATAGAAATTAAGGCATCGCATCTAGATCAATCACTCACCCATTCTTGCTTCTTGCATGCAAAGATATTCAAGTGTCTCGCAGACCATTTAGAGTTTACAAACTAAAATTCAAAAAGAAAATCCTAAACAAATTATAATTCATTTTCCTTCAATAATAAATCCTCAATGGAGTAGGCTTTCTTTCACATTCCAAAATAACTTGCAAGTGCTCACGGCAAGTTCCACGTCACCGTTTCTTCATTTTACTCTAATTGCCACATGGGCAACTTTGGGAACATTTAAAATGAGTAAACATCTTATTCAACCTAGTCAACATGGTCTCATCTGTTTTCTTCGAGGATGTCTTAGGTCAGAATCACCATGTAATTCTCCTACAATATTTGGCGCTGAATTTGAGTTTATTTGGCGCTGAATTTGAGTTTAATCAGCTTGATAGCATTTGTAGGTCACTGTCCAACAATATTCAAACATAAGTATGCACACTACTCAGTCACATATACTCATTACTGCACAAGATCTAGCTTTTATTACATATATCATACAAAATAATGAAGAATGGTCAGGTAACATAGTTTCATGAAGTTGCCGGTTTTGTTGCCAAGCTTTGCATGTGGCTTGTAATAACTTCTACTCATGGCATCATAGTATTAAAATCCATAATTGATAAGCTCCTCATTCTACGGTATCTTTATGGGACAATAGTAAGACATTCATGTGATAGCAGCATCAGCAAAGCCTTCATCTAAATTCTTTACAGTCAGGTTGTCAGCCACATAATCTTTTGCCCCACTTACCTCTGCTAAGGGTATGTGCATAATGTTCGTCAGAGCTGAAAACAATTTCCTACAAAATTCGGTCTAGTTGATCTCTGCTTTGTAAGATGTTAAAAGTTGATTATGTAATTGATTTTTATTTAGGTGCTCTTCAGCTAATTATACAATAGGTTTCTGCCAACCATCTTATATTACAAGTACCAAACAAAATTATATTGCTTGTTTTTCCTACATCTGCAAAATTCTACCGCCATCAAGTGGTGAGCTAGTGTGTCCAGTAAGCAAAGATGAGATCATAGATCATGCGAGCAAAGCAATGAAACGATGTGTAGATGTTGGATGTTCATGTTATTGTGTGTACTAAGGGAGTACTATGTGTTCTCATAGCATTGTTTCATTAAGCTATTTTTAATGAAATGCAAAGGGTGCTTTGCTCACCCCATGTTTATGCTTTAAAAAATACATACAGAATGATTAATTAGTGAATTTGCTTTAAAATAGAATGTATTTCAATATACACTAGTGTTTATTAGGTCATTTTATTTCGACACAGTCAATGAGGCACGTCAATGATGTCGGTGTGCAATGTAATATAATTATGTACGATAAGTAACCCGTGCACATAGTGCACGGTTAAAGTGCAGAAACGGGTGGGTCAAAGTAAAAAAAGACTGATGACAAACCCGTAAATATGGGAAAGAGGGAGGGGCATTTGGGTTATATGAAAAAGCAAAGGCAAACTTGCAAATAAAGGGAATGGGGGGCCCACACGCAGGATGCGAGACCCGCACACAACTAGAGAGAGGGGTGTGTGTGTCATTTTGGGGTAAATGGGGGAAAGCATGTGTTAAAGTGCAAAAAACGCGGGGGTCAAAGCGCAAAGACCGATGGTAAACCTAGGGGTGTGCGGGTCCGGGTACCCTGTTTTTTTCATGTTACCCGGACCCTACCCGGTAAGGGACCGGTTCCTAAAATTTGGACCCGGAACCTACCCAGTTAAACCATATATCCGGACCCTACCCGGACCCTATGGTTCCGGGTAGGTTCCGGGCACCCTGTAAAAAAATCTAATTTATGAGGCATTATGAACAATGATTTCCAAATGATCTGTGCATGACAATTATCTCAAATACGCATGAATAAAAATCATTCTGGAAGTAAAATATTGTCTCTAGTCTCTTTCTTCGGTGATAAATGCATACTGACCAGTCATTTCTAATAGATAAAGCTAGACATATGGAAGAATGATTCACGTTTACCTATACTGCTCTTTTGAACGCATAAGAGAACAATCTGATCTTTGATTCAAATGCATTGTTTAATGAACTTACATGTTGCTCAAAACTTCAGGATGCAAAGTTGTACTCACTAATATTATAAGTTCAAATTAGATACAGCCAGGGTGGATCACTCTTATATATTTTGATCCTTAATATTATAATAAAAAAATTATATATATATATATCGGTTCCGGTTCTGGGTACCTGTTTTCTATAGACGGGAACCGGAACCGGACCCGATACCCGTTGGTTCCAAGTTTTCCTACCCGGAACCGATAACTATCTACCCAGAACCTACCCGTTAGGGTAGGTTCCGATCGGGTATCTGGGTACCCTGTACCCGTGCACACCCCTAGGTAAACCCGCAAATACGGGAAAAGGGAGGGGCGTTTGGGTTTTATGAAAAAGCAATGGCACGCTTACAAATAAGGGGAATGAGGTGGGCTTTTCCTTGGGGCTCCACAACATCTCATCTCCCCTCATTTGTAATATAGATTATGTTTTTTATGATGCTTCAATTAGTTGACTGCATAGCATGAGCAACCACGCTCATATTTCCCATAAAATGTAATGTGCAGATAACCATAATTGCATATAAACACGAAGGTAAAAACATAATTATGATAATTATGAAATGTCGATGCACTACCCTCTGTTGCAAGAAAATAGAATGCAAAATGTTAATGGAGCTAGAGTGCAGAATGTTCTATCTGACGACTTCTTCCATGCAAAAAAACAGAAAGTAAATCGCAAAAATGGAAATGAGTTTTTGTAAGTGTAAACGTACTATGTCAAGTGTGAGTCCAATATGGAATGATGAACCATGAAAGAATTGTACTGCATGAAAGTAATCGAGCTCATAGAGAATATGGTCATAGACAAAGATATTTATGAAACCATAGAAAACTTGTATACACACAAAATAAATAAGGAGAATTTAATTATATCTCCTCTAAAGTCTCTGATTCTAACATGATATCAAAGCATAACCCTAGTTACCTGCACCAAATCCTAATTAAATCTAATTAATTCACCTCCTTTTTATATCATCTTCTACATGCCATCACACCACCTCTTTGTCTTCCGCGTCTGCCACAGCACCACTCTTTTTTGTCATTGGGGCCCCTTTACAGCATCGGCCATCATCCTTCTCATATAGTGTCTTATTGTTGTCCCTCTCTTGTAGTGTTGATGTCATCTCCTCTTCATCATTATCGTGCAAAGCCGCCCAATCCCAAGACTCCCACAACCCATTGTCTTCCTCTCTCTTTCGTCTTCCCAAGGCCCCGCTGTCACTCTTCTCATCCTGCACCACACTCCTACCCCTCTCATTCAAATCTAACCATATTTGATCCCATGTTTACATCTGATTTGATCCAACATATCATACCACTTTCTCTTTTCTGCAATATCTATATATTCTTTTCTTTTTTAGGATGGATGGATTGGATGCTTGATCTGTCTGGCCACCGCGATCTTTCTATCGTTAATCTGGCTCTGTTTGTCTAGTTGTGCTAATTCTCTAGCTATTCTAGCTTCAAAGAACGTCGGATCGATTAATCTAATGGTCTTCTCTAGTCTAAAAGTTAGTTGAAATATATATCTATGAGTGATTTAATCCTTGCCTATAATGAGTTCTGTTGACAATGATGAGTCCTCACTCGTTGTTAGTGATCCTCTAATTTCAAAGACCATCTTGCCTAACATTGTAAAGTTTAATGAAATAAATTATATTTTATGGATGCAATCTTTCAGTCTCTTTGTTGGCTCATAAAAGAATTACTTACCAATGATCCATCATATCCCAAATACTGCAAGTATAATGACTAGATTGCTAGTGACTGTTGCATCATAACATATCATCAAGGAGAAGGTAAGCGTAATTGTTATATTTATTAAAACTGTAATGAAGAAATGGGTGTCGTTGAAGGAGATGTATTCCCACAATCAGAATATCTCTCATATAGCAAACTTGTATAAGAGGTTATTTACACTGAAGTATATCGGTGTCTGACTGCGAAAGGTGGCATAGATGAGATCAATTTCTATACGTCCCTTTGTTAGATCTGCAGACGCTTCAATAATATCGTGAGAAACTTGTTTTAGTTGAGTTTCTCTCTAGACAGAACTCGTCTTTAACTATCCAATTTCGTGATCAGATTCTTAAAAATGACTCTGTTCCATCACTATCTGTAACTCTATCACATGTTTGACATATAGCTGTCATTGAAGGGTCTAGTGGTTACGACTCTTGGAAGTTGGAACTAAGAGTTATGATATGGTTGCATATAACCATGGTTATGGCCAAGATCAGGATGTAAGTTTAAAGGTAAGCGTGACAATCTTATTGGTCGGGAGTCTGTATTTGACAAAGGATCGCAGTATTGTACTCGACTAAGTATCGTAGTATTGTACAAATTAAGGTCAAAACAATCATGTATCAGAAAAATGTTGGATCAAGTTTGTAAGACCCAATTGTATAGAGATTGATATTATAGAGGCACCTTCTATTGTGTCACTAATACAAGTTCTGTCTCCACCGTTCCCCTGACAATACAAATTTCACAGACCAAGTATATGATACTTCTGTAGCTTCAGTCATAACAGACATGCATATTATTCCACTACGTATGCTTCTACTTCGGATACTAATGCATTCATTGCTTCATCTAATCCGCCTTGGGTATTAGATTCTGAAGCATCTTATATGACAGTTAATAAAGATAAATTTCATTCTATCCTTTTTTACTTATATACCTCTTGTTCGGATAGCTGATGGTACTGGTACATCCTCTGTTGTTTTGATCAAGGAGTTGTTTATGATACTTCTACATTATCTTTATCCAATGTTTATATGTTCCTAAATTTCATGTCAATCTTTAATTGATTAGTCATCTTGAGAAACACAAAATATTCAATAGCATTCTTTCCTTCAATTATGTTTTTAGGATCTCCAAACTGAGATAAGGATTGGTCCTGAACATGAGAGTATAGGCATCTATTGCATGAATGATAGTCATTTACCTGACAATTTGATTGCACATTCCTCTTCTGATAATCCACTACAATGGTATCGTAAGCTAAGCATTTGTCTCTTCAAACGCGAAGTTTTACCTATTAAGACATTAAGACATGTTTCATCTTTAAAGTGCGAGCCATGTGAGCTAAGAAAGTATCATCATGCTTCGTATCCTAGTTGTGTCAATATGCATAGTCATTTTTTGAACTAGTCCAGATGTTAGGATATCAAGTTGTATTTCTTCTCGTCACAAGTTTTTCTTAGTCTTTGTTGCTGATTTTTCTATAATGACATGGGTTTAGCTGTAGTGCATAAGATTATTAAATAACCTTTTAATGAAATTAAGACTCGGTTTGTGTTGGGAATGGGGGTTGCGGTCACACCGATGGCAAACTTGGGATTTTGGGCTCCGGGTGGTAATTTTGTAAATTTGGACCCAATGGATATTTTTGTAAATATGGGCAAATCAGTCCTATATATAATGAGTGGGGGTTAGGTTTAAGGACATGAAGATTGTGAAGAAGAAAATAGAGAGTAAAAGAGGTTCGGAGTAAAACAATTTCTTTTTTTATTTATTGGAAAGAAGCAAAACAATTTCTTAGATCTTGAGAGAGTTAGCCTTTATCTCGAATCAAAAAAAGGAGAGTGGTCATCATCTATAATTGAGACCACTTACCTTTGTATTTCGCATCATCTTCTATAAAAATCATATTTTTCTCCAACCCCCCAAATTTCTTCCACCAAATCCCTAACCTTTCATATCAAGTGGCATCATAGCGCCATCGATCTTACAACGGTAACGTGAAAGATGGACGCTTGTCTTGCTTCGATGGATAGAATGGAATACATGATGAAGGAGAGCTTGGAGTTCTACCATCGCCCTTAGCACGAGAAGGAGACCACAAGCGCAGATCTAAGGACCACAAGCCCATATCTAAAGACCACAAGCCCAGATAGATCTGGAAAGAATCGGTGTAGATCTGAAGTCGAATAAAGTCAACGGCATAGATCCAAGGCCGGCGAAGGCAAGGGAGGACCCATCGGTCTCTCTCTCTCTCTCTCTCTCTCTCTCTCTCTCTCTCTCTCTCTGAGAGAGAAGATGGAGAATTTCACTCTCTCTCTTTAGCAAATTCTCTGATTCTAACACAAGACAATGCACGAAATACACTCAGTCGTTGTCCTGAATTTTCAATAAGGACTTCCTCCTGCATATCCCATGTGCCCTGTTTGTAAGAGCTGAGCGACCTCCTATAGACTATTGCACATGGCAATCTTGAAGCAGTATAATAGCATCAATGATGAAATCATAATAGAACGTCTCCTTGTCTGCTGAAGTTCTATTCTCTGTTCTCTAACTTTATCAACTTAGATGTTCTGTCCTCAAATTTATTACCCCATCGATGTTGTTCTAATGTCAAATTAGACAAGGATCACAGTAACAATCTACTGCAATAATCCAAAGTTCATTAGAAAAAGCCAATTCATTATAAGCATCAACCCTGATGACCCAAAATTGTGAAATTCCACAAAAGAATTTGATCATAAAACTAAGTGTCAACCTAACATCAACTTTCAATTAGATGGTACATTCCAAGCCAACGGAAATATGAGCATGAGAGGGCATGCCCTAAAACATAGGCATGCCTTTTTTATTAGCAACTTAAATGTAAAAAAAAGGAACCTGATAGATTCGGCACCTTTTTATGAGTTTTGGGCCCATTAGGAGCATTTTGGTAATTTTTGGATTTGTATGGACGTTTTAGAAAGTTTTCAGTCTTTTTGGGTTTTTTGGTAATTTTCCATAGATCTGAAATCTATTTATAGGTGGGAGGGTCTGAGGTGTTTGTTAGGTTATTTCTGAGAGAACATTGATTGTAGAGGTAAGATTATCCCTCGTTCTTCAGGATAGTACGGCGTCCTCTTCAATTGGCGTCTTGGGAGGGCGATCACCCCTATAATTATGGTCAATGTATCTCTTTTATTTTCAGTTTTATATTAATAAAAATCAGACATTTCTTGGTTCCTATCAATTTGGTATTAAAGCATCAAGATCCATAGCGGCGACGACGAGATCTAAGGACAAAATTGAAGCTTTGGAGGAAAAATACAATAGCAAATTCAACGGCGTGAAGCAAACCCGATTCCTATCAATTTGGTCAAGATACATAGCGGCGACGACGAGATTTAAGGACAAAATTGAAGCTTTGGAGGAAAAATACAATAGCAAATTCAAAGGCGTGAAGCAAACCCGATTCCTATCAATTTGGTCAAGATACATAGCGGCGACGACGAGATCTAAGGACAAAATTGAAGCTTTGGAGGAAAAATACAATAGCAAATTCAACGGCGTGAAGCAAACCCGATTCCTATCAATTTGGTCAAGATACATAGCGGCGACGACGAGATTTAAGGACAAAATTGAAGCTTTGAAGGAAAAATACAATAGCAAATTCAAAGGCATGGAGAAACCCTTGAAGCCCTAAGGAAGCAAAGTGAAACCCTTGCAAACATTGTGGATAATCTATGGAAACGAGGAGAAGCCCTAACGCAACTCATGCACAATTCATGGTGCAAAGGAGGAAGGCGCTACCAAAAACCCTAACTTGGGTCCAATGTGACGTCTTTAGAGAAAGGGAAGAAAAAGGAGGAAAAGTACGAAGATGGATTGCTCTCCGATGCCGACAACTATTTCATGGATGAGGAAGAGGATCTTTTGATAGAGGAGGGCCAAACCACGAACCCTAGAGGCGAGGAAAAGAGGCACGCGAACGCTAGAGGACCTCCCTATAGCCGGTCGACCCCTGGGGAAACCCTACAGGGTCGGACGAAACACCAGGATGGGCGGTCCGCCCCTAGGACCATCCGACAGGACCGGCCGGCCCCTACAGAGCCTCTGCAAGGTCGGCCGACCCTGCAGTCAACATCTGAGGGCATGCCAAGCCCTAGAAGTTTTTCTGGGGGCCGGAAGCCCCCAGGATGGATTTTTCGGGGGGGGCAGCAGCCCCCAGATCTGTTTCTGGGGGGGCCGCCAGCCCCCAGGATGGGGCGGCAGCCACTGCCTAGGGCAGAACAGGAGCTGCCACACCCCCAGCACCTCTAACGAGGCTTTCCAGTCAGAAACAGGGGCACGGCGGCAGATTCCGGTGATTTTGGTGCAGTTTCGACGACTTTCGGCGCAGGGCAGGCCTTCGACGCAAATTCTGGCGATTGGCAGACATCGAGAGCCACAAATGGAGCATTACGATGACGACAAACCCCCGAAGTATGCGATGAGGCCGGGCGACGATGGTGACAAATTTCGAGGGCCCCACGGCCCCCGATACGCTGCAGAGATGAGACCACGCCCACCCCCGACCTATGGGGAGTATCCAAGAAATGACGACAGAGGATGGTTGGGATAGGGGCGAGGGGTCCATATGCTAGCGGAGATGATTGGTAGGACTACGGAGATCGAGATAGGGGCCCACAGAGGGAATATGAGCGACACCGGGAGAGGTGACAGCATTACCATCAGCCCAGACAAGCAGGCAGAAAAGCAGGCCAGTGGATCTTTGGGATGTACAGTGGGATACGGAAGCTGAAGATGTACATATTTGAGGGTGCGGATCCTGTAGCGTGGATTTACAGGGCAGAGAGGTTTTTTAGGGTGTCCCGCATGACCGAGGAGTAGAAACTGGAGGCGGCGACGGTATGTTTAGATGGAAAGGCCCTTGCGTGGTACTAGTAGAGGGATGAGAGGCAACCGTTTCGCTCATGGGATGAGATTAAGGATAGGTTGGTGGAGAGATTCCACGATACTCACTTAAGGAACTTGCGTGAGCAGTTACTTTTCCTCAGACAGGATGGCACGGTGAGGGACTACATGGAAAGGTTCAAGGCACTGTCATGACGAGTGCATAGAGTTTTTGATGAGATGATGGAGAGCACCTTCATGAAGAGGTTGAGGACAATTATTCGTACAGAGGTTCCTATATAGATGCCTCGGGACTTGATGGAGGCCATGGAGTTGGCCCAGATGGTTGAGAATCGACTGGTGGAGACGAAGAAATCTAGAGGGACTGGAGGCGGCTCCTCTTCCCACAGCCAGCTCACAAGTGGAAAACAGCAGAAGACCATAAAACAGAAACGGACCCGCCCAGTCAGGAGAAGAGCAGGATGCCACCGGAAGTAGAACAGTTTAAGAAGATTACTGGCATCGAGATGAGGGAGAAGAGACAGAAAGGTCTGCATTTCAGATGCGATGAGAGGTTAACCACATGAGACCATTGTGGGATACGCAAGCTGCAACTACTGATAGCTGGGGACGAGGAGGAGGACGTAGTGGAGGAGGAAGAGCCCAGAGGGGATGACCATCCCCCTTGGAGTAGAACCACCATGAACTTCATGCACCACCTTGAGAACAATGTGGTTTTCAAGGGACGAGAAATGATAGATTCGGCACCTTTTTACGAGTTTTGGGCCCATTAGGGGCATTTTGAAAATTTTCGGATTTGTAGGGGCGTTTTGGAAAATTTTAATCTTTTGGGTTTTTTTCGGTATGTTTCCATAGATCTGGAATCTATTTACAGGTGGGAGGGGCTGAGGTGTTTGTTAGCTTATTTTTGAGAGAAAATTGATTAATGATAGGATCGGCACCTTTTTCATAAGTTTTGGGCCCATTAGGGGCATTTTGGGAATTTTCGGATTTGTATAGGTGTTTTGGGAAATTTTCAGTCTTTTGGGTTTTTCGGTAATTTTCCATAGATCTGAAATCTATTTACAGGTGGGAGGGGCTGAGGTATTTGTTAGGTTATTTTTGAGAGAAAATTGATTGTAAATGTGAGAGTATCCCCTCGTTCTTCGGAAGAGTGCGTACGTCCTCTTCAATTGGCGTCTTGGGAGAGCGATCAACCTTATAATTGTGGTCAATATATCTCTTTTATTTTCAGTTTTATATTAATAAAAATCAGATCTTTCTTAGTTCCTATCAATTGATTCGGCACCTTTTTATGAGTTTTGGGCCCATTAGGAGCATATTGGGAATTTTCCGATTTGCAGGAGTGTTTTGGGAAATTTTCAGTCTTTTGGTTTTTTCGGTAATTTTCTATAGATCTGAAATCTATTTATACATGGGAGGGACTGAGGTATTTGTTAGGTTATTTTTGAGAGAAAATTGGTTGTAGTCGTGAGATTATCCCTCGTTCTTCGGAAGAGTGCGTATATCCTTTTCAATTGGCGTCTTGGGAGGGCGATCACCCCTATAATTGTTGTAAGGTATCTCTTTTATTTTTCAGTTTTATATTAATAAAAATCAGATCTTTTTTGTTCCTATCAATTTGGTATTAGATTATCAAGATCTATAGCGGAGGTGACGAGATCTAAGAACAAGATTGAAACTTCGGAGAAAAATACAATAGCAAATTCGAAGGCATGAAGCAAACCCTAGCGAAGCATGAAGAAACCCTTGAAACCATAAGGAAGCAAAGCGAAACCCTTGCGAAGATTGTGGAAAATCTAGGGAAACAAGGAGAAGCCCTAACGCAACTCATGCAACAATTCATGGTGGCAAAGGAGGAAGGCTCTACCAAAACCCTTAACTTGGGTCCAAATGCGACGTCTTTAGAGACGGGAAAGAAAAAGGTGGAAGACTACGAAGAGGGATTACTCTCCGATGCCGACAACTACTTCATGGATGACAGGATGAGAAAGATGATCTTTTGGTGGAGGATGGCCAAACCACAAACCCTAGAGGCGAGGAAAAGAGGCACGCGAACCCTAAAGGACCTCCCCATGGCCGGCCGAACCCTGGAGAGACCCTACAAGGCCGACCGAACCACTAGGAGGGGTGACCAGCCGGCCCCTGCAGAGCCTCTGCGGGGTCGGCCGACCCTGCAGTCAACATCTGGGGGACCGCCAGCCCCCAGATCTATTCCTAGGGGCCACCAGCCCCCAGGATGGATTTTTCTGGGGGGGCTCCAGCCCCGAGATCTATTCTTGGGGGGGCTAGCAGCCGCCAGTACGGCGGTGGCAGCTCCTGCCTAAGGCAGAACTGAGGCTGCCGCACCCCAGCACCTCCAGCAAGGCTTTCCAGTCAGAAACAGGGGCATGGCGGCGGATTCCGGTGATTTTGGTGCAGTTTCAGTGACTTTCGAAGCAGGGCAGCGCTTCGGAGAAAATTCTGGCGATTGGTGGAGACATCGGGAGCCACAGATGGAGCATTACGATGACGACGAACCCCCGGAGTATGCGATGAGGTCGGGCGACAATGGTGTGACAAATTTCTAGGGCCCCACGGCCACCAATATGCTGCAGAGAGGAGACCGCGCCCACCTCCGACATATGGAGAGTATCTAGGAGATGACGGCAGAGATGAGGATTGGGAGAAGGACAAGAGGAGTACATATGCTGGCGGTGATGATTAGGGGGACTACAGAGATCGAGATGGGGGGCCCACAGAGGGGATGTGAGCGGCACCGAGAGAGGTGTCAGTATTACCATCAGCCCAGACACACAGACAAAAAAGCAGACCAGGGGACCTTTGGGGGTGGACAGTAGGATACGAAAGCTGAAGATGCTCGTATTTGAGGGTGCGGATCATGTGGCGTGGATTTACAGGGCAGATAGGTTTTCTAGGGTGTCCCGCATGACTGAGAAGTAGAAACTGGAGGCGGTGGCGGTATGTTTAGATGGGAAGCCCCTCGCGTGGTATCGGTGTAGGGATGAGAGGCGACCGTTTCACTCATGAGATGAGATTAAGGATGGGTTGGTGGAGAGATTCCACGACACTCACTTGGGAAACTTGCGAGAGCAGTTACTTTTCATCATGCAGGATGGCACGGTGAGGGACTACGGGGAAAGTTCCTAGGCACTGACGGAGCGAGTGCATAGAGTTTCTGATGAGATGATGGAGAGTACCGTCATGAAGGGACTGAACGCAACTATTCATACAGTGGTTCGCATACATAAGCATCATAACTTGATGGAAGCCATGGAGTTGGCCCCAGATGGTAGAGATAGACTGGTGGAGACGAAGAAATCTGGAGGGACAGGAGGCGGCTCATCTTTCCACAGCCAGCTCACAAATGGAGGACAGTAGAAGACCATAACAGAGACGGACCCACCCAGTCAGGAGAAGAGCGGGATGCCACCGAAAGGAGAACAGTTTAGGAGGATGACTGACGCCAAGATGAGGGAGAAGAGACAGAAAGGGATGTGTTTCGGATGCAATGAGAGGTTCACCAGATGACACCATTGTGGGATACGCAAGCTGCAAGTGTTGATAGCTGGAAACAAGAAGGAGGACATAGTGGAGGAGGAAGAGCCCGGAAGGGATGTGATGCGGTTCGGCCAAGAGAGGGGACGGCCCGCGCGGGCTTAGAGGTGGGGTTTCCGCGATCGAGCTGAGGCTTATTTTTCCGACAGACGACAGGGGTACCAGCAGAGGGGAAGATTCCAGCAGCAGGAGAGAGGTGGTTACGCTGGCTAGAGACGACTGAGAAAGCTCGAGGTGCCCATCTTTAAGGACAAGGTGGCACTTTTGGGGGGAGTAATGATGCGGTTCGGCCAAGAGAGGGGACGGCCGGTGCGGGCTTAGAGGGGGGTCCGGTTCGGGTCTATCATCGGAGGAGGCAACTTGGGTCCACCACGGACCCGGTCCCAAACTTGTAATTCCACGAGAGATTGGGAGGGCTAAAGAGTAATTAGACATTTGATAACCCCTCCCCCAATAAGGGGCTGGCCGGCCTTAGCGACGGATTTTATCGAAGAATTGATGAGGTATTTGCTTTTCCTTAGAACCCTAGTTTAATTCTTTAGCTAATTAATTGTTCTCTAGTTTAGATCTATTATTCTAGGATTTATTATATAATTTCATATCAGTTCTTCGTCGTTAAAACCCTAAATTAGGAAGTCCAAAGCCACAAAAATCCCACCTTTGATCCCCACAAAAAGCCCTAATCGTATCAGGATGACCATCCCCACTTGGAGTAGAACCACCATGGACTTCATGCACCACCTTAAGGACAATGTGGTTTTCGGGAACGGAGTAATGATAGATTCGACACCTTTTTATGAGTTTTGGGCCCATTATGGGCATTTTGGAAATTTACGGATTTGTAAGGGCATTTTAGAAAAATTTCAGTCTTTTTAGGTTTTCCGATAATTTTCCATAGATCTGAAATCTATTTATAGGTGGAAGTGGTTCAGGTGTTTGTTAGATTATTTTTGAGAGAAAATTGATTATAGAGGTGACATTATCCATCGTTCTTCGGGAGAGTGCGGATGTCCTCCTCAATTGGCGTCTTGGGAGGGCGATCACCCCTATAATTGTGGTCAATGTATCTCTTTTATTTTCAGTTTTATATTAATAAAAATAAGATCTTTCTTGGTTCCTATCTGAACCCCCATCAAATTCATACAGAATAAAAAACAATTGATGAAGAGGCAAAATGACACTATTCAGTATAGACAATCAGCAACCATATTCATGTCTCAGCACAAAATAAACTAAAGGGATAAATGGAATCAAATATCCAAATATACCTTCATACAATGAAAAAATTCTAGATCGGGACAATTAAAATAATATTGTAATCCATGAAGTAGATTCTTGTTTCTTTTAAAACAAAAAAGTTGAAATGATATCTACAAAAAGAACCATCAGAAATAAAGCTTCAGTGATCATGTATTCATAATAGAGCAAAGAAATGTTTCCTGCATAAGTTGAAGAACAACTTGATGTTGTCAAAATAATCAAATGATATCTGACAAGAGTTATCAGTCCCAAAAGCAATATAGCAAACTAGCAAATTATCTTTAGACAATGAAAAAAGATGCAAAATGCTACAAGATAGCGTGCCTTGTTTATGCGGCCCTGAAGTAATTTCACTTCCACATTTTATATCCATAGCTTCTTCTCCAACAGCAGTTCCATCAACAATTATCTTATTTGAGCTATGAATTGAAAAATGGGGGAAACGAAACACTTAGACGCAGTCTAATAAGCAAAATTATTTGAATGGAAAATATAAAATAGCATACATAAGGAACATTTAATAAACAGAAAGCAGAGCTTATGTCACATATGTTTAACTGAGTACTTAGTTGAGATGCTTGTTCCAGAGCTATTTGCATGTACATATGATGTGATCTCCTCCAGTAGAATTGTCAAAGCTCAAAAGTCAATAGTCCCAATATTACTAATGGGCCCATTGCAGCAATTGCCACTCCCATTTAAAAGAATTGAAGTAAAAGGATCAGACCAAATGTCACAATTGTCAGATGCTCAGTCTGACTGAAGTTCCAAGTTCAGAAATAATAACAAAAGTGTATGTCAAATTTAGACATAAAGTACAGGAATTATATCAAGGGTGAAGGGAAATGAAAGGCATAGGCATTCCATCTACCAGACATGTGATCTACCTTTATATAATTTGAATGATAACATGTTTTTGACTTAGAGAAAAGCTTGTTCATGCAATCATGTGATCCACCCCACCTCACAAATGCCTTAAGAGTTGATTCTGCTATTTCTTCCAGAACTGATCACAATAACTTATGCAGAGAAGAAATGTGTCTTGAGAAGTGCGCTCTCTTTTCTTGTTAGTGCAGTTCTATTAAAGTCAAAACTAATCCACTAACCAAGTATATTTGCTTGGAATAAATGTCACAAAGATGGAGTCCTTCTGGATCCCATTATCAAATTATAGGATCTTCCAATGGAAACTAAAAAACTTTTACCTCCCATTTTAGCCAGTTACAATTGAACATTTATGTAATCAGTAACACACAGATAAATGGAAACAACAAAGTTGTTCAAAAAATGGCCAGTCATTAACCTCTTCAATGCCAATTATCTGTTAAAGATGTTCCACATAGAGAAGATGGCCATTGCTGCAGATGCCCAAACCATTGCAAACAACCCTTTCTCATTTTATTCTAAATAATAACCAGCCTGTAACTTTTTGCATGTGCACTCATTTTTAGCCTATTCTCTTAGTGTGTTCCAATTGTCCATATCAGGTTATCAGCATCCTTAACCATCCAACATTTTATAAAGCACCTCTTAAAACCATCCTACAGAACTTCCCTTCAATTTCATATGTATTTCATAGAACTCAAAAAGCACTTCTCCAATTTAAACGTTCCACTTTGATTTGATGGACCATGTTTTTATGATCTCACCATCCTACTCTTTGATCTCACATTGGATAGAATATTGACACATACATTATTCTAAGGTCGAATTTTAAAAATAATACACTTAACGAAAATTACTAGTGTGTGGCATGCACGTCGCATTGGTGGCAGATAGATATAACATGTCATAGGTTTCATAGAATATAAGATTTAACATGACAATGAAATATATTAATGTGATATAACATGTTGTCCACAAAATTTAGGCCCCGTTTGGCAGCGGATGTAGAAATGGAGGTTAGAAAGTTTTGGAGGTTTGATACACATACCTCCAAAAGCCCAACCTGAGGTTTGTTTGGGAGCCAAAATAGAGGTTAATAAACCTCTATTTTTTGGTCCGAGAATGTAGATTATGAAAATCTAATCTAACCTATGTTTTGATGTCACCTTCGTTTTGTGGAAAAACAAAGAACGCTCGTTGTCTTCTCTTCTTCCTCCTCTTCTCCTCTTGAAACCAAACCCTAGCCTTGATCTTCCCGTTTCATTGTTCAAAATCGTCAATTTTCGAATCAAAATTGGTGAAAATCTGATTTGAGGGCCATGGCATCATCATTTAGGGCTAGGGCTAAGATGGATGGGAGACAAAATGACCGTCAACCGTTTCAACCTTCTCTCCAACAAGAAGATCATGATGAAGTTGAAGAGGGTAAGATCAATTCAGCGAAAGTCCTTTTTTCCCCTTAGATTTGCTTTTTTTAATGATTATTCATTTTTTTTGGATTGGGATTGTTGTTTTGTGGTATTTGGAAATAATAATAATGCAAAAATGCAAAAAATGCTAGAAAAACAATTTTTTTATGTGTTTACGACCATGAAAGAACAGTTTTTAATGATAAATTTTCACCAAAACTATAAAAACTACCAGAAAAACAGTTTTTTTCCTTCATCTCCTTCATTTTTTAAATATCATTGTGCCATATATATCAAGAGGTTTAATTGATTCTGCTTGGAATTTATTTAAATAATTATAACAATTTAATGTTCTCTGTTGAATTCAATGGATAAATATGTATGAAAATAAGCACAAATAATGAATTTGGTAGAATCAAGTGAGAATCCCGATTCTGAAAGCCTAATCTTCTAATTTTAAATGTATGAAACAGCTACTTTTTTCAAAACTTGACTCTTAATTTCTTTCTTTTAAAAATAGCTGTAAGATGCCTCTATGTTTTGTCCAAA
The DNA here is from genome assembly GCA_030789695.1 of Scilla litardierei. Classification (NCBI taxonomy): domain Eukaryota; kingdom Viridiplantae; phylum Streptophyta; class Magnoliopsida; order Asparagales; family Asparagaceae; genus Scilla; species Scilla litardierei. Next base: position 214,390,098 of record CM061133.1, read on the forward strand.
CAGCACAAAGTAGACTAACCTCCACTGTTTTTAAAGTGGAGGTATGGGATAGCAAAATAGAGATTGCAATGCCCATACCTCCAGTTTAAAAGAGTGGAAGTTAGTCTACCTCCGTTGCCAAACAGAGCTTTAAACGCTTTGTTCCCCTAAAACTGTCAACCTAAATTAAGTGTTTATCATCAACAACTTTTAATGCAACAAGAAAGCAACAGCAACAAAATTCAAGAAAACATGTGGGCAAACCTCAAGTTTCTTATTCTTGCTGAATTCTGATCAGAGTTCCATGATATCTCGCACCAAGTAAACTTCTCGCTTGATGAATCCGTCACTTGCGAACAAATGAGCGTGTCCTGAGACCTAATTTCGATTTCTTGATGCGTTGCGTTATTAGGCACTGCATTGAAAAAGAAGAATCCAATTCGTTTTTGAGACAAAAGAAAACTCCCAGTTCAGTCAGTCCCAATCCAGGCTATAAGGTTTAAGACTTCGTCATCATTTAAACCCTAACTTCAATATGAATTGAAGCATGGAGTGAGATGCATACCAAGTTTGGCCCAGGTTACGTCGTCGTCGTCTTCAATCGATCGAGAGCTTTGGCCCAGTTCCATTCTTTGAGGTTGAACTTGAAAATCGAAGGGAGGATTTGTTCCTTTATTTATAGTTGGCAGATAAATGAAGAGCTTCGATTAGAAGATTTGAGGCTGTTGCTTGACAGCGAAACCAAGACAAAATTGAGACCAATTTTTTGGTTCGGGGATTATTTGGTAATTTCAAAAGATTCCTATTTTAAAAAGGACAAATTTTCAAAATCAGCTAAAAAAATAAAAATTGTTATGAATGAGGGAGGCCTTTGGCCTCCCCTCCTTCATTACCCACTTTATTGGTCCCCATTACTATGAGTAATGGGGACCATTGGTCTCCTTGAGGCCCTCCATCTCCCTTCTCTACATGAATATATAGAGAACCATGGCCTAGTGCCATGGTTACTCATTCTTTTGCTAAGAAAGTTTGCATCCTCTCTCTTGAGTCCTATTACTTTCCAAAACGTTATCAGCACGTGTTCTTCCTTGAGCAAGAATCCAAGCCTAAAATCCCACCAAATTTATCCCCTACGCGCAAGGAATCTTTGGTTGCTGCGGCGATTCGTTGGAGCGTTGCGGCATTTCCGAAGCGTTCTGGAGCTCGGATCTTTATTTCTACGGATCTTTTCTACGGTCGTCCCTAGATCATCGATCTAGAGGTATACTTCTTATTCCCGTAGATTACAACGGACTATACATAAAAAATTTTACCATGTTTGCATACAAGTAAAAATTAAAATAATACAAAGAAAAATTTGTTTTTACAAAGTAATTTCTTCATATTGCCATGAAAATTCTTTTTTTCTCATCGGGAAGAAGAACCGGAACGACTCCCCCTTGGGATGAGGTCTAACAGGCGCCTCCCGCGGCCGCACCCCCCTGCCGGAGGGGGGGGACTTCCCGCACACCGACCCCCCCTGTAGGGGGGGCTCCTCCCGCAGCCGAACCCCCCCTGCATGGGGGGGCGCCTCCCGGCCGAACCCCCCCTGCAGGGGGGCGCCTTGCATCCGATCCCCCCCTGCAGGGGGGGCGCCTCCACGGTCGATCACCCCCCCCCCCCCCACCATCAATGAGGAAGGGGTGCTCTTTTCCCTTCAATTTTAGGGGTGGGGGAGGCATCTTGCTCCGGCAATGCTCTCCCCCCCCTCCATCCACCATTGAGAAGAAAGTGAAGGGGCATGACGGTTGATCTCTAACCATATGGTTAGAAATTAGGCTTTTTCACAAAATAAACCCTATGGGCCATTGGGTTATAATTTCAGCCAGTTGGGCTTCAAGCCCATAAAATTACAAATTTATTTTTAAAAGCTAAAACTCTAATTTGGCCCGAAGCCAAAATTTAGATGCAAATGATTATGCGTAACTGCGGAATGGGCCACAAGCCCATATAATTAAAACTATTTTTTGGCCCGAAGCCACAAAATAATTTATAAATTCGGCATTTGAAATATGAGAAATATTTGTATTTTTTTTAACGGGATATAAAATTGGCATATTTAAACTCAGAGAAAACTTTGTAAAATCACAATTAATTTATATAGTCCATGTTGAAAAATTTATTTAAACATCGCTCTTGCAAATTATTATCTATGGTTTACTAGGATTCTATTTTTCAAAATATAACCATCTTAAAGATCCTGAGACCGCTCTGCCGTTAGTCAACTAACCTAACGGTGTATGACGTTTCCACGTGGTCTACGAGATAATTATATTTTCTAGTTTCCTTAACCATATGTTATGCTTGAGATATATGCGTGGTTGTTTATTTTTATGCTTGTAGCATATTTAGAACTGCATGGATGTTTAAATAAGTAAAAATGTGTCTTTCGGGATCGGCCATTGTATACCTATTTACATTCATTGCACTTTTATTTTCTTTTGAGAGAATTTGTAAGTGAGGAAATTTGTATAAAAAGCCAAAGCTCGGTGCAATAGCATATGAAGACGAAGGTTCAAAATGCAGATATAGGGACCCACCTTGGGTTTTCGAAGTTGTATTTTTCTTTTCTTTTATGGACTGTAAACGAACTTTGGACTGTGTACTTTTTTTTGGTATCTGGCCGATCCCCGCATTTTTACTTGTTTATTTCTTTATGCATGAATCTTGAATTTATTTTAATTCATGCTTATCTTTAATTGCATAGATAAATGGCTAAATTGGCAAGCGTCGATTTCGAGGTGCTAGATGCAGCTGGCAAGAATTACTTGAGCTGGCGAGTGGACCTGAAGTTCCACTTGCGCTCCATGGCGCTCCTGCACTCCATACTGGCCCCCGCAGTGGCCCAATCATCGGTTCCCGCAGCATCCGATGCATCTGCTAGCAAGGCCCCAGAAGTGGCCCCGTCAGTTAGCAGTACCTCTACCACTGTCTCTGACATGGATAAGGTGAAAGCCATTATCTATATCAGACGACACATAGATCGGACCCTGAAGGCCGAATACTTGACGCTAGAGGACCTTCTGGAGTTATGGACAGCATTAGAGGCACGCTATAGACATCAAATTGATGTCATACTCCCGCGTGCTAGCTATGAGTGGAAGAATCTCCGACTTCAGGACTACAAGTCCGTTGCTGAGTATAACTCAGCACTTCACAACATCACCTCATGCCTGAAGTTGTGTGGTGAAGAAGTCTCGGAGCACCGCATGTTGGAAAAGACATTTACCTCATTTCACGAGAAAGATGCGATCCTCATGCAACAGTATCGTGAACGCAACTTCACGAAGCTCTCTGACTTGCTCTCTTGCCTCCTGAGGGCAGAGCAGAATAGAGACATATTACTGGCCACTCACAACCTGCGCCCGGCAGGTGCAGCTCCTACCCCTGAAGCCCACGACGTTCACCCCCAGAAGTGGAAGAACAATAAGAGGGGCAGAAAGAACAAGGGAAAGGCCGCCATGAAACCAGCAAATGCTCCTCCCCAGAACAAAAACTACAAAGGGAAGAAAACCTTCACATGGAAGTGTAAGAACACTGATGCAGTGTCACTTCCTAAGAAGAACTGGGAGGATAAATGACATAGATGCGGCATGACTGGCCATTGGTCCAAAAACTGTCCGCCACCTCCAGGATCTATACCAGGCGAGCCAGAAGTCTCTACCTGAAACAAACTTGGCGGATGTTCAGCCGCCAACAATGTTTACTGCAAAAGACTTCGAGAACGACGACCTTCTCGATTGAGCATCATCTTTTATCTATGCATTTAGAATTCAATGTATCTTCATCTTTTATTTGCTTTAGTACGAACTTTTATTTTCGAATAATTGTCTACATTTTCGCTCAAATAAAATTTCGTTTTTTGCTTATATAGATGAAGTATGAGTGCCTAGTAGACAGTGCCTCGACGCAAACAATCCTTCGAGATCATTGCTATTTTAATATCGTAAATAAATATGACGGTCCTGTTATCACAATTTCATGACTGTCCCAAATAATCGAAGGATCTGGTGAAGCAATTATATTGCTCCCAAATAACACAAGACCTCAAATAAATAATGTATTATTCTCTCCTAAATCAAATAGGAATCTCGTAAGTTTCAAGGACTTCCGTTTAAACGGATATCACTTAGAAACCAGAGATGAAAATAAGGTTGAATATCTGTATGTAACTCATCAGAAAGATGACCAGAAGATCATCTGCGAACGATTCAAGGGACTCACGTCGGGTCTCTACCAAACATACATTCAACCAATAGAAGCCAATATGACTGAGCACCAGACGTGCCAATCACAGCTAGAGTTCCAACTCTGGCACAATAGACTTGGTCACCCTGGAACAGCAATGATGCGATGCATCATCACTGAATCCCGTGGACACAAATTGAAGAACCTGAAGATTCTTCAAAAGGGTGAATTTCCTTGTCACTCTTGTTTCAAGGGAAAACTTATAACGAGACCATCCCTCCTGAAAGTGGGATTAGAGTCTCCTAGCTTCCTTGAGAGAATTCATGGTGACATTTGCGGGCCTATTCACCCCGCAAGTGGCCCATTTTGGTACTTCATGGTACTAATTGATGCATCAACCAAATGGTCTTATGTGTGCCTCTTGTCCACCCGCAACCTAGCTTTTCCAAAGCTATTAGCACAAATAATAAGGTTGCGTGCTCATTTCCCTGATAACCATATCAAGAAACTACGTCTTGATAATGCGGGAGAATTTACTTCACAAGTCTTCGAAGACTATTGCCTGGCAACGGGTATTGAAGTTGAACAACTTGTAGCACATGTTCACACCCAGAACGGATTAGCTGAGTCCCTTATAAAGAGACTCCAATGGATTGCACGTCCATTGCTTATGCAATCCAGTTGCCGGTGGATGCTTGGGGGCATGCTATTTTACATGCCGCATCACTAATTAGGATAAGACCCTCTGGAGGTCATACTTTATCCCCGATGCAACTAGCATATGGCGCACCTCCGGATATCTCTCATTTGAGAGTGTTTGGTTGTGCGGTATATGTCCCAATAGCACCACCTCAGAGGACCAAAATGGGTCCTCAGCGTCGTCTAGGTATATATATTGGGTTTGATTCGCCCTCTATTATCAAATACCTTGAACCCCTGACGGGTGACGCATTCAAGGTACGTTTTGCTGACTGTGAATTTGATGAGAAAATTTTTCCTAAACTGGGCACACAGTCTAAGAAGCCAGAAGCTACTGAGACCATTAGTTGGGACCAGAAGTCTTTGTCCATATATGATCCGCGTACTAATCTGTGTGAAGATGAGATCCTGAAGATCCTTCACATCCAGAATACAATACATCTTTTGCCAGATAAGTTCACGGACAACCAGAAGATTGTCCGTTCACACGTCCCTGCTGCCAATACGCCAGCTAGGATTGACATCCCCATAGATGGATGCAATCCACCTGCAGCAGAATTGGTTGTACCTCAAATGAAAAGAGGACGCCCACCAGGTTCAAAAGATAAAGTTCCTCGAAAGAGGAAGACTCCTGGAGATACTAAGTTTATCCATCCACAGGATGCTGAGTCAGACCAGCTACTTCTCTCCTCCTGATTTCCCCGACAGAGGAAACAATAAAAGAAACATCATTAAATTTTGTACGTACTGGAGAAGTACTGGACAGAAATAGCATAGTCATCGTCGACGATTTTGCGTTCGATATTGCCGTTCACGTCACTGAATATGACGATGACGTCGAACCACGATCTCTAGCGGAATGTAAACGCAGAGATGATTGGTCAAAGTGGGACGAGGCAATAAGAGTAGAGCTGGACTCACTCTTGAAACGCAAAGTCTTTGGACCAGTAGTCCAAACACCAGTAGGTGTAAAGCCTGTGGGATATAAGTGGGTTTTCATAAGAAAAAGAGATGAAACTAATGTGATCGTTCGCTATAAGGCACGCCTTGTAGCCCAGGGATTTTTCCAAAGACCAGGGATTGATTACGAAGATACGTATTCCCCGGTCATGGATTCGATCACATTCCGATTTTTAATAAGCCTAACTTCTCTGGAAAGCCTAGAAATGCAGCTCATGGACGTTGTGACTGCATATCTATATGGCGATATAGATAAAAATATCTATATGAGACTTCCTGATGGGTTTAATCTACCCCCAGAGATGAAAGAGATACCTCGGGACGTATTCTCTGTAAGGCTACATAGATCATTATATGGTCTAAAACAATCGGGCAAGATGTGGTATAACAGACTTAGTGATTTCCTTGCACAGCAAGGATTCACGAATAATGAAGTCTGCCCGTGTATCTTTATCAAAAGAACGGGAACAGGATTCGTCATCATAGCTGTATATGTAGATGACTTAAATCTCATAGGATCTCATGCAGAGATCAATGAGATATCTGAAAGCCTAAAACATACTTTTGAAATGAAAGACCTAGGCAAAACAAAGTATTGTCTTGGCGTACAGATAGAACACCTAAGAGGTGAAATCCTATTACACCAATTTAATTATACAAAGAAACTTCTACGCAAGTTTCATATGGATAAATGTCATCATTTAGGTACTCCTATGGTCGTAAGATAACTAGATGTCCATAAGGACCCCTTCCGGCCACTGGAAGAGGGGGAGGAGATACTGGGTCCTGAAGTACCCTACCTCAGTGCCATTGGAGCACTTCTATATCTGGCTAACTGTGCGCGTCTCGATATAGCGTTTACAGTTAATCTTCTAGCCGGACACAGTGCAGCGCCCACAAAGTGTCACTTGAACGGAGTAAAGCATCTTCTGTGATACCTCTAGGGTTCCATTGATCTTGGACTTTACTACCAGAGAGGTGCCTCCCCCAAATTATTTGGTTATGCTAATGCATGTTATCTCTCAGATCCGCACACGGCAAAATCCCAAACATGTTTTGTTTTTACCTACGAATGTACTGCTATCTCCTGGAGATCGGTAGAGCAAACCACGACAGCTACATCATCCAACCATTTGGAGCTCATTGCGATCCATGAAGCAAGCAGAGAGTGTTATTAGCTACGATCCGTCTTCCAACACATTCTTCAATCTACTGGCCTGAAGACCGGTGATTTGGAGTCTACCGTCCTGTTTGAAGACAACGCTGCGTGCATTGCTCAACTTCAAAAGGGCTACATCAAGGGCAACAGGACGAAGCACATATCTCCCAAGTTTTTCTGGACACATGAGCTAAAGGAGGACAAGCAGATTGAAGTTCAGCAGATCCAGTCCTGCAACAACTTAGCTGATCTTTTTACTAAGTCTTTGCCCAAATGTACTTTTGTAAAGCTTGTAAAGAACATTGTTATGCGACAATTGAAAGACCTACAAGCCTGAAGCTTGTACGGATCAGGGGGAGTAACCTATGGGTTGCACTCTTTTTCCTTAAGCTGTTGGGTTTTCCCACTGGGTTTTCCACAGCTAAGGTTTTAATGAGGCAAACACACTTACTCTGGATCCAGAAGTATCCACCCCTCTTTGCCTCAGATGCTAAGACCAAAGTGATGAATGGGTAAGGGGGAGTGTTATGAATGAGGGAGGCCTTTGGCCTCCCCTCCTTCATTACCCACTTCATTGGTACCCATTACTATGAGTAATGGGGACCCTTGGTCTCCTTGAGGCCCTCCATCTCCCCTCTCTACATGAATATATAGAGAACCATGGCCTAGCGCCATGGTCACTCATTCTTTTGCTAAGAAAGTTTGCACCTCTCTCTCTTGAGTCCTATTACTTTCAAACAAAAATAATTTTAAAAATCAATCAAATTTAAATTGAGTCATGCTCTCTGCACCGCAGCATATGCGGTGCAGACACGGAAACGGATGTAGAGAGACCCACAAGATTCCTTGAAGGACAAAAGAACGTGCTGCGAATTGACTGCCTAAAGAAGTGCGAAATGACTGAACGCTGAGAACGTGCAGTGAAGGTGTGACCGCTCCATTAAATCAGTGCTTTTTGGTCGAAAAAGCTGCTGACATTGTCTTTTTTCTGTTTGCTCACGGGCTCTACAACCACGTCTTATATATTGCGTTCTCTCCCTCATCTCAGCCTATCGACCCCTTCATTTACTCAGCTTCCCAGCAACAGTGCAGAACAGAGCAACGGAGCAACGACCACCTAACTTTGTTTGCTCAAGAGCAACAGTGCAGAACGAATCGAACCCCCCGTCGGACACGAGCGAGACGCCGTCGGACACGAGCGCGCCCTATCGAACACGAGCGAGCCACGTCAGACACGAGCAAGCAAGCTACCATCCGTTGAGGTCTAAGTGTCCATTTTAGAAACTATTATATCATGTGTTTCTTTTACACGTTCTCATGGAAGTTGAATCATAGCTTATAACATCATAATGCTTACATGTGCTTATTTATGCCTTTGCGCTCCAAAAGTTTGACTTCTGATTTCTTTCCTTCATTTTTCTCTTATTTTCCAGTTAGCGCCTCGACCTTAGCCATCAAGGGAAATTCATCCTTGAGGAGTTTGATTGGGGGTAAGCCTGTCGACTTCTCTAATTACTTGGAGTTTTACTTTGCTTCGCCATCATTTCTGTCATTGACACGAGAGTACTATACTCTTCTTACAACACTGCAACATGTTCACTAGATGCCTAGCTATACTGACATTAGTGTACAGCCTAAGCTGTAGTCATTTAAACTTAGAAGTATAATTATCTTTTTACTTTATATATACATCTTAACCTCGATCGATTTTAATAAGATTTTGGACATACAACACTGTTTGGTTCTACTTCAGAGGCGAAGGCAATTCTTCTAGTATGAAGTTGTACCATCTTACGTATTTATCTAGACTCTTTTCCTTGCGGATAAATTTACCCTTTAGACCTAAATCGGATGGCTGGAAGCGCTAGTTCAAGGGTGATTAATATTATATCATATTACAAAGGTATTAAAAGGTTTTCTTTGTTTGATAAGCAATTGAGTTCTTATTTTCTTAGGACACTACGGGTTATTTTTCTTATAACGCCTCAACCAGTTATTGGCTGAAGCTGCATGTGATTGCATGTACGCTTTATCTAGGTCATATCTTTGTTGTGCACTGTGATTGCATGTATATTTTTTTACGTTTGTACCAGTTAAGAGAATTTTTTTGACATATCGAGGATAAAATTCAAACGTGTATATTTTTTAAAATAAATCGTTGAACATTATCGATAATTAATTTCTAAATTCATTGTAGTTTTTAAATGATTTTAAATTTAGAAAATTGATCTTAATTGATTTAAAATTATTAAAAATACCTATTAGCTAAATGAAATTTTTTCTACTTAAATAAAATTATATTCTCAATTTTTAGCGTTTCTAATTTAATCTTGACATGGTTTTGTCAATTAAAAGGTATAATTAAAAAAATAAAGAAAAATATTTTTGCAATGAAATAAATATAACATTTATATTTTATTTTAACAGGAATCAATTTCTGCGCACGAGAACGTCCGATAGATCTAGCTCTAGCCCTGATTTCTTGCAACGACATTGATTCAAGTAAGTCAATCTAACTGTATGTGGTTACATTTATAGATCTCTAACTGTATGTGGTTACATTTCTTGCAACGATGCCTGATTAGTTAATGCTTTGAGGTATGTGATTATATTTATAGTTCTCTAAATTGTTGAATGAATAGGTTTAAAGATTAATATGATCTGTGGTTGTGGTTGAAAACATGTTTTGGTCATTTGTTGCAAGACTTTTATGGAAACCAAATGTCTACTATTTTGATGCATTTGTCATAATTAATGAGGTTTTGTTGTAGTGTTTTTTGACGAATATGGAATACAATAATTGGTTTGACGGAAATTACTATGAACAGTATAATGAAATTAATTTGAACGAGCCTCCTAATTGGCCCATTTCGGTAAATATAATTTTGCATTTACTATATCTATAATTGTTAATGAAACTTATGAATATTTAACGAATATCATAGGATGATATACCTGAAACGAATTACGAGTCTGAATCATGTGATCAAATAGTAGAGTGTACAGAGGATTTCAACACTGACGATGTAATTATTTCGACTCATTATACTTGCCAAAAAACCTTAAGAAGCTTCATTCACAATATAATACATTTGATTTAACACAATCTCAGGTGTTTGTTATTCGTGATGATATCATAAATTGGGTGAGAAATACTGGAAAACGGAATGGATATGTCATTGTTATAAAGCGGTCAGATACGCCACAACCGGGGAGGAAAGGTGTTGTGACATTGGTGTGTGTGAGGAGTGGGAAGTTTAGAAAGGACACTTATTCCAAGAATATTCCAGACGAATTAAAAAGGAAAGGGACGGGAACAAAAAAATGTGAATGCCCATTTAACTTGAAAGGGATGCAATTGACAAATGGGGGCGAATGGGTAGTTGTTGTAAACAGTGGAATTCACAATCACCCACTAGCTGAGCGGTTAGAGGGCCACT